>CM053605.1:152802927-152882328 GCA_028646535.1 Procyon lotor
GGTGGCTCAGTCGTTAAGCGTCTGCCTTCGGCCCAGGTCGTGATCCCAGAGTCCTGGGATCGAGCCCCGCATCGGGCTCTCTGCTCGGCAGGAAGCCTGCTTCTCCCGCTACCATTCCCTCTGCTTGTGTTCCCTCTCTCGCTGTGTTTCTCTCTGTCAAATAAATAAAATCTTTAAAAAAAAAAAAAAAAAGAAAAATCTAAACCAGAAGATACCTGGACAATCACTTTATTCCATCATATCAGTTGTGCCTTAAACAGGGTATCGGATTCTTTATAAAATTAAAACTAGCAATGTAGCAAGTTTGAATGAAAGTTTAGTTTTTACTTATATAAAACTTACAACTTTATTGCTTCATATATTTTTCTTCTTTGAACAGTGCAGAAATGTGTTTTTTACTGATGCCTTTGGATCTAGAATATTAGTAACACTCAGCAATAAATACCACTCTTTGAATCTAACCCTAGAATGAAAAATGACATGTTTTCCTAAAAGTAGCTCTTCAGGTAGTTTGGAAATATGTGACTCTACACTATATTAGTTCAAGGAATGACATTGACTACAACCATTCTGAAATGTATCTTGCACCCTATAAATCAATGTTAGCTCTTTGACAGAAGTTTGTTTTTTTTTTTTACCTTTTCCAAAGACCTGAAACTGCTAAACATAATTATATAATTATTATTATAATTGTAAGCATTCTTAATAATTACAACTGTTCAGTAGTAAAGACCACTTCTTAAAACATATAAAGGATGACAGCTTATCATTTATCATAGTATTTCTAGATATTGAGATTAGCATTGAAACTTAATTTTTCATTGACTTTCCTTCAGATACTCTACTGATGAATTATTTCAAAAATCAAAAGCTTGAAAAAACACACATATATGTGGAGATGGTTCTATTAGGCAATGATCATTTAATTAAATATGTGCTGAGGGGTGCCTGGGTGGCTCAGTGGGTTAAGCCTCTGCCTCAGCTTAGGTCATGATCTCAGAGTCCTGGGATGGAGTCCCACATTGGGCTTTCTGCTCAGCAAGGAGCCTGCTTCCCCTCTCCCTCTGCCTGCCTCTCTGCCTGCTTGTGATCTCTTTCTCTCTGTCAAATAAATAAATAAAATCTTTTAAAAAATGTGCTGAGTGTAAAGGGAGAATAATATTTAGTGAAAAGCAAACTATTAAAAATGACAAATGTGAGGGGCTTCTGGGTGGCTCAGTGGGTTAAAGCTTCTGCCTTCGGCTTGGGTCATGATCTCAGGGTCCTGGGATCGGCCCCGCATTGGGCTCTCTGCTCAGCAGGGAGCCTGCTTCCCCCTCTCTTTCTGCCTGCCTCTCTGCCTACTTGTGATATCTCTCTCTCTGTGTCAAATAAATAAATAAAATCTTTAAAAAAAAAAGACAAATGTGAAAGCTGTTTTTAATAAGACCAATTTATTATGCTCATAATTCAAGGGAATATTTTATGTTTTGCTTATACAATTTTGCTTCTCAGACCAAATATCACATTACCCACCATTTTTCAAAGTATATTCTCTAGATAGGTAATCCTGTAGGGTCTTCCATGGAGAAGAGTGTACATGGTCCAGCACGTTTGAGAAGCCATGCATGCCCTATCCTTCTCCTGAGAATTTACATACATAAAGCAGACTAAATACTCACAGAAGTCCAGGAGTGAAGTTCGCAGTTTAACTTAAAATTTTTCAAGCTTATTTGGCCATGATACTCTTTTGCACATGATGTCTGTTAAAAGCCACAGGAACAGATTTTTGGGGGGGGTCCTTGGCTAGTCATAATAGCTCTGAAGATTACATTCTATGAATTATGATTTTGCTGGCTATAATTCACTTTCATAGTATTTAGACTCAAAAAATTGATTTACCACTGCCACATGAAATGTTAATTTAGTAGGTCATTACAGACTTCTAGGTACACATGTGATGTCCTTATTTATATGTAAACATATGTCTCTGTTCTCTGTTTTTTAACAAATTCATCTGTATAAAGTAGTACTAAGAAACTTCAGAGTGTTCACTCTCGAGTCTAGATTTAAAGATTTACCGCTGGACAATCAGCTGACAAGTTAGTGTGCCTAGAACAGAGCTAGATTTAAACTGAGATTTAGAAATATGTTTAATTAGATAAGGTTAAACAAAAATTGACCTAAGAGTTGAAGAGCATAAGGAGAAATTTAGAGTTGGAGTCAGCATGTTGTAGCCACTGGTAGGTTTTGTTTTTTATTTCTTAAAAAACAGAACAACATTCTTCAGCCTACTTTCAGATCATTCAATGAAGAGGAGCAATCAGATGAGACTTTCTCCAAGTTCACATCTTTTCATTTATGTATCTCTGGACCATGTAGTCTGACTCTTTTCATTTTCTTTGAATGGACTGATCATGATGGTAGCAAATTTGTGATCTAAATCCCATTTTCTCTCACCTTTCCAAGACTATTATTATATCATCTTTCTTCAGCACCATCAATTTTTCTCTCTTCTGGAATATCCCTGTAAGATTGCTATTATTACTTCTACCCTAAAAAAAAATAATAATAATAATGCCTGCTCCAACATTCCTCTTCAATTCTTGCCCATCTTTCTGCTTCCTTTAGAGCAAAAATGCTACAAGATTCTATTCTCTTTTTTTTTCATTTTCTCCACTAATTCCTCAAAATCCACACAATATGTTTTATCTATTTTCAAAGTCACCAATGACTTCCATAAAGCCCATAAGCCTCTTCTGCTCATCCTCATTCCTTGTCTTCTGCACACCTTCCTTGCCCCTTCTGCTCCAGTCATAGTGAATTTGCTGTTTTTCCAATATGCCAAGCACCTGCTTTCTCAGACTGTTTGCCCCTGGTGTACCCTCTACCTGAAATTCTCTTACCTCAGATATTCACAGAGCTTATTCCCCCACTTTCTTTATGTTCCTGTATCAAATGTCACCTCACCGTGGACATTTCATTGACCCCTTACATAAATTAAGTACCCTATACTCTGACACCTCCTTTCATCTTGTACCTACTTCATTTTTTTACCAGAATTTATTGAATGAATAAATGTTTAATATTCATTTGTCCATTTGCCATTGTCTGTCTCACTTACTTTACTATATAATGTGAGCACTACATGGCAGATATTTTGTTACTGTGTTCTTAGGTGTTTCTCTGGCGATGGAATAGTGCCCAGTAGACAATAAGTATTCATTGAATAGCTGCTGAATAAATAAATGTAAGCATATATTAAGTGCTTGGTATGCCCAAATATTAGATTAGGCATTGAAGAACTCAATTATGAAGAAGGTATAGGTTTATCAATCTTTGTAATAGAGCTACATGGGCAGGGAGCACCAAAAAGACATCATGCTTGACCTTGGATGACTACTGAAAGATTGGTAGGGTATCTACACATGGAGGTGCTTTGGAACTGCAAGCCTATGATAAACAGAATGCAGAGGTAGGAAAGTGTTAAGGAAATAATTGTCTAATGTAGTTTGTCTAAAGCAAGGGACTGTGTAATTGGGAATGAAAAGCTAGTAGAATATTTTTTATGATTTTTATTGCGGAAAAATGCACATAAAATTTTCTGTCTTAAGTATACAGTCCAGGGGTATTAAGTACATTCAAGTTACTGTACAGCTATCATTCATTTTCATATGAATGTGTGTATATAAATAGTATTTATATACTTGTACATACATATACAAGTATTTATACTTGTATAAATAGTATTTATTTATACAAATAAATATAGTATTTATATAAATAGTATTTATACGTGTATATGTATATAGACATATTTATATATATGTGTGTGTATATATATAAATAACTTTATGCATTCACCTGCCCCAAAAGATATTTAGATTGTTTACATATCATAGTTATTGTGAATAATGCTACAATGAACATGGGAGAGCAGATATCTCTTCAAAATCGTGATACTACTTCCTTTGAACACATACTCAGGAATGGGATTGCTAGATCATTTGGTAGTTTTATTTTTAATTTTCTGAAGAAGCTCCATACTGTGTTCCATAGTGGCTGTACCAATTTATATTCCTATCACCAGTACATGAGAGTTCTTTTTTTTCCCCCACAACCTTCCTAACACTTGTATTTCTTGTCTTTTTTTTTTAAGGTTTTGTTTAAATTCCAGTTAGTTAACATATGGTATAATATTAATTTCAGATGTAGAAGTTAGTGATTCATCACTTCATACAACACCCAGTGCTTATCACAACTGCTCTTCTTAATCCTCATCACCCTTTTAACTCATTCCCCCACCCACCTCCCCTCCAGGAACCCTCAGTTTCTTCTCTATAGTTAAGAGTCTGTTTCTTGGTTTGCCTCTCTCTTTTTCCTCCCTATGTTCATCTGTTTTCTTGCCCCCCCAAATATGTTTTATCTTTTCAGTATTACAAGATTAATTGTTCATGCACCACACCCAGTGCTCCATGCAATACGTGCCCTCCTCAATACCCACCACCAGGCTCGCCCAACCCCCGACGCCCCCTCCCCTTCAAAACCCTCAGATTGTTGCACAGAGTCCAGTTCATTGCCCTCTCTGATTTCCCCCCATTCACCCTTCCTTTCCTTCTTACAATGCCCTCCATGTTTTTCCTTATGTTCCACACGTAAGTGAGACCATAAGGTAATTGACTCTCTCTGCTTGACTTATTTCACTCAGCATAATCTCTTTCAGTCTCATCCATGTTGATACAAAAGTTGGGTATTCATCCTTTCTGATGGAGGCATAATATTCCATTGTATATATGGACCATATCTTCTTTATCCATTCATCTGTTGAAGGGCATCTTGGTTCTTTCCACAGTTTGGTGATTGTCGCCATTGTTGCTATGAACATTGGGGTACATGTGGCCCTTCTTTGTACTGCATCTGCTTCTTTGGGGTTTTATTTCTTAAATCCCACATATGATAATAGCAATTCTGACAAGTGTAAGGTAATCTACTCATTGTAGATTTGATTTGTATTTCCCTGATAATTAATGGTGTTAAACATCTTTTCCTGTCTGCTAGCCACCTTTATGTCTTCTTTGGAAAAATGTGTATTCAGGACCTTTGTCCATTTTGTTAGTTGTGCTGTTTGGTTTTTTTGCTTGAGTTGTAAAGCAGGTAGAATGCATTGGGGAAAAAAATGTCCAAATACCAAAATAGCCTACCTCCTTCTCTCAAATATTTGTAAATCTATTTCATTTTTAAAATTCAGAGACAGGCATTTTCTCTTTACATGATCTCTATCAGTTGTATAGGCCTTACTAGTTTTATTAACTTTAATATGAACAATTATTTATGTATTATGTTTGTGAAAATGTGTGTATATATATCCCCTGTTCTAGAGTAAGATCCTCAAAGGTAAAAAGGCACCTGATTCATATGCTTATTTCCATTTATGCCTAAGACCATTCCTTTGACCTGGATAGAATTCAATAGAAGTTTATTGCATTAATAGAGGCAGACATCTTTGGTGGGAAAAGTGCTAAACTAAAATACTGAAAAAGTAGATTGAGGAAAGATTTTAGAAGTTCTTTAATATTGGCTGGTTTGAGTCTATAGGTAGGAAATGGAAACCTAAACAAGATTTTTGAACTTGAAAGTCACAATCCAAATTGTACTTTAGAGAGATTAATCTAGCATCATAGACTTTATTACAGCAGGGAGATTTCAGAACAGGGAGGCAATCTGGGAGTTAATTCCAATAGGTAATTCCAACTAGTTAAGAGGTAATGAGTATCTGAAGTGAAGTGGAACAAATGAAGACGGGAAAGAGAGGACAAAAGGAAAGACTTGTTAAGGTACCAGCTATAATATTTAGGGGCTTATCTTTTTAGGGAATATTATAGAGTGTTTAAAGAATAATGGAGCCATTATCATAAAGAGGGAAGTGTGAAGTTTTTTCGGTAAAAGATGATTTTGTATTTTGACACCTGACCTGGGATTCTGTTGGCCATCCAGGTAGAGATATTTAGAAAACAGCAGTTATATTTGGATTTAAGGGGAAAGGTCAATGCTAAAGATATAGACTTTGGATATACCTGCAAAGAACTAATGATTAAGCTCTCCTTGATTATTTTAATTGTCTTAAGACGAATCAGAGTGAGGAAGTAAAAAATTACAAAAAACTCTCTTTTGAATTAGATCAGGTGTAATTTGTCAATGAAAATCCATAATAAGCATAAGTAAAAATGAAGAAAATGAGTCAAGTGAATCTGTGAATAAAGAATTAGCATACATTTGGATTAAACTATAAGTAGAAAATATACTCAAATAACAATTTTAAAGTAAAGATCTCTACATATGGACAGAGGTTAATACTACTAAGGTAGTAGTAGTCTTTTCTTTGGTTACTATAGAGTTAACTTCCTCTTTTTATTTGTTGTATGATATGATCAACTAATTAATTCCTGTCAGCCAGGATTCACTGAGATCTTATTTTATGCCATGTGCTGAGATTAAAAAGTTTGATAAACTAATTTTTACCTCTCAAGGAGCTTTTGGTCCAGTAATCACAGACATATAAGTGAGAAAGTACAATGGCATGTTTGCTTGTGATGTTAGAAATACCTGTATATTCCATTGTGGGTACCAATGAGACAGTGGTTGGTTCTGCTTCTGGAGATAAATGGAAGACTTTGGAAGGGAGATGTTAAATGAGGTCTCTACAGAAAGGGCTATGTACCTTTTCTTCTGTTCCCTCCAGGAATGGGAGAGAATGTCAACAGAAAGCATGAGAAGGGGTTTTCCAGATGTCATAACACTGTAAACAAAAACTGAGGAGCGTGATGTAACTTGACATTTAATAGAACTTCCAGCATACTGTGTAAATATAGTACAGGTTACTACGGCATGAGATGAAGCTAGATTGGCTGCTGGGGGCCCTGTAAAAGAAGTTTGTGTCTACCCTGATGGGGATACTGTCCTGTAATGAGAGAGTTTTAAACAAGGAAGACCCATGATCTAAAATTTGTACTTTAGAAATGTCCCTGGCTTCCGTGTAGCTGGTGACACAGTGGGGGAGGAGGACATTGATCCAGATTGAAAAAGAACGTCAGTAAAGCCATAGCCAGAGGGTAGCAGAGGGTGAAGGAATGAGGGTCTAGAGAATAAGCCAAATTCAGTCTGCAGAAAATCTCTGGTATGGAAAAAAAAAGTGGCAATTTATGTGTACACACACACACACACACACACACACACACACACACACACACACACATAGATATCTATCCCACAGAATGTATGAATGTATTCATGTTTTGGAACTATGTTACCACTTCTACCTACTGTACTGCAATTTAGCTGAGGAATCTTGCCTTGTCATTCCTTCTTGTATCCTGTGATATATAATAAAATAAGTCTTAACTGTAAAATACTGAAACTATTACTGATAATACAGATATATTCAGGATGCTTTACTTATGAAAATAACAAATTTATTTTTCTGGGTGCTTGGCATTCCATTTGAAATTTTGGTCCATGATATTGATCAGCATCTCATACAAGAATAATCCTGTTTATATGGGAAAAGTGCCCAAAACAAAACAGGACTCTATTAATCCAGCACAGACACAATGCAGGTCTTTTTACTGAAGCCTTCTGAGTGGTGATTTATGCTTTGAGATGCCAGCAGCAAGAACCACAAACTCTTCATATTTTAGCAATCTTGACACTTCTATACACTGGATGCATTTCTACGTCATACCTGGCACCTTTGAAAATGTTAAGTCACATTAGAATGATTATTTTGAATCCCAGTCCTCTGGAATCAGTGATGCAGAAGGTCTCTTGGTAAAACTTTGGTCTGAAATAACTGTGTATTTCTTCTCCTCATAATTTGGACTCATATGGTTTATAGAGATTTGGCATGGTCTCGAAAACTTCCCTCCAGCCAGCTTGCCACTCCAGATGGCATTGCCTTTCTGAACAAGCTGAATCCTCTGGTCATGAAGGTAAAATAGCATTTATTTATAAGTCCTTGGCTAGTCTTGCTTACCACTATTATTCACTTCATTGATCATGAATATACAGTTCTTAACTCTTGATAGTCCTGACTGGTGGAAGGCATTTTTGAAATTCTCTAGGCAGGGGCACCTGGGTGGCTCAGTGGGTTAAAGCCTCTGCTCAGGTCATGATTTCAGGGTCCTGGGATCGAGCCCCGCATCAGGCTCTCTGCTCAGCAGGGAGCCTGCTTCCCCCTCTGTCTCTGCCTGCCTCTCTGCCTACTTGTGATCTCTCTCTCTCTCTGACAAATAAATAAAATCTTTAAAAAATAAACTCTCTAGGCAAATCATCAATAAGTAAAAAATAATAGTTAAATTTTTCAAAGGCATGCTAGTTACTTATATACATGGACTCTGAAAATGTCAAATTAAACATAGAGTTTACCTTTAAGCAGCTTACACTCTAAGCCATTCTTTGAATTATTTAAAAATGTGATTGATTCTTTTTCTTTCTAATTGACATCTTTTTTATAAATTTAAGCCGATCATTTATGTATTTAAAGAATTCTAAAAGCATTCAGCATTTCTGAGGAACATAAGGCTTTAGAAAAAATACATCTTATTTAATCTATTGGTTATATTTAATCAGGTTTTTTTTTTTTAATTCTCCGTTCTAGGATGCTTATTTTATCTGTCACTAGTCCAACAACACTAAATATTGGTTCCCAGTCTGTCATCCACTCGTTTCTTCAAAATGGGGTATTGACTCAGCACATACACCTAACTTTATAATACTGGAAATTGAACCATGATAAATATAATGGCTGCGTAAGAGGTACTTAATAGGGATGCATCAGTTTTAATCTGAAATTTTAAATATTTAATACTAACTATATTTGGTCTTTCTGCAAAACCAACTAACTTCAAAATAAATGTTTTGCTCGCTATAATTTCAAGTAATTTTTTTATGATCTTAGAGAACAATATCCACCTACATTTGTTTAGTTTTTAGTTGGATTTTATTCTAAGCAGTTCTCCCACCAAATAATCATGGACATGATGCATCTTCCCAGTAGTCCATTTGCAGGTACCTCGGAAGGCAGAGGAATTCACAGGTTTTTCCATCTGCCTTCTGTTTGTGTGGCATAGTTTTAATACCCAAGTTGTCTATCAAAGATTCATATCACATTTTGAACTTATTCAGAATTTACTACAATATTACTTAATTACTCCATAATTATTCTTACAGTAGATTTTAAGGACAGCACTGATTATCTTGAAGATAACATTCCATTTAAACAAAAATACTTCTCTCATAACTTCATTAATACGATATCTCAAAATCTCACAAATAGTAAGACTTATTTCCTTGAGTCATTAGCACATATATGAATATTCATCATCGACACATCCATTTTTAGTATTTTGGTAAGCTGGCCTAACAGTTATTTGTGCTCCATGTGTAAGAGGCTTTTGCAGAGAAGCCAGCATTTTTAAGTGTTAAAGAATTTAAAGCATTGTGTTCACTTAAGCCCAGTGGTATTCTCTTGGATTATACCTTTGAGCCAGAGAAAAGAGAAATTATTAAGAAAAAAAAAGTAGAAGTTAAAAAATACATCATAGTTTGCTTCAGCCTATGAGTGGTTATATTTAGTTTTGTGTTTTCAACAATTGTTTCACAATTGGAGAAGTCACTTTTGTTTTAAAGAGAGCTGTGGGAAATAATGTTCAGGTCACTGGGGTGTACATTGACCTCCTCCTCTCTCCTTCAGTAAATGAATCTTAATGCTGGTTATGGATTGTATTGATCATATATTAAAATGACAAATGGGCTTCACATTAGCTTCCACACAAGTCTCTTAATGAAACCCATTGTAACTTGTCAGCTGCAACTTAAGAATTGAACTGGACATTGATGGACAAGACCTTCCACTGATCATTGAAAACATGTAGATTCTCCTGATTAAATTGATGCTTCTGACTTTAATGAGCTGCTATTGATTGTGTGTTTACTGCTGCAACATATTATTATATTGCTGCCCACAGTGCCATAGTTAAGAGGTTGTGAGCATTTCTGTTATAAGTCCTTTTTTTAGCTTGTAGCTCAACCATAAAATAAGCTAGTGATATGATACATAACATGCAGAGTCACTTTGACTGCAAATTAGATTCCACAATTAATATATATGTATAAATATTTAGCAACTTAAATTTTATTTGAATAATCAGGAAAATGAAGGCCTGAGCTAGTCTTTGCAGTGTATAAATATGTAATAAAGAGTTCTTTTTATTGAAGAGATTTAATACGATATGCTTACTGAACTACCTCATATGACCACAAAAAACAGTTCTAAAAGTGGTAAATGGAAAATGACATTTTACCAGTTTCTCCTTGAGCTCAAATCATGGACTGTGAACTTAGTAACTTAAGCTAGTTTGATATACCCCATTAATTAAAATAATAACAATGTAAGACAAGGATTATTCCGAACTGAAAAGCTGAAAAAAGGGGGCTATGTTTCTATTCTAAGTAATTTTTTTGAATCCTGAGAACATTACAAAATAGTCAAATATCTTTATTTTATTTAAATAAAAAGGGATTGATTTAGAACACATTCTAATTTAAAGAGGGTATTTCTGTCTTTATTTTTTTTTGACAGAAATTCCCTCTCCCCAGACCATTATATTTACAAATGAGATACTATTTTAAGCACTTAGTACATTTTTTTCCTACTCTTGGAGTAGTTTGTTGGATGATTTAGTGAATGGATGAGTGAGTGAAAGTTACAAGACTCTTGATTTTACCTCTCTAATTCTAATGAAATTCTGAATATGACTTTGTCAGAAGAGTATCAGTTTCTGCCTTTACTATAAAACTCCAGTTCTTTATTCACCTTTCAGAATTTAAAGGGAAAAAAAAAAAACACAGCTTTTCAGACCACTTGCACCATTAATTGTAGGCACTATTTCAGATACATTTTGAGGGTCTCTGCCCAAGCAAGATACACTGATACACTATGGAACTGCTCTTATAAGAGATTTCAGTGTGTCCTTTGAATTATTAAATATCATCATGAAATTGTAAACAATACCACTGCTTTGCACCAAAATAGTAAAATCTAAACAAAAGGAAGTTTTCTTAGTGCTCTAAAAGGCATATTTTACATATTAAGTGATAAATTATTGAGCCATTCTTTGAATATATTGTGTATAAGTCTTACACCATTGATAGATATCGTTCATGTAGGTGGAAGTGCTATAAATTATGTCATATTAGTAACTATCTAAATGCTATTGTATGTAAGACCCTTCCATTTTTTTTGAGAAAATGCATCCTATTTCATGTTTCACAATATATGTAAAATCAATAGTTTTACTGGTAGTATCCTGTTTGATTTTGATGGAATTAAGTGAAGACTTCTTTTAAATGTGACTGTGGGGGCACCCGGGTGGCTCAGTGGGTTGAAGCCTCTGCCTTCAGCTCAGGTCTTTATCTCAGGGTCCTGGGATTGAGACCTGCATCCCACTGTCTACTCAGCAGGGAGCCTGCTTCCCTCTCTTTCTGCCTTCCTCTCTGCCTACTTGTGATCTCTCTCCTCTCTGTCAAATAAATAAATAAAATATTTTTTAAAAAAATAAAAATAAAAAATAAATGTGACTATGAAGCACAATACTCTAGACGAAAAATTATTGGTTGCTTCTAAGATTTTTAATGCTTTTAAAGTATATAGACATGTATATTAACATTAGTAAGCTTCTGATGTCCGTTTTACATGATTTCCAATAGAATCTTTCAATTAACATTTGCTATAAGTTTAATTCAATGAAATGCAGGATGAGCATGAGTAGAGAGTATAGCAATATGTAATTATACTGAATGACATCTACCATTCAAAGAACCACTAGTTAGTACAATTCAATAAAGAAAGAAACATATTCAGGAAATTCAACTCAGCTTTCTGGCTATATGATGTAGGAAAAATTATTTGGAGAAAAAAATTTGAGGGCCAGATTCTCTGTCTACTAAAATCAATGGGAGTTTTATAGTAGGAGTATCTGAGTCAGATTGTTTCTCTCCCTGCCAGAGTATAGTTCACTGAGTTATGCAGCTTTATAATTGCCACAAGTATTAAAGCTGGACTGAATTTTTTCTTCAGTTTTATCCACAAACACAAAAGGTAGGCTGAACTAGAATAATCTTAATGGGGAATTTGAATGAGCATCTCCAGAATGATCTCTTTAATTTCCAAATAACATTTAGAAAAGTTGTAAGTTTTTTTTTCCTACACAATGTGAGAAGTAATAAAAGAAAGAGGCGTATTAATGCTATTTCTTAAGACTGTAGAAAAAAAATGTTTTCTCTCAATCATTTTGTAGACCATGTGAAAACTGACTAGTTCCCCAACGGTGATGATACTCTACAGACAAATGAATTTTCTTTGGCCTTATCCTAATAGTTTATGTAAAGCTGATTATATATCAGTGAATTCTATCATTCTCAGTTTTCTTCTCTTGGGTTAAATCTCCTTGGTACAGTGTTATGGGGGTGGGAACACCAGAAGAGGGAAAAAATACAATAAAAAGCTGGGCAGAGAAAGCAGGAAATGAAAGGATATTAGGTTTCAAGAAAAGAAATAAGAAAAAAACAATACAGATCACATACATTTGTACTACTATCAGCTTCTAGCTACTGTCCATGAAAGGAAATTGTGTTTCTTCACTCTCTGTTGTCTGTACTTAGACCTCTCAACTACTAAATCAATGTTCCACTTCTGGTGTCTAAATAATTTTCTATACTTATGGTAATCACTCAGCGTCAGAATTTGACCATCAGACCCAAAGAGAGCTAATTCTTGAATTCAGCTCATTCTGAATTAAGTACAGACTTTGAAACAATGGAAAGGCTGTGGGTCCATATGGAGTGTCATGTTTCCACACACCTCCCTCTCTGAGACCTGAGCCATTAGCTAACCCATCATCTCTCTTGTTTATAGTCAAGGATAATATGTACGTTTCTGACCTTCAACAAGGCTATGTCCACAACACTCCCACACTAAAAGCATTTCTATAGAAACAAAAAAGAATGAGGAAAATACTTATCACTTATATTGTTTTAGGATTTTTCTTCTCATAAGTTGCTTAAAATAGGCATGCTTGTGGTATAGGAAACAGCTCCTCTAAGGTATAATGAGATACAGAGTGTACTGTTGATGAAAAAGGGATATACACCTTTTGCTAAACCATAATGCAATTCATCCTTCATTAGAAGTGCACACTAAAATATGAACATTTTCCCTCTACTGTGAGCTGACACTTTCCAGAAAGTAATCTAGAGAAAGCAAACTGTTTCATGAATGTGTCAGTGTGTGGAGTTATGTGAAAAGGTACTCATGTAAGAACTGTTTTTGGGGAAAATCTTTGGTCATCCACAACCTCATTGTTTTTTAATAAAATGAAACAGAAAGGAAAGTTAGAAGCTTACCTTCCAAAATCATAAAGTGTTATTATTTTGTTCTTAGTTTCTCCAGTTACAGAATCTGGAATTAAAAGTGAGTTTTAATTCATGGGGAAGATGACTTGGAGTGTGCCAATCTAACAAACTCAGGGCAAATTCTACAGCCAAAAAGGGACACTAGGAAGGTAATTAGCAACTGCTAAATTTGTACATAAAATAACTTTCAGGCACGAGAAGAGTCTTGGTCTTTCTAATTGTATATTGTAGAAGTGAAAAGCAAAGCCTGTAGAACAGAACTTCTCAATCTAAGTGTTGATATTTTGGGACAAGTAATTGTTGTGAGGGGTCTGTCTTGTGTATTGTAGGATGTTTATCAGCATCCCAGGCCTCTACCCACAAGATGCCCCTTATACTCCCCTTCCACAGTTGTGACAGCCAAAACTATCTCTAGACTTTGACAGACATCTCCTGGGGGACAAAATGCTTACCCCTACCCATTGAGAACCACCACTCTAGGGTAATTCTAGCCCAATTTCTTTTTTATTTTTTCGTTTCTTATGGAGACAATGCAAATAATAATTATACTTATTTCGTTCTTGGACCGATTAAAAAATTAAAGTGCTCAGAACATTGTCAGGCACATAGTAAATTTGTGGGGAAAATACAGAATTATTATCATGGACAGAACATTGTGAATGGCAATTGCTGTAAACATAGAATGGGCATTCTTTGACTGTTAACAACCATTTGGTTGTGAGATGGGTTGACATCACCTGTGTTTATATTTATGTTCAGTATCATTACACTCATTATATGGATCCCATTCATTTTCTCTTTTCAGTAACATTAGGTAAGGATTTCTCCTTTACTTGTAAGGACTAATAAACCAGGAATTATAATAGGAATACATTGTTTAATTTTCCATGGGAAGGATTTGAGACTTAAATTTATATTATGATAATGCCTGAAGTAATTCACTCTTCCATCTCCAAGCAAAAGCAGGAGGAAATTTGAATTAGCATGTCAGGACTAGGGCCACACACTTTGGGTGGAATTTAGTTTTAAAATTAGCTCTGTGATGCTGGCAAAATTAACAAGCTCCCTACTTAGATTTTTCAATTTTTTTTTTAATATTTAGATTTCTTCAGAGGGTTTATTTGGAAGATGAGAAAAGACACTATGAGAAAGAGAAGCAGTATGAAAGCTGATGACTTTGTTGACATCAGTGTGGAACCATCTCATTAGATTAATAAGCTGCCATGTAGGACTCACTGCATAGGTATTTTCCCCATGGTCTTCTTACTGATTCTGGGCCATACACATGTTGCATACAGGCTGATGAATTTAAGAACAGATCTAATGATTGTTTAATGTAGCCTGGAAAACAGCTTTCAAAAGTCATTAGGCCTACAGAATGATAAGGTTTACACCCTTGAGACATCGTTCTACAGACAAATGGATTTCAATTTGAATTTTCTCTCTTAATTCATTACAAGTTTGCATATCATTCATTACACCAGTAAAATTTTTGTTCAGCTGAAAAGAACGCTAAGGCTGAAGCCAAAAGCTGTATTTAAACTATGGTTCTACAACTTCATAGCTGTGCCCTGGGCATGTTAACATAATTTCTTGGGCTTCAGTTTCCTGCAATGTAAAGATTGATCTAGACCACTGGTTCTCAGTGTGTGACCCGAAAGTCAGCAGCATCAGTATCACTTGAAAACTTGCAACAAATGCAAATTCTCAGCCTCCATACCAGACATACTAGATCACTCTGAGAATGTGACCAAGATATTTGTGAATTAACAAGTCTTCCACGTGATTCTGATTCATGATAACTTTAGAACCACTACTCTACTTTAGGTATCAGCAAGTATTTTCTCAATAGCGCTAGAGAGTAATACAAAAGCCCCTCCCCCTTACCCATGGGGAATGTTCCAAGACCCTCAGTGGATGCCTGAAACCATGGATAGTATCAAACCCTCTATATAATTTTTTTTCTATAGGTACATGACTGTGACAAAATTTACTTTACAAACTAGGCACAGTAAAAATTAATAACTAATAATAAAACAGAACAATTATAATAATGTATAATAAGTTATGCAAGGGTGGTCTAATTCTCTTCACATATCTTATTGTATTGTACTCACCCTTTTTCTTGTGATATTGTGAGATGATAAAATACCTATGTGATAAGATGACATGAAAGACCTGGACATTGTGAAACAGCATTAGGTTATTAACCTGGGCCTCAGTTGATCATGAATCAGGGTGACTACCATATTTTAGGCTATATGGAACAAAAAGCACAATCAAGGATATTATGTAGACATTTATATAAAAAGAGAGAATATATTTTTCTTGACATAATTTAAAATAATCATAATAACATTTGTTGTGTTGCTATATATGTCTACTGATGTAAAGGATGGAATCTTCTTTAGAAAGGATAATATTTTGATGAATTGAAGTTCAAAGTTAATGTTCCCTCTCATCAAATCGATTGCATATACTCATCTGTAAAAGTCATTCTTAGTTCATGGGCCTTACACATGAGAGGACAGGCTGGATTTGTCTGCAGGCCAAAGTTTGCCACCCTTTAACATATAGGCCCTCTAAAGCCCTTTCCATTTCTACCCCTGTATAAGTCTATCTGAATCAATGTTGGCTTTCCTCAGCCATTTTTGCTTTTTTTTCATCTTCAGTTAAAATTAAGGCCCAAATTATAAATCTTGACACTCCATCCTCAATCTAACCTCATCCACCCACACCACTACATGTAGATCTTTCATGAAAACTAAACAACAGGGATGCCTGGATGGCTCAGTAGGTTAAGCTTCTATCTTCAGCTCAGGTCACAATCTCAGAATCCTGGAATCGAGCCCCACATCAGGCTCTCTGCTTAGTGGGGAGCCTGCTTCCTCCTCTTTCTCTGCTTGACTCTCTGCCTACTTGTTATCTCTCTCTCTGTCAAGTAAATAAAATCTTTAAAAACAAACAAACAAACAAACTAAATAAATGACTAGACGGCCTATAAAGTCCAAAATGAGTCCTTATATTCCTCAACTTATTTCTTCTAGAATGAAGCCAAATAGTAATAATGATCTTCAAAATAGACTTGAAATACCCTGTAGAATCCATCAGAAATATTCTTCATAAGCTCTCTATTGTCTGTTGGGAAAAGGACAGTTAAAAGTCAACAGTGTTTCAGAGATTAGCTGAAATAAAATATATCAAAGTCCTGTGTTCTTCTAAATAAGATATATGCAGGAACTTAATATCCTAAGCAATTACCTGTTATCAGTTTGTGAGTAAGACATATTATTCAGAATCTCTCTTATCCATTCAGGTGGGAATACTGGATACAGATATCTTTTTTAATCAAAGTTTCCATCTTAAGTAAAAACATTGAGAGGGCACAAATTAGTTGAATCAATTCATTTGCTTTTGCTGGAAGGTTGCCTCCTGCAATTAATTCAATTGACTAGTTTAATTTCTTTATACATTCATTAGGGCATTGATGAGGATATGATTATTCAGTTTTAAACATCACTTGGGCTCCATTTTCTCTAAACCCGTCGACTCAGAACCACTGCAATGCCTCTAGTTGCTATGCTCTCTGCTATCTGGAAGAAGAGCTCAGTGCTCTCCCCAAAAGTGCATGAATAATGCAACTCACTACCCCCACTCTAGACTGAGCATATCTATTGTGGGTATTGAGTACTTGATCATCTGATCAAGAACTGAGTCAAGGTGCTTGGCATGAGACCAAGAATTGGCTATATGGGGAAAGTGGGGGGTGGTGACCCATTGGTTTTCTGTTCACAGTGTAAAACCAGAAAAATCTTCCCTTCTGCTTGAATGGTAAATTAGTTCTTTTCAGGTTTTTTGGGAATTTGCATCAGAGATTGCAGATGTAATGATAACTGCAAGCTATATTTTAATCACCAGTGTTTTTCCACAGAAAGGAAAGGACTGAATTCCTCCAGTCTCTATTTGAGACACTGATTTACTCTCTATTCCTTCTTTTTCATTTTCTACGGAAGTAAAATACAACATACGGTGGAATATATAAAGTATACTAGTCTTAGGTGTACATCTCAATGAATTGTTGCCACCTCCAGGTCAGAAGAGAGAATATTTCCATACTCCAACCAGTCAGTTCCCACCCAGGGGTAAACACCCTTCTCACTTATAGAACCATAGATTTTTCTGTTTCTTAAAATTTTATGCAAACATTTATTATTTAGTCTTCAGTGTATGTCTTTTTGCTCAAAATTATGCCTCTGACTAGATAATGTTCTTAGGTATTTGTATAGAAACAGCCACAATTTGGGGTCCACAATTTATAAACCCAGGTGATTCATCTCCCTAGAAAATATGTAAAAACCTGGTTTAGATGAATGAAAAAATACATTAAACAAATATAAATATGAAATACTGTTTCTCTTCTGTTATCTAACATAATTGTCATTTTCTCATATGTGGAGTTACAAGAACAGATATAACTGTTCTTCAATGCAAATTAAAAAATTAATTGTAGGTTTTGCCTGTTTTCATGATTATTGATACCCTGTAGATTTTAAAACCTACCTAGGAGTCCATGATGATGAATGGCTTTACTTTAAGAAAATTTATAATTTTCATCTACTTTACTCCACACTTTACGAGCCCAATTTTTCAAGGATCATTAATTCACTTTTCTCTGGTGGCTGTTATATATTGTTTGGATTTCATTCATGTCATTTTTGCCCTCTAATCTATACTATGCTCTTTGGTAATTTTTTGTTCTATTAAACTCAGTCATTACATTTTTGAACCATTTTCTATGCACAATGTTATTGTTTCCCTTACTTGATTTATCTTTTTCTATAAAAGGAATATTCCCCCTTAATCAATTTTTGTCCAGCCACTCCTTTATTTCTGTTATTTACCAGTTCTCCAAGCTGGCCAGTGGGAGTCCTTCAACTCCCTTTCCACTGTCTTCCCAGTGCTGCTCATAATTCATATTCTCATCACTGGAGTTTTGATTGCACTGATGATCTAACACGTCTGCCTGGTCCACCCTCTCCCAGCTGCAATCGATCTACTATATGCTCCCTAAACCTCTGATGAAATTAGGCAAGTCTTCTGCTGAACAACCGAGGTCAGTATTTCTCCAACTTCAAGATTGTGTGGGTCCATTTTAAAGGAAAATATATCCTATAGATCACCAACATTGATTTAAATAATTTTCATTATAGTATAATATAAATAAGTACTAACATAAGCCTATGCATAAAATCCTTCTTTTATAGATCTTATGTAAATATAAAATCAAATTATCAACACTAACAAAATTATGAAACTAACATAACTCAAATGATTATAATAAATGAAAATAAATCCCCACCCATTAAGTGAGCATTCTACTAATTGCTACTTTTTGTATACTGCCAAGCCTAAAATGAGTGTTGGAGGATTGCATCATCTCATGGAAGAAGTATTATGGCAGTGCTATAAATAACACCTGCAATGTGAGATGATGTAATCCTCCCAACATTTTTCTTCATTGGAAATATTCTAAAACATTCATGCCTTCATGCACTGCAATGTCATTTACCTTCACTGGTTTCAAATGCATCATTTACTCCTTAAGTCCACCTGGATTCTTTTCTCATTAGTTCACTAAAATTAAAGCAGTGTTACCTGATTACCATGCAATGAATGATAAACACACACAAATGAAATAGTCTTGCAATTTGTAGATAGGAGGCTGGCATCCAGATGGCACAGAATATGTTTATATTATTTTATAGACTATTATTTAAATGAAAACCCCAAGTGTAATATATCAAAAAATACTTCACAGGACCTGAGTTTAAATGCATTGAGTTAAATGATACTCTACTATCTATATGTTCACACCCAAAAAATGAAGTAAACTTCATTCTCTTTAAAATGCATTTGTGTGCGTGTAATGTTTCATTAACTAGATTTTAATTTCCTCAATGGCAAAAGCATAGCTTAAATCCCTTTGTGCTTTCAGATCCTAGTTCGAGACTTGTACATATTGATCATCACTAAAAGTTCTCATCAGTTATTTATTCACTTATTTTTTTGTTATTTACTCACTTAAAGAACAACTTCCATTGCCGTTCCACTGCTTTCAGCCTTTTGCACTCAGACCTGACTCCCCTGCTAGCTCATTCTTACTTACCGTGAAACTTCTCCACCTTAAACAGTCTCATATCCATGACTTTGCTCATGATATTCTTTCATTTGAAATAACTTCTCTGCACACTGTATTACAACATCTTATATTTTTTTTAGCTTTCTGTATATCTCCTATTTCTTTGTGGAGACTATTTTTTCATCTGTCTCTAGGAGGTTCTTGCTGGTTGAAGCATTTTTATGATGGCTGCTCTAAAACTTTTGCAAGATAATTATAATATCTTTGTTAGTACTGGTATCTATGGATTGTTGTTGTTGATGTTTATTATTATTATTGTTATTAGGTTTGATGTCTTCCTGGTTCTTGACTTCATCAGTGTTTTTCACCTGAAACCCAGCCATCTTAGGTGTTGTATGTTATGAGACTCTAGACTTTACTTCCTCCACTGTTTTCACTACCACCATCCTTTCATGGCACGGTACGACCTCATTACTGCTAAGCGTGGGTAAAAGTCTGGGTTGCCTACTTGTTCACACTCAAAGAGGAGGTGCTCCTCATTATTTCTGATGGGTTTGGGAATTCTAGACCTATAAGACCTCCACTGACTCCAGGGGAGGGGAGTGGGGGTGTACCCTGTACCACAAGGGTGATGGTGCTAGTCCTCCCTCTCCACAAACCACCTATGGCACTACCCTAGTGGGGAGGTGGAGGAGTGGCTCAATACTGCAGGGGACTGTGAAAGTACAGTCTCCCTCCATGGGCCTCACTGACACGAGAGTGGGACATCATTATAGCCTGTCAGGGATAAAAGCCTATCTCTCTATTTAACCCTGTTTGACACCACCCTGGTGTGTATTTGTGGTTCTTTACTGCTTCACAGGGGTGTACTCCAAACTCACCACTTGGCTTTGTGGCATTCCCCATGCTGCCGATCTCAGAAAATAACATCTACTCTTGGAGCCTAATTTATTTTTCAGGAGTTTGTTTGTTTCTTTGTTTGTTTTTATATCCAGTTGCTCTAAAAAGTTATTCACAGAGATTCCTGTAAATGATAATTTCCTAGTGCTTAGTCAACCATCTTTACCTTTCCATCTGCACTTATTCTGAAGATTTCATCAAACCCATGTCTATAAACACATCTTATATTTCTTATAATTTCTGAATATTTCCAGCTTCAGCCTCTTCAAATCCAAACTTATATATACGACAAGCTGACATGACATCTCCATTTTAATAATGAATAGTCAAAATTTGGCTCCTCTCATCTCTACTACTGCCCCCAAACCTGTTCCTGTCCTGATTTCCTAATTTTTTTTTAACACCCTGAATTAATCCCACAGAAAATCTTAAAGGTTCAATTTTCAAGATACATACATTTCTAACTGCTTTTAAACCCCTACTACTGGGACACATGGGTGGCACAGTCAATTGCGCGTCTGCCTTTGGCTCAGGTAACGGATCCCAGGGTCCTGGGTTCGAGTTCTGCATCAGGCTCCTTGCTCAGCGGGGAGACTGCTTCTCCCTCAGCCTGCCTCTCTCTTTCTCTCTCTGACAAATAAATAAAATCTTCTAAAAATAAATAAAAATAAACCCCCACTATACCATCATACCATAAGGCACCATCATTCCTCACCTGGACCACTGAAATAGCCTCCCATTCTGTTTGTAACCTTCTTTGATACTAAAGTACAGTCCTACAAATGCTAGAGTGAATTTTTTGGTAATTCTTTTAAAAAATATTAATTCCAATATGGTTAATATATAGAGTTATATTAATTTCAGGTGCACAATATAGATTTTCAACAATTATATACATTACTCAGGGCTTGTCATGATAAATGTATTCTTAATTCCATTCAGCTATTTCACCCATTCCCCAACCCACCTCAACTCTGGTAACCATGTTTATTCTCTATAGTTAGGAATCTGTTTTTAGGTTTGTCTCCATATTCTTTGTTTTGTTTCTTAAATTCCACATATGACTGAAATCCTATGGTATTTGTCACTCTCTATTTCACTCTCACTATTTCGCATTATACCACCTATATCTTTCCATGTTGTTGGAAATGGCAAGATTTCATTCTTTTTTATGGCTGAGTATTATTCCATTCTGTGTGTGCGTGTGTGTGTGTGTGTGTGTGTGTGTGTGTACACACACCTCATCTCTATCCATTCATCTATTAATGGCCACTTGAGCTGCTTTCATAATTTGGATTATTGTAAATAATGCTGCAGTAAACATAAGGGTGTATTTATCTTTTCAAATTAATGTTCTTTGGGTAAATACCCAATACGGAAGATACTAGATCACATGGTAATTATATTTTTACTTTTTTTGAAGAATCTCCATATTCTTTTCCACAATGACTGCACCAGTTTGCATTCCCACCAAAACTGCAAGAGGGTTCCTTTTTCTTCACATCCTTACTAATACCTGCTGTTTCTTGTGTTTTTGATTTAAGCCATTTTGACAGGTGTGAGGTGATATCCCATTGTGCTTTTGATTTCTAACTCTAAAGATTAATGATGTTGAACATCTTTTCATGTGTCCATTGGCCATTTTTATGTCTTCTTTGGAGAAAGGTCTGTTCATGTCTTCTGTCTTTTTTTTTTTTTTCTTTTTGACAGAGAGAGAGAGAGAGAACAAGCAGAGGGAGTGGCAGGTAGGGGGAGAATAAGCAGGCTCTCCACTGAGCAGAGAGCCTGATGTGGGACTCAATCCCAGGACCCTGAGATCATGACCTGAGCTGAAGGCAGATGCTTAACTGACTGAGCCACCCAGGCACCCCTTCTGCCCATTTTAATTTTGATTATTTTATATGGTGTTGAGTTGTATAAATTCTTTATATGTTTTGGATACTAACCCTTTATCAGATTTTTCATTTGCAAATATCTTTTCCAATTCAGTAGGCTGTCTTTTAGATCTGTTGATTGTTTCCTTTACTGTGTAGAAACGTATTATTTTGATGTAGTCCCAACAGTTTATTTTTGCTTTTGTTTTCTTTTGCCTCAGGAGACCTATCTAGAAAAATGTTCCTATGGCCAGTTCAGAGAAATTACTGCCTGTGCTCTCTTCTAAGTATTTTTATGTTTTCATGTCTCACATTTAGGTATTTAATCCATTTTGATTTTATTTTCATATGTGCTGTCAGAAAGTGATCCAATTTAATTCTTTTGCAAGTGTCAGTTCAGTTTTTCCAGCACCTTGTGTTAAAGAAAATGCATTTTTCCTATTACATTTTCTTGCTTTCTTTCTCAAAGATTAATGGACTGTATAATCATGGATTTATTTCTGGCTTTCTATTCTGTTCTATTGGCCTATATGTCTGTTTTTGAGTCAGTATGATACTGTTATGATTATTACAGCTTTGTAGTAGCTCTTGATATCTGAGATTGTGGTACCTCCAGTTTTGTTCTTCTTTTTCAAGAAGCCTTGGCTACTCAGGGTCTTTTGTGCTTCCATAACAAATTTTAAGATTATTTGTTCTGGTTCTGTGGGAAATGCTGTATCTATTTTGATAGGGATTGAATTTAATCCTTAGATTGCTTTGGGCAGTATGAACATTTTAACAATATTTGTTTTCCCTGTTTATGAGCATGGAATATCTTTCTATTTGTTTGTGTCATCTTCAATTTCCTTCATCAGTGTCTTATAGTTTTCAGAGTATAAGTCTTTCACCTCCGAGGTTAAGTTTATTGCTAAATATTCTTCTTGGTGTGATTATAAATGGGATTGTTTTCTCAATTCACTTTCACTTTCTGCTATGTCATTATTAACGGTATGGAAATACAATGGATTTATGTATATTGATTTTTTTTTATCTTACGACCTTATGGAATTCATTTATCAGTTCCCGTGTTTTTTGGTGGATTCGTTAGTGTTTTCTTTATATAGTATCATGGCATTTACAAAAACTCAAAATTTTACTTCTTCCTTACTGATTTGGATGCCTATTATTTATTCTTACTGTCTGATTGCTGTGGCTAGGTCTTCTAGTACTATGTTGAAAAGAAGTGGTGAGAGTGGACATCGTTGTCTTATTCCTGATCCGAATGGAAAAGTTACCCATTTGTCACAGTTGAATATGATGTAGGCTGTGGGTTTTTCATATATAGCATGTATTATGTTGAGGTATGCTCCCCTAAATTTACTTTGTTGAGAGTACTATTTTTTAAAATACTATTTTTAACTCTTTTTAAAAAAGAGTTACTTTTTTTTATCATGAATGAATTTTGTAGTTTGCCAAATGCTTTTTCTGAACCTATTAAAATAATCATATGGTTTTTATTCTTCCTCTTGTTGATGTAATGTATCACATTGTTTGATCTGGAAACATTGAACCATTCCTGCATCCCTCGAATAAATCCTACTTGATCGTGGTGTATAATTTGTTTAATGTATAATTGGACTTGGTTTGTCAGTATTTTGTTGAGAATTTTAGCATTTATGTTCATCAGAGGCCTGTAGGGTTTGTTGTTGTTGTTGTTAGTGTCTTTTTTGTTGTTGTTGTTCTTAGTGCCTTTTTCTGATTTTGGTATCAGGGTAATGCTAGTCTCAGAATGAATTTGGAAGTTTTCTTTTCAGGAATTTGGAGTAGTTTGAGAGTAGTTATTAACTCTAAATGTTTTATAGAATTCACCTGTTAGGCCATCTTGTCTGGAAATTTTGTTTGCTGGGAGTTTTTTGACTAACGATTCAATTTCTTTGCTGGTAATTGGTCTGTTGAAATTTTCTACCTTTCTCTGATTCAGTTTTGGGAGGTTATATGTTCCTAGTAATTACCATTTCTTCTAGGTTGTTCAATTTGTTGGCCTGTAACTTCATAATCTCTAATAACCTTTGTATTTCTGTGGTGTTAGTTGTTATTTAACCTCTTTCATTTCTAGTTTTGTTTGAGTACTACCCCTTTTTTATGAATCTAGCCAAAATTTTATCAATTTGTTGATCCTTTCAAAGAAACAATTCCTGGTTTCATTGATCTGTTTTATTGGTTTTTTTAGTTTCTATTTCATTTATTTCTCTGCTCTCATGTTTATTATTAACTTCCTTCTACTGGTTTGGGTTTTGCATTTTCTTTTTCTAGCTCCTTTAGGTTTAATGTTAGACTGTTTTAGATTTTTCTTGCTTCTTGAGGTAGGCTTGTATCACTATACATTTCCCTCTAAGAAAGCATTTGCTGCATCCCAATGATTTTGGATACTTGTGTTTTTATTTTCCTTTGTCTCCAAATATTTTTCTATTTCCTTTTGGTTTTTTTATTTGAGCCATTCGTTGTTTAGTACCATATGATTTAACTTCCATGTATTTATATTCTTTGCAGATTTTTTTTTCTTGTGGTTGATTTCTAGTTTTATAAATTTGTGATCAGAAAAGATCCATGTATGACTTCAATATTTTTGTTAAGGCTTGTTTCGTGGCCTGATGTATGATCTATTTTGGATAATGTTCCATGTACACTTGAAAAAAATGTGTAGTCTGCTGTTTTAGGATTGAATGCTCTGAATACATATGTTAGATGCATATGGTCCAATACGTAATTTGAAGCCACTGTTTCCCTACAATTATTAGATCTTCTTGCTGGATTGTTCCTTTATGATTACATAGTGTCTTTTGTCTCTTGTTACAGTCTTTTTTTAACATCTATTTTGTCTGATGTGAGTACTGATACCCCAGCTTTCTTTTCCCTTCCATTTTCATGATAAATGCTTTTCCATTCCTTCATTTCATCTTTATGTGTCTTTATATCTGAAATAAGTCTTTGTGGGCAGCATACAGATGTGTCTTGCTTTATTACCAATTCAGTCACCCTATGTCTTTTGATTGGAGCATTTAGTGAATTTACATTTGAATTATTAACAGGTATGTATTTATTGCTATTTTGTTACTTGTTTTATGATTGTTTCCTTTTTCGTTCTCTCACAGTTTGCTGGCTTTCTGTAGTCATACCCTTGGATTCATTTCTCTTTATTTTTTGCATATCTATTAATGGTTTTCCATTTGTGGTTACCAGTAGACTCATTATAACCCCGTATAAATATAGCAGTTTATATTAAGTTGATGGTTGCTTAAGTTTGATACCAAACTTTATTCTTCTCCCTCTCCACATAATTTACATCATTTTATTTTGTGAATCTCTTGACTGGTTTTATAGATATACTTGATTTTACTTCCTTTGTACTTCTTCCTTTTTTGACTCCTACTTACAGTCCTTCCTTTCCACCCAATCTCCTTTAACATTTCTTGTAAGGCTTGCTTTAGTGATGATTAATTGCTTCAACTTTTATCTCTCCTCTTTATCTCTCTTTCTATTCTGAATGATAATCTTGCTGGATAGAGTATCCTTGGTTGCAGGGTTTTCCTTTTTTTCTGTTCAGTGCTTAAATATTTCATGTCACCCTCTTCTGGCCTACATTTTTTCTGCTGAAAAAATCTGCTGGTTGTCTTATGGGGTTTCCCTTGTATGTAACTATTTTATTTTGTCTTGGTGCAGACCTCCTTGGGTTGACTTTTTGTTGGGGGCTTTCTGTCTTTCTTAGAGCCATATGTCTGTTTCCTTTCCCAGATTCAGGATGTTCTCAGCCATCTCTTATAAATTATACTTATTTCTTATAATATCCCCTTTTCTCTATTCCTCCTAGGCTTCCTATAATGCAAACATTACAATAGATGGTGTCACTCAGTTCCCTAGTCCATTTTCATTTATTATTTTTCTCTCTTCTGTTCGGCTTGATTGCTTTCCATTACTCTGTCCTCCAGGTTGCCAATCCATTTTTCTGCTTCCTCTAGTTTCCTATTTATTTCTTGTAGTTTATTGTTAATTTCAGTTATTGAGTTCTTCACCTCTGACTGGTTCCCTATTTTCTATTGCTATTTGAGGTTCTCACTGAGATCTTCCACTCTTTTCTCAAGTCCAATAAGTATCTTTATGACCATTTCTTTAAATTCTCTATCCACCATATTATTAATCTCCCTTTCATTCAGCTCTATTGCTGTGATTTTTGTCCTGTTCTTCCATTTGGGACATATTCCTCAGTCTCCTCATTTTGTCTATTTTTATATTTTAGAAAAGTTAGCTGTGTCACCTGCTCCTGAAAGTAGTGGCTATTTTTTTTTAAGAAAAGGTCCTGTAGTGTTCTGTAGTTCAATGATGTCCCCTGTTCACCAGAACTGGGAACCTCAGGGTGTCTCCTATGTGTGTTGTGTGCATCCTACTGTTGTGGCTGAGTCACATTTGCCTTCATTCCAGGTATCTGCAGTGACTCTCTAGGCCTGTTGTGGGCAGGATTTGGACACTTTGGTGTTAATGGGCCAGTCTGAGGTAACTGTTGGCTTGAGTTGAGTCAGATCAGGCATTTGCCAGAGATGCAGTAGCACTAATGTACACGGCACTCTCCCTTGTATTGCCCCTGCAAAGCTTTACCTAGTAGCCTGGGCCTGCAGTCAGACCAGATGTCTGCCCCCAACCCACTGCTATGGCTGCAGTTGGACTGATGTGTGTGGTAATGTTCCCCTCTCCCCAGGGTAGAAGTTGCTTTGGAGTGGTGCTGGCCCCTGTTGGGGATGCTTGCACACTGCCAGTCTTGTGGCATTATTTGGACGGGCTCTGGCCAAAGGCTTACTGGAGGGTGTGTGTGCAGGAGAATGCAGGAGCAGGGTGCATGGTGCCAGCAAGGTTCAGGCAAGTCCCCGCAGTAGGGTCCTGCAGCTATCTGAGAAAACTGTCAAGGCAGCTAGGTCATAGGGGGTGGATCCACAGAAGCACATGGGCATGGGTATGCTGTTGGCAAACTAGATGGAGAGTGTTGGCACTGAGTTGATTTCCACAAATGTCCATGTATCAAGACTAGGGGTAGGGAAGGGAGATGAAGTCTGCCAGCTCTTGTTCTTGGAGAAGTCTCCTAAAGATCCCTGCCCCTCGAGCACACACACTGAGACCATAAATAAATTTTCCTCTACACCTCAGGTGTTTTTCTTTTTCTCTGAACACTTTTTAAAATTCAAATTTAATTAATTAACATATAATGTATTATTTATTTCTGAGGTACAGGTCTGTGATTCACAGTTTTATATAACATCAAGTGCTCATTACAACACATACACTCCCCAGTGTCCATCATCCAGTGACCCCATCCTTTTTCCCCTGCCCTCCAGCATCCTCAGCTTGCGTCCTATGATTAAGAGGCTCTTATGATTTGTCTTCCTCTTTGGTTTCATCTTGTTTCATTTTTTCCTCTCTTCCCCTACGATTTTCTGCCTAGTTTCTTAAATTCTATATGTTAGTGAGATCATGCAATAATTGTCTTTCTCTAATTTCACTTAGCACAATACCCTCTAGTTCCATCCACAGTGTTACAAATGGCAAGATTTCTTTTTTGATGGCTGCGTAATATTCCAGTGTGTGTGTGTGTGTGTGTGTGTGTGTGTGTGTGTGTGTGTGTGTGTGTGTATACCACTTCTTACCCACTCATCAAGTGTTTTTCAAACTGCTTCTTTGCTGTATCTCACAGTAGGGTCATTTGTTTGCCGTCTCTTTAAGGGCAGAGACTCCACCTCTCAGCTCTCCCAGGGCCAAGACTGTTGATTTTTAATGTTCCAGGTGATAAACCGCACTAATTGTTAGGCATTTCTGGTTTTCAAACCAAATATTACGGTGAATTCATCTTCCCCATGTGGGTCCTCATGCTTGGTGTGAGGTTCTGTTCTTCTCTCCTTTCTGTGCTTACCATGTCTCTCCCTTCTGAGGATAGCCCCTTGAGTCCATTTGGTGCCCCATTTTATGTGGCCTGTTCTCTACATTTAGTGGCAGAGAGTATTTTTTTTGCCACTTTTAAGGTCAGGTTTTTTCGGGTTATTTACACTGATGGGGTGTTATCTGGTTTTATTTGTGGAATGAGGTAAACTTAGGGTTCTCTTAATGTGCCATCTTCCCCAGAAGTCTCACAGAGTGATTTTTTTTTTATTAAGATTTTATTTATTTGAAAGAAAACACAAGCAGGAGGAGAAGCAAAGGGAGAGGGAGAAACAGGCTCCCTACTCAACATGGAGGGCTCAATCCCAGGACCCTGAGGGATCATGACCTGAGCTGAGAGATTTTTTTTCTTGACGTGCCTGGGTAACTCAGTGGGTTAAGCCTCTGCCTTTGGTCAGGTCATGGTCTCAGGATCTTGGGATTGAGCCCCACATCCTCAGAGAGAGCTTCCCTCTCTCTCTCCACCTGCCTCTCTACCTACTTGTGATCTTTCTCTCTCTGTCAAATAAATAAAATAAAATCTTAATTTTTTTTTCCTGGTTAATGTATCTCCTTCCAAATATAGGTGAGAGTAAGTCAAAAATATGTTTTGACATATGATGCTTAATCTTTTACTTTGTGTATTTTCTTTTTCCTAAGGAAATGTGTTTCAATTAATACCAAACTATAAGAAAAAAAGTAATAATTGTGACTAAAAATATGTACCTTTAAAACTTAGAAATTTCAATGACTTCAATATAAAATTACCATCATCTTTTAAATAAATTGCTAGAAATAGAGATCCTCTATTATAATACCCTTTCTGATATTATAGAAAATAGGAAAAACTAAAAGGTTTCCAGAATTTAGAATAATATATTAATTCTCAATAAAATATACATTCTCTTTAATGCTTGTTATCAGCTTATGTGTTTTAATGGTAGGATTTGTTTCTTATGCCCACTTCCATTTCCTTTTGAATTTATAAGCTCATAATGGTGGGTGGAAGTATTATTCTGGAGTCTGCTAGAATTGAGAAACCAGTATACATAGCATTCTCCTTCAGACTGATTGCAAACTTTTTGGGAATTTCTCCTTGTTGACACAGCAATCTATTTCTGAAATTAGAGTTCACTCTTTTAATGACGAATTCTAAAATATAACTGGATATCTGCAAAGAGGATTTTCTCTACTAAGATTTTCAGATGTCTCCAATGACTTCCTTGTATATTGGATGGTTAGAAGAAAATTCATCAAATGATTTAGATAAAATCACAAATATTATTTTGCAGAGTACTAAGCTTCTCCTTTCCTACATAGTCAAAGACATTTATATCTTATTAGGCTTCAAATCCTCTTGAGAAAACAACAATGGTCTACTAACTAGTTTTCTTGCCCCCAGGCTATTGAATGGCCTATCAAGCCATCTCCCCTTCTCTCTTTACAAGGGTGTTCTTTGATCCCAAGTTTCCAAAGGCCACAATGGCCTTTCAATAACTAAAGAAGAAAAAATTCCACATCTTTCCTGTGCCAAACAATGCCTTTCACAGGTTAATCCTGATCAAGTTTTTCCAGCCACATCATCTCTACTTCACAGGTACAGGCTCTCATAGGTCTGTAAAAATCCACACATTGCAAATATCTCATACCTTTACCTAAAGCACATTTCTTCTTGCCTGACAGGTAGTGTTCTGTATATTTTTCAAGGCTGAATTAAATATCCCTCTCTGTATTAAGGAAAAATAATGGAATATTTACCAGTTTCCTGACATTGCTTAGGTGTGAAGTATCCATAATTGAATAATACATAGATACTACCTTTCTAGAACTCAGACTATGAACACTCACCTTTGATTCTTCTCCCAGTCAGAATTAGATTAGTTCCCAAACTCTATTATAACAAACTTCTCTACCTACTCCCCTTTGAATCCCTTCCCAATCAATTAGGTTCCCTAACTCTACCATATCATATCTAAGTCCATCTCTACACTATGCACCTTTAACCCGTAATCACCCATTTTAATCCTGATTTGAGCCCAATTTAGGTACAAACTCAATGATTGCAGGTTCAGGATTAAGAAAGTAAGATACAATGCAAGGTTGAAAGAGTCAATTAACCATCTGAGTATTTTTCTTCTTCCTAAGGTAAAAGATGTTTAAAATTTAATTTGATATGAAGAATATCACTTAATTTCTTTTAAAAGAGAATCCTTAATCTTTAGAATTTTTATTGATGTGGGATGTTGAAATATACCAAATAATTGTTTTAAATTAGGTTGCCTCTTGTTCAACATTGACAAATAGAGGCAAAATTAGTTTTTTTAAAACCTCTTTATTATTATTATAATTAACATATATTTGTTTCAGGGGTACAGGTCTCAAAATTACCTTTTTTAATGTGAATTTGCAATTTTCTCTAGGAAGGAAGGACACAGCCACATATTCCCTCTGTCCTCCAGTTTTTTTGGGAGTATTTTTTATATTGAAAATGAGATAACAGGCAATTTACCCATCAAGGTTTTTAATGAGTCACAGTATTTGAAGGTTATGAACTGAATAATATCATTCATTTATGGTCTTGTCCTGCTGTTGTACCTTTTAGCTGTTGTGTTTTGTATAAGACAATTTGAAACAAAGAAAGCAGAGCTCTCTAATAAGCTTCACTATTAAGTGCAACTGGGCCATTTCAAGAAATAATGGCATTTCACATAAGAGAATAAAAAGCAAAAAAAAAAAAGAGAGAGAGAATAAAAAGCATATAACATAATTTTCCTCAAATAACAAAAAAGTAAATGGCAAAGGAAGCATAAATATTAACATGGTAACCAACAAATAAGTCCTTGTTGTCATCTAAGGAAAGTCATTATAGCACAACTGTCTGCAGTTTAGTTTTTGCTTCAAATAAGCCAATTGTGAGTCAACAATAGTGTATTTTCTCAACAAAACTTTCTCTTTTTTTCCCTAATTTACAATAGAGTTACTGATAATTTAATGTGTTCTTAAAAGTTACACCAGAGACTGTTGAGCAAATTCAGGCTGGATTCCATTGTCCAGCTAATGCTCAATCACAACTTCCTGTTTATGCTTCCTTCTTTCCCAGGGCCTTCTGTCTGCACAGATCTTACCATTTCTTACCTAAACTTTTTCAGTCACTTCAGTGTGTTCTCTTCCTTCCGCCCCCACCTATTTAGCTCACACCACAACAAGTCCCAGTGCTAAAGCACAAATCTAATCATATTATGCTGCTGCTTAAAAAAACCTTCACTGACATCAGTCTTAAATCATTTCCTAATAAATCACACAGGCTGTTGTTTACCATCTGTAAGTTTTAGTGTTCTTGATGAAAAATTCATTCATCACAAAATGACTTTTAAGCACCTTTAAGCACGATGGCAAGCAGAAGAGGGATTGTAATCACTGGGTTAGATGCAATCTCTGCTCTCTTGGAACCTACATGGGTGCATTAGTGACCTATTGCAGCTGGAACAAATTATCAAAACCTTTGTGGCTTAACACAACACAATGGATCATGATCTTATAGTTCTGGAGGTCAGAAGTCCTAAAATCAAGATTTTGGAAGGACTTCCCTTCTTCTGGAGGCTGTAGGGGACAATCCATTCCCTTGCCTTTTCTAGCTTCTAGAACCAACTCCATCCTGGTTTCCTGTTCCTTTCTTCTTCTTTTTTTTTTTTTTTTAAAGATTTTATTTATTTATTTGACAGAGAGAGAGAGAGAGAGAGAGGGATCACAAGCAGGCAGAGAGAGAGAGGGGGAAGCAGGCTCCCCGCTGAGCAGAGAGCCCGATGTGGGGCTCGATCGCAGGACCCTGAGATCATGACCTGAGCTGAAGGCAGAGGCTTTAACCCACTGAGCCACCCAGGTGCCCCTCCTTTCTTCATCTTTAAATCTAGCAGTGTAGCATCTTTAAATCTCAATCTCTCATATACACCTTGCCTTCAGTAGTCACATCTCCTTTTCTGCCTCTAAATCCCATGAGAACATGGTAATAACATTGGGCCTACCCAGACAATCCAAAATTGAAGTCCCTTTTACCATGTAAAGTAACATATTCACAAGCTCTGTGGATTAGGACAGAGTTCTTGTTTGGAGGTGGGGGCCTTGTTTTATTTACCATACTTGTCTAACAGAGTGCGTGGATATGTGGTGACATTTAAACAATTTTTTTACTGTTCTATATTTTCCAAATTTTATCATACTAACATAGAGTACTTTTCTTGTAACAGAAAAGTTTTAACTGTAAAACCCTTATCAATTTATAGGATGAAATCTAAATTCTTTATCATGATAAAGCCCACCTTAGCCAACCTGATGGTTGATATGCTGTCTTCTTGGCTCACGTGCTAGATTTAAATCACAGTAGGCCAACACTGTTCCCTTAATTGACTCCTTTGTTAGAAGGCTCTGTCTCTTGCATAAAAACTGGGAAAGTTTTATCCCAATCTTTCAAACTGAAAACTGCCTTACTCAAATACCATTCTTTTGCTAGATCTTCCCTGACATTCTGGGGCATGGTCACTTTTCAATTCTCTGCAGAGCACAGAATCCCCCTTTCTAGAACTTTACACCATTATTTATGCCCTATCTCCGCTTCCCCATGCCTCCAGCACAGAGATTATGTTCTTTGATTTTTCTCTATACCGATACTTACCATAGTGCTTAGCATTACCACTGAATAGAAATTTAACGTTTGAGTAACTAACTTTACTTTGCTAGTAAAGTAACTTAATTTAAATAATTAAACAATGTTCATTGGAAATGTTATACCCAAAAATATGTCTCCTAAGGTATCCTTGGGGCTACAGAATGTAACAAATTTATTGAACTATTAGGATGTTTAAATTATTTTTGTAGAAATGAAGCAATGCCTGAGGGTCATAACACAACTCTGAAAGTGCAGACTTCCTGTTATATTTCACAGGTGAATGTGTACAAAAACCAAAAAAATTTCAGGAACAACCCACCTGATTTTTTAAATACTGTGATAATTTTTACTGACAATTTTATGATTACATATATATACACATATAAATATATATTTATATTTATAAATTATATATATATAAAATTATATGTATTATATATATTTTATAAAGAATGTTTTGACTTCTTATGTCACCTAAGTGACGTAACTCAGTTACGTGGTGACTCAGTGGGTTAAAGCCTCTGCCTTTAGCTCAGGTCATGATCTCAGGGTCCTGGGATCAAGGCCCACATTGGGTTCTCTGCTCAGAGGGGAGCCTGCTTCCCCCTCTCTGCCTTCCTCTGCCTACTTGTGATCTCTCTCTGTCAAATAAATAAATTAAATCTTAAAAAAAAAAAAAGAAAAATATTTGGACTTCTTGACTACTTTGAGTTTGTAATGTGTGGAATTCTAGACAAGAATCAGTTCTTTAGGTACTGTTTTTAAGTGCTATTACTTGGGCTTTCCACAAGTTGCTCCCTATTCTTGTTCACTAGATTCAGAATAAAAACACTTATAGTTATTTCAGTTTGCATTTCTATTAAGAGTAAATATTAAATTGACTGGCCTACATAATGGACCGAATAACATATTATTTATGAAACAGATAACATGTACTTAATGCAGGTGACATTAACTCCAAAAACATATTATCCTGATATTTGTTCCAACACTAAATCGCATTCAAGTGATCTCATTCAGTGATCATTTCCAGTTTATTTCTGAGTTTTTGCCCACCAGTAGTTCGTAAAACCCAATATCAAAAAAGACCTAGTGAAGGTCTCTAGGTCTCTGGTCTCATTCACATCTTCTACTTTTATTATTTTGAGTTTTAGTACTAATCCTCTGTATCTCACATCAGTCAATTTAAACAAGGTAACAGTATGAGACTTGTATTTTCAGACTGAGTGTAGCTACTTCTTTATCTGTATTCACTGAAAATTACTGTATAAAATTTGATCATTTAAAAAGCCCTTTAACCCTTACTTATTTGCCTTTGTTTGCAATAATAAAGTACTAAAACATAGAACTATAATTCTCCTCTCATTATTCCTCATAACACTTGTTGCCTGAGTATGTATATACGTGTGTACATATGCACCTTCTCCCTCTTCACTCATTCTCAACTGTGCTTTACTGCTGGGAGGGATAACATGGCCTCGCCTGATAATTTACTTGGAAGAATGTAACTTCAAACATGAGTACCATCTGTGGAAAAATAAAATGATGACTCTATATATTTTTCCCAGGTTCTACTAGCAATCATGCTTCTCTCCTGGAATAGCAATAACTTTGGGGTTTAATGCTCAATTTATTATTTAAACCCATCCTATGTGGATGATAACTATTCCTTTGTGAAGTCTTATGGAATCACCATAGATCTAAAACATTGGATAAAATATACAAGTGCAAATATTAACTTAACAATTGACCCATAAATAATTGCTCTGTAACAGATGATACAAACGGAATTTGTAATGACAGATTAATTAACCAGATAGCTAATGTAGTCATATTTAAAAATATTAAGGCCAAGTCTTTCAGAATACTCCCAAATATCAGCAAGCTATTTTCTTTACTAAAGATAATTCTGTCGTACTAACTTTAAAACCAGGAAGCTGCGAGATAAAAGTTAAGTCAGTGAACAAAGCAATCTTTTTATATTCTCAAGCTATTTATCCCTATTAAAGGTAGATTAATTAACATAGTGATGTGTCTACTCAATGGATTATTACATTCCAGTTTGTTTACAGTATAATTTCCTTTAGCTTTACATTTTCTAGAAACACAGTTACTAAATATTATTCTTTAAATCTATCCAAAATCCCTTATGATTCAAAGCTTTGATCAGGGAAACATCTATTAGTCATTATTACAATGTCTTAGATTGTACTTTAACTTCTATTTCATTTAATGTCATTGCATTCTAGTACTTCATCTCATCAAAGTGATCTTAGTGATCATTTCCAGTTTATTTCAGAGATTTTACCTACACAGAGTGAATAAACTCAGCATCAATGATAATGCTTATGAGCTTCAAAGTAAAGTGGAATATTTTCTGAAAATATCACCATGTTGATTTTGAGTCCTGTCTCTAGAATCTAGATCCCCGATTACACCACCTTGGAAGATTCACATCCTCTTAAGGAAGAGCACTTTGTTAGAATATTGATTATGATTTAAAAAACACCAACACATCACCAGCAAGTTCCTAATACACAGAAAATGCTATGAAAATATATTCAATTCAATCAATTTTTATTGATATTTTTTTTTTTTTCAAAAACCAGTTCCTGGTTTCATTGATCTGTTCTATTGTTTGTTTGCTTTTTTTTTTTTTTTTTTAGTTTCTACAGAATTTCTGCTCTAATCTTTATTATTACCTTCCTTCTGCTGCTTTTAGCACCTTTTTTTATTCTTTTACTAACTCCTTTACGTGTAAAGTTAGGTCCTTAGAGACTTTTCTTCCTGAGTTAGGCCTGTATTGCTATAAACTTCCCTCTTAGGACCACTTTTGTTGCATCCCAAAGGTTTTGTAACATTTTGCTTTCGTTTGTTTCCCTTTATTTTTTTTAATAATACCTTGATTGATCCATTCATTGTATAGTAGCATGTTATTTAATCTCCATGTATTTGTGGTATTTTCAGATTTTTTTCTTGTGGTTGACTTCTAGTTTCATAGCATTGTTAGAAGAGATGCATGCTATTACTCTGAACTTTTTGAATTTAGTGAGGCTTGTTTTCTGAGCTAATATGTGATCTATTCTGGAGAACGTTCCATGTGCTTTTAAAAATAATGTGTATTCTGCTATTTTAGGATGAGATGTTCTAAATATATCTGTTAAATCCATCTGTTCCAGTGTGTCATTCAAAGGCATTGTTTCCTTGTTGATTTTCTGTTGAGGTGACCTGTCAAAGTCCCTTACTATTATTGTATTATTATTTATTAGCTCCTTTTTGTTATTAACTGTTTTATGTATTTGGGTTCTCCTAGGATGGGTACATAAATATTTACAATTGTTCTATATTCTTATTGGTTTGTTCCCCTTATGAGCATATAGTTTCCTTCTTTGTCTCATGTTTCAGTCTTTATCTTAACATCAATTTTGTCCAACATAAGTATTGATACTCCATCCCCCTTTTGACATCTGTGTGCATGATAGATGTTTCTTCACTTTCAATCTGCAGGTGTCTTTAGGCCTAAAATAAGTCTGTCTTATAGGCAGCATATAAATGGGTCTTGTTTTTTAATGTATCCACCCTGTCTTTTGATTGAATCATTTAGTTTATTTACATTCAAAGTTATTATTTATAGATATGTATTTATTGTCATTTTATTTGTTTTGTTGTTGTTACTGAAGATTTTCTCTGATGCTATCTTTCATGGCTTGCTGATTTTCTTAAGTGATATGGTTGGATTTTTCTTTTTATTTGCATATTATTAGTTTTGATATGAGTTTACCATTAGGTTTGTATATAACCTTTTTTGCACATAGCAGTCTATATTAAATTCATGGTCATTAAGTTTGAACCCATTCTTTACTCCTTTTCTCCCCATGTTTTAGGTATATGTTGTTATATTTTACATTGTTTTATGTTTTCTTTTTTTACTAAGAACTGGGAGGGGAGGGGCAAAGGCAGAAGGAGAGAGAATCTTAAGCAGGATCCATGACCAGTGTAGAGACTGACATGGGACTCAGTCTCACAATCCTAGATCATGACCTGAGCTGAAATCAAAGGTCAGATGCTTAACTGACTGAGCCACCCAGGCATGCCTTAATTTACATCCTTTTATGAGTTCCTTGACTGATTTTTTACAGAAATATTCATTTTTACCACTTTTGTGTTTCCTACCTTTATAATGTTGGGGCTCTCTTTTCCACTGAAAGTGTCTCCTTTAATATCTCTTGCAGAGCTAGTTTAGTGGCTCTGAACTCTTTTAGTTTTTGTTTGTCTGGGAAATGCTATCTCTCCTTCTATTCTTAAGGATAGCCTTGCTGGAGAGTATTCTGGCTGCAGAATATTCCTACTCAGCACTTCGAATATATCATGCTGCTCTCTTTTGGCTTGCCAAGTTTCTGCTGAAAAATTCCCTCTTAGCCAAATGGGTTTTGCCTTATAAGTTAGTGTCTTGTCTTTTCTTAATGTTTTTAACATTTTTTCTTTATTACCAAATATTTCTTAATATTTTGCCACTTTAGTTACAATATGACTTGGTGTGGGTCTGCTTTTATTGATTTTGGTAAGAGTTCTCTGTGCCTGTTGGATCTGGATATAGGTTTCCCTCTCCCAGATTAGGGATGTTTTCAACTATTATTTCTTCTAATAAATTCTCTTCCCCCTTTTGTATCTCTTCTTCTGGGACTCCCATAATATAAATACTATGTTTGATGGACTTACTGGACTTATATTCCACTGGAATATAAGGAATAGACTTCCTTAAGTCTATTCTCATTTTTCATAGTTTTTTTTTTTTTTTTTTTTCTGTAATGCCCCTGATTTTGAATCCGAGAGACCACCGAGGAGCTGATACCGAAGCAAATGCATGAGGGTTTATTCGCAAGCTCGAGCTTGGGCCCAAGTATATCCGCCACAGAGGGGTCGGGGCTTGGACGCCTAGGTTAAAGAGCGTAACAGTTTTATAGGGGCCAGTGGCCATACAGAAAGTTGTATAGTCATGTCAGTCCACACACAGGTGGCCATTGAGGTTGTAACACATGCAGAAAGTTGCATAGTCATGTCGGTCCACACACAGGTGGCCAATTAAATTACAATTTACCCTATAGTAACCATTTGAACTAGCCTATTACTCTGGTCTGAATTGGCGCACAAGTTTGGTGGGCAAAAGGCGGGGTTTACATCCTGTGGCAGTTAGGGGTTCTGCATTCCTATCGGCTAACTCAAGTGGTTCAAGGACCGGCTAGGCAATGTTCTGACATTCTGTGACCTTTCTCAGGAGCAGGTCATGTAGGGGTTATACACAAGATGACAGGTGTAGCACAAAATGAAGTGAGCCTCGTTCTGCTCTCTCATTTTCCTCCCTCTTTTGTTCTAACTTGAATACTGTCCACTCTTCTGTCTTCTAGGTCATTAATTCCTTCCTCTTCTTCATTACATCAAATTTGTTTCTCATTTCATTTAATTGAGCCCTTTTTATCTCTGTGTTAAGGGTCTCGCTCATGTCTTCTACTCTTTTCTCAAGTCCAGTGACTATCCTTATGATCATTACTTTGAATTCTCTATCAGGAATGTTATTTATTTCTGGTCATGACCTTGTCCTTTTCTTTCAATTGGGATAAATTTCTCTGTCTTCTCATTTTGTCAAAATCTCTGTTCCTGTTTCTCTGTGTTAGGAAAGTCAGCTACATCTCCAATTCTTGAGGGCTATGGCCTTTTGAAGATGTTGTTCTGTGCCCCACCACATAGTGTCACCTGTTCTCCAGGGCTTCGTGCTCCAGAGTGTGCTGTGTGCTCTGCTGTTTTTTTCCTGGCTTCTTTATCCTTCAGGCCCGTCATCTGCAGAGGCTCTCTCTGTTTGTGGACAGTGTTTTGTCCCTGGCCTGAAAAGTGGTACATTTTAATTAGTTATGCTTTGGTCTATTTGTGAAGTGAGACCTGTCACCACCACCAGAACTGAGGCTCTTTAAAACTCCTGTGTCAGGATAGGTGGTGTTGGCAGGGGTTTGGGGCAGTATTCTGGTGGAGGGGCCCACTATGCTGGGATTGAGACAAGTAGTACTAGGAGGGCTTGTTCCACCATAGCATTGGGGACAGGGCTTGTATAAGCAAATTAGATAGGGAGTGTCAGCAATCTGCTGGCTCCTACCAGTGGCCCCGTGCTTATCCCCTGAGTAGCAGGGGAGAGAAATGACACCTTTCAGTTCCTTTGTTCCTGGAGGAATATCTCTGTGAATGGCATCCCTCTGGAACAAGGTCTGAGATGAGTGAATCACCTCCCTACTGTGTGCACCAGGCACTCTTTGATGGCTGTTCCCGTACTGTATGTCCTGGGGCTGTCTGTCTTCTCTCCAAGAGCAGCGCAATGCCCTGCAGGCCTATCTCAGCCAAGTCACTGACCTTTAAAACCCATCTTTAGGACCCAATGGTTGCAAGAACTCCTGAAATGTGGCCCCTCTTACTCTTCAAGGCAGTTGCTGCAAGTCATTTGCTACTGGGATTCATCTTCCTCTGTGAGCTCCCCTGTGTACTCATGTCTCTCGCTCTTCTGCATAACTGCGGCCCCCTCCCCACCATAGTATCCATGATCTATTTCTTTCCTAAACCACGTATCTGCCTGCCTTCTTCCTTCAATGTGGCCTCTTCTCTCTCTTTAGTTGTGGAGTCTGTTCTTTCAGTCTTCAGGTCAATTTCTGGGATATTTAGGATGATTTGATAGTCATCTAGTTGTATTCATGGGATGAGGTAAACCTAGGGTCCTCCTAGGCCACCATCATCTTCCAGCCTCCTTTATATCAAAAACAGTATGACAATAAAGATAAGAGTTTAACTATATAGCTTCTTTAACTATATAGCTATGTTGAATAAAACTAAGTATTCCTTATAGATGAGTTATTGAACCAAGACAATAACTCAGGAAAAAATATAGCCATTTCAAATTTCTTTAGCTAATCAAAATTCTAGAAACCAATAAAGTATTATGTAAACATAATGAATTTCTGGAAATTCACACATTAGCTGCTACAGTAATAGTGCTGTTTTATTAAATATATATATACACTCACATATATGTACATATATTGTGAACCTAAGAATATATCTCTCTATACATATCTCCCTTCCATTCCTAAAATTCACATTTGGTGCTAAACACTTTTATTCTATGTATTATTTGTCTTCATTTAGAATCATATGGTACAAATGATAGCATGATAAATTTAACAATTGCTTTCTGGGTGTCTGATATCTTTACCTAAACTTTGTCATCGTGAAGAAATTTAAATGTGAATACTTTGTGGCATCACACTTATCCAGAAATATGAATGCTATATGCAAAAAGATAATGGGCACTCAGAAGAGTATAATTTTTACTTATTTCTATGTACAGGTTTGTTTCATAGAACTCTAGATGGTTTAGGACAGCCATTGCTAAGTACTTGTTTCTAGTTTCTAGATAAATAAATAAGAAAGAAACTATCAGAGTGGTTGACTAAACCATTTGTAAAATTAACTTCAAGAAGTGAATTTTTCTTCCAATTTTTCAGGCACCATGTTGAATATTATCAATGAATACAAATGAGAATGTAAAATAAGTTAAAGCTTACATTATTAAAAACTTTACACGAATGTTAATTTAAATGGCAAATTCCCCTGGGCATTTAAAAATATTCGCAAACAGATTGTTAACTGGGAATGATAGGCAAAGATAGTAAAGCTACAGCATTAGTAGCTGCTGCCAGCCAAGGATCAACTAGAAATTGAGATTGAGCAGATGTGGAGCTACAGAGCAAGTTAATTGCCAAAATAATTATAAATAATGCATACAAAAATTAATTTCCACACAATTTTCAGAGGTAATAATATTATGTATGTAATATAGTGTGAAAGGTATTCTGGCCCATTGACCTATGAATAAATTAGGGAGCGGAGGGAAGGGAAGAAAGGGAGGAAATCACAAATCTAACATTACCATTAATTTCCCTACTATGATTCTGAATAAATTTTTCAGTCTCCCTTCCTTCAACAAATCCTTATTGAATTGTTGCCTTTTATTTTGCGTATAGTATATACGATAGTATTGGTATATAATGTGCAAAGAAGAATAGCCAATGCCTCTGTGGGGCTTTTACTCTAAAATAAGGATACACATAAACAAGTTAATTACAGATAGATCAGGACAAGTTCTGCAAAGCATAGGGATGTGATGAGAATGAGGATAGGGACATAGCACTGGGAGATAACCTCTGAGTAGGTGAGATTTGAACTGAGTCCTGAAGACATGAGAGGAGGAAGGCTTTTTGTCAAACATCATTGTGAGCTGAGAAAACATCATGTTCAAAGACCCTAAAACAGCCAAACATGTTTATCACAGTGAAATAGTAGATAATAAACTGATTTTTTCATTTCACTTTTCTTGAAGATAATCAAGATCCTATTAACTCAGCTGTGACTAAACACTGGTATTTCTCAGTATTATACTCAAAATCTCAGATATTAAAAGTACCATTGATTTCACTTTATATTAGACCTGTCTGAGATGCTGGCTTACTTTTGTATATAGATTTTCTTCTCTATGATTCATAGCTTGTGATTTTAGTATCACTATGGTTTCATTTCATTTTTCTGGTTAAGAATAGAAAATATGCCTGGTCAAGATATTTGCTTAGAGAATAACCTAATACTACCAGAGTACTTTTATAAAATCAAATTATCAATGGATCTCACCATTGTACTATCTTACTTATTTCTGATATTGGCATTTCAAATATTATCTATCAAATATTTCTATTGTTGAATTATTATAATTTCAAAGAGCTCATGCTATTTTAGATCTCCCTAATCCTTCTGCAAAGATTGATCATTCTGCTATTTGTCAACTGGTAAACTACAGAGCATGCTGAAGCTATTATCTGTTCTAGGCAGATTTCTACTCCCCTTCTCGGCTCTTATGCTGCTCTGTATACCTGGTAGATACCATTATCAACTGAGCATACAGTATTATCTATCCCCCATACTAGACTACTTAGCACTTTGATTGTATATAGGACTGCACATATATTGATCTGATGAAATGTTTGTTGATGTTGGGGGGAAAGTGTCCTATCGGCAACCTTTCCTATGCTAATCTGGAGATTGTCATAGTGATAGGAGATCCATTAGTCTGAAAATCTCCTATTTCGAAACACTTTGCTTGATATAAAGGGACTTAGAAAAGAAAGATTTTATTGATTTGAGAGAGAGAGAACATGCATACACAAGCAGGGGGAGCAGCACAGGTAGCTGTGGAGGGAGAGGGATAAGCAGGCTCCCCATCAAGCAGGGAGAACAATGCCAGGCTCCATCCCAGAACCCTGGGATCATGACCAGAGCTGAAGGCAGACGCTTAACCAACTGAGCCACCCAGGTGCCTCTAAGTAATGAGAATTTTTAACAGCCTGGATTTGATTCTCCAAGCCCCAAGATCTAAACTTCGGTGTGGCTTGGTACCAAAAGTAAGGGTCTGGATGATTTAATGACTCAGATTCTTAAAGATCATCTGTTTTACAATGGTTTGGCTAAAGTTTATGAAGAAAGTTATTATGCCGTAGAGTGGTAAATTTAGCCATGATGAAAATGGCCAAAGAGTGTGTGACTAATTATTAAATTCACACTGCATTCATAAGTTTCATTTTTTCCCAATATTAATGAATGGGTTGATAGTATCAGTCCATCTAAAAGGTCACTTCATCTGTGACATTCTTTTTGTAATCTTTCCATCAATATTAAGACAAAGGTAAATGTCATATTCTTGTGTGGTTTGCTTTGAAAACATTCAGCAAATGCCAAGCCATTGTAATTCTTCTACCCACTCAATATAGTAGGAAGCTATGGATTATTTTTATTTTCCTTCAGCAATGCAACAGACAATGATGCTTTTTACAAGTCGAGATAAACATGAAAAACATCCTGAGCTCTCAAGTTGAATCAGGTAACCTTTGATGTTGTAAGAGTTGCTCACTCTCTAGGAGCATATGTTCTTGCCAGCCACAAGCCCCAATTATTACCTAAATATTAAATTTGTAAGAAATTATTATAGACCTTAATCATTTAGATATTTGATGCCTGATTCTCTCCTCTGCCTGAAAACATGTGAAGTGAATGTCCACAAAATAACACTTTTTTCCTTATTTGTATATAGTTACACAATTGGGTATGGAGCATTGGGAACCATTAACTCAGTTTCCATATTTCTCTCCCCACATCATTAAACATTTCATCTCTATAAGAGATGTTAGCTAAGAAAACTCATCTCCTATAGTCTGGAGACCACAGACATCTATGGAGTTGAAATCATGGCAGGATAAAACCATTAACTGCAGTTCTCCATGGAATATATAATTAATCTAGGAATCCATCATGTAGCATTTTGGTTTGTTGAAAGCCATGTGAAGTGATCTTTCCATCATTCACTTGTTTAGTCCATTAAGGGGTGAAATGTGTGTATTGAGAGGTGGCAAAATATGGTGGTTAATAGCATGGACGCAGGAGGTAGACTGCCTCTGTGTAAAACCCAGCCTGCAACTTACCAGCTATGTAACTTCAGGCAAGACTTCTCTGTGCAGTACCATTCTTTATGCTTCAGTTTCTTCACCTGTAAAATAAGAATACTAATAGTACCTGCCTTACAGTGTTTTGTATGGATTAAATAAGTGATCATATGTTAAGTTATACAGAGCCTGGCACAGGAGAAGTTTTGTATAAATGTGAGCTTCTACTGCTATTATTTTTTTAAAGATTTTTATTTATTTATTTGACAGAGAGAGAGATCACAAGTAGGCAGAGAGGCAGGCAGAGAGCTCGATGCAGGGCTCGATCCCAGGACCCTGAGATCATGACCTGAGCCGAAGGCAGAGGCTTTAATCCACTGAGCCACCCAGGCACCCCTTCTACTGCTATTATTATATGTACTTCCTAGGTCTCTATTACTCAAAAGCCAGCCCTCCTTAAAACATGGACACTAAATGTTCCCCAGTGATGGTTGTTTTAGTACCGAATTGGGGCATGGATTGGAAATTTGTAGAGTTAATCCAAATGTCAATACATTTGGTCAGTTGACCTATAATGATTACATAGTGTTTATACAAATAAGCCACAAAGTTTTCCATGATGGAATTTATAATGCCATGGTGAAAAGAAATATAGTGGATTTTAATAAAATGCAAGATATAGAAAGTGCTCAATAAAGGCATGGGTGTAATTTAATTTTGGTACCCTTGCAAAGTTTTTAATTATTATTCAGATGAGATATTTGGACTGAAAGTGGAAAGATATATATGATTTTCACAGGTGGACATGGTTGGATAATGGGCTTTGTTGTGGCTAATTCACCAGATATATAATATAGATGATGATGGATAGATGGAGATATATAATAGTAGATGGTTGGACAAATAGATTAGGTATTGATTGGGAATGCTAGAAATCTTAAATCCTCACTAAGGAAACTGACACATCTTGAGATGAGAAAGCCAGTGTTAAGTGTTTAAACAGAGAAGAGATATAATTGAATCTGACTGTTAGAAATAAAATATTGGCAGTTGTATAGAGAATATCCAAGAAACTTTTGGTGAACCATTCTGCTAAAATAGTGCTTTGAATTCATGTTTTGAACTTCCATACCTACCACAAACATAGTACAAAAATTATAAAATAAAATATACCAGATGTACTCTGTGGAACAGAAAAGGAACAATAACCCAGAGTTGTGAGAACTGGGGCATTGAGCTCCACCCCACTAGTATCTATATCCAAAAGCAAGAATAGTTACGGATGGGGTAAAGAGGGCAACAAGGACCATGTGCATAGTGAAGGACTGCTGCCAGATACAGCAAGCATTGAAGGGGCAGCCAAAGGACCTAGAGCAGTTGCCAGAAGACAACTGCTCTACAGACTGGAACTCCCGCTTACACACAAGTTAAATATACCTGAAGAAAATATAAAAAGCCACCTGGACTGAACTTGGTCCAAATTAATCTTCTACCAACTTCTTGCAAGGGGAGGAGCCCTCAGTGAACAAGTTAAAATCTATCAATCATCAGACTTAAGTTCCCAAAATGAACACTCCCAATGGCAGAAGAGAAACTAAAAGACAAATGACAAAATCACCAGTTGATTGATTGATCACTGCCAAAATGGAAGAAAATAATAATTTAAAAAATTATAATCCAAGAGTATATAATATTATAAAAAGATTGATAAATTATGAAAGAAAAGGAGATGCACATGAACCAGGAGGAAGTGGACAAGAGATTATTTTTTTTAATTAAGTAAAAACAAAATCAGTTACATACAATTAAATTTTCCTTAAGTCAAAAGGAAAATGGTAATTTATAAAATAATAAATGAGCAATTCAAATAGGATGAAGCAAAGGTTTTTCAATAAAAAATTTTATTTCTAAATTATTTTAATGTCATTTCTAAATAAAAAAACCAGATAACAAATGAGAAGCCAATACAATACCTGTAGAAAAAAAATAAAATATTAAGTGAGAATGAGGACTTTCCAGATATAAAGAAAGATGTGAGGTTTTAGATTAAAAGTAAATATCTAGTGCTAACTAATATAAAAAATAAATCTGCACCTTGATATTAAATTTAAATATGAAAACCCTAGAAAGGAAAAGAAGGGCCATTACATGACAAGATAAAAAAGCCACTGAGAACATATAACAATTTTGAACTTGAATGTACTTAAAACTATAAATGAATGTTTTTAAAACTCAGGAGGAATTACAAGGAAAAATGGAGAAGTATCAATATCTCTCTCTCAGATATTAAGAGTAATAAAAAAACAAGGACATAAACAAATGATCTAATATAGAAACTGAGGTCCACAAATATATGATGTTCGATTTTTTAAAGCATATATGGAAACTTAACAAAAACTGACTACACATAGATGAGAAAAAATGAAGACATTTCAAAGAATAGTATCTTAAAAACCACATTTCCTTTTACAGTGATGAGCTAGTACTTTTCCAAAGCTTTCGATCTTACTGATTAGAGGACCAAAATATCAAAGCTAGGGACGATGATGAGTATCAATTTACCCATCAAATGTAAAACCTGGTTTCTGAAACGTCATTATAGGACTCAATTCCATTCACTTGTTTCTTGATTTATTTCCTTATCTTAAGGAGATTCAATTATATAATAGTTAAGGACCCTTCCCGTTCAGTAACTGCATTATGATACATCTTTAATCTTTAAACTGCTGCATTTTCTCCATGTTTCTTATAGAAATAGTTTGGGGAATCAGGTCCTGCCACTCACTAATTGTATAACTTTACATGAGTTATTTACGCCGTTGAGCTCAGCTCTTCCATCTCTGAAAATAAAATCAACCTCAGTTTTCAATGATGAGAAAATGTTTTGAAGTTTCATCCAATGTTGACCCAAAAAATTGCAAGTCACCTATTAAGTGCTGAACAGTAAATGTGATAGAGAGCGAGAGAATCTAGACTATGAAATACATAGTATTAACTCCTTCCCTCTCTATTCTTCACCTTTCTCCCTAAGCACTAATATATTACTTAGCATCAACAGGCCATGTAGCTTGTATATGTCAGAACGGGCATGCAGGGGGTGCCTCAGTTGGTTAAGTGTCTACCTTCCTCCAGGTCATGATCTCCGGGTCTCAGATGGAGCCCCACGTTGGGCCTACCACTCACCAAAGAGTCTACTTCTCTCTATCCCTCTTCCCCTCCCACTGCTCACTCTCTCAAAATTAAAAAAACAAAAACAAAAACAGGCATGAGCAAGAAAACAAGGCACAACAGTGCTGAGGAGGAAGCATCTCCCCACTGAAAAACTGGACATCTGAAACTTAAGCATACAGTTGCGACCCAATCAAATTCCAACATCAGATATAATTAATGGATGTTTGTCTCCAGTTCTTCGTTGAGCACAATATTAAGAAAGCTGCTCAGCAATCTGCAGGACAGAATAGCAAGGCAGGCACTCTCTCTGCTCTTTTCATAATTTGAACTAAATTGATGCAGGCAGATAGCATGAAATGCCTTTTTGCTTTCCAGGTTTGAAACAACTAGTGAATCATTTATATGTTATTTTCCTTGTTGGGAAATTAAATATTCTCCATATTGAGGATTTTAGAGTATTTGAGAGGGGAAAATTATTCAATTTGCCTTATGTGATGATAACCTACACGGTAATTCAAGCAAATTTACTTCTCAAGATATAAAATTTCAAGGCATTCAGACAGGAATATTATCTCAGTTTTTGGTGAGATTTTTCATATCTGTTTTTAATTTAGTCTTTAAATTTCATACTAGATATGAAGTACAATTTCCTCACTCCCTCATTACAATTTTTAACCTTTACAAAGTAAAACCTCATTTTAGGCAGTGGCAAATTTTCCTCTTCAAGGCATTGAAAAATTCTGAATTTATGGTACAGTACATTAAACAAACCAAAACACAAATATTCAAAAATTAAACTCACATTAACTATAAATGCACATCGCCACAAGAAAATTCTAAAAGTAGCTTTACAAAATGAACTGCACTCCTGAAATACGTAAAATTCTAGATCCCTCACCTTTTCTGTGCTTTTTCTCAAAGAAAGAGTGCATAAAAACAAGTAAATCAGGAAGATCTTTAGAAAGGATTCTTCTTTCCTTAGCAACCCAAATCCTTAGCAGAACTTATGAACAGAATTTTTTTTTCAATGAAACAAAAATCCTTTTGCACCTTACTTTTCCATTCCTGGGATAAATGAGGATATATAGATGTCTTGGAAATATGCACCAGTGGAACATATGCCTAAGTGACTAACCTCATGTTGATTTCACATATTCTAAAATCCCTACTGTCCAGAACATCTATCTCTCATCCACTTAAAAATCTCAGATTAAGCTACTGTGTCCAAGGGGAAATAAATGAACATGAAATGTTTATATATTAAGTTGGCAGACTGCCCTAGTTTTTCATCCAAAATTATTTAACAGTTACCTGAGCCAAACATTCTTTATCCCATTATCATATTAACTCATGATAGTTGATCAGATAGTGTCTAAAAATTTTTTTAAGAGAACAAAGAATGATGCACATGATATTTAAAAATTTGCATGGAAGAGGAAACCAGAAATGTCTGGAAAATTAAAGGTAGGAGGCACTGAAAATGAAGTGTAAGCAAAATCAGGCAAAGAATGAAGGGTAATAGATACTGATGAATAACAAGTTTCCGAGGAGTCTTTTCAGTACGTTTCTGTTGTACAGTTGTTTTGATCTATCTTATTGTTGGATGTCTGGGTTTGGTTGATTGCATTGATACTACCGTGTAGTCATTCCAATAAAAGAACCATTCTGTCCCCTCTGCATCCCCTTCTTTTCTAAACATATGTCAGTTGCTTTTCTCCTTTCTCTTTGCCAATTCACTTTTCTCTTATGCCATTATAGATAAGTATGCATTCAAACAATTTGTTCTGTCAGGGAAGAGAGAAGAAGGTGAATAAAAATGCAGATGACAGAACATCAGTTCTGATTCAAATTTCCCATCTCATTATATCATATTGCTAGATTTTAAGAATCTTCTGCCATGTTATATTGGCAAGTTCTTACCTTACTATCAATTCCCATTCCAGAGATAAGATAACAGCTCTGGATCTTCAAATCTTGACTCTCCAAAACTAGATGATCACTCTTCCTTCCACACAAGGTAAAAATCACAAAATCATTTACTTTGATCCAAGTATTCTGTTTATGACATGTTTAAAGCTTCCACATTTTTGACAAAAATAGTCTTCTTCCACAAGTAAAAGCTATGTATAATTACTGGCATTTCAATCACTGGTATTCACTAGGAAATTTACATGATAGTTCTTTTTCTGAAAGCCCAAATAGGTATACCACCATCACTATACCAGTACCTATTACATGGCCTCTCCTCATTTCCTAAAGATATGAACATCATCTAGTGAGAGCCAAACCCCAACCTCTTCTTTAGTCATTGTACTTAAGTCTATCTGTAACTAACAAGAGATGTCTTTTTGTGAGATAAGAGCTGTTACAACAATTTGTACAATGGGAAAGCTCTGTCCAAATGATCAGTATCACAGGTGGCAAAAGCATTTATTTCTATATCTTCCTGAGCATTACTTTCCATTAATGAATCTTGTACAACTGGAACAACCAAACTTCCAGGAATATTGTTCCCTCTTTACGGAGAAAGATGAAAGTCCAGAAAAGAGATAAAGCCAAAGAATGATACAGATGTAAGTAGTGAAGGGTCCTAATATCTACAAAGTCTACTTCCCTCAGTATTCAGATAAAGAGTCCTAAGTAATTTAATGACTTCCTCAATGATACAGAATTAGTTGAGAGCAGAACAAAGACTTAACTTCTGGTATTCTCAATTCTCAATAATACTTATTTTTTTTTGATGGAGGGTGTAAAGAAATGTCAAATTTTCCAAACCTCAAATAATGCTTTTAGTATTCTTTAACCATTTCTAATTCTCTTACATGATGACTTTCCAATCTCCATATTGTTACAAATGTCAAAAATTATTAGCAAAAATGTAAGGTCATTTCCAAATTTATAAAACCACGATCTATTCTTGACTTCAGAGGTCTTAACAAAAGAAGAAGAATATCTTTTCTGTACAGGAACACCTGCCAGAATTAGGATTAAAAATTATATATATATATATATATATATATATATACACACACACACACACATCCAGATGAATATATATATATATATATATATATATATATATATATATATATATTCATCCTACCTATATATTCTATGTACATAATCTATCCTTCTAATTTCCTCTAAAAATTAATGGCTTTCTACATTCTTGCCTTGGTAATGTTTATTACCATTTCAAAGTATTTGGGATGTAACAAAGTGAATACAGTTCAAAAACTTTCACATGTCTACATGACAAGTGGCACACAGCATTTTTACCGAGGTATTTCGTGCCTGAGGCCCATGATTAACACTGCCAAGGAATTTCCTGGAATGTGGGCTGGGATATTCGAACATCTGAACACATTCCCCCAAATTTTAAGTACCTTTGAAAAATGGAAAAAGGAATGTTGTCATTTATTTGACTTGGCTGGAAAATATTTTTAAAAGCACTTTTTTCAATAGGGTAATATTTATTAAGAAAATAAAAAATATTCTGCTTTAGTAAGTGGTACTCAGGAAAGTATGTCTAAATTTATTGTAATCAGTAGTAAAATGCTTTATGAAAATAATGCACCACTAGTATGGTTGTTTAATAATTGTGAATAATCAGATCTCAAAGCATAAATTCTGCAACCTCAAGTGATATCAGCTATTTCATTGCTGGAAGCAACTAAACCATTCAGCAGAGAGGATTCTGTAACTTTTTAATTTCTTAAAATCTCTGTATTGGAAATTTAAACTCCTTTCAAAGCCCAAATCCCTTTACAATTGAGGAGGTTTTTTTCTTTTGTAGAACATCTACATTCTTATTATAGTATTACTATATAAATCTCTTGCTCTGTTTACCTTGAAATAATTATTTGTAGGCTAAGGTCTTGGGATTAACAGCTTTCTCTTACTTTTTCTCATAGATTTTATTTTTCAACCTTTGCTAGCGTACACTTTCTTCCATCTGAAAAGACTGCAGAATCTCTAATTTTGTGTTCAAAAGGTCTAATACCTTCATGTCTGAAATTAATAAGCAGATAGTGTTCTATAGCACAAGCTAGCTCATTGTTTCCCTGTGCAGTGGTTTTGTTTAGCTTCATGGAGATACCACATTTCACATCTCCCTGAAAAAAATAAATCATCTTGCCACAAATTAGGTAATCTAAAGCAGTACAAGGCCGCTGAGACTTTTCTGAAGAAGAGTGCAGAATTGGGTGTTTAGCAAAATGAAGTGTTTTGGACAACTGGTGGGAGATTAGGTTCTTCTAACTAAGAAGGAAACTACTTTTCTTGTAATTCTTTGGGGCCCAAAGATTTTTATTTTTTACCCAATAGAAACTCTTTGCAGTAATCAGCTGATTGTAGACATCATTCATATCACTCATATGAAGCACTCAATGGAACACTTAAGGTAAAACAATTTTTTTGTCCTCTAGTGTGAAAATAGACCTTTCTTAGAGCCCTCAGGTGATAAAACTGCCATTTTTTCTATTATGAGACAGTAGAGCATAATGGTAAAGCACTGCCTTCATCATCAGATGTGTCTGGGTTTAGGGAAAAACTCTTCCATTTATTGGTTATGAATTACAGACAACTTATTTTACTTTGGCCACTCAATTCCTCATCTGTTCAATAGAGATCATTTCATTACTTCATAGGGTAGTTATGGAAATGAGACAGGATACTAAATGTGAAGCACTTAGCACAATATCTGAAATTTAGCAAGTGCCATAAAAAGACTTCGCTGTTATATTTTTATATTTATAGCTAATACCATGGTTATTTAACTTTGTGCAGTAATTGATAAGTGGTTTTCCAATCGTCCCCAAAGCAGAATTCAACAGTTTAGGACACTAGAAAAGCTATTTGAATAAAGAAAAACAAGGAGAAGTGTTAAATCTCAAAATACATATTATGGTTGATAGTCATCTGTGTAACTTGTTCATGATGTGAGTTTATGGAAAAGAACGATTATTTTTTTAGTTATGCTTTGAAACTTGAGGTAGATTATCAAAATCAAGAGTAGAGTCAGTTTTCCAGTTGCCACTGCTTGACTGTGTGCTCTCAGTTTGAGGTGAGATTCCTTGCGTTATTCTTCTGGTATTTGTTGGCTTTGTATCATTTTACCTCCTTGTCAAAATTCAGTGTTGGCTGCATGAAAGCGACTGGCATTTGTTTCTTCTGGCAAAGAGAAGTGGTAGGAGGATGACTGGGAGCATTGTTTATAGAATAACGGCATTAGTGAACATTTTTGATCTTTGGGCTTTCATCCCAAGAAAAACCGTGAGGGAAGCTGCAAACAGTAAAAATTATTTCCTTCGCTGTAAAACTGGAACGATAACAGGATTTCTTTTTTAAGGTGCCTATTTGTAAAATCAGTACAACTGACATTTCCTTAGGTACATTGATGTATAATGCAGACAACTGGTTTGGCTTTTTCCTGCATGAATGTGCCAAATATTTAACTTATTCTAAATGAGTAATATATTTTAAATGTGAAGCTGTTGTATATGTAAATATATACCATGTCAACAACACATCAGAATTATCAATTTTTTTTAGAAACTGATCAGAAATATGAATAAACATGTCACATGTCCATCAGCACCAACTCAAGGTTATAGGAAGAAGTCTTATATTTCTGATAGTGCATACACTATTCCCCCAAAACATATATAATCATTAAAAGAAAAATGAATAAAACATGTGTAGAAATCTGCTGTACAAGTTTTGTCACAAACAGCCCAAATTTTTAAGTCTGAGGTCACTTGCTTGGATACTTTGATGATTTGAAAGAATTGCTTTTTTCCTTAAGAAAATTAACACAACTGCTTCCTAGAGAGAGTTTGATTTATTTTTTATTTTCTTTACTTAAAACATACAGTGTACCCAAGTTATAACAAACCATATTATGCTTAAATAAATAGCAGTCGCTATTTCCTTTAAGTATTTAAACTGTACATAGTGATGTTTGGATGTATGTATATATTGTGACGGGATTCCTCCAATATGGTTAATTAACACATCTATCACCATATTTATTTTTGGTGAGAACATTTAAGTTCATCTCTTTGCAAATGTCAAGTATATAATACAGTGCTATCAACTACAGTCACCATGTTGCACATTAGATCCTCAGACTTTATTCATCTTATAGCTGAAATTTGTATCCCTCCAGTAGTGTCTGTTTTCCATCCCCTTCTCCCCCAACCAAGTCCCTGGCAACCACTTCCCTACTCTCTATTGTATGAATTTCCTACTATTTTTAGACTCTACCTTTAAGGGAAACCATATAGTGTTTGTCTTTCTTTGGCTTATATCAGCATGATGTCCTCAAGTTCCATCCATGTTATCACAAATGGGGGGTTTTCCTTCTTTCTCATGGCTGGATAGTATTCCATTCTGTGTGTGTACACATCCTTTTTATTCATTTGTCTGTAGACACAGGTTGATTCCATATCTTGGTATTGTAAATAATGCTGCAATAAACATGAGTGTGCAGGTATCTTTTGGAGATTCTATTTTTATTTCCTTTGGATATATGCCCAGAAGTAGGATTGCTGGATCATATGGTAATTTTACATTTAATTTTTTTTTTGAGAAATTTCCATACTGTTTTCATAGTGGCTGTACTATTTACATTCCCATTCACGGTGCACAGGGTTCCCTTTTCTCCACATTCCCACCAACACATGTTATCTGTCATCTTTTTGATGCTGGCCATTCTAACAGCTATGAGGTGGTATCTCACTATGATTTTGATACACATTGCCTTGATAATTATTGATGTGGATTGTCTGCTGGTCATTTATATGTCTTCATTGGAAAAATATTCAGTAATTTTATTATTAGAAGGAATAATCATGATGGTACTGGTTCTGATATTTCTAGTGAGTGAATTAGTTTCAACCTCAACACTGATGGGGCTTCACTATAAAGGCTCTCAAACTGTTTTCAAGTATCTTCAGAACTCAAATTTTGGCTGAATTTATACAAAATTATTAAGATAGTTTGTTCTAGTACATTTATTTAAATGAAATATATACAATCTCTCTCTCTCTACACACATACAAAATCCTTTTAATATATACAAACCAAATTAACCATTTAGCAAAATTGCAGTTCTAGAATATGAAATATCTCATATTTAATTTTGTATTTTTTCCATCTTTGTTCTAAAATATTTTGACAGATATGATGCTTCTGTAAATTTTTTAACTTGTTGTTTTAGCTTATTTTCTTGTTAACACTATAATTAACTATAGTATTTCTCCTAAGAATTTGCCCTTCAAATTTTTATCTATTTGTTTCTAAGAATATTCTCAGATTCTTAAAAATGAGGCCATTTCTTACCTGAAGTCAGTGCATTCTTCTGGGAAAAGACAAAATAATAGCAGGCAAATGTTCCCTCCTATACTTTCACCTTTCAACTATGATTAGATATTGCCAGTTCCCAAAATAAAAACTAGGAAATGAACAACTTGAGTTTTTGGGCTAGTTTTGCTACCATCTATTTACACTTGGAAAACCTTGATTTAGCCTCTGTTTGTTCACCTATGAAGTGTTCAAAAGAGTGAATGATTACTGTCCAGTAAGTACATATATGAGAAGGAAAGAATTTATAGCTGTTCTCACCCAAGCACAGCTGGTATACCACTAATGAAAGTAATGTTTCCATCTTTAATATATCTGAGTTTGCTGTGTTTTCTGTTATGTCATACAGATACTAAAAAGGCAACTGAGTCTGGCTATTGGAAATATTTCAAATATACTGGAATAGTTCATTTCAAGCTTGCGCCTCATAAAACATGTTCACCAAAAGCACATCACTTTGCAATCCAATAGCTGGAAAGATTGGATTGTGTTATGTTTGTGGTGCACTTGACAAAATTAAGAGGTCTAATGACTTGCCCAAGGTAATGAGCCAGAACCCAGATTCAGACAAAGGTCCTCTAACAGTAAGTTGCATTGGTATGTGTGCATTTCTAAAAGGGCACACTGTCAGGCACCTGGCTTTTAATCAGGTGATGATTTTGAGCCCCATATTAGGTAAATAAATTACTAAAAAAATAAACCTAAAAAAATTAAAAGGGCACAGTGGTTATGTTCAGTGTAGATTCATACATTACTTACTTGTGATTTTTAAAAATTTCCCCAAATATGTTTATTTTTTCAGTATTACAAGATTTATTGTTCATGCACCACATCCAGTGCTCCATGCAATACATGCCCTCCTCAACAATGAAAATATAGGAAGGGAAATTAGAGAATTGATTCCATTTACTATAGCACCGAGAACCATAAGATACCTGGGAATAAACCTAACCAAAGAGGTGAAGGATCTGTACTCTAGGAACTACAGAACACTCATGAAAGAAATTGAAGAAGACACAAAAAAATGGGAAAGCATTCCATGCACATGGATTGGAAGAATAAACATTATTAAAATGTCTATACTGTCCGGAGCAAACTATACCGATCCCGATCAAAATTCCACCGGTTTTCTTCAAAGGGCTGGAACAAACAATCCTAAAATTTGTATAGAACCAGAAAAGACCCCGAATTGTTAAGGAAATGTTGAAAAAGAAAAACTGGGGGCATAACGTGGCCTGATTTCAAGCTTTACTACAAAGCTGTGATCACCGAGACAGCATGGTACAGGCACAAAAACAGACACATAGACCAATGGAACAGAGTAAAGAGTGCAGATATGGGCCTGCAACTCTATAGTCAATCTTTGACAAAGCAGGAAAATATATCCAGTGGAATAAAAAAGACAGTCTCTTCAATAAGTGGTGCTGGGAAAATTGGACAGCTACGTATAGAAGAATGAAACTCGACCATTCTCTTATGCCATACACAAAGATAAACTCGAAATAGATGAAAGGCCTCAACGTGGGGCAGTAATCTATCAAAATCCTAGAGAAGAACATAGGCAGTAACCTCTTCGACATCAGCCACAGCAAAGGAAACAGTCAACAAAACAAAGAGGCCACTCATGGAATGGGAGAAGATATTCGCAAATGACACTACAGACAAAGGGCTGATATCCTAGATCTATAAATAACTCCTCAAACTCAACACCCAAAAAAAAGATAATCACATCAAAAATGGGCAGAAGACATACAAATGACTAAGAGACACATGAAAAAATGTTCATCATCTTTAGCCATCAGGGAGATTCAAATCAAAATCACACTAAGATACCACCTTATACCAGTTAGAATGGCCAAAATTAACAAGACAAGAAACAACAAGTGTTGGAGAGGATATGGAGAAAGGGGAACCCTCTTACACTGTTGGTGGGAATGCAAGTTGGTTTATCCACTTTGGAAAACAGTGTGGAGATTCCTTAAGAAATTAAAAATAGGGCTACCCTATGACCCTGCAATTGCACTCCTGGGTATTTACCCCAAAGATACAGATGCAGGGAAAAGAAGTGCCATATGTACCCCAAAGTTCACAGCAGCAATGCCCACAATCATCAAACTGTAGAAAGAGCCAAGATGCCCTTCAACAGACCAATGAATAAAGAAGATATGGTTCATATATACAATGGAATATTACTCAGACATCAGAAAGCATGAATACCCAACATTTGTATCAACATGGATGGGTCTGGAGGAGATTATGCTGAGGGAAATAAGTCAAGCAGTAAGTGGTTAAGTAAGTGGTTTCACTTACTTGTGGAGCATAAGGAATAGCATGGAGGACATTAGGAGAAAGAAAGGAAAAGTGAATTGGGGGAAATAGGAGGGGAGATGAACCATGAAAGACAGGACTCTGAAAAACAAACTGAGGTTTTTGGAAAGGAGGGGGTTGGGGGGATGGATGAACCTGGTGGTGGGTATTAAGGAGGACACATATAGCAAGGAGCACTGCATGTGGTGCATAAACAATGAATCTTGAAACACTGAAAAAATAAAATTAAAATATTCTTCCTGTTTATTTTGTATACATAAAAATATTCCATTATATAGTGTAGTAGTTAAAACCTAATAAACTTATTTTTTGCATGAAAGGTGACAAGTCCTTGAAAATTTTAAACACTAAGTGGATCTTCTCTGCTATTTCCATGAATACAACTAAAATTAATCACAAACAGAAATAAATAATCCCCTCTGAATTTACATTCATCTTCTCAAGGTCAATCTTCTTGAGTAAACAGTACAAAAGACTATATTGGGAAACCTGAGGTTGAAGTTCAGAGAGAATGCACCACATACCTGTGGTGTTACTATAGTACCAATAAAACGATTTAATTACTTTTCTCTAAATATTATATTCACATACTAAAAGTTAGTGGAAGGTTATTTCTTTTTGTAAAATACATCCCATCTATATTTGTATCACATTATGAATATCCTCATTTTGCCGTAGCAATGAGTTCTAGATCTCTCACTAAAGTTTTATACTTCTAAAACAATAACTCTAAATTATCACATTTTGCCTTCCCAGTTAATATCACTGCTTAATAAGAGTGATTGATAAGGATCGTCTTTATATAGTAATTACTAGAAAAGAATTAGATTCGTATACATTTTTAGGTTGAACATAGATACACAAAAGATGATCTGTGTAAATAAATCTGCTTAGCATAAAACTTATCTCACAAAGAAAACCTTAAATCAAACTAATTTATTTTTTAAAAAATAGGCTAAGAAAAATTTTTTATTGTGGTAAAATGTGATATAAAATTTGCCGTTGTACCATCATTACCACTATTTTTATTTTTCCCCCATATATGTTTTTTGTCTTTTCAGTGTTATAAGATTTATTGTTCATGCACCACACCCAGTGCTCCATGTAGTACATGCCCTCCTCAATACCCACCACCAGGCTTGGCCAACCCTCCACCCCACCCCTCCTAAACCCTCAGTTTTTTGCTCAGAATCCACAGTCTCTCATGGTTCATCTCCCCCTCTGATTTCCCCTCATTCACCTTTCCCTTCCTTCCCTTCTCACAATGCCATTACCACTATTTTTAAATATTTTTCGTTGTCCCAAAAGAATTCTAACCACTTAGCAATGACTCTTCATTCTCCACACCTTCCATACCCTGGTAACCTCTAAAATATTTTTGGTCTCTGCCTATTCCAGGTACATCATCATATAAGTGGAATCAAACAACAGTTGCCTTTTTGTATCTTGTTTATTTCATGGAGAGTAATGTTTTTAAAATTCAACTATGTTATAGCACATGTCAAAACTTCATTCCTTCTTATAGTTGTATTTATACACTGCATTTTGTTTATCCATTAATATGTTGATGAACACTTGGTTAGTTTCCACTTTTGGGCTATTCTAAATAGTGCTCCAAATAAACACTGGACATACAGGTATCTCTTTGAGCCCCTATTCTAAATTCTCAAATATACATCTTTGTGTTGCATTTTTGGTATATGATTTTATGGTAATTCTATGTTTAGCTTTTTTTTGAGGAAGCACCAAACCTTTTTTTTTAATATGACTACAGCATTTTGCATTCCCAAGAGCAACACATGAAGATTCCCATTTTTCTACATAATTGTCAACATTTTTTAATGAAATTATAACCGTTCTAGTAGGAGTAAAGTGGTATTTCTTGTGCTTCTGATTTGTATTTCCCCAAATCATCATACTAATGATTTTGATGTGCTTATTGGCCATTTGTATATTGTCTTTGTAGAAATATTTATCCAAGTCCTTTATCTACTTTTATGTTGGGGTGCTTAATTTTTTTTTTGAGTTGTAAGGTTTTCATATATATTCTAGATATTAAACTTTATCAAACATATGGTTTATAATATTTTCTTTCATTCTGTAGGTTGTCTTTTCATTTCCTTGATAATGTCCTCTAAGGCACAAAACTTTTTAATTTGGATAAATTCAATGTATCTATTTTGTTGTTGCCTGTGTTTTTTATGTCAAATTTAAGAATCCATTACCAAATTTAAGAACATGAAAATTTAACCGTAAGATTTTTATAGTTTTATCCCTAGATTTAAGTGACCATATATGCGGGCATTTCTTTCTGGACTTGCAATTATATTCCATTAGTCTGTGTGGCTAACATGCTAATATCATACTGTTTTGATTACTGTAGTTTGAAATCCTTGGAAATCAGGAAGTGTAAGTCCTCTGACTTTTTTCTCTTTTTCAACATTATTTTGATTAAAGACTTTCTCTATATATATGAATTTGAAGATAGGGATTGCATTATATCTGTAGATCACTTTGAGTAGTACTGACATTTTAATGGTATTAAATCTCCCAGTCATAAACATTAATTGTGTCTGTATTTATATACGTCTTTAATTTCTTTCAGGAAGGCTTTATAGTTTTCAGTGGGCAAGTCTTTCACCTCATTGGTTAAATCTATTCCTAAATATTTTATTATGTTTGATGTGATTGTAAGTGGAATTGTTTTCTTAATTTCCTTTTTAGATTATTCATTGGTAATATAACTGATTCAGTGTAATGCATCACATAAGTAGAATGAAGGCAAAAATCTACACGATAATTTTAATTGATGCAGAAAAGGTATTTGACAAATTCAATATCCTTTTATAATAAAGCCACTCAGAAAAGTAGGAATAGAAGGTAACTTCCTTAATATGAAAAAGGGCATTCATGAATAACCCATGACCAACACCATACTTAATAGTATAAGACTTAAAGCTTTAAATCAGGAACAATACAATGATGTCTGCTTTCACCACTGTTATTCACATTATACTGGCAGTTCTAGCTAGAGAAATTAGATAAGAAATAAAAAGCATCAAATTGAAAAAGCAGCAGCAAAGTCATCTTGATTTTCATAGTGTTAAGTAACCTTTTAAAATTTAATGAGCTAATTACTAAATAAAATGGTTTCTTTTCCAATCTTATAGGAAAAAGAATAAAAGATTTCTATTTTAAATACCAGTCTTTCCAAATTTGTATTACAGGAAAATACTGTATCTTAAACAATCCTTTCCATGGAGAACTGGTTTTATCTCTCTGTCTTGTTCTTCCATAATAATTGTTTCTCAGAACCTCAAGGAATCCTACCAGTGTCAGAAAAGGAACTCATTCTATTCTAGTTGAAATAAGGTTGAAATTCACTAAGAAAATGATGATCATTTTTAGTAAGGCCATGAAGATGTATCAGAATACTTTTGTAGTCTTCCCTTTAGTTTCTATTTATGGTAAAATGACAGGCACCATTAAAAGTAAGTAACATTTAATTCTTTATTATTTTGTTATGTGAGTATATAATATGTTTAAATAAAAACACATTTTTCTTACTTGAGAATTCTAATATCCCTAATTCCCCATACTCCATAAAATTTCTTCAACAGGGGCACCTGGGTGGCTCAGTCGTTAAGCGTCTGCCTTCGGCTCAGGTCATGATCCCAGGGTCCTGGGATCGAGCCCTGCATCGGGCTCCCTGCTCCGTGGGAAGCCTGCTTCTCCCGCTACCATTCCCTCTGCTTGTGTTCCCTCTCTCTCAAATAAATAAAATCTTTAAAAAAAAAATTTCTTCAACGGATTATCTTATTTAATAGTCACACTGCTTCTACTGCCACCCTTTGCCCCATAATTCCAAACTACTTTATGTAAATTCTTGGGTTAGAATTGTTTTTATGAATTCTTATTTATTTTACTGAAAGAGAGAGAACAAGCAAGGTGAGCAGCAGAGAGCCCAATGCGCGGCTCTATCCCAGGAACCTGTGATCATGACCTGAGCCACCCAAGAGTGTTTTGTTTTTTTTTTTTAAGGAATTCTTCACCATGAAATCACGTAATAAATTCAATTAACAGAATGACAAATACATGTTTGGGGGTATAGAAGATGTCAAGATGTACAAAAAAGCTTTAGTTAAAACTTTCTTCAGTATAATGTATACAGCAGTATTCTTATCAAAATATTATCAAAAATGTTCCAGTCTTGTACAGTGAAACCTGCAAACATTAAAGAAGGCATAAGAAATGTACCATGCTCATGGACTGGAAAATTCAATGTCACCTTTTTTCCCGAATTGATCTGTTCATTCAATGCAATCCAAATCAAAATCCCTGCAGGGTTCTGTTGAAATTAATAAGTGCCTTTTAAAATCAACATAGAAATACAAAAAAACCTAGAGATGCCAAAACAATCAATTTTGAAAACAGAATGAAGTTAAAGACTTAAAAAAAAAAAAAACAACAAAACTTAGTAGGAGAGGGAGGTGGTTCAAGAAGGTGGCCAAGGAAGATCTTAAACTCACCTCCTCCCACAGACACACCAGATCTACAGCCACATATGAAACAAGTCCCCTTGAGAAAGACCTGAAACTAGCTGAACAGTTTCTTCACAACAAAGAGGAAAAGAGCCACATCAAAATGGGTAGAAGATGGCTACCAAAACTAGACAAGAATACCACCAAAAGATGACAATTATAGGCCAATATTCTGATAAACATGTATGCAAAAACCGTCAACAAGTTATTAAACCAAATTCAACAATACATTAAAAAGAGCATACACACAATCATGTGGGATTTATTCCAGACAAAGATGGCACAATATCCACAAATCACTGTAATATGCCACCTAAATAAAATGAAGGATAAAAACCATATGATCATCTCAATAGATGCAGAAAAAGAATTTGACAAATTCAACATTCACTTATAATGAAAACTCAATAAAGTGGGCATAGAGGGAATGTACCTCAACATAGTGAAGGCCATTTATTGGGCCATCTGTGTGGCTCAGTCAGTTAAGCATCCAATTTTTAGTTTCAGCTCAAGTCATGATCTCGTCAGTCATAACACTGATCCTGCATAGGCCTCTGCAATCAGCAGGGAGTTGGCTTGAAGATTCTCTCCCTCTGCCCCTCCCCACCATGGACTCATGTTCTTTCACTCTTGCTCCCTTACTAAAATAAATAAATATTAAAGAAAAGGTCACTTATAACAAGCCCACAGCTAATATCATACTCAATCATGAAAAAGTGAAAACTTTTCCTCTATAATCAAAAACAAGACAAGGATACCTACCGTCTCCACTTTTACTCAATGTAGTATTAGAAATACTAGCCAGAGCATTTAGGGAAGAAAAATAAATAAAAGACATCCATATTGGAAAGGAAAAATGAAATTCACTACTTGCTAACAACATGATTTTATATATTAAAAAGTCCTAGAGACTCCACCAAAAAGCTTTTATAATTCAGTAAAGTTGAAAGTACAAAATCAATATACAAAATTCTATTGCATCCTTATACACTAACAATAAACTATCAGAAAGAGAAATTAAGAAAACAATCCCATCTACAATTGCATCAAAAAGAATAAAACAGCAGGCATAAATATGACCAAGTAGGTGAAAGAGACCTGCATATTAAAAACCCTAAGATTCTGATGAAAGAAATGGAAGACAAAAATAAATGGAAAGAAGTTTCGTGCTCATGCACTGGAAGAACTAATATTCTGAAACTGTCCATGTTACCCAAAGCAATATACAACATTCGATGCAATCCCTATCAAAATTCCAATGGCATTTTTTCACAGAAATAGAACATTAAATTTATGTAAAAAATAAAAATCCCAAAGAGCCAAAACATTCATAAGAAGGAAGAACAAAGCTAGAGGCTTCACACTCCCTGGTTTCAAACTATATTACAAAGCTATAGTGATCAAAACAGTATGGTATTAGCATAAAAACAGATACATAAATCAACAGAACAAAATATCTCAGAAATAAACCCACTCATATCTGGCCATTTATGACAAAGGAGGTAAGAACATAAAGTACAGTCTCTTTAATAAATGGTTTTGGAAAAATTAGACAAATACAAAAGAATGAAATTGGGCAATTATCTTAATCCATTTTGAGTTAATTTTTGTACATGGTGTAAGACTTGAACCTAAGATCTGTGACCATAAAAATCCCAGAAGAAAACATAAGTGAAAATTTTTGACATAGGTGATGGGGATGATTTTGTGGATCTGACTAGGATACTATAGCAAACTGAAAAGTTTTGCACAGTGAAGGAAATCATCAACAAAATGAAAAGACAATCTACTGAGTGGGAAAAGATATTTGGAAATCATGCATGTAAGGAGTTAATATTCAATGTCTATAAAGAACTCCATGACTCAAAGAGAAAACTGATAATCCAACCGGGTGCCAACAGGAGCATAGAAGGCTGCTCAACATCATTAATCATTGGGAAAATGAAAATCAATACCACGAGAGCTATCACCTCACACATGTTAGAATGACTTTATCAACACTTGCTATTTCTTGTCTTTTTGATGAGGATGTGTAGAAAGGAAACCCTTGTGATGTGTTAGTGGGAATGAAAATTGGTGCAGTCACTATAAAAAAACAGTATTGAGGTTCTTAAAAAAGTAAAACTAGAACTACCCTATGACCCAGCAATTCCACCTCCGGGTATTTAACTAGAGAAAATGAAAACACTAAATTGAAAATATATATGCGCCAGTATGTTTATTTCAATATTTTTTACAATAGCCAAGATATGGAAACACCCTAAGTGTCCAACAAAGACCACACATACACACATAATGAAATCCTGCCACTTGTGACAACATTGATGGAACTTGATGGTATGATGCTAAGTGAAATAAGTCAGAGAAAGATAAATACCATACGACATCACATACATGATATAAAAAGAACATAACAGATGCAGAGAACAGACAGGTGGTTGTCAGAAGGGAGGAGGGAAGTTGGGATGTGGGCAAAATGGAAGCAGTCAAAAGGTACAAAATAACAATTACAAATAAAGATCATTGGGATGTAAGGTACAGCATGGTACCTATAGTCAATAATGTATTCCAATTTGAAAGTTGCTAAGAGTAAATCTTAAAGGTCTCATAATAAGAAAAAAAAATTGTAACTTTGTATGGTGATAGAAAGTAACTGGATATTGTGGTCCTTTCACAGTGAATACAAATTTCAAATCATTGTACACTAATAATGTTATATGCCAGTTATACCTCAATTTAAAAAAGAAAGACAGTAATTAAGACTGTGTGGTATCTATATCAAGACAAATAGATAAACAGAGAAAAAAACCCATGTATATACTGTGAATTGATTTTTCACAAAGGTACAAAGGCAATTCAGTAGAGAAACAAATAGTATTTTTGACAAATTGTCTTGAAACAGGAATCTCCTGAAACTGGCTATGCATATAAACTTTAATCCATACCTTACAACTTGTGCAAAGTTTAACTCAAGTTCAAGCACAGTCCTAAATATAAAACAACTCATGGAATAAAATAGGACAGATTTTAGACAGGGAACCAGAGGAAAGAAGTCATCAGAGCCTCATCATATAGGCCTAATAACATTCTGTATGTTTTTCTACATTTGATCTAAAATCACAGAGTACTGTAAGCAGGAATGAATCATCTTTGTGTGTGTCAGAATTATTATGGCAGGAGTGTTGAGAGTGGACTTTATAAGAGCAGTAGATGCCAGTGGTGCTGGCTTGGACTCCAGGGGCAGTAGAAGAATGGGGAAAAGAAGTCAGATTTAGAGTGTATTTTGAAGACAGAGCTGATGTGCTTTTCCTGCAGATTGGTTGTGGAATGTGAAAGGTGGTCAAGGATAATTCCAAGGTTCTGGGTCTGAGAAACTGATGAATGGAGGTGCCATTTTCTGAAATGGGAACACAGGGAGAGAATAGGGAATGGGAATCAAGAGTTTGTCTTTGTACTTGTCACGTTCGAGGTAACTCTTAAGCATCCAGGTGGTGATGTCAAATAAGCAGTGGGAAATAAAACTATAGAGTCTGAGGGAAAAATGAGAACCGGAAATATAATTTGGAAGTCATGAGCATGTAGAGGATATTTAAAACCATCGATGGGATCAACTCAAGTAATTAATCAATGTTTATAGAAGAGGCCGAAGACTGGATCCCGGAATGCATCAAAATTGCTTAAACTGGAGAGGAACAGATTTTTCCAATGTGTCTATTATATACAAATCTTCCATTCTGTTTCATCTGTTATAGCAGTAAAGCCATAAAGTACTGATAGGAAGGGGTATTGGGCAAGTCCTGGAACTTAGTCATCTAACTCTGGATTTGCTGGTAACTAGATCCTGGCCTTGAGCTCTATGACTTCCCTCTCCAGGCTTCAGTTTCATCATCTATAAATTAAAACAATAGAGCTTGTTGGCTGTTTGAGCCGGAGGAATAAAAGAAAAGAGTAGAACTAACACAAAGGTTTTGAGATTCATTGGTTCCCTGGCAGGAAAGCTACTAGTTTAGGAGAGAAGATTTAGCTACATTGAGCATGACCTATGTCATCTGTAATGACCCCTAAATCTTTTGCAGCTGTTCTTACATAGCACTGGCTTCTTATTTTTCAGCTTACTTTTCACTTGAATTTATTGTTCTATAACTTAGTCAGGGATGATTTGGTTTCAAAACCCAGAAACTCTCTGAAAGTAGCTTGAGCAGAAAAGAGAATATATTGGAAAGTCCACTGTGCCTCACAGAACTCAAGGATCTCCTGAGACAGAAACAGGAAATGGAAGACTATTAATCTCCATTCTGGTTTCCTCTTCTCCAATTACACATCATCATCTGCCCTGACTCCTCCAACAAAGTGCCTTGGATTTCTGAAATGTATAGTTACAAACCGAGTTTCCACCAGCAACTGCCCCAGTCTTTGAAATTGTCCCAATTCCTCATTCCAGGGAGAGAGAATTAGATCAACTTTGCCTGGCTTCATTGTTGCTGTCTTTAAGATTTTATTTATTTGTTTGAGAGAGAGAGATCATGAAAGTGGAAAGGGTCAGAGGGAGAAGCAGACTCCCTACACAGGGAGCCCAACACAGGACTTGATCCCAGGACTCTGGAATCATGACCTGAGCCGAAGGCAGTTGCTTAACCAACTGAGCCACCCAGGCGCCTATCCTGGATCTGTTAGCTGGGACCAAGCAGGAGTGGGTTCAGGTAATGTAAACATGCTTGAAAGAGTCTCAACTTTAGGTTGGGAGCTTCAGCTGACATCTCATAAAAAAAGAATGAAGTTACCTTTAAGTGGATCTAATCTAAGAATGATAAGTAACATTTTAAAAATTGTTCTAGGGGCTCAGTGGGTTAAAACCTCTGCCTTCGGCTCAGGTCATGATCTCAGGGTCCTGGGATCAAGCCCCACATCTGGCTCTCTGCTCAGCAGGGAGGCTGCTTCCCTCTCTCTGCCAAATAAATAAAATAAAATCTTTAAAAAAATAAAAATTGTTCTAAATTATTTATGTTTAACCACTCCCTCGCACATGCAAATTTTCGATTATTACTATTCAGCAGGAAATATGAACATAATAGAAATCTATGATTTCTTTTTTCTAAAATGCTAAAACACCAATGTCTTTAAATATTTTGGTTGGGATAAATAAATTTGTGAATTTTAAGTCTCTCATCAATATTATATGTTATAAGAGGTAAAATCACTAAGGACATATTTTAGTTCTTGTTTCTTCACCAGTACTAATAATACAAATTCTCCATGGAACTAACAATGCATTTTGACTATTAGACTCTTTAAAAACAAACAAACAAAACCTTCTTAGCATTTGGATTGATTTCTAAGGAATTAAATATTTCTATCAAGACTGTATAAGTAGAGGACATTAATATTGCTAAGAAAGGAATTAACTACCACTTTGTGGCCTTTTAAATTCTTCTGAAATAACAAAGAGGGCCCAAAACTTACAAGACTATGAAACTCAATGCAAGGAAAATACTTTCTTCTGTATGCATTTAAAGTACATGCTGATTTCATAGTGCTGCCCATTTATTATCCATCTAATAGAATTAATAGTATTATACATTAGAGTTATTTTTAAAGAAGTATTTGTTGATGTCTTTGGAGAGTTTAAATGTAAGTCCTGGTACAAATGCAATTTTATGAACTTATACAGAAAGCAATCTTTGTGAAAGCCAAATTCTAAGCCTGCTTAGAATTCAAAGCTTCATGAGATCCTGTTTCTCCTCCCAACCCTCTAACGCCCTTCTTGGTGGGCTTTTTCTTCATTCCTTACTTCCCTCACACTGGGATGGCCAAAGACTTGGTCTTTCAACAGCTATCCACTCATTGATTCATTCACTCAACTAAAGGTAGTGGGCATCTACTGTTTGCAAGGTGCTATCTCACTCGCTCTGAAGATCAGAAAACAGATTAGCTACTATCATTGTCTTCTGGGTAAAATACAATATGTACATAAGTAAGAATAAACGAAAATAGATACATGTCGTAATAGAAGATAGGTAAAGTACTATGTGATACCAGGAGAAGGAAGAATTTTTTTGAATCATACTACCTAGATAAATAAAGTTCTGTCTGCTTGATAATCTTTCAATCATCAGTAATTTATTATTGATTATATTCTTTGTAGGACTCTTTCCAAACTCTTCCCAACTTTAAATAATACCAATAATAAGAGGGGTGCCTGGGTGGGTCAGTCGATTGAGCATCTGACTCTTGGTTTCTCGTGGTCATGAGATTAAGCCCCAGGTTGGGCTCTGCAGGGGGTTTGCTTGAGATTCTCTTTCCCTCTGCCTCTGTCCCTTTCCCTACACATGCACTCTCAATCTCTCTCTCTCTCTCAAATAAATCTGTAATGAAAAATAATAAAAATAAATAACATCAGCTAGAAATTAATATTCACTAAACGCCAGGCAATGTTTTAATCACTTATATATGTTTTTATGTAATCCTCACAACTGCCCTAGAAAGTATACAATGTTTTTTTTTCCCATTTCACAGATAATAAAACTCAAGTACACAGGGTTATGCCCAAGGGTTATATAACCAATAAATCACAGAATCAGGATTGTGCATCCAGGTATTTATAGTCCCCAAATTCATCTTTACCAGTTCTGCTCCTTACCAGTAAACTAACACTTCATATTTTGCTATAAAGATGGTCAAATGGGCTTTACCTCAAACACTTCTATCTCAACATTTTTCTGTATCTTTATCCCAGTGCTCTCTTAACAACAATGTTTTTCACTTTGGGCTTTTGCTTGCTTGGTTGATATTTGAATCCTTGTCTCCATTACTTTAGGCCTTTCCTTTACTTCATCTCCCCCCTCCCCCCACCGTGAAACTGTTCCTGACTTTCAAGTGTGTTAATACTCCCTGTATGTGAACTCTCTAAGCACTGTTACACATTATTCACTGATTTTGCAATAATTTTGGCCCCTAATGCATTATACAATTTTTGAGGTGATGAGTAACTTTTTGACAAATTTCTTTCTGCATAGCATCAACTAAAGTACTGACCACAAATAAGTCAGTGTACAAGTATTTACACATGGGGGCACCTGGGTGGCTCTGTCAGTTAAGTCTGACTCTTGATTTCAGCTCAGGTCATGATTTCAGGATTGTGAGATTGAGCCCCATGTCAGGCTCTATTCTCAGCAAGGAGTCTGCTGGAGATTCTCTCTCCCCCTCTACTCCTGCTTGTGTGTACTCTATCTAAAATAAATAAATCTTCAAAAAATATTCACCCATGAACTTTTATAGCTTATATCTAAAATGTTCAGTTATCCTTAAAATCAAGAATTGATTCTTTTTAAGAATTTAAAAGTTGGGTTTGAGAATTTGTATGGTCTACATTATTTTCAGATGGAATCGTATTTAACAATTCTCATATTTAGTTCTTCATTTGTATGAAAATTCTTCCTTAATTATCCATCCTAGAGTAGCTTTTTGTTTGCATAACCTTCTAGGTTTTAAGGCTACATGAAGCCTACACAAATTAGTTAAAATAGTAATATAAAAAAAATTAAAAAAACAATAACATCAAGCTATTTAATTTAGTGTATACCGTTTCTTGAGTATATTTTGATCTTTGAAAAATTAATCAGATTTGTCGTAATAGTTATCTTCAGAACTTCTTCTGTTCTTTGTTGATATTTCTTTGAAAATTTTATTTTCTAGGCCAACATATTTATTTCTTCTTAGGACCCTCTTCAAGTCCTACAGGAATAGTATATTACTAACGGTCCAGGAAGCAAGACTAAAACAGCCAAAAAAAAAAAAAAAAGGATTTTGAGTATGTTTTGTTCCCACTTCAATCTTCCAAGTTGTGTTATTTAATCATAAGATACGATGCAAAATAACATTTTTTCTCTTTACCTCTTCTTTAAATATTTTCAGAGAGAGGAAAAAGAAATCTGCCATGGCAGAACATTTTGGTTAGAAACTAGCATTTCTACAAAATGTTCCACCCAGGTAATGCACATCTTGCCTAAATTGCTTTTTTTCCTTTTTATATCTTGAAGTTTGCTCCAAACCCCTTACTTGTTTCATATGACTTATAAACAGTTATTTAGCTGACTCTTAAAACCAAGTGCCTTTAACTTACTAAAAAAGAGAATAGGAAACAGTGCTCTTCTTATGACTGTGTCCTTCCTCCCTGGGGAAGGAGTGATCCCTTATTAGTGACGAAGGCTGAAAAAGATGAAAATGAATAATCAGGTTGTTGGAAGTAGGGTTTAACAGCTGGTACAAAGTAAACAAACTGCAGGTATTGAAAGAATACAGGCTTCCATTCCATTTCCTTTTTTGCAAAATGTCTGGCTCCTGCATTCTTTATTCAGATGGGCTCGTACCTGGCAGTGAAGTTTTTTGGCTGTATTTTTGTGAAATATCTGTAGGAAATGAGTTGAGAAACTTGACAGGAACAGCTTGAGGTATTTGATGAATAATAGAGAACTTCCACCATTCAAGTGTCTGACTAGGGCAGAATGAGAAGTATTAGAAACTTGGAAAAAAGGACAGATTGATTCAAAAATAATACACTGCTCTAACCCACTGGCAAACACAGCTCTTTCTAAAGCACTGTAGACAGATCACATAGGGAAAGAGCTTAAATTAGGTTTCCTTAGGCTTATTTGGACTGTCTTTCCTGTTGTTTGTCACTTGCTGCCTGCTTCATCCCATCAAAAATAAAAATATTTAAGGGGAAATGAAAACCTTGCACAGAAGTACCGGTGTTTTAAGGAGCTCTTTCTCATGTATGGACGAACCCTTTATTTTGCATTCTTATGCAATGAAAAGTGATTGACTGAATGCCTACCGTCCTCATAGTTCTATTTCCCATTTACCTTGACAACTCGGAAAAAAGGAGTCTTATTTAATAACCCTATGATAGCATAACAAGGATAGGATGCCTTCCTTTCATTTTAATATAGGAAATATCTAGCACATGCTTAGAATGGCTTGACTTAATAATAGTGTTCTCTATGTGGACTTCATAAGCACTGAAAGAATTTTTTAAATCTAGCACATAATTCAAAAGGAATGAGGAAGTTGATCCTAGAGAATAAAAGGGAAATAAGTTTGGGCTAACTTGGCTTAACTTTAATCCTCTCATTAATAAAATGAGCCTGTTTGACCAGATGAACTGTAAAATGTCTTTCAGCTCTAATAGTCTGTATATCTAAATTAGTTTTTATGAATAAAATTTTCTTTTATTCACTAGTGATTTCTTTTTTCATTTAAGTCCTGTGATTTCTAGTTTTCACTATGGAGTCAGAGGGCATATATTATCATTCCACATCCATCTCCCTGGGGAAGGTAACAGGTTAATAAAACACCAGACTTAACAGTAAAAACTACTGAGCCTCATGTTCTGAATTCTATCTTATTTGCAGTTGGCAGGGGGGGGAAGAATATTCTAGCTTAAAAATTTTAGGAACTATTATCAGTTAAACTCAGTAAACACTTTTCTTATTGACTTAAACTCAGCAACTTTCAACAGGGCTGCCTCCCTCCTCATGTAAAATATACCTGTATGTATACATAGCACTCTTTTTCTGAAACCATCCTCTTGACTTTCCTTCTGTCTCTACACTGTTCCCAGTCAGTCCCCAGTACATGCTCATCCTTTATCTTTCACTGTTCTTCCCTAAGCTGTCTTCTCTCCTCTGCTTCCTCTCTTCGTGAACACCTCATCTGTGCCCATGGTTTCAATCATCAAATGTTAATACATGCCCAAATCAGTATCACCAACCCAAACTCTCTTTTGAGACACAAACTAATTTATCCAATTACCTAGTGCATATCCCTATTTGTTTCAGAGCCAAACCAATTTGGTTTTTGTATGACACCAAATTCATGCTCCACCACCCTAGCACACTCCTTCTCTAATGCTCCTTTGTCAGTGAATTTCATCATCAAGCAGTCAGCCTCAGTCAGTCATCAAAAACACGAGCTTCTCCCTCAACACTGCTTCAAGCAAATGCCATGTATGATACTATTCAATCTGATAGGGTCCCTCCCATATCCACCGTCACCCCTAGATACAAACAATCATCTTTCAATGGCATCTTGTTCCCGGTCTTTCCCCTTTGAAAGACATTCTTTATCCCTCACTCTCACCTCCCAGTAGACAGAGTTAATTTACCAAAATGCAAATATAATCATATTGCTATTACTTAAAACCTTTTATTTGTCTCTCATTAACGTTAGGATAAAACCAAACTTATTAACAAGGCTTATAAAAACCTTCCTTACATGGTATTCATGTATCCTCTGGCCTCCATCTCTCCCCTCTCCTGCCTCAAACTTAAGGTTGCTGACACATGATTTTCTTCTGATTCCTGAAATATGTCATTCCTTTTACTTGAGACTTTTGTGTAGACTCCTCCTTTTGCCTAAAAAAAATGTCTTTTCTTCCTTTTCAATTCTCAGTTGAGGCAGAAACTAATTGTCCTTAATTTCTTAGGACTTCCTTAATTAATTTTGATTAATTTCTTAACTTCCTTAATTCTCATAACAGCTCTCTGCATTATCATCACCATTTTACAATGAGGAATATGAAAAACCAGTCAAGTTAAGGAACTGCCCAAATCAGAAAGGCGGGAACTGGTGGAGTCAACATTTGATCTTCTGTAGTAGAGCCAATGATTTTGGGCATTATGCTTAAAAAATCATTTTCCCTATTTGGACTTGTACTGTCTCTGCCCCATGGCCCTTAACCCAGACTAGGTTTGTTGCTCCTGACCTCCCAACGTCATATCTCCTTTGCCCCCAAAGCACTTACTTATTTAAGTCACTGCCTTTTAATTTTCTTCCCTGGCAGACTATCTAGTTTTCAAGGGTAGAAATCAAACTTATTACAGGAATGAATGAATGAGTGAACAAAAGGGCACCATTAATACTCTACATCCATTTGGCATTTGGTAGAGTTCTGAGACTTCAGGCAGAAGCTTTATCCATATTTTCAGTACTTCCTTTTCAGAATTTGTGAAATTAGAATTATGTACTTCCTCTTAAGAACAGCCAATTAATAATCATTTGCATCTTTCACAAGTCAACACGTTTGACTCAACAGTCTCAAGGAGTTAGAAATGGTCTCGAAGTCTTGTCTTGCTCTGCACCTGCTGGTGCTTGTCCAACACTGGGCAATGTCTATCAGAGTCGGGGATCCTCTTTGCATCAAGTAGCTGGCACAGCTACAGTTGGAGGCCTGAATTTTCTCTCATCTTTCACATTACTTTCTTATTGTTTTCTCTAGAATGCATTTGCTCATAAATCAATATTTTAAAATGATGCCAGTATCCCTGAGCAGACCCACTAATGCATATATAATTGATTCTAATAGTGAAACTATTGAAATGAAATGGCCAAATGTTATTTCTTAAGAGTTCTATATATTAGTTAACTTTTTGCTCTCCTAGAAACCAATCTACCACCTGCGGTATTTCTTTCCTATGGCAAGATTCTTTTTTTTAAGATTTTATTTATTTTTTTGACACAGAGAGAGAGATCACAAGGAGGCAGAGAGGGGGAAGCAGGCTCCCCACTGAGCAGAGCCCGATACGGGGTTCTATCCAAGGACCCTGAGATTACGACCTGAGATTACGAGCAAAAGGCAGAGGCTTAATCCACTGAGCCATCCAGGCACCCCAGGATTAATACTGTAATACCAAAAACAGAATTAGATATCACCTCACAAAACATAATCTTGTAAATTGAGATCTGTCTCTATTGGCCTTCAAAACATGCCCATAAATATATGAAAAAAAAAAGCCATAAGGAAGAATAATTTGGGATTTGCAGGATGGATGAGCATCCTTAAGAGGGTACACGATTATCATGAAAATATAAACTGGTAGTGTGTATTACAGAAATCAAGCAGGCTTTGAGGCTATAGCAAACAATCTCTGAGTAACTAAAACAAGTTATTTAAGCCCTTGATTGCTACTTTTTTCCTATAAAATATGACTAATTATGTGGATGAATTGTTATAAGGATTAAATAGATAAATGTGCATACACATAGGAAGTTTAATAGATTCTAATTAATGTTAATGTGAATAGATATTAATTTATTAACAAAATTATCTGTCTTAAAAAGCATTACTATGCAAGTATTTTTAAGGTAAAATTTATGGAATAGGTAAAATATGTAATTAACACTGAGTATATGGCAGTCACTGACCATATATTCCTTTTATCCATTTGCTCATTAATTCCTCATAACAGTTCTAGGAGAGAAGGATTATTATTATTCCCACTTTATTGATAAAGAAATCAAGTGTAGAGAAGTTAGTAAGGGGTGGAACTGCTGATTCAAACCCAGAAAGTCTGGCTTGAAATTTACTGTACTCTATATCCCTGGTTTTAAAATATGTAAGTGGTACCATTGGTCAGTGACTAGATTTGTGGCCATGTAACATTGAAGATGAACAGGCAGCTTAGTAGAAACTGAAGCAACTGAACTAAGAGGGTAGAAGTGAAATGAGGATCTTAAAGATGTCTCTGTCTTTTCCCAAGGCAATCACATCATATACTCGTATGACATACCTGTATTTTTACCTGCAGCAGAATAATAAATCAATAACAGAGAAGCTTGATCATCCTTAAATTTCACTAAAAGAAGCAGTTGTATCATATGGAAATAGAAATTAACATTGACGAAGCAATGTAAAATTCCCAGAGATACCTTGTGTATTGTCATAATGGTGACTCTTCAGCAAATAGTCAAAATCCAGAGAAAGATTTTTTCCTTAAAAAGTATTATTTGAAGGGAAGCTGTGTTCTTTGTAGTAAATGCTTTTTGAGAAAGTGTGAAAAAAATCATGAGTTCTATAAAACATATCAGACCTCAATGTGTTTTTTCCCACTTAAAGGTTAAAGACGATGACCATAGTTAATAAAGGACACAAATGACCACCAGATGGAACAACTATATTTTTTTCACCTTCAAATTAAGCTGTCACTTCAAAAATGTTGCTGTCACTTATGCTGAAAAGTAAAGAATTAATATGTTCATGAAAAAACAGGTGAGCCAGGTGCATAAGAGAAATAGCGGGCTATAACCAACTTCCCTATCAGAAAAAAAAAAAAAAAAAAACCAGCTGTGTAAACAGCATTCTTTCTAAATGTCAGTATCTATCTAAAATTATACTTTCTTTTAGATGACATAATGTAGAAGAAGTAACTTGGGAAAATACAAAGAACTGTACAAAGACAACTTATTAGTGTAATTATTTGGATTCAGCTTTCTATAATAGATTTAATGAAAATAAAATATACCTAGAAAATATTGAGCTTGAGTGACCAGAAAAAATATCCCAGAAGGATTCAAATACTGTAGAATGTTCTGTGATATTCAATACATCTTAATATTGTTAAACAACTCAATAAGGAAATCTACTAAAACAAAGATCTAAAAAATATGTAAGCATGCAAAAAATGTCATTGATGTTGAAAAACTCACATTTAAAAGTATAACAAGGGGCACCTGGATGACTCGGTTAATCAGCTGACTCTTGATTTCTACTCAGGTCATAATCTCAGGGTCCTTGGATCAGGCTCTGTGCTCAGTGTAGAGTCTGCTTGAGATTATTTCCCTCTTCCTCTGTCCCTCCCTCCACTTAATATGTGTGAAAGTGCACTCTCATGCTCTCTCTCTCTCTAAAATAATTATTTTTTTTAAAAGTACAACAAATCGTCCTTTATCCTATTAAAACACCACCCAGGGGCGCCTGGGTGGCTCAGTCGTTAAGCGTCTGCCTTCGGCTCAGGTCATGATCCCAGGGTTCTGGGATCGAGCCCCGCATAGGGCTCTCTGCTTGGCAGGAAGCCTGCTTCTCCTGCTACCATTCCCTCTGCTTGTGTTCCCTCTCTCACTGTGTTTCTCTCTGTCAAATAAATAAAATCTTTAAAAAAAAAAAAAAAAAACCTAAATGCCAATATCCAACTTTAATTTTCTCTCCAATTCCCTTTATCTTGCTATATATGGAAATATAAATACATCTCAATGCCAAATCAATTTCCCTGGACTGTAACTAGAGTTATCTGGTTCTTCTCTTTGCTATTGATCTTTTCTTTAAAATTTCTATCTGGCCCTGCCATTCTACCTACACCGTTCTACTTTGTACTCTCACTTCCTCCCATCAGCACTGCAGTGGTGGATCCTGGCTAGAGAAAACTTCCTTAGCTTCGTCTCCATAATATGTGCTTGAAGTACTTAAATTCCATATTCCAAAATTTCATGGGCACCTGGGTGGCTCACTTCATTAAGCATCTGGCTCTTGATTTTGGTTCAGACCATGATCTCAGGGTCATGAGATCGAGCCCATTGCTGGGCTCTGTGCTCATTGGGAAGTATGCTTGAATTCTCTCTCTTTCCAACCCTCTCCCCTCTCTTTCTCTAAAATAAATGTAAAATAGTTTTTAAAAATTAAAAAGTAAAACTTCAGTTGCTTGCTCAAAATCCTATTTATTCCCCTGCTTTCCATTTACCAGTTCACACTGCCCTACTTTCACTTACTTCTTGGTACCCCTCCTCTACAAAGCATAGTCTTCTCTTAAAAACAAAAACAAAAAAACAAGCCTGCCTTCTTACTACCTACTAGATAGCAAATTTGACAGATGTTTTCTAAGCTTATCCCTTAGCTGGAGCCCACCTTTCAAAACTCAGCTATGCTGATTTCTGCTTCCTGGAAAGTCATTCCTGGTTTTTTCTAGCCCTTCTTCATCCCCTTTGTCTCCTACCTCCTCTGAGACATCTTTCTTCTCTTGCTATAATTTCATGGGATGACTTCTAGATTGGCTATTGGAAAAGAAGTTCTTTAGAGTATGACTCCATATTTTTAGAACCATGGAACATACAAGATGCTCAATAATTTGTGTTAAATGTAGGTAGGATAGAAGAGATACGTTGAGTAATGAAAAAATGAGTAAACACTACCATCCTCCCACTCCATCAGCTGAAATTTCTTTTTCAACACATATATTCATGTGTCAGTGAAGTGAACCCTATAACTTTAAACCAATGTCTTATTTTAACTTCAAATAGCAAATACCTCTTTAAAAAAAACTTCTTACATTCCAGCATAACATTAAATACACACACACACACAACCCAGAAAGAGAAAACTATCCCTGTGGCAAACAATCTACAAGCTTCTGTCCACAATTACATTCATCTGGAAAGTAAAAAAATAAAATAAAATAAAACTTTGACTAATTCTTTATTCCAATATAATTTGCATGGCATGTCATCAAAAAGCAGTAAAATTTGCTCAATGACTTACTATTATGAAGCTTTTAGCTCAGTTCTTATCCAAGGTGAAATAGGAATTTTAAAATGTTTCCTTTGTAAATCTATTAATACAAATCAGATAAAGTATGTAGTTCAGGCATCCAATTCTACTTGGGGTACTAAGACATATCCTGGAGAGGGAATTTGAAGTGTGTTGATCTCTATGCTCTCTGATCAAATAAGTGTAGCTCTATTCCTGAGAAGGACTAGTCTAGATTTCTGAGACTCTCCTAGACAGAATAACTGCAAAATCCATGTGCCTGAGTTTCCTCCTTTTCCAAAAGTCATTCACAAAGAATTTAGGGGCGCCTGGGTAGCTCAGTGGGTTAAGCCTCAGCCTTCGGCTCAGGTCATGATCTCCAGGGTCCTGCGATCCAGCCCCACATTAGGCTCTCTGCTCAGCAGGGAACCTGCTTCCCCCTTTCCCTCTGCCTGCCTCTCTGCCTATTTGTGATCTCTTTCTCTCTGTCAAATAAATAAATACAATCTTTTTTAAAAATGAAGAATTTAAACAGAACATTTCATAATTTATAGTAAATACAAATTTGCATTGAAAATTTCAGTACACTACGTATATTGCTGAAATTTCATGTGTCCTAAAGATTAAAATCAGTGCAAAGATATATGTAATCCACCAATGGGAAAAAAAATAAAGTCGAATACAAAATAATTCTGAAAGCATAAAAACAAGACAATTATTAATGCAATACATATTATAGCCTAGCCATGATCTCTTTAAAAACTTTTGTTGGCTTTTTCCCAAAGTATTAAAATACCAAAATAGCCCCAAGTTATATTGGATATATATTACTTGTATGTACAGTATTGCATGAATTATACATTGCAAGGTATCTATTTAACTCTTACATAACACGTATATCAAATGCATACCAAATAAAGTAACAAGAATGATATCTATCAAGAATTTTATATATTGATTTATTTAATTATATTCTAACTCTATTCTCCCCTTTATTTCTCTTCACCATACCCATCTATTGTACTATGCTTATGGGCAGCCTCTCATTGTTCTTTATACGTCTTTATAACATCTGTACCATTTTCATGTATGTGTATTTTGGTATATATAAATGTCATTATGCTATAGATCTCATTCTGTTTCATACTTTTTCATGCAGTGTTATTTTTTCCATACTTATTCATAATGCCATGAATACATCAAATCTATTCCTGCTCAAAACAACATATTTTTCTTCAGAATACATTTTTCATTTCTTATCTATCCATTCCCTACTGATGGGCCTCAGACTGCTTCCAATATCTTGCCAGGATAAACAAAGCTCCAGAGAATATTCTTATGAGTATCTCTTGTGGAAGACCGAATTCTAAGATAATTGTCAATGACCTTTGTACGCCCTTATAGAACATCCTCTGGAATGTGACAGGATCTACAAATAGTGATAGAATTTCACTCCTGTGATTAAATTACATTCTAATAGAGTGAAGGGATTTTGCATATGTAGCTAAGGTCTCAAATTAGTTGATTTTGAGTTAATTAAATGGGAGATTATCCTGAGTAGGATAAAAACCCTAAAAAGTAGTTCTCCTACTAACTTTGAAGAACCAAGCCACTATGGGTATTATAGCTGTGAGAAAATGGTCTGCAATAACCACCTGAGCTTGGAAAAGAACCCCAAGTCTCAGATAAGACCACAGCCCCAGATGGTATCTGAATTGTAGCCTTGTGAGACGCTAAGCAGAAAATCCAACTAAGTAAGCCAAACTCAGACTTCTGACCCACATAAACTGTGAGGTAATGAATATGTGTCATTTGAGAAATTTTAGATAGTGGTAATTTGTTCCATAACAAGAGAAAACTGATATTTTCTGTTGGACATATTTGAGAATTTCCTTAGGATATATCCCAAAGGACAGAATTTGAGTTGCTAGGTACATGTATACATACTTGACGTTCACAGTGTGAGGATTCCTTCATTCTAACATTCCTGTATACACTTTAATTAGTGCCAACATAACTAGTATAAAAATCTACCTTATTGGGGCACCTAGGTGGCTCAGTGGGTTAAGCATCTGCCTTCCACTCAGGTCATGAACCCAGGGTCCCAGAATCAAGCCCCGAGTCAGGGTCCTGCTCAGTGGAGAGTCTGCTTCCCCCTCTCCCTCCGCTGCTGGCCCTGCTTGTGCACTCTCACACACATGCTTTCTGTCAAATAAATAAATAAAATCTTTTTTAAAAATCTGTCTTGTTGATGTTGTGTGTTTCTCATATTGCTAGTGAGTTTAGGAAACTTTCATTTGTTTGTTTTGTGCCCTTATTATCTTGAGTTCCTCTTCGGTAGGCCAGTTCATATTCTTGGCCATTTTTCTACAAGATTTGCTGAATTTCTATATTCTTTTTCTCATTAGAGCTAGAAATTTCAAATATTCTTTTCCTATCTGTCATCTATCTATATATGTTTTCAAGTTAACTTGTTGGAGTAAATAAATTTAATGTCATAAAATTAGTATTTTCCCTTCATTTTGAAAATCAATAATGAAGCTATTAGTGAAACTTATTTGAGTACATGTCTTTGAGTATTTGAGTACACGTCTTGTAGGCCTACAAAGGCCTTTTTTTTTCCTCAATTAAAGATTTGATATATTCAAGTATCCAAAAACATTCTACAATGGAAACTCATTAGATGCAGCTTATACTGTGCTATGGACCACACACAAACTGCCACACTGTTTTCAGAAGACTTGAATGCCACTGATAGTTTAAAAACTGTACACCTAATCGAGACGTGAGGAAGACAATTTAATGTTATAGGCCCAATAAGTTTTGGGTCTCCTCCATCTAAAAAAGTATGTAGTGGGAGACAGAAAGCAGACACAGTAGGAATGCAAAGAGCAAGCTAGAGATTATTCAACTTCAGATGTCCAAGAGTAGGATTTTGTATCCAGAAAGCAACAGCCTTTCAAGACAAGACCATCAAAAGAGGATTTTTTAAAATTATATTCTGTGGCTACCATTTAACACATAATGGCGATTCCTGAATGTTTTAGAATCTGAATTCTAAATTGTAGATTTAGCAAGAATATCTTGTAGCAAGATGTAGCAAGAATATCTTGCTGGATACCATTTAGTCTTACTTATTAGGTTGAAAGAAAGAGGTCATGACCTAGAAGAAAAACTCACTACTTTTCAGCCTGTGAGATGTTAGTAAATGATGGGAGAAAA
>CM053605.1:152888997-152915813 GCA_028646535.1 Procyon lotor
TCTGCTCCTAGAATTGCTGTTCTTATTCTCTTCTCTCTGCTGTTGTGTTTGCCGGCTTTTAGAGTGGTTTTCAGCATCTTTCTGGATCCCAGTGCTCTCCGTGCCTCCTACACCTCCGCCATCTTGTCTTGGTCTCCCCCTAAAAATTCTCTTACTCTGCCTATTTACTTCCACCAAACACACTGCTGGCAGCCATTGATGTTTTCAATTGTCTCCATAGTTTCACCTTCTCTTGACTGTCATAAACTTGGAGTCACACAGAATGTAGCATTTTCAGATTGGCTTCTTTCTCTTAGTATTATACATTAAAAGTTCCTCAGTGACTTTTTATGGCTGAATAACTCATTTCTTTTTAGTGCTGAATAATATTCTATTATCTGCAGTACCACAGTTTACTTACCTATTGAAAGACATCTTGGTTGCTTTTAAGATCGAGCAATTATGAACGTACTTGCCATCAGCATCCCTGTGTAGGTTTATGCATGGACGTAAGTTTTCAACTCTTTTGGGTAAATTCCAAGGATGTAGATTATTGGATTTTATGGTAAGTGTAGGTTTAATTTTGTAAGAAAGTGCCAAGCTACCTTCCAAAGTAGCTGTACTATTATGCGTTCCCACCAGCAATGTATTTCCTGTTACTTCATCACCTTGTCAATATTTGGTGTTGTCCATGTTCCATACTTGGGCCTTTCTAAATGGTGTGTGGTGATATTTCATTGTTGTTTTAACTTGAAATTTCTTGATGATATGATTTGGAGCATCTTTTCATAGGATTATTTGCTGTTTGTATATCTTCTTTGGTGAGATATCTGTTAAGATCTTTGGCTCATTTTTAAATTATGTTCTTAGTTTTCTTACAATTGAGTTTTAAGTGTTCTTACATACTTTAGATAGTTCTTTATCAGCTGTATCTTTTGAAAAATATTTTCTCCCAGTCTATGGTATGTCTTTTTATTCACTTGATATTGTCCTTTGCAGAGTAAAAGTTTTGTGTATTTTAAAAATCAAATGCTGTGCATTAGATCTCCAGAACTTATTCATCTTCTAACTGTAACAGAAATTATTAATTTTAATGTAGTCCACCCTATCAATTATTTCTTCTGTGGATTGTATCTTTTGTATGTAAAACACATTATTCCTGGAGAATTTTAGGTAAATTTCCTCACCCATTTCCCATGAAATTGCTTCTTGACTTGTAAGAGTGCATGAGATATTTGTGCAAACAGAAACCTATTATTTTCAAGGGCATTGAGATGTAAAAAAGGAACTTGGGTCTCTAATTGAAGGGTGTTATTTTCAGGAAGGGGAAATAGTGCAAAATCCAGAAAGGATATGTCCTTGGAGATGGAATTGGAGGGTATTGCACAATAGAACATGAATAAATGGGGATAAGAAGTAAATGATTCTTCATGAGCACCTCCAAGCAGTTTTACAATATCACACTACCTCTGCATATGGGACCAAGTGTGAGCCATATGGTTCTAACTTCAACAATTAATACGTCATGAGTAGGAATGGTGACCAAGAGTACAAAAAAAGTTGTTAAGATATACTTATTTTAAACAATCTATAGTATATATGTATACATATATATGTATATATATTATATACAGATTTTCAAAAAATTTGCACACTTCAGTTTTCTAAAATTTCCTTGGATATGTGAAGCAAAATTTCAGCAGCTTGTACAGATAAATCTTCTAGAAGTTATCTAAATATGAGTTAAACCAAATTTATTGTATGAAGACTGTCACTTACAACCAGATGGTACACATTATGCACATGATAAAGGTCTCTCATAACATTCTCACTAATATTAGCTTGTTTATGGAACACTAAAGCTGTAACACCAACCGACAAGATCAGGATCTGGGATGCTGCTATTCTATTCTCAACTCATTCTGTGCACAAATAGAGCAGAGTAGTGGGTGCTAGGTAGGATCTCAAAAATCACTACAGCAACAGGATTCAATTAAGGACAAAATGAATCCCATTCTCAACACCAAATTTATCCCCCAAACAAAATCTATACTTTATTAAATTGCTATCTTGAGACAGTGGCTGTCTTTCTCTGTAATAGGTTTCTCAATCTTGTTTGTGTAACTTACAGCCAATTTTAAATGGAAAAATTTTTTATCATATCTGCAGTTTAGAAAACAATTTATTTGTAATGTTAATTAAATATATATAACTGCACAACCATATACAAACTTTTTTATGATATAAAACTAAAACAATCTTATAAATTAAACGCTGATGAAATTAACAACATTGAAATTATCATTAAATTAATGTGATGGATGCCTTAGTCCTCCCAATTCTAAACTCTCACTGTACTATGAATACTCACAGATGTGTGATGGTTAATTTTATCTATCAACTTAATCAGGCCACAGAGTGCTCAGATGTTTATCAAACATTTTTGGTGTTTCTGTGTAGGTGTCTTGGGATAAATTAACATTTAAGTGGATAGACAGATTAAAGCAGATTGTTTGCTATAATGTGGGGGGGGCTCAGTTGAAGACCCAGTCAGAACAAAAAGGCAGATCCTCTCCCAAGTAAGAGAGAATTCTTATTGTCCGACTGCTGTTGAACTGGGGCATTGGCTTTTTCTTGACTTTGGATTCTAACTAAAACATGAGCTCTTTCTGGTTCTTGAGTTTACCAGTCTTTGGACTGGAAATATACCACTGGCTCTTCTGGGTCTCTAGCTTATCAACTCACCCGGAAGATTTGGGGACTTACGTGAGTCAAGGGCTTATAAAAACAAAAATAAATAGTAATATATACTTATATACAGCCTACTGCTTTTTTTTTTCCTCTGGACAACTCAGAATAATACAGATTTTGTATCAAAAGTGGTTTTTAGAGGAACAGAATTTTAATGAGTTTTCTGAATTACTTTTGACATTTCTGATTAGATTTAAAGATGCTAATGGGGGCGCCTGGGTGGCTCAGTGGGTTAAAGCCTCTGCCTTCAGCTCAGGTCATGATCTAAGGGTCCTGGGATCGAGCCCTGCATCAGGCTCTCTGCTCAGTGGGGAGCCTGCTTTCCCCTCTCTCTTCCTCTCTGCCTACTTGTGATCTCTCTCTCTCTCCATCAAATAAATAAATAAAATATTTAAAAAAAAATAAAGATGCTAATGGCTCTCTTTCTAGTGGTAAAGAGAGCTGCAATAGTCCTTGGCATGATCTAGCAATAGAGATATATAAAACATTTCCATTGGATATTCCTAACCAACTACTTATAAGCAGCAAGGATCTGCTGTTTAGAATACTTTTGAACATTTTGTCAAACTAATGAATAGAATGAAATTGGTTGGTTGTCCTAGTGTTGCCGGACAAAGTGGGGAAAGAACAGGATGAGCTCAGGGATTTGAATTCCTGCTTCAAGTGCATTAATGACCTGAAATCTTCTTCCTGAGCCCTGTAGGAGATTATTATCTCCTGTAGCTGCAGGGCTAAGTTTTAAGTTAGAAATGTCTGACAGGTCTTGGTTTAATGTGGAGAAAGGGATTCAAAGGCTTAGGGATACTAGAGTGTTACAGTGCATTTGTCATTTAAGACTTATTTATCTAAGCTGAAATGGTCCAGAAGACACACTTTTGCCATGACTGTGAGAAATACATTTGTGAGGGGAGCCCCAGCATCCTCAAAAAGATCTATGATTGCTTTTCTATGTCGGCAAGTCCTTACAGTGGGATCTGAGATCATTGAACTAGGAAATACGATAGGAGTAATTTAGATCCTGGGGTGGAAAGGGCCAAGTGGTGGCACTCTCCACTAAAGGTAGGTGGGTGTGGTAACCTTAACTATAATAAAAGCAGAGTCAAAGCAGCAATCAGGACACTGACTCATGCCGGCTCAAGGTGTTGGCCACTTTATCATGGTAGTATTAGAAATGAAATAAATGGGAAGTTTACCAAGTTCTTACTTGATCTGTATAAGCACAAAAAAAAATCTAGGTCAAGTAAACAAAAATCTAACTTGAGTCATAAAAAGAGAGTCACGTCTCCTCAGGTAATTCCCAGATTTGAGTCAGTTTACAGTTCCAGAACCCTTTGAATGAAAGAGAAGCCAGGTCCCTTTGAGGAAAGATCACAGCACAATGCCAAAAATTTATATTCTTAATAATAAAAATTAACAAAAGAGCCATGTGGCCCTCTAAGGGAAAAAAAAATCAGATCTTTTAGGTACTATCAGACAGACACTAATTCTGAACTGATACTAATTCCAGAAGCCTCTCAGTGTCACTCTGGTCTACTATCACTGCAGGGGCTTAGGGAGGTCAGATGAACATTGGAGTTTTTAGCTTAGGTTCTTCTGACAGTAAGCCCAGTGGGTTCCTGAACACATCCTGTAGTTTTGCTTTCCTTGTTTTGGAATTCATAATTGGAATAGACATATTCAGAAGGTGGCAGAATCCCTATGTTGGTTCCCTGACCCATGGAGTAAGGACTATTAAAGTTCAGGGAAAGGGTGCCTGGGTGGCTCAGTGGGTTAAAGCCTCTGCTTCGGCTTAGGTCATGATCTCAGGGTCCTGGGATCAAGCCCTGCATTGGGCTCTCTGCTCAGCAGGGCGCCTGCTTCCCCCCTCTCTCTCTCTGCCTACTTGTGATCTCTCTCTGTCAAATAAATAAAATTTTTAAAAAAATAAAAAGGTCAGGGAATCACTAGAACTCCCTCTATGAAGAACAATAGTAAAATAAAATTTTGGGGGGTATTGCAGCGATCCCTCTGTACTACCAAGAACTTGAAAAATACAGGCATGATGATTTCTACAGCATCCCTATTCAACTTGCCTTTTTGGCCTTTGTAGCAGACAGATGAATCTTAGAGGATGACAGTGGATTATTATAAGCATAATCAAATGATGAATTAATTGTACCTGTGATTTCCTTACTTGAGCTAATTAATCCATCTCCTGGTACCTGGTATACAGCTATTGATCTGGCAAATTCTTTTTTCTCCATCCCTGTCAATAAGGACTACACGGAGCAGTTTGTTTTCAGCTGGCAAGGTGAACAATGTACCTGAGCTGTGCTACCTCAGGGGTATATCAACTCTCCAGCTCTATGTCATGGTTTTGTTTTTAGTGATCCAGATTTTCTTTCCTTCCCACAAGGTATGCACTGGTTGATTATATCAGTGATATGCTGATCGGACCTAGTGAGAAGTAGCAACTGCTCTAGACTTGTAAGACATTTGCATGCAGACGGTAGAAAATAAATGTGACAAATTCGGGGACCTTTTACCTCAGTGAAAATTCTGACACAATGGGGTGTGTCAAGATATCTCTTCCAAGGGGAAGGAAATGTTTTATTTGACCCTCCTAAAACCAAAAAAAGAGGAACAATGCCTGGTGAGCCTCTTTGTATTTTAGAGATAACATATTCCTCATTTAGGTGTGCTACTCTTATCTATTTGCCAAGTGATGTATAAGCTGCTAGTTTTAAGTGGGATCCAGAATAAGAGAAGGTAATGCAATGGTCTAGGCTGCCAGGCAAGCTGCTCTGCCACTTGGGAGATATGATCCAATAGATCTTTTTTCTTTTTTTTTTTAAGATTTTATTTATTTATTTATTTGAGAGAGAGAGAAAGAGGAAGAGAGCATGAAAGAGGAGAAGGTCAGAGGGAGAAGCAAACTCCCAGTGGAGCTGGGAGCCCAATGTGGGACTCGATCCCGGGACTCCAGGATCATGACCTGAGCCCAAGGCAGACGCTTAAAGACTGAGCCACCCGGGTGCCCCTGATCCAATAGATCTAATGGTGCCTGAAATGTCAGTGGTAGGTAGTGATGCTGTTTGGGGGCTTTGGCAAGCCCCTATAGGTGAATCACAGTGCAGGGTTTTAGGATTTTTAGAGCAAATTGTTCAGTCCTTTGCAGATAACTACTCTCCTTTTGAGAAACAGTTCTTGGCTTGCTACTGGGCCTTAATAGAGACTAACACTTAGCCGTAGGCAACTAAGTTACCATGCAACCTGAACTGCCCAACATAAACTAGGTGCTATCTAAGCCACCTAGCCACAAAATTGGGTGTGCAAAGCAGCACTCCATCATAAAATGAAAGGGGCATGCATGTGACTGGTCCTGGAGCAGTGCTTGAAACCACAGTAGGTTACATGAAGAAGTGACTTAAATGCACATGGTCCCCACTCTGGTTACACTGCCTTTATTTCCCCAGCCTGAACCAATGGCTTTATGGGAAGTTCCCTATGATCAGTTGAGAGAATAAACTTGAGCCTGAGGTAGAGATAGCCTGACAGGATGTGCAACCACCACCCAAAAGTAAAGAGCTGTGTACATTACAACCCCTTCCAGGACATCCCAGAAGGGAAAGCCTCCCGGTGGGCAGAACTTAGTCATAGGGCATGGGAATCACAAGTGATGCCCTAAGGTCAACGGAAAATTATAATAACGCAATTTGGATGGGACTATTGATATCCCAGACCCTTCAGGAATGATGGCTCGGGTCATCTACCAAGTAAAAAACCAGCTGATGTACTTACTGAAGGCAAAAGGAAGGTGGAATTGAGAAGGGAAGATGGTAGTTATAATAACAGCCATGACCACATGACAGAAATAAAAACCAATTGTCATGAATATTTCATCCTTACTCTGGCAACAATGAGGGCGAGCTTCAGTCAGTCAGTTGAAGGCCTGAAAGGAACAAATAGGTTTACTCTCCCCTGATTAGGAGAGAATTCTTCCTCTCTACTGCCTTTGAACTGGATGTGGCTTTGTCCTGCCTATAGACTAGAACTGAAACATCCATGCCTTCTGGATGTCAAGCCTGCTGGCCTAAAGACTGAAACTATATTATAGAAATTATATCCTGGTTCTTTGCCCTTCAGACTTTGCCTAGAAGTGTATCATTGGTTCTCCGGAGTCTCCCACTCACCAACTTAGCAGATCTTGGATTTTGTCCATCTCCATAATTGTGTGAGTTAATTCCCTATAATCTCTCTCTCTATAGCTTATTGGTTCTGTTTCTCTGAAGAATCTTGGCTACTACAGATGGCAGTGGTACAAATTCTGATCTGGGTATGTTCATTTTTCTATGCCATGTGATTGCCTCATTCACGTGATGATTTTTCTTTGTGCATTTATATTCACTATTCATCTTTACTTTCAACCATGACATTGGCCTTCACTTGATGGGCTCAGACATTAACATTTTTAGTCACTCTGTTCATTTTTCATTCATTGGAGGTGAGCAAGTAAGTAGTATTTTTTGATGTGGTCCTAAACACAAATGTGATTATTGATATTGGTGGCTTATGTTTGATTATTAAACAGTTTTTGGGTGATGTAGAATGAACATGGATGCTGACACAAACTGACATAAAATATTTAATAAAAAAATCAACTTAACGGTGAATCACAACCTGATAGTCAATCATCCATGGATTTTGCAGTGTTCTACATATTCTTATTTAAGAAATACTGAGGTAGAATGGTTAAAACTGTAAAAATAGATCAACCCAGCTTACATAGTTCTTTTGTTTACTAGCTATGAGTACTTGAGAAATGAGTGCATAACACAGCATTTAGCATAGTGACTGGCACACTATAAACAATAAATACCAGTGGTTATTAATAAATGATAAATAATTCAAACCTTATAACTTTGGAGGTTTTTTTTTGTTTCGTTTTGTTTTTTGTTTTTCCCTAATCCATTGCCATTCTCTCCCAACCTTCTACCTGGGAAGAAAATTTTTAAAAAAATAAAATTTTTTTTATTTAATTTAATTTTTAAAAAATTAAAATTAAAAATTTAATTTAAGGTTCAGTCCTTATTATTGTTCAGTCATTAACATGAAGCCACTCTTTCTGTGTAAAACAAAACAATGACAGCAAAAAGAAATAAGTGTCCCTTGGAAAACCTGTATACCTTCTACCAGTTGATTTCAAACTTAGCTGCACACTAGCATTTATGCAGAGCATACAACTTCAGATAGTTAGCTCCTGTCCCTGGAGATCTTGATTTGATTAGCCTGAAGAAAGGGCTTTATTCAGGATTTTAAAAATGTAGAGAAACACAAGAAGACATCATGCACTTAGTTCTATATCCTTCTTATTTTTGGTGTTAGTAATACTTAGAATTTTAAAGAATAGATTGGGAAACATCTGTTCAGAAGTATTAGCTATTTTTTTTTTATCTTAGGGCCTTTAATATTTAGGGAAGCAATAGGCAATTACAAACTAATGGAGTGCCATGGGCAAATTATACTTTTTTGATGTGGGGCATACCAGAGGCAACTGTTGGCTCCTCTCTAGCAACCTCTTTGGCAAGTAAACACCAGTGGTGTTCATGAGAATGTTCTGTAATTACCAACTGGGTTCTAGTTGCAAAACTTTCATGGACAACACAAAATCAAATAAAGTGATTTTTATTTTAATTTCCAAAGAATTTCCTGCACATTGAAAACATAATTGTTTGCTTATTTTATTTGAAAATCTACTTTTCCTCTGATATGCAAATTGATATAATATGGTTGTTACTAATAGTTGATTTAATACTACTTCATTTCGTATTTGTTTTTTGGAAAACCAAGGAATGTTTAGAATATTTCAGTTACTATTTATACAGCACACCTAAAAATTAATATTTCACATATGGGCTTTATAGGTGAACTACCATGCCAAGCTATAATAAGAAGGACATTTTATATCAGAGTTCTGCAAGCATAGCTGCTATGATAAAGCTGAAATAAAAACCATTGCTTCTAGGCATTGAGAGCAACAGGAAATCTTATTAAAATTACCCCTTGTATCACACTACATCTTTATACAACTTTAAATGCTTAGATTCACTGGAAGTGAATTTAATGAGAATAGAGTTCAGGTGAACTCAACATAAAATTTTCTATTTTCAGCATATAATATCTGATTATTCTTTTTCTTATAAAAGAATTTCCTTTTGAATAGACTATATGCAGATTTGGGATGAGAAGTTGCACATTGAACTTTTATCATTTAGAAAATTTGGACTCTTCTCTAAAATAATTTCTTATTCTAGTGTGACTATATTGATATTGAGATTATTGAATGGAATTAATTAGTTTAATTATGCAAAAATATTATCTAGGGATACTTACCTAACTTAGTCCATCAAGTTGAATATTTTATTGTTTTTATTTCTAGGAAATATATATGGTCTCGAGTTATGGGGCTCTAGCTAATTACTCGGACAGAGCCAGGTACTTTCTGCCTCACTCTTACAAGCTTAAATAATAAAAAAAAGTCCACTTTTTCAGGCACAGCACATGATAAAACTCCATCCAGGTTAGCATCCTAGTCAAAGACATACGTCCAGGGGTTCCTGGGTGGCTCAGTCAGTTAAGCGCCTACCTTCAGCCTAGGTCAGGATCTTAGGGTCCTGGGATGGAGCCCTGCATTGAGCTCTCTACTCAGGGGGAGTATGCTTCTCCCTCTCCCTTTACTTCCCTCTTGCTTGCCCCCTCTCTCAAATAAATAAATAAGATCTTAAAAAAAAAAAGACACAAGTCTGCATTCTCGGGGGATGCTCTTATCATATTTTAAATATATATAATATTCAGTTTACTAAAAGGCTTATGCTTTAATTTTGCGTTTCTTCTTAATACATAGTAAAGCACATATAGTGAATAAAGTACATATAGTTTTACTATACATAGTAAAGAGCATATAATTTTACTTTAGGGACCAAAATGTATCCAACTTCGTCAGGAAGGGGAATAAAACTTGACAAACTGTTCTGACCATTGAAAGATTGATCTTGGAATAATTTCCCTGAAAACTTGCTGAGAAAAAAACGTGGAAGCCTGTGGAAGACTGGTGTCCCCAAATACAGCTGTGATGGTTACTTGGACAGGCACTGAAAGGGAAAAATGGAGATTCAGACATACTTTTCCTCCCAGTTTTATCTTTGAGGAGAATGGACATGAGAATATAAAAGTTTGAGGAACACTCTTTGCTCTCAAGTGATTCTGAGACAAGCCTTCTCACTTTTCTTGGAAATATGCTGCACATTTACAAGTATACATATTTCAATTCTGTAAACATTTGTTGGCTTTCTATATAGTTCTAGGAATTTTATTAGGTAGTTTTTGTATATCTATTTACCATATGTTCATACATGTTTTATAGATAACACTGATCAGAATATTCCAAAATACCAAGTCTGTATACTTGGAACATTAAAAACAATTGACTAATTATTTACTTTGTGGGGTGACCTACAGTCCAAGTCATGATAAAGGTTGCGTGAGTGAATAAAATCAGGAACTCAAAGCATACACACACGCACACACACACAAATTGCGCTTGTAAAAATAAAAATGTAAAAGGATTTGTTAAGAATCTATTTAACTTTTAGGATTCTCTTAAGACTGACTCTGGTTAAGCACTCTGTGAACTTTTCATAATATCTGGTCTTCATAGTTTTCTTATGGGGGTGTTGGGAGAGGGAGAGAGAGAATCTTAAGTAGGCTCCACATCCAGTATGGAGCCTGACACAGAGCTTGATCTCATGACCCTGAGATCATGACCTGAGCCAAAATCAAGAGTTGGACACTTAACCAGTTGAGCCACCTAGGTACCCCTCATAGTATCTGTTCTTAAGTACCTTCACACTCTGCTTGTCAACGCTAGTTTATTTCCATCCCTGTTTTGTGTGGTGAGTTTTAATTAAAACTATTACACAATATATCATGTTGTAGATAAGAGCAAGCATTCTAGCAGGAGAAATATCACAAAGTTATTTTCCATCCTCTAGGATAACTGATACCTGTTTACTTAACAGTACTATTTTTTTTTTTTAGTATAAAAAGGAGTTTGTTATAAACAAAATTCTTAAATAGTAGCCTTATAACAAGATAAGTAATGATCACTTATAAAATCAATCAGCCTGTTTCTTTTCACCACTGTGCTAGAGTCATCGGTTTCTCCATTTGTATGTAAAGTGAGGTGGTTGGAGTAGATATCTTTAAAGTTTCCTCCAGCACTATTCTCCTAAATCATAATTACTTGAATCACGTTACTTCTTAACAATCAGGGGTAAGGGTTGAGTGGTAAATCCTCACCATCTGTAGCCTCATCCTTCTGTCCTAAGATTTTGTCTTCTGTATAAAGATAGAACTTGCACTGTTGTTCTGTAAAGAGTTACTTTAAAAAGAGTTAAGCTACACAGTTACATCAGCTGTGTAATTTTCTCACTTGTCATTTAGCAACATTGATGACAGATTTAGTCAAATTACTGCTTTTTTTTCAAGGACAAAGACGATGTCATGCACTTGTGATATTTGGAAGTAATGAGCGATGTATGGTTAATGAACCAAGAAACCTTTCTCTCTTTAGACATTATAAAATGCAGAGCCACATCCTGCTTTTGATCTGTTTGCTCTTTGTGATCTAACCCTTCAGGTGTGAGCTATTTTTATATGTGCTATCCATCTAAGATTCTCTCTAAGAATACCAAAAGAGTGGAGGGAAGGTAGATGTCTTTGGAAATGTCTTTGTCTTTCTTCATTCCCAAATTCAACTCTATAATGCTGATACTGTTTGCTATTCCTTGCTCTACCTTTGTTTTTGCCACTGATTAAGGATACATACACTTAGATCAGTTCAATTCAAATTGAGTTCACTTTGTTGTGTATTTGCGGAATTCTGGTAGGACAAGAGCATTATACTGGAAAATTCAGTCTGTGGTTCTCAGGGATTAAATAGTTAGATTGCATAGCATTTATTGTTTCATAAGAGGAAGTATAGATTTTCTTCAACTTACAATGGGGTTATGTCCCAATAAACTCATAGGAAATTGAAAATATCATAAGTTGAAAATGTGTTTAATACATCTAACCTACCAATGTAGCTTAGTCTAGCCTACCTTAAATATGTTAAGAACATGTATAAGAACCTACAGTTGGGCAAAATCAGCTAACACTAAGACTATTTATATAATATATTGACTGTCTTGTGTAATTTGTTAAATATGGTACTGAAAGTGAAAAATAGACTGGTTGTATGGGTACAGAATATTTGTCACTGTATGGTTTGTTTACTCTTGTGATCACATGGTTGACCCAGAGCTGCGGCTTACTGTCTCTACCCAAGATCCCCAGAGAGTATGTTGAAAAATTATAAGTTGAACCACTGTAAGTCAGTGACCATCTGTATGTTGGTTCAGCATGAGAGGTAAAGTTCATGCCTAACACAGACTGTGATGATTAAAAGATTGAGAAGAAGAATACTGATCCTGCTTCTAAAATGTACCATAAAAGGATATCAAAATCATGAAAAACAATCCACATTGTATTATAATTACATGATTTAGTCATTTCAATTAGGGAAAATAATAGACATTATTGCTTTGCTTTGTGGACAGTTATAATCTCAGCAAGAAAAATACCTGGCACATAGAACATGCTCAATAAATCTGTGTTCAAGGAGTTAACAAAATAATCTATGTCTTTCTGTCTGGTTTAATTTTCTGCTTCCATACCATTTATTTTTTCAGTTTGGATCTGAGTGATATTTATAGATTTCTATAAATAAGAAAGACTGTATCTTTTCCTCTCACTTTTGAATGACTATGCATCTTATAAAATTTACTTTGATAATCTCTATCTCAGTTTGAAAATTTTACATTATTTTCTGGCATCAATTTTTGCTGATGAATATATTTGTTTCTCTAAGTTCCTCATAGGTAATCTGTTTTCTCTGGTTGCCTTTAAAACCTCTCTTTTTTGAGTATAGTTGACATATACTATGTCAACTATACAACTATACAACTATACAACTATAGTTGACATAGTATATGTCAATGTTACGTTACTTTCAGCTGTACCACTAATGATTTGACAAGTCTATACATCGTCCTGTGTTCACCACAAGATTAGAACTATACCATCTGTCTCATTACATCACTATTACAATATCCCTGACTGTATGCCTTACACTCTGCTTTTTATTTCTGTGAACTACTCATTCCACAACTGCAGGCATTACCTCCCTCTCCCCTTCACTCATTATGCCCAACCGCTACACCCTTCCTCTCTGGCAGCAATTTGTTCTCTGTATTCATAGTGCTGATTCTGCTTTTTGTTCATTTTTTAAGATCCAATTTATGAGTGGAATCATGTAGTATTTGTATTTCTCAGTCTGATTTATTTATTTATTTATTTTAAAGATTTTATTTATTTGACAGTAAGAAACACAGCGAGAGAGGGAACGGTAGCGGGAGAAGCAGGCTTCCAGCAGAGCAGGGAGCCTGATGCGGGGCTCCATCCCAGGCCGCTGGGATCATGACCTGAGCTGAAGGCAAACGCTTAACGACTGAGCCACCCGGGTGCCCCAGTCTGATTTATTTCATTTAGCATAATATCCTTTAGGTCCATCCATAGTGTCTCAAATGGCATGATCTCCTTTTTTATGGTGGCATAATATTCCCATGTTTTATACATATATATGAATGAATGTATACATTCAATATATATGCCAGATGTTCCTTATCAAGTCACCTATTGATGCCCACTTAGGTTTGCTTTCATGTCTTGTCTATTGTAAATAATGCTGCAATAGACATAAGAATTCATGTATCTTTTTGAATTACTGTTTTCATATTTTCTGGGTAAATATACAATAGTGGAATTATTGGATCATATGGTATTCCTATTTTTAATTTTTTGAGGAACCTCCTTACTGTTTTCCATGGTAGTAATACCAATTTACATTCCCACCAACAGTGCATGAGGTTTCCTCTTTCTCTACATCATTATGATACTTGTTTCTTGTCTTCTTGATTTTAGCCAATCTAACTGGTATGAAGTAATATCTCAATGTGGTTTTCACTTGTATTTTCCTGACGATGAGTGATGTTGAGCATTTTTCATGTGTCTGTTGGCCATCTGTATGTCTTTTTTGGAAAAATGTCTATTCAGGTCCTCTGCTGATTTTTTAATCAGATTGTTTTTTTGATGTTAAGTAAGTTTATTTTGGACATTAACTCTTCTGACATATCATTTGCAAACATTTTCCCACATTCAATAGGGTGTCTTTTTGTTCTCTTCATGGTTTCCTTTTCTGTGTAAAGTCTTTTTATTGTGTTGTAGTCTCAATAGTTTAATTTCACTTTTGTTTCCCTTTCCTTAGGACACATGTAGAAAAATGTTGCCATGGCTGATGTTAGAGAATTTACTTGTTATGTTTATCTTCTAGGATTTTTATCTGATAGGTCTCACATTTAGATCTTTAATCCACTTTGTGTTTATTTTTATGTTTATTTTATATTTGTGTAAGAAAGTGGTCCTGTTTTGTTCTTTTTCCTTTAGCTATCCAGTTTTCCCAGCACCATTTGTTAAAGAGATTGTCTTTTCCTCATGATTTATTCTTGCCTCTCTTGTTCTAGATTAATTGAGCATATAAGTGTGGGTTTATTTCCGGGCTCTCTATTCTGCTTCATTGACCTGTGTGTCTATTTTTGTGCCAGTATCATACTATTTTGATTACTACAGCTCTGTAGTATATCTTGAAATCTGGGATTGTGATATATCTATCTTTGTTCCTCTTTTGCAGAATTGCATTACCTAGTGAGGGTCTTTTGTGGTTCCCCACAAATTTTATTATTCCGATTCTGTGAAAAATGCTGTTGGTATTTTGATAGAGATTGCACTGACTCTGTAGATTGCTTTGGGTAATCCAGACGTGTTAACAATATTCTTCCATGAGCAATGGAATATTCTTCCATTTGTCTCATCTTCAGTTTTTTTCATCCATATTTTACAGTTTTTAGAGTACAAGTCTTTCACTCCTTTGGTTAGGTTTATTCCTAGGTATTTTATTCTATTAGGTACAATTGTAAATGGTGTTTATTTTTTAAATTCTCTTGTTCTTATAAGAAATTCATACTGATTTCTAGGTATTTATTTTGCATCTTGCCACTTTACTGAATTCATTTATTATTTCTAGTAGTCTTTTGGTGGAGTCTAGGATTTTCTATGTATGGTATCACGCAAATGGTGACAATTTAAAATGTTTTTTTTTTTTTAACAATATGGATGCTTCTTCTTGATCGCTGTGGGTATAACTTCTATTTTTTAAAAAAAAATGTGTGTGTGTGTGTGTGTGTGTGTGTGTGTGAGAGAGAGAGAGAGAGAGGGAGAGAGGGGAGAGAGAGAGCATGCACAAGTGGTAGGGAGGGGCAAAGGGAGAGGGAGAAGCAGGCTACCTGTTGAGCAAGGAGCCCAATGTGGTACTGATCCCAGGATCCTGGGATCATGATCTCAGCCAAAGGCAGATGCTTAACTGACTGAGTCATCCAGGCATCCCATATTGTGTCTGTAACTCCTAGTACTATGTCAAATAAAAGTGGAAAGAGTAGACGTCCTTGTCTTGGTCCTGGGCTTAAAGGGAAAGCCCTCAGTTTTTCATCATTGAGTATGATGTCAGCTGTGGATTTTTCATATGTGGACGTTATTACATTCAGATATGTTTTCTCTAACCTCATTTTGTTGAGAGTTTTTATCATGCATGGATGATAAATCTTGTCACTTTTTATGTGACTGATATGTCTAGGTTTGGATTTATTTTTAGTTGAGATTTATAAATTTGAGGATTTACATTATTTCGTTAGGTCCAGAAAATTTTTATCTCATCTACTCTCAACTGGGATTTCTTGTTGTGGGAACATTGAATGTTTCCACTCTTTTGCCATGTCTGCAAATCTCTTTCACATGATCCATTTCTTTATCTTGCTGTATTGACTTTTGAGAATTCTTTTAAGTTCATCTTTTAGTTTATTCTTTTTAATTTTTTTTCTAATCTGAAACTATCCCATTATTTGAGATTTCAATTTTCATGACTCTGTTCTTACTTTGTGAAGTTTTAGTGTTTTTCAAATAGTTATCTATTATGTCTCATTTATTTCTTATGCTCCTGAATTTTTATTTTACATTTTAAAGATTATTATGGTCTCTGTCAGATTGTTCTGTTAACTAAGGTTCTGTCATGGCTACTGCCTCTGGCTTCTATGGGTTATTTCCTTGTGTATTTTATATTTTCACCTCTATGCCCATATTTATTGGGACTTGAATTTGAGTGATTCTGTGACATTTAGTTGATGGTGTGATTTTCTAGCAATTGCTTTATATTTGTTTCTTTTACAAGCACAGGGACATCATCTTGGAGTTTCCTGTATTATACTGATAATGAAAATTTGAAATGTAAAATTTAGGCATAGGATTAATTTTTTTTCATTTTCCCCTACATTTAAATCCCAAAGAAAAGTTTCCTTGTTACTTCCATGTGATAAATTGATTTTTTTTTTCCAGTTCTCTCTTTAATACTGTACATGGCACAGGTCAGAAGGCTTAGGTTTTATTCCTGGTTTTGCTGTTTATTGTGTGACCTTAATTCACATGGACTCTTAATACCTTCACTGGAAATATGAGAAAACAGTCTATCATATCTGTTGTTAGGAGATCATCCTCCTTGGGCCTACAGCAATTGTACTTGTCTTTCTGTGTGTGCCTGCAAGGTTTCGATCACTCTTCCATTGAACATTTTTCAAGGTTGTTTATATCCCTGGTAAACTTGAGAGATGAGAATTATTCCTCTCCTGGCCGAAGAGCATGCTTGCTTACTGCTTGCTATAAATTTGGTGGATCCCCCAAGCTAAGTGTTACTTAGCTATGACAGAAAACCACTGCATGTCTAGAATCCATTTGAGCCATTCTATGCCACTCACATTGGACTTAGAAAGAAAAGAAAGGAGCAGGATGTGTTGATGCTCATGCTGATTGTTGTGCCATGAGTAGTAATACATTCCTTGTTCTCTGACCCAGGAGTCTGTTGTTTTCTGCCAGCATTCATGGATAGTAACAGGTTAGTTTACTAGTTCCTAATTGGATAAAATAAAATCCTAGACCTAATACCTACTTGACAGGGATATAGTAAATATCAGTGTCTTTGTGTATTTAAAAGTAATTGCAAAATTATAAAGTGCTATGTGATGGTAAAGTATTATTTGTTCTAAATATTGATAACTAAAGCAGAGTAAAACTATTTCTTAGAGAAAAATCAGACAAAATTCCTTTGAATTAAATTGTCCAAGACCACTTCTGAAATATTTTTAACAAAACAAAACAAAGACCCCTGAACTTTTATCTGATCAAATCTCTAGATCTTGCCAACAATTTAAAACAGATATAGGGAGAACGAACATGCCAAGCAATATCACTGGACTACAACCAGTAAAATTGGTCTCATGGGAAACTCCTCTGGGACAACTGAAGTAATTTTTTTAAAAAAATAGATAAATTGTAAAGAAAACTAGAGACAGGAGAAACTTACAGATCATATAAAATTTAAGAGATATAATAACTAATTGTAACATAGACTTATTTTTATACTGATTTGAACAACCAACCTAAAAAATTGAGCTAATCCAGAAAATTGAACATACAGTAAATATTTGATAGTATTAAATAGGAAGAGCTTAAAACTTATAGTTAATTTGATTTTACAGATATATTTTGAAGTATCTGTGGACAAAATGATATGATAGCTGAAGGTCCAAATAATATGGAATTGGAGAAAATTGGATGGAATATAGATGAAATAAGATTGTCCAGGATTAAAAAAAAAAAGATTGTTTAGGATTGTTGCAGTTGGTGATGAGTACAAGGAGGCTCATTATACTATTCATTATTTTTTCCCATATGTAAAGTAAAATATTTCCACAATAAGTTAGAAACTATTTTTGTTCTTCCTGGGAAGAGATTCTCTTTACATATTCTATAATTGCTGATTTTAAAACCAGATATATTGGCAGAGATAGGCCTCACTAATCTGATGATTTGTTCAATAATAATGATCATTAGTATTAATACACATAACAATGATATTAAAAGCCAAATACTTAACAAGTCCGAAGAGCTAACCTGGCTAACCGACCAAAACACCTAGATGGTAGAACAAACTTTGAGGAAGTGGCAACTGTTCAAGAAAAAGAAACAAAGTCAAACAAATTGGAAAGAAAGAAGTAAAATTATCTGTTTATGGATGACATGACCTTATATTTATGAAACCCTAAAGATTCAAAGAGAAATAAAGTGTTAAAACTAATGAATTCAGCAAATTAAGGGATACAAAATCACACAAAAATGAATTATGTTTCTATATGCAAAAAAATACAAAAAGGAGGTTAAGAAACAATTCCATTTATGATTGCATCAACAAGAATAAAATAATTAGAAATAAGTCTAAGTTAGTGAACAACTTATACACTGAATACTATAAACCACTCTGAAAGAAACAAGACACAAAACAAATGTGAAAGCATCTCATATTTAAGAAATGGAAGTCTAAAAATGTCCATCCCCAAATAATCTAGATTTAATGCAATAAATAAGACTTTAATGATAATTTTTGCAGAAATAGAACAATGTATCCTAATTCATATAGAATTTCAAGGTACCCTGAAAAGCCAACAATCTTGAAAAGAACAAAATTGGAAGACTCAAACATCCTGATTTCAGAACATAGTACAAAGTTATAGTAAACTAAAGTAGTACTGGCATAAAGACAAATACATAGATCAATGGAATACAATAGAGATAAATAAGCCCTTGGGTATATGGTCAAATGACCTTCAATAATGGTGACAAGATCATTCAGTGGGGAGGTAATGTCTTTTCAACAAATAGTGTTGGGAAAACTGAATATGTGCAAAAGAATGAAATTGGACCTTTATATGATATTCAAAAATTAACTCAAAACAGATTAAAGACCTAAAATTATTAAATTCCCAGAAGAAAACATAGGGATTATCTTGATGACATTGAATGTGGCAATGAGTTCCTGGTTATGCAGGAGATTCTTATTTTGGTACAATTTCTGTTTATAAAATATAAATATTTTATTTCCTATTGTTTCATTATATATTGAAAAGTATAAAGTCAGTAGAATTAGGTGTGCATAATTTGGCAGAGAGAAACTTTTTGAGTCAACATGAAATTTATAATTTCAAACAGATTAAGGAGCAAAAATTATTAAATTATGGTATTCTGATGATCACAAGGAAGAGATGAGCCAAGAATATAGCCAAAAGTCTATAAAAAAAAAAAAGAGCCAATATTTAGACTGCGGATCATATATACAAGCTCCATTCTTAGTTATTTCAGTTAACAAGCCCCATCTTTATGCCAGTATGTCACAATAAGCCAATTTTCATGCAATTAAGAAAATGGTTAGGTTTTGCAGTGACATGTGGTCTGGATATTCCTATTCAGTGAGATCATGAGTGGAGTTTGGAAGTTTATAGAGAGGAAAATGATAAGATATATAGGAGAGTTTGGGTCATAAATAAAAGGTAATACAGCCAAAAATTGATTAGTTTGATAATACTTGTGCATCCTTAAGAGGATTACTATCTCAGAAATGTATTTTAAATGTAATAAATATTATATATATATTTATAAACATTATTATATGTCTGTATATATATATATATCTGTAGAATTAAGCATTACAATTAATATGATTATTTTTCTTATGACTGGTTAGTTATTACCAGAGTGTATACATTGGATACTTAAGATCTATTTTTCTTTCGGATTTTAGTTACATGTTCCCATGTTTTCATGTATCTACTAAGTTTTGCTTGATTTGGGTATAAAAATTATAGATGCACCCGACTATCTTATTTTCTTATAGGTGTAACGTCCATCTGGTAGAGAAAGAGCTGTGGCTGAACCCCTTAAGCCCAATCCAGAATGAGACTGAGGAACCTAGATGAAGATCTAGATGAGGCACCCTTAGCTCTGATTACCCTAGCCATCTAGATGTTCAATTAGGAGTTTAGTTTATTTTCTCTGGCATTTCCTTCTGACAGATTTTAAACTCTGATACTTGAGAGAGCTTTTATTTTTTCCCTAAATATGTTTATTTTATTTTTTCAGTGTTACAAGATTAATTGTTCATGCACCACACCCAGTGCTCCATGCAATATGTGCCCTCCTCAATACCCACCACCAGGCTCGCCCAATCCCCTAAAACCCTCAGTTTGTTGCTCAGAGTCCACAGTCTCTCATGGTTCATCTCCTCCCCACCTGATTTCCCCCATTCCCCTTTCCCTTCCTTCTCACAGTGCCCTCCATGTTTTTCTTTATGCTCAGCACGTAAGTGAGACCATAAGATAATTGGCTCTCTCCACTTGACTTATTTCACTCCGCATAATCTCTTCCAGTCCCGTCCATGTTGATACAAAAGTTGGGTATTCATCCTTTCTGATGGAGGCTTAATATTCCATTGGACCATATCTTCTTTATCCATTCATCTGTTGACAGGCATCTTGGTTCTTTCCACAGTTTGGCAATTGTGGCCATTGCTCCTATGAACATTGGGGTACATGTGGCCCTTCTTTGTACTGCATCTGCTTCTTTGGGGTAAATACCCAGGAGTGCAATTACAGGGTCATAGGGTAGCTCTATTTTTAACCTCTTCAGGAATCTCCACAGTGTCTTGAGACTCTTGATTGTGATATATTGTTTTTCAAAGGTTTTCTTATATTTTAAGCCCTTCCTCAACCATATGCAGACCCAGGATTCATATATTTGCTGAATCCTGCTAATTGGGAGAAAATTAGAACATTTGATTTTTTATCCCCACTGTAGCATACCTCTGTGGGTGCACGGTAGGAATCTCTGCCTATTGTTTGGCTCCTGTTGTCAAATACTCCTGCTCTACGGCTCCTAGCTGTTGCATAAATCAGGTCATCTTTTAAAGGTTCTTCCCTCGCTGGGATTTTATCCTCTCTAGTTATCATTGCATTAGCAGCTCTCTGCTGTCTTCTGAAAGATGCCTTATGTTAGTTTAATTTCTAATTTTTTTTTCTCCCCCAGTGGGAGTGTGTACTGCTACTTTCCCTTTGTCCCACAGGGAAGTGGAAGGCGTTGCTCTCTGAATTCTTCCATATATATAGTTTTGGTTTGGTCTATCTTGCAGTGTATTTCCTTTCTCTTGGTAATCTACATTTTAGAAGTTATTCTAGTATCACCTAACTTCTAGTAAAACAGATATGAAGTTGATGCCAACCTAATTATCTGCTATAAGAAATTTTATCATTCAGTCTGGAAGCTTCTAAGATTTTCTTTTTATCTTAGATAATAGGGGCTCTTCCAGATGTGCCTAGATATGAGAATTTTTTTCCCAATCTTAGAACTAGATAAGCCATTTTAATAATTAGAAAGGTTTTTTTTTCTATAATGTAATTCTCTCTCTTCTTTTAAGTCTTTTTTTTTTCTTCATGGATATGTTTTCTAAATTTTATTTTTTCATTGTGATTTCCATCTATTCATATTGACTTTGAAATATTTCTTCCATTTGAGCATCCAAGTCACTTATGTGTGGGTCTATACAATGATAACCAACTGTATAAAAATATCTAAATATAGTAAGTAGGGATATATGCCATATTAAAAGTAATCTTTTGTGTTAGTCTTAAATCCCTTCAAATATTATGTGGGAGAATATCACGTGGAGGAATGAGTTCATGAATATAATTGAGACAACATACAAAAACCCCAAATAAAGGGTAGAGACTTGCCTTTTCAGGTATCTAAGTATACTGTAAAACTACTATAACCAAACATATGTTGAAATGTCATAAGAGCAAAATAATACAAAATGCCAGTACTAGAAAAAATACTCATATTTTGGCAACTTAGTAATTAAAAATCTAAGACTGTGAGAATAAAATGGACCTAAAATTAGTGGTTCTAGTACAACCGGCTATCCATCAGGAAGAAAATAAAATTGGATCCCAATCTTGCATAATATTTAAAAACAAAAATGGAATACAAATTTAGATAAAAAAATATAAAAATCATGCAAGAAATTCTTTGAGGACACTGGATCTGGTGATAAGAACAATACTGAATAGAACTAGAAATCAGTGAAGTGAAGGTTGAATTTACAGTGAAGTAGCATCTTATACTAGTTAGATTGGCAAAACACAAAATACTCCACAGGATACACATCTTTTTGGGAATATAGGAAGAGGCATGTCAAATTTTATTGCTGGTGAAGATGTCAATTTTTAGAGATTTTGTTGGAAAGTGTTCTTGCTATTTATTAAATAGCAAGATATATTAAAAATATATGTATATATTATGTATATAGTAACCATATCCCTAACCCTTTTAGTCCTTTTCCTAGAAAACTATTTTATAGAAATACCACTAAATAAAGTTACATATCCAAAGATGTTTATTGAAAAATTTTATATAATCACTCACACACATCACAGAAGATACAAAGTGAATATCAATTGGTAGGGAAATGCTTAAAAAATTGATACTTTAGTATCAAATATTATACAACTACTAAAAATAATGGATAGCAGCCAATCAGATTGACATTCTTTAGGGGTAATTGACTGAAATTTCTTATGGTGTCATTGACTAAAAAAAATAAGATTCAGAAAAAAAATGAGTCCATGTGACTGTTTTTGTAAAACACAAAAAAAGATCCCTGTTGATATCTGTATGTTATTTTTTGAAGAAGTAAATATGAAGTCACCTGAATGTCAGACAGGAACATAAAAAGTAAAATGTGTTACCAACAGAAACAAAAATAGCTAAGTTAGAAGACAATAAAAATTGTGTATTGTATGAGCATGTTTATGGATTTATATGAAGTTATATTTATAATATTTCTTTATAAAAAACAAAGGGAACCCAGGCTTTGAGAAACTATTCATGTCATAGGATCTAAACTTGGTATTTTTGGAGTGCCTGGTTGGCTCATTCAGTAGAACACGTGACTCTTGATCTCAGGGTTATAATTTGGAGCCACATGTTAGGTGTAGAGATTGTTTAAAACAAATTTTTAAAAGATTTTATTTATTAGAGAGCAAGAGAAAGGGGAAAAAGAGAAAGCACAAGTAGGGGGAATGGCAGGAAGAGGGAGAAGCAAGCTCCCCACTGGGCAAGAAGCCCAATGTGGCCCTTGATCTCAGGACCCTGGAATCATGACTGAGCTGAAGGCAGATGCATAATCCACTAAGGCACCTAGGACTCCTAAAAAAATAAATTCTTTAAAAAAAGGCTTGAAAATAAATAAACTTGGTTTTTAATCCAATCATAAAGACAGATTTTGCATCATGGATTTTTTGGTATAAGTTTGTTGAATAAAAATTTAGAAGTTCAACTCTGAGTTGATTTTAAGATGTTTTTCTCAACTTTGCAAACCAAGCTCAACACAAATAGATATTGTCAAGACTTATTCTTACTTCTTAGGACTAATAAATACAGTTGATTTAAAAATCCAACACTAATAATGGGTGTGCCCGAGAAAAATTCCTTGCTTTGTTTGGAATGGTAAGTCTCATTCTTGCCAACTTTTGTACCTTAACAATCTTTACAATATAGTTTATTTCACTTACCAAAATGATAGCCTCAAGTTAGAGACTTGTTAGCTTATTATACATTTCTTCTAAAATGTCAGCTTTTAAAAATATATATATAGTTAAATACATAAATAAAATGAATTATTTATATATAATATGTATTGTAGATATATACCCAAATATATATATCTATATAATTTGTAATTATAATAGTCACACATATATGTAATATATATATATATATATTTTATATATATAAATTTTATATAATAATCACATATATAGATATGTAATTCTCAGTTTCTGGTCTTCCAGACCAATATTGTATGTAAAAGCATGGATGTAAGGTTTTAGGAATAGCAATTCCACTATTGATTCTGCTATATTCTTTGTCACAATGTGAAGCAATCTATTAGGAATGGGATTGATTTTTTTTTAAGCTTTCATTGCACTTTTCTTGGTCTGTTGATTCTGTGGGACAGCAGTTGATTATGGACTAACTTGATTAGTACTGTACAGAAACCTGTCACTGATGCTTGTGAACAACTTTCCCCTTAACATAACTTTGGGAATTGGGGTCAGTAGAAGCAGTCTTTGAGTAAATCATATGGCAATACCCATCAGGATAAAACAATGGGATATTTCAGTTCCCCTTTTTAAATCTTGTAAATTATAATTTGATAACACATTAGGTAAAATGTGTGTATTTCCCCCCTACCATTGAAAGAGAGAATTAAAGGAAAAGTTTCTCTTGCATGAGGATGGCATGGCTTTTAGAACTAGTAAGCAATAATGATAACTAATTATGATATCTTAATAGGCAATTTGCTTTCTAAGCCATTAAATTCCAGGAAGTGAAATAATCTTTCTCCTCCTCAACAAATTCCAGTGTCTTGGCAATCTTACCTTCTCCCTCTTGAATCCACTCACACTTGCCCAAATTTACTGTTACTAACCTAATGCTGATCATCACTGATGCTTTCCTGGCTTATAAATTAGGGCTTTAGAAGTTCAAGTTAGATTAAATTGTCCTTCTACTTACCATCCACCAGGGGCTTCTATTTATCTTTGGATGAAATCCAAACTCCTAATGCCTTAAAGTCTCTGAATGAACTGGTTACTGTCTCTCTGATTTCAATTCTGACTCTTACTTACTTTTTGGTTCTATACTGATATAACTTTTCTAATGAAACTGACATCTCTGACCTCTTTAGCTTGGCTTTTTTTTTTTTTTTTTTTTTAGCTTGGCATTTTCTGCAATAATATCCTATAATACATATATCTCAATATTACAATAAAATACTAATCACATTGTATTAAAAAACTTGTTTCATGTCTCTATCAGTTCTAAGACTGAGTTCAAGAGCAGGGATTTTTTTCTTTATTTTTTTTTGCCCTAGATCCCATAATGTGCAGAATAGAGAAGGAAATCAAGCTTTTTGTGAATGAGTTAATGAACAAGTAAGGGAAGAATAGCTATATTATCAACTTATCTAGGTTTTCTAAAATCTATTCCAAGGTTAACCAGATAATAAGAGGAGCAGGTATTTAGATCACAACATTTTGACTCTACATCAATTTGCTTTTTCTGAAATATACTTTGATATTATGCTATCACCTTGCATGTCATTTGGTTACCTGGAAAGATTGTGTTCACGCTACTACAGTGGTCATGAGGTCTTCTATACCAATTCTTTTTGGCTAAGGGGATAGGCACATATATTCCTAGGCAACTGGTTTGCTTTTGCTTGTATGGGTATTAAAAATCATATCTAGTTTTCCTTTTTCTGTTGATTTCTGGAAAGCTCAAATTCAAATATTTAGCTCCTCTTCCTCAAAGATTATAGGTTTTAAAGAAACACGTTTTTATATTAAATCAAATCTAGGTTTAAATTTCCCAGCTGTCTCTTCCTCATTGTTAAATGTATTTTATTGTGCTATATTGTAGGCATTTTTTGGGAGTTACCTTGAATCCCTCAAGTCATAGGAAGTTTGGACTGGGGTGGATAAGGAGGTGAGAGAGACGAAGCAGCCCCAAAAGAGATGAATATGCACTGAAATGTGTAGAACTTCTTAGCTTTGGAAAGAACCATTGATTTTAGGTCAGGTGAAAAATAAATTTAGTTACTTTATTCACATACTTGATATAGCAATAGTCTGTTAAGAAGATTGGTGTGTAAGTACAAAAAAGATTAGAAATATAAATGTTTATATTTTAACCTACTTCAGGAAATCCATTATATAACTAGTTGTAAACTTACTCCATTGTCTGGATAGTTTGTGTTATAGTTTTTAGTTCTAACATCTTTGTTTATGCTCAAATAAATGCCAAACAGAAGCAGTTGCTTAAGAAACACTTCCAGAAAAATGTCAAGCTGAACTCTAACAACTCACAGTAAAATTAAACTCTGTTTAACTATTTTAATATATTGAACATGTATATCATGTTGATAAAGATAGATAAATATTATGTCTTCTACTATGCACCTAGTTCATTGTTGAAGTTATTTTAGCTAACTATGCTAGTAACTTACTGTGTAACATTGGTTATGTAATTTACTTCCTGGCTTAAGTTTCCTTATTAAAAAAAAAAAAGTAGAGTGAGAAGTTGTCTTGTCTTCACCAAGACAGCATGGTCCTGGCACAAAAACAGACACATAGACCAGTGAAACAGAATAGAGGGCCCAGATATGGACCCACAACTTTATGGTTAAATAATCTTTGACAAAACAGGAAAAAATATCCAGTGGAAAAAAGACAGTCTCTTCAATAAATGGTGCTGGGAAAATTGAACAGCTATATGTAGAAGAATGAAACTTGACCATTCTCTTACACCATATATGAAGATAAACTTGAAATGGATAAAAGACCTCAACATGAGGCAGGAATCTATCAAAATCCTAGAGAAGAACATAGGCAGTAACCTCTTTGACAACAGCCACAGCAACTTCTTTTAGGACATGTCTCCAAAGGCAAAGGAAACAATGAACTTTTGGGACTTCATCAAGATAAAAAGCTTCTGCACAGCGAAGGAAACAGGCAACCCACAGAATGGGAGAAGATATTTGCAAATGACACTACCAAGGTCTGATATCTAAGATCTATAAAGAACTCCTCAAACTCAACACCCAAAAAACAGATAATCACATCAAAAATGGGCAGAAGACATGAACAGACACTTCTCCAAAGAAGACATACAAATGGCTAACAGACACATGAAAAAATGTTCATCATGTTTAGTCATCAGGGAGATTAAAATCAAAACCACATTGAAATAACTCCTTACACCAGTTAGAATGGCCAAAATCAACAAGACAGCAAACAACAAATGTTGGAGAGGATGTGGAGAAAGAGGAACCCTCTTCCACTGTTGGTGGGAATGCAAATTGGTGCAGCCACTTTGGAAAACAGTGTGGAGATTCCTCA
>CM053605.1:152916313-152947340 GCA_028646535.1 Procyon lotor
AAAAAAAAAAAAAGAGAATTTTTAGGACAATAAAACTACTCTGTATGATATTATAATGAGAGCTATATGTCATTATATATTAGTCCAAACCCATAGAATGTATAAAACCAAGAATGAACTCTAAGGTAAAAGTTTTGGGTGATTATATAGATTGATGTACATTTATCCTTGGTGGAACAAAAAAATAAATAAATGAAAACACCACTCTAGTGAGCGAAACTGGTAACAAGGGACTCTATGCATGTGGGGAGAAAAGGGGCATATAGGAAATCTTTGTACCTTCTTCTCAATTTTTTTATAAACCTAAAAATCACTCTAAAATATAAAGTCAAAAAATCTTTGGGAACGAGGCGACCATCTATCTTTACAAGGAAATGCAGAGGTTGGGGGTGTTGTATTGAACATTTGTAGTTGTTGTTTGTGGCTGTTTATTTAGGCCAGGGATTTTGCATAAGTTTATTTGTTCAAAAACATTTATCGAGTGCCAACCATGTAGGGGGACTCATCCTATGTATAAATAATCACCTTTGCTAAACTTTGAAATATAAGAGTGTATGTATGTATACAGTGCAGATAGTTTGCTCTAAGGCAACAAGTCCCCTTGCTAATCCCTGTCTGGAAATTAGGAGTTAAACATCCTATTTCTGGATCAATTGGCTACTATTCAAGGAAACTTTGTTGTCCAACTCACTTTGCTTGCCTCAACATCTAATTTTCAATAACCATATTTCTGTGTAAAAAATAATAAAATATCTTCATGCTCATGATTTCATTTAATCTTTACATCTGTCCTGGGAGAAGGCATTATTTTTTTTAAGATTATTTATTTATTTATTTATTTGAGAGAGAGAGATTACAAGTAGGTAGAGAGAGAGGGAGAAGCAGGCTCCCTGCTGAGCAGAGAGCCCGATGTGGGGCTCAATCCCAGGACCCTGAGATCATGACCTGAGCTGAAGGCAGAGGCTTAACCCACTGAGCCACCCAGGTGCCCAGGGAGAAGGCATTATTATCATGTAAATGTTACAGATGAAAAAACAGAATCTCAATGACTATGAATTTTATAAAATTTCTGGGTCTTTAGCCCAGCTACTTTCCATTGTACTCCACTGCCTTCTAGCCTGAATTCTAGGAGTCTGTGCAGCTTCAATTTAAATACATTGAAAAGAGGGCACCTGGGTGATACAGTAGGTTGAGTGTCTGACTCTTGGTTTCAGGTCAGGTCATGATCTCAGGATCATGAAATCAATCCCTGAACTGGCTCCATGCTCAGCAAGGAGTCTGCTTAAGACTCCCTCTGCCCCTCCACATGCCCTCCGCTAAAATAAATAAATAAATCTTTTTTTAAAAACTGGGAAAAAGTGCCTATTAATATATTAAACTTATTCCAAGTCCTAAATTCAAAAATCTTATAGCAAATACAAGATACCATGAAGAGTTATTTATAAGCCCCCAAAGTAGAAAATACACATATGATCATGACCTTGAAGGGCTTAAAGTTAAGTGTATGAAATTAATACAGGAGCCCAAATAAAAGTGACGAAAACATACATTTTTTTAAACAGTCCTAAACTGAGTGATTATGACAAGAAGAAAAGATAAAAACACAGCAGTGTTTATAATTGGACAATGGATAGGGACAAGGACAGAAAGAGCTGACAGGATTGCTAAGAACTTACAGTTGTTGGAAAACTATGCATTTTATTATCATATGTCACATGGAATTAGATACTGGGGCAAGAGTGAATCGTGGGTTTGAGAAAGAATGAGTGTGGATGTTATTTATTCCAAGAGATATAATGCAAGAATGGAAGAATTTCCATACTGGGTCAGGGAAGGTGATGTTTTAATTTTCAACATCCACATTATTCTTCTGCTTTCAGTATGAGAGTGGTCCCTCCTTATACATGCACCTGTTATTTTCATAATGTCTTATCGACCCAAAGTACAGCAAATAACATATTTTAAAATGTTACATAGTCCCATCTGAATACAAACCTCCAATTGAGGACACCACGAAGGCAAGCAAAGAGCTAGCCATCCCCCACAAACTAAGCACTTGTCCTCATGTGTGCTGTGTTTTGTAGATATTTTCATGAATAACTTTAATCTTTCTTCTCAAGGATGATGGCAATGGCTATCTCCCTATATTATGTTTAGATATCCCTTGGGCCATTAGCTTTTCTTCTTAAAAATAACACACAAAATATTTAGAGCTTGAAATATTAACTATATTGATTTATAATATATATGATGAATTGGATATGCAGGCCAAACTAATTCATTCTATTTAAATGTAGTAAGCTTCACAATCTCTCTTGCACAACATTCTTAGACATTTTGACAATTTTTAGGCTCTAAGGATTAGCTACTTAACAGTCTTAACTTACTGAAGTAAAACAGGGAATTTTCCTCTGAACTTAATTTTCATTAATTTTCATATTTCATTGGGAGAAAAGTTGTCTCCTTATCAGTGTTCACATTTTACTTGCTGCAGCTAATTTTTAATACTAGTAAGTGAAAATGTCATCTATTTATTCAGTGCCCAATCCAGTATCTGAAAGATATGCATTATAGGTCCAACAAAAAGTCCAAATAAAAGAAAATATTTAAAGGCCCCAAATTATAGCAATCCTCAATTTTCCAATTATCCCCAAAGCTCTATAGCTAGGTAGGCCATCTTCTGGCACATTCAGTGAGCTTTACAAGATTATATAGGAAATGCACCCTGGATTAGGCCATGCAAAGGCAAAACAACCTGCCTTCCAGTCCTCTAATGTGAATTCAATCATTCCTCTGTTAGGCAGTAGGTGGTTGTGCACAATTTATTAGTGAGAAGGGAGCAGTCATGTTTTTCTTGTAAGTTTGTAGGCAAAATGAAACAGTGTCCAGTATTTTTAATGAAAATAATCACCATATCAGGGATGGTCATCAAAAATAATTAGCATCTACAGCAGGAGTGCTGACCAACTAAAACAGACACAGACCTGACCTACACCAGTGAGAACAGGCTGAAGAGATGCAGGTTTACCCAAAGTCAGGATGGACTGCCCATGGCCAGATACTGGAAACGTTGCCTTCAAGACGACAGCCTGATCAGAACACATATAATTTTATTCCCTCCTGCCACCCCACTAAAATACAGTATAAGGACTCATTAAAAAAAGGAAACAACAACAAAAAAAACCTCCTACATTTATGAAAAGCAAACAAAAATGGTAACAATAACTGAATCTTGTAAGCAAACGGATGAGTGGTCTTCTCCCCTTATATACATAGTAAGATACACATCCTTGCTCCTTGAGGTTAGGTTCACATGACACTACATTTACCCAATAAACTAGTGAGCAGAAGTAACATGTGTCCCTTCCCAATGGGACACTTTTAATCACGAGTTTGTTTCTCCATCCCTGACTCCCCATCTCTGGTGATCACAGAAGCATGTGCTGATATGGTGTTAAGGTATTAAGCTATAATGGAGATAATTACCTGGATTGGTAATGGACATTGCTATTTTAGAGGTATTTTTTTTTCCCAGTCTCATCTACCCTATCCTTTTGACATCTGCAGGTTTTTCCCAACAGCCATGTAAACAAAACCACACTTGTCTAATCATGACAGAGCCCCATTCAAAACTCAGTTCTAATTCAATTTTCACTCCCTACTCTTAAATATTAAGAGCACATAACTATGAATCAGGATTATCACTTATCTAAAATAAGTAACATGAAAAGTTATATCCACAAGCAGAAAAAAAAGCAACTTGCACTAAACAACATTCTTCAGAGAGAATCAAATTTTGAAAAAAAAAAACAAAACTATAATTAGTATCTCAACAAGGCCTAAGGTGGGGGGAGGGAGCTATACTTTCAGGAAAAAAAAATCAACTTTAATAAACCTAAAATCTGAATGCAAGAAAGAAAACCTCAACAAAAATGCTAAACAATTAAATTTAGGACGTTTTCCACAAAGCAGAGTAAAATGATGGAAACTAGAAAAGGAATTCAAGAGGCACCTTCGGGAAATCCAAACAACAAAGAAAATGGAGGACAATCAACAGTGAGAGATTTCAAGAAAATTTCCCCAGATGGACATGAGTTTCTAGATAGGAAGGGCCACTAGTTCCCAGCGCAATAGATCTAACTGTCCCACATCAAGGGACATCATGATGAGATTTCAGAACACAGTGAAAGAGACATCAATGTATATCTGTTCACTGTACATCTTTCTTGTTTGATCTCCTTAAATTAGGTTTGCTATAGGATTTTAATTTTACTGTTTTGTAGTCAGAGAATTTGTATTGTGTTAAAATTACTTATTACTTATATTTGCTTTGTAGCCTGATATATGAGCTCTTTTGTAAATGTCTTATGCATACTTTAAAAGAGTGTTTATCCATTAGTTATTAACTTTGTGATGCTACCTGTAAATCTATCTACTATGGCTATATTCATTTATTAAGTCAAGCTTGTGAAAGTCTGTGTTTGGAACTGATGCAATAAGTAACCCTCCTTTCTTCTTCTGAGGTTAGAACCAATTAAAATATAAGGACAAATGTCAGACAGATAAAAATAAAAATACTATTTTATAGGTAAAAACTAACCTAGAGAATGTGCTTATATATGATATATAATATTTCATCCAGGAATTACCATTAAGTCACAAGTGTAGCTAGAAAACTATAGGTCTTCCATACAAAAACAGTTGGCCTCAGCTCATGTCATAGAGAAGAGCAGGGAAGAATGCACCCTCACTGTGGACAAGCAAATCTAAAAGAATTAGAAAACCCTAAAAGGTCAACATTCTGGTTTTTCCTTCCCAACCTGCTAGCCAGAGCAGTGTGTTCTCTTTTCATGTGAAGGAACTGGTGAAGTAGGGCAAAGAGATGTGAGGGGTGTTACTAGAAACCATGGTAAGAAGGCAATGGAGTTGTCCAGAGACTCTAGTTACCAAGTCATCCATATGTATCTTCACTGATTTTCATCTGCTTGAGCCACCAATTACCGAGACAGTGGAGTTAAGATCTCCCTCTGACTGTAGAGGTGTCCATTTGTTATTTTTCTCCAGATATTATTCTTCATTGATATTTCTTTAAGGATGTTAAAGGTGTTGAATTATTTCTCTTATTATTGCATAATGAACTTCTTTCTCCTAAATGCTTAAAACACATTTTCTTTTTTATTAATGTAATGACATCGGTTTTCTTTTGGTTATTAGTTTCTTGGAGTATATTTTTACACACATTTAGTCCCACCCTTGCTGAATCATTTTATTTTAGTGTGCTGCTAGATATTTTTTTAAATCCAAATTCAGTGTCCATTCCCTAATTTTAGTTCATTTCACTTCGAGATTACTAAATTATTTGCATATGGTTCTAACATCTGATTTTGTGTTTTCTATTTGCTAGGCATTTTTGATTGTGTGTTTGTTCTTTCCTGACCTCCATTAGATTTTATTAATCCCCTTTTCCTCAGTAGATTAGGAACATATATCTTGCATATTAATTATTGGCTAAGTTTTGAGTTTTTACATTTAAATACATCACTGTCTTAACAAACTAAATATTTCTTATTTCTTCCCAAATATACAAATATACAAATACTTCAGAATGTTTTAACATTTACATGTATTTCAATCATACCCTGTTTTCATCCCCCTAAATTAGTCATTCTATTTTTTTTTCAACCAACACACTTTTATACAGTAAGCTAGATATTTGCCAATTGTTTCATTACCACAGTAACTCTCACTCCTTCATTTGGTTCAATTTCTTGGATTTTTACACATACTCTTTAATAATGTATTGAGAATTGTTTGTGGAGTGTTAAAAACATTTACTCTTTGTTTAAAAACCTTTATTTATTCCACACAGTTTAAGTCAGTATAGAATTCTGCATTCCTTCATGTTCAGAATGAAATCTTCATATTTTATTATTTGTTACTGCTCTTGAAAATTAATCTAATATTCTTTTTTTTTTTCCGTTGAGGTCAACCTGTCTTTTCCCTGGATACTTTAAAAAGTTTCTCTTTGGGGACTTCTGTGTAAGACAGCAGAGTATGAGGACCCTAAGTTCACCTTGTCCCATGACTACAACTAAGTAACACTCACATCGGTATAAATAACTGAGAAAATGATCCAAAGACTGGCAGAACAATATCTACCACTAAATGTTGATAAGAGGCCACACTAAAGAGAATGGGAAGGGTAGAGAAGGAGTAGGGAGTTAAAACCACGAGTCTGACCACAAGTGTGAGGGAGCCATGGATGACGGACATGGAGAGAGATGAGAAACAGGCTATCACACCAAGGAGCCTGAATGGCAAAGACAATAGCATTTAGCTTTAAAAATCCAGGGGCTGATTTTTGTGAGTCATTACAACCAGTGGGACCTTAATGTCTGGAACTGTAAGAATCAGCAGCCTCAGCTCTGGGAAAGCCCAGAGGGTGAAAGGAAGTGGCACCCGTGCCCTTAAAGAAAAAGCACTACAAACAGCAAGCAGAGCTACAGCATAGAAGCAATAATTTGAAAAAACACCTGGAGCATAGAGGAAAGAGAATTATTTATTAATCTTAGTGTTCCCTGAAGGACTTCTCCAGGAACAAAGGACCTGGCAGCCACCATTTCCCTCTCTTGGCCCAAGGATAAGCATATGGTAACCTGCAGGAACCAGCACAGCACAAGCATTTACTATTAACTTACTTACATAATGCTCTGCCCCCTCTCACAGGGCCTGTCTCAATCCCAACGCTGCAGGTCCCCTCCCCAAGAAGACCTGTGCAAACCTTGCCAACACTGAGTCTCCAAATTGCATGCTTTGCAGGACCTCAGTCTTGGTGGCACCAGGTGGTCACTTCCCACTGAGGACCTGTGGACTCTACACATGCACTTTGCAGAGTGACCCCAGTCAGCTCCAGTCTCAGTGGCAACCATGCATCCCCTGTGGAAGAGAGGAGCACCACCTTGTTAAAGTGCATGCCCTGCCCACTACTTTCAAGAGCAAGAGACATAACTGACTTTCCTAACACACAGAAATAGGCAGTTAGACAAAATAAGGACAGAGAAATATGTCCCAACTGAAAGAATAAGACATAATCACAGCAAGAAACCTAAGTGAAACAGAAATAATATGCCTGGTAGGGAATTTAAAGTAGTGACCATAAAGATACTCACTGCACTTAAGAGTAGAAGACATCAGCAAAAACCCTTAACACAAAGAAAAAAAATCAGAGGTGAAGGATATAATTATTGAAATTAAAAATACACTAGATGGAATAAGTAGCAGGCTAGAAGAAACAGAAGAACAGATCAGTGACCTAGAGGACAGAGTAATGGAAAGTAAAAAGATGAGCAAGTGAGAGAAAAAATTATGCAAAATGAGAATAGACTTAGGGAACTCAATTACTCCATTAAGCATAATTACATTTACATTATAGGGATCCCAGAAAGAGAGAAAAGGGGGCAGAAAATTTATTTGAAGACTAGCTGGAAACTTCCTGATTTGGGAGAAGAAAACAAATTCAGACCCAGAAAGCACAGATATCTCCCTACAAAAATCAACCCATGGAGGTCCACACAAAGACACATAGTAATTAATATGGCAAAAAGCAGTGATAAAGAATTTAAAAAGCAGCAAGAGAAAAGAAAACAGTTACATACAAAGAAAAACCCGTAAGGCAATTAGCAGGTTTTTTTGAAATAGAAACTTTGCAGGTCAGAAGAGAGTGGTATGATATACTCAAAGTGCTAAAAGGAAAAAATCCACATGCAAGAATACTCTACCTAACAAAACTATCAATTAGAATAGAAAGAGATAAGGAATTTCCCAGACAAAAGTTAAAGGAATTCATGACCACTAAACCAGCCCTATAAAATATGTGGAAATGGAAGTGGAAAAGGAAGACCAAAGTAAGAGTAAGAAAAGTGGGAAGCACAGAATCAGTATAAATAAGTATATCTGTAAAAATCATGCAACTCACAAAATGAAAAGTATGACACCATATACTTAAAACATTGGGAAGGAAGAGGTAAAGAATGGATTCAAACTTAACTATCAACTTTGACTGCCATATGCAGATGTTATATACAAATCTAATGGTAACCCCATATCAAAACCAGTAAAAGATATGCAAAAGGTAAAAAGAAAGAAATCCAAGTATATCACTAAAGAAAACCAACTTATGGAGAGAGAAGAGAGCAAGGGAAGAAAGGAACAGAGAAGATCCACAAAACAAACACACAGAAGATAACAAAATAGCAATGTGTAACTTTGAATGTATATGGACTAAATATTCCAATCAAAAGACACAGGAGCACCTGGGTGGCTCAGTCAGGTCAGTTAAGTTTCTGACTCTTGATTTCAGCTCTGGTCATGATCTCAGGATTATGAGACTGTGTCCCACATGGGGCTCTGTGCTGGGCAGGGAGACTGCTTAAGATTCTCTCTTTCTCTCTCTCTCTTTCTCCCCCTCAGCCCCTCCTCATCCATCATCCTAAGGGGGGAAAAATAGGGTGATGGAATGGATAAAAATACAAGACCTACTTATGTGCTATCTACAAAACATATGCCTATTGAAAGTAAGGAGATAGAGAAACATTTATCATGCAAATAGATGTGAAAACTGGGGTAGCAATACTTAACATCAGACAAAATCAATGTTAAAACAAAGACTGTCACAAGAGAAAAAAGACACTTATATAATCATTAAAGGGACAATCCAAGAAGAAGATATAACAACTGCAAATATTTATGCACGCAAAATGGGAGTACCCAAATACATAAAATAGTTAATAACAAATATAAAGGAACTAATACAACAATAGTAACCAATGATAGAAGGGGATTTTAACACCCTGCTTACATCAATGCATAAATCATCTAAACAGAAAAATCAAGAAGCAATTTTATTGCTTTTATTGATACCCTGAGGCAGATGGATATAATACATATATTCGAGGTTTTTTTTTTTTTAAGATTTATTTGAGAGAGAGCACAAATAGGGGGAGAAGCAGAGGCAGAGGGAGAAGAGGCTCCCCACTGAGCAGGGAGCTGACAGGGAGCAGGACCCCGTGATTAAGCCAAAGGCTTAAGATGTTGACCATCTAAGCCAAAGGCAGATGGTCAACAAACTGAGCCAAGCAGTCACCCCTGCTATATTCAGAGCATTCCATCCTAAAACAGAATACACATCTTTCAAGTGCATACAGATCATTCTCCAGAATACATTACATATTAGGTCATAAGTCTCAGCAAATTCAAAAAGATCAAAGGTATATCATGCATCTTTTCTGGACACAACACAATGAAACTAGAAATCAACAACAAAAAAGTCTTAAAAGACCACAAATAGATGGAGGTTAAATAAAACACTACTAAACAATGAATGTCTTAACCAAGAAATCAAAGAGGAAATTAAAAGATACTTGGAGACAAATGAAAATACAATCATCCAAAATCTTTGAGATGCAACAAAGCTGTTCTAAGAGGGAAGTTTATAGCAATAAAGACCTATCTCAAGTAGTAAGAAAAGTCTCAAATAAACCTAACCTTACAGCTAAAAGGAGCTAGAAAAAAGAACAAAGCCCAAATCTAGCAGAAGGAAGAAAACAATAAGTATTAGAGCAGAAATAAATGATATAGAAAAGAAAAAGAAAAAGATTAATGAAACCAGGAGCTGGTTCTGTGAAAAGACCAAGAAAGTTGATAAAACCTCTAGCTATACTCATGAAAAAAGATAGAGGGAGAGGACTCAAATGAAATCAAAAATGAAAGAGGAAAAATAAATAACTAACATTAAATACAGAAGAGAATATTATAAAAAATTATATGCCATCAAACTGGACAACCTTAAAGAAATGGATACATTCTTAAAACTGTATAACATTCCAAAATTAAATCAGGACAAAATAAAAAATGTGAACACCGATTACCAGTGATGAAATTGAATCAGTAATCAAAAAACTCCCAAAAAACAAAAGTCTAGTACCAGAAGCCTTCACAGGTGAATTCTATCAAACATTTAAAAGAGTTAATACTTATTAATCTCAAACTATTCCAAAAAATAGAAGTGGAAAGAAAGCTTCCTAGTCCAGTCTATGAGGTCAGCATTATCCTGATATCAAAACCAGAAAAAGGCACCAAAAAAATAGAACTACAGGCTAATATCTCTGATGAACATAGATGCAAAAATCCTTAACAATATATTAAAAACCAGAATCCAATAACACATTAAATAAATCATTTACCATGATCTAGTGGTATATATTCCTGGGATACAGGGTGATTCGATATTCACAAATCAAGGGGATACATCATATCAATAAGAGAAAGGATAAAAATCATATGATCATTTCAATTGAAGAATTGAAGCAGAAAAAACATTTGACAAAGTACATCTATTAAAAAAAACAAAACAAAAACAAAACAAAACAAAACAAACAAAGTAGGTTTAGAGGGAACAGACCTCAACATAATCAAGGCCTTATATGAAAAACCCACATCTAACATCAAAATGGGAAAAAACAGTGTTTTCCCTAAGGTCAGGAACAAGACAGGGATGTCCACCCTCAACACTATTACTGAATATAGTACCAGAAGTCCTAGCTACAGCAATAAAGAGAGAAGAGAGAAAGGGATCCCTGGGTGGCTCCGCTAGTTAAGCATCTGCCTTTGGCTCAGGTCATGATCCCAGGGTCCTGGGATTGAGCCCTGTGTCCCTCCCCGCTGGTCAGGGAGTCCATTACCACTCTCCTTCTATCCCTCTCCCCTAGCTGTGCTCCCTCTCTCTCACTCTCTAACAGATAAATAAAAACTATAAAAATTTTTCAAAAAAAATTTTAAAAAGAAACAAAAGACATCCAAATTGGTAAGAAAGAAGTAAAACTTCATTTGCATTTCACATGATATGATACATAGAAAACCCTAAAGACTACCAAAAACATAAGTGTATTCATCAAGGTTACAAGATACACATTCGATGTACAGAAATCCATCTCATTTCTATACACTAATTATGAAGAAGCAGAAAGAGAAATTAAGAAAACAATCCCATTTACAAATGCACTAAAAATAATAAAATACCTAGGAATAATCTTAACCAAAGAGGTGAAAGACTTATAATCTTAAAAACTATGAAATGTTGATGAAAAAATTTGAAGATGACTAAACAAAATGAAAAAACATTTCATGCTCATAGACTGGAAGAACAAATACTGTTAAAGTGTCCATACTACCCAAAGCAATCTATACATTTAATGCAATCCCAATCAAAATAACAATGGCATTTTTCACAGAACTAGAACAAACAATCCTAAAATTTGTATGGAGCCACAAAAGACTCCAGTCTGAGGAATCTTGAAAAGGAAAGACAAAACTGGAGGTATCAGAATTCAAAACTTCAAGTTATATCACAAAGTTACAGTAATTAAAACAGTATGGTACTGGCACAAAAATAGACACATAGTTCAGTGGAACAGAATAGAAAGCCCAGAAATGAACCCAAAATTATATGGTCGATTAATCTTTGACAAAGGAGGCAAGAATATACAATGGGAAAAAGACATATGATATTGGGAAAACTGGACAGCTACACGCAGAAAAATAAAACTGGACCTCTTTCTTACACCATATACAAAAATAAACTCAAAATGGACTAAGGACCTAAATGTGAACCATGAAACCATAAAAATCCTAGAAGAGAACACAGGCAGTAATTTCTCTGACATCAGCCATAACAATATTTGTCTAAAGATGTCTCTTGAGGTTAGGGGAATAAAAGCAAAGATAAACTATTAGGACCATGTCAAAAATAAATAGCTTCTGCACAGAAAAGAACAAAAAGGGTAATTTTACTGAGTCAGAAAAAATATCTGCAAATGACCTAATAAAAGATTAGTATCCAAAATATATAAAGAACTTATACAACTCAAGAATAAAAATACAAATTTGTCAAATATTAATTGACTACAATTCAAAGTGGGCAGAGGACATGAACAGGTATTTCTCCAAAGAAAACATACATATAACCAAAAGACACAAAAAAAGGTGCTCAACATCACTCAGCATCAGGGAAATACAAATCAAAACCACCTTACATCAGTCAAAATGACAAAAATGACAATCAAAAAGACAAGAAATAACAAGTATTAGTGAGGATGTGGAGAAAAAGGAATCTTCATGCACTGTTAGTGGGAATGCAAACTGGTATGGCCACTGTGGAAGATAATATGACAGTTCCTCAAAAAGTTAAAGATAGAACTACCCTACAATCCAGGAATAGCTCTACTGGGTATTTGTCCAAAGAATATGAACTAATTTGAAGAGATATATACACCTTATATTTATTGCAGCATTATTTATAATAGGCAAACTATGGAAGTAGCCCAGATGTCCATCTATAGATGAATGAATAAAGAATATGTGATACACATACACAATGGAATATTATTAGCCATAAAAAGAATGAAATCTTGCCACTTACAACATAGATGGATCTACAAAGCATAATGCCAAGCAAAATAAGTTAGTCAGAGAAAGAAATACCATATGATTTCACTCATATGTGGAATTTAAGAAACAAAACAAATGAACAAAGGAAAAAAGAGAAACAAGCCAAAAAATAGACTCTTAACTACAGAGAACAAACAGATAGTTATTAGAGGTGGGGAGAGGGATGGGTAAAATAGGTGAAGGAGATTTAAGGGTACACTTATCTTGATAAGCACTAATATATGGAATTGTTGAATAACTATATTGTTCAGCTCTAAGTAATATAACACTGTATGTTAACTACCCTAGAATTAAAATGTAAAATGAATAAATGAAACTGAATTCGAGGAACTAAATAGACATATTGCAAAGAGACATACAAATGGCCAACAGGTGCACGAGAAAGCTAAGTGCTAAACATCACTAATCATCAGAGAAATGCAAATCAAAACCACTATGAGATATCACCCCACACCCATTAGGATGGTTATTATCAAAAGGGCAACAAATGTTGGTGAGGATATGGAGAAAAAGGAAACTCATGTGCACTATTAATAGGAATGAAAATTTGCACACAATGGAAAACAATATAGAATTACTTAAAATATTAAACATAGGACTACCCTATGATGCAGCAATTCCACTTCTGGGCATGTAACCAAAGGAAACTAAAACAGGATCTTAAAGAAATATCTTTACTCTCATGTTCATTGCCTCATTATTCACAACCACCAAGGTAAGGAAACAGCCAAAGAATCCATTAATGGGAAATTATGTGGTATACATACACACAACGGAATAGTCAGCTGTGAGAAAGAAGAAAATGGTGCCATTTGAGACAAACAAGGACATTATGCTAAGTGAAGTAACTCAAGAAAGACAAATACTGTATCACATCATTTATCTGTGAAACCTGCAAAAGACTAATCTCAAACAGTAGAGTGGTCGTTACCAGGGACTGGAGGTGAGCCGTGGTGAGGAAAATGGGGAGATGCATCAAAGGAAGCAAACTTCCAGGTATAAGAGAAATAAGTTCTGGTGATTTTGTGTACAGCCTGGTGATTATAGCTGTAATACTGCATTATATACTTGAAAGTTACTAAGGGATTAGATCTAAAATGTTCTCACTACGAAAAAGAAATGGTAATTATGTGACGTGATGAAGAGGCGTGAGCTAAAACTATGGTGGTAATCCTTTGCAATAGTTAAGTATTCCAAATCAGTGTGTTGTATACTTTAAACTTAAACAATAGTGTGTGTCAATTACATCTCATTAAACAATATTGTGTGTCAATTACATCTCAATTACATCTCATTAAACATGGTAGGGGAAGAATAACTGAATTAGAGAAACCTTTTTTATAATTTTGTTATTTTCTGTACTTATTTAAATTATTCATTCACCTATTACCAAATGCCTACTAGGTGAACACAAAAATTAATGAGGGATACCCACCCTAAAGAAAGGCAGCTATAGACTATCATATTTCAAATACCCCTAAAGATCATAAAAGTATATAAAGTTATACCAAATTTCCTTCTGTACCAATATCTACTCTGAATCATTTGCAATAGTGTGTGCACTTAGTTTCTTAACCCAATTTACTAATAACATTTTATTCATTGTACAGATTAATATTTTGTGAATAAATATGTACATATTTTCTTAATTATTCCCATAAAATTACCTCATAAAGGTGGAATTATTGGGTTGAGGTAACATATATGTAAAACATTTTTAAATATTTTGGCAAATGCCCTAAAAGGGGGTTGTATCCTTGACAAAACTATTATCTCCTCTCTGCCTTGCTTTTGTCATCGGACATTAGATAATTGATATCATGTGTAAAATATTTATTTTCTTTCCAGCAAAGAAGGCTTTTCAGTATTTTCTCAGAGAAAATTAACTTTTTATCTTGTAAATATCCATTTACTTCCTTTCGCCATTTTTCTATTGGGATTTTTGTTTTCTTATGGATTCTAAGAACTCTTTCTGAGTTCAAGACTTTGCTGCAATATGCATGCAAATATTTTCTCCACTTCACTATTTGTCCCTACACTTTACTTTTTCATGTTGCACAAAGGTTCTTTTAAGATGTTAAAGCTATTACTCTTATTTTATAGAGTCTGCCTAAAAATCTATATGCTTTCCCCCACCTACACATAAATTTAAAAAAAACAACATATATGATTTATCTTTCTCATTATTTATACTTAAGTCTTTTGTCTTATAGTCACTTACTTTAGAGAATGCTCCAGGATAAATATCTGTCTTTATTTTCCAAATACTTAATCAATTCGTCAGTACTGTTTTTGACCAACCTTCCTTTCTCACTGAGAGTGCTGTCATTTCAAAGTTCTGTAAAACTAAAGTCATCCACCCAGATTGTGGCAGAGCCAATGTTTGACTGCAAGTTCAATGCTTTATTTGTGTAGTGGCTTTATTTGTGTAGTGGCAAAGAGCATAGTGCTAGGATCAAAGAGAACCAACCACATTTGACTGGGACACACCTGGGATTTAGCTACAATCTTATTACCTTGCGTAGAGTACTACTCCAGCTTCTAATCTGTAGATGATAGAAATTAATTCTACCTAATTCATTAGACTGTGTGAGAATCACATCCTCCAATTCAATGATATTTATTAAAAAGCACACTATGCGATAGACATTTTTAGACTATTTGCAGAGATAAATTATTTTGACTTTGTTGAATTCAAATAATGACGTATAATCAACCCCCAACATTTAAATCTGCACTACACTCTCATCATTGGTAGAAAAGATACCTGTTGGCTTCATTTTTTTTAAAGACTCAAAGTATGAAGAAAAAGTCCATAAATGCATAGTGTAAATTCATTCGCCAGCAGGATGCTTGACAGAGGTACAAGATAAATTTTGTAAATGAGTGACCAAATTAAGAATTAATTCTTGCCCATGTAATTTTCCTTATTAAAAATAGAGAATTATCTTTAAACATAGTCTTCATTGTTCAGTAAAGCTAAGAGAATTTTTTAAATATGTGGATAGATTAAGGGGAGAGAGAAAAAATACCCACATTCCCCTGTCACATGGAAGAATTTCCTTTCCAACCAAGGAAAAGGCTGGCCTATGCATGATAAAAAAGCAGTTAATGTGAAATATTTGGAACAATACTGGCACTGTAGCATGTGCTCTATAGGTATTGCCAAATAAGTTAGCACCTGACACTTCCTTTGTGGAGCCTTTTCTGACTAAGTTACATCTATCCATTTTACATACCCCACAGTACCAACCATCAGGCATGTACCCTAATTTTAGTAGTTTATTTATTTTTATAATAATTTGACTGTCTCCCCTCACAGAAATGTGAATTTATTGGCATCTTGTATATTTCTATGATGCGTAAAAAATATTATTCAAAGAGTACTTTTTCTTTAATGTATTAATTTAATAAATTCCCAAACCAATTTTTTTCTTTATGAGTCTTTGGTATAATTCACAAGTTTAGTTAATTAAATTCCTTTAAGAAAACCATCTTTGCATCAAATAATTATGGGACTGCCTTCTTAGGATGCTCAGATTTCTTAACAGATGTCAGGACCACATTGTGATTTGATCCAAAACTGTAGCCTTCACTGCAAGGCTCTTAAAGGGATCCTTAATTATTGTCATATAAGTGTCGTCTCAAGGGTCCATCATCCTTAGAACTATTACACTTATTAATAACATCTCTACCTCAGATGTGAAAATGACATCTGATTGAAAGTTGGATTGCCTGACTTGCAGACATAAGATTTAACAACTTTCTACTTACATATTTTTACTCATCTTGATACCGCTGAACCCAGACCAATGGGTGGCTTATGAATGAAAGAAGCTCGAAAAGGCATAAGAAAAAGTTACTCATGAATCAAACCCAGGCACCTCTTCACAGTGTTTTAGAAAAGCAAATCCCTTCAAGCTCAAATTTATACAGTTATCTTGGGGTAATTTTTTTTTTAATTGCCTAAAGTCCTCATAGCTCCTTGTTAAGCTCTGGCTATAGCAAGAAGTATAAAACCATGACTAAAATATTCATACTATAGTCCCTATTTAAAAAAATAATAATAACCAGTTTATTCATCTTGGCTAATGACACAAAAGGGCAACACAGTACCCAATGAATAATAATGTAAGAGCTCAGACTGTAAAAATCAATATGTCAGATCAGTAGAGCTGTGCTTTGTTTTAATGTTCTCATCCCTGAATGCAGTAAAGCTCACCTTCCGAATTATACACATGTATTGACCTAATTACATAAATATTGACTTTTTCTTATATGAGGATTTTTTTCAATCTCACTCTAATTATGATGTCAATATTTATGGCTGTAGCAACACTGAATTTAAACTTTATTAATTGTGACTGATAGTGGCATGCCATGAGATATTTCAGAGGGGCCCATGGTCTCAAAACATTGCAGGTACTACATAGTAAATAAATCAGGATTTCCCTACATATATCATAGTAAGATAAGCTTCTTTAAGAAAATGATTATTCCATCCCCAATAACTTGGGGGCTGGTCTCCTCAGCTTCTCAGATTTCATAGCACAGAAAAGTAATAACCAGGATCTGGATCTTGGTCTATAATTTTACCTTTTTTTTTTAATCAAACACTTCATTCTTAACTTTAACCCCCTCCATATTAATAAATTCTTCTCTCTGTTGACAGATGTCTACACCTCCATCCTCTCAGCTGTGTATGGGTGTAAAGGATATAATATTTATTATTCTTTGATATTTTTCCAGTAAGGATCCTATGCATCGTCCAATCTAAAACAGAATACAATTGGTATAAATTCTACTTTTTAAAAATGTCCTAATTATTTCTCCTTACATGGTTTTATTTTCACTAGAAAGATTTCACACAGTTTCTGCTATCGTTAACATCTTTGAGGCAAGCAATAATGCCATACCTCAGGACATTTTAATTAAATTTCTTTTTTTTAAACCAATCACTGGCATTAGGAAAATATTCCAAGTACTTTAAAAACCTGGAGAGTTTTTCATTTCGCTCTTGTAATATTTTTGAGAACTCCCACTCAAGGGCCTGCTCTAATTTAAGAAGAGCAGAAATACCTGTGACACATTATCCATTTAGAGTTAGGCGAACACTTGGGGGAAGGTCAGGATAAAACAATGGCATCCACATTTTGGGTTTAAGAGCTGTTCTAGACACGTCATGGTGAGCTGGTCGTGCTCACCACGTGCTCACTGTGTTTTCTTATTTGCTTCTGCAGGGATGCCAGAGGATATGAACCTCAGTGACGTAAAGCAGATCCATCAGACAGGCCGAGGTAGTACTTTAGATACAACGGGAGCAGGATGTTCAGCAGCAACTGAATCTACGGCATTTATGCTGATGGGTGTGGTGATGTTAATTCCTTGGCTTTGGTAACAGAACCCTTCCACCCTGATATACCTCTCTTCTTGGAGTCTTAATTTCTCCCCTGTCTTCACCCAATTGGAATAATAAATCTTTCTTAATGTAACAATTATAATTATGAAAAGGTATGTCACACTAACTTCTTATAAGCCAAGTGGAAATGTTCACAAAGTACCTAAAAATGATAGGCTGTTTGAAAACATGTCTTCTAGGATTCTAACTTAAATCTTCTTAAATTCTAATGCATTAAACCTGCAAATGTGAAGAGCACAGAAGAGACTTTGAATAAGGATTTAGTATATCTGTAATTTTACTATCTTTGATTCTAAACTCTTTATATAAGAAAAATGTCTTAAATTGAAAGCATATCTGCAGAATAATGAAAACAGCACATAGTGTTTCTTAAAATACTGAAATTAGAATTCCATTAAATGAATCAAAACAAATGATGGCAAGTAGTATGCATGAATTTTCAAGAGAGTCTTCCATTTTTGCAAGCTATATGAAGAAATTACTTGAAGTCTGTAAGTTATAGAGTAGATTGTTGAGCATTTCATGTAATTTCATTGAAGAAGCTTGATAAATTTTATCCACTGTAACTTAGCCACTGACAAAGCTTAACCTGAGTATTTTGGTAGCATCTGAGCTGTATTCTAATACATTCAAAATGCATCTTTGGTATTGTGGCTCTTTCCCCTCTCTTTGCCTAGTGGATTTAGCCACGTTGTAAACACACATCTGCTCTGGGAATATCTCTAAGAAAGCCATTAATTACTTAGTAAATAACTTGCAAAATGATATATTCATTCATCTTCCAAATATTATTTGCTATTTTCTTAAATCTTGATATTAAATAATTGACTATCTATACATTTCTAAAGTTCCTTTGAATATCTAAAGACATGTACTAATACAGAAAATGTAGCACACAATACTTTAGCTCTTTTCCTATTTGTACATAAATTTAACTGCTAATCCACAGTCCCTGATTTCCCAGTTGTGATTAGATGTCTCAGCAGACCCCAATTAGGATATGTCTATCATTGTACTTAAGGAGGAAGCAATAAGTTAGCTTTTATTAAGACATATCACATCCAGTTAGTAACCAGAAAATATTATTAATACAAAGTGACAGAATTGAAGAAAGAAGGGCTGAATTTATAAATTTTTTAAAAATCAAAAGGATTTGAAATGACCTCTGAGGAAAAGTCAAAGAGGACTCAATCAATGGCAAATATTTGTAAGGTGAAATCAATCTCTCCAAATCAGGAAACAGTATATGATCAAATCATGTTCTCTCATGGGTTCTAAATTAACCAAATGATCTGACAATGGTCAATTTAAACTACGGTATGTCTAAACTGCCAAATCAGATTTTATTGCCCGTTTAAACAGACCTCAAAACTGTGTTATTCTACCTGCCAGATGTTTGTCATTTCCCTAGGCTTCCATTCCAGATCTTAAAATTTATTCCATGATCTACTTGGTTTATAATTCATTTGCACCACCATGCTCCACAAATTATAAACTTCAATTTATATTTGCTAATCTTTAAGCTCAGCTCATTATTTAAATAAACAGGTAATATAAAGTTACCCATTTGTGACACGCCTGCCCAAGTCATGGTTGGTTTGCTCTGGCAAAACTTCTTTCCCAACCTTATAGGAATTTGGAAGACAAACAAGGGCATAGCTCAGCAGACTGGAGATTCATAAAAGCAGAGTCGTAACTACGTCAATTGTATGAATGAATTTTCTTATCAACTAAATGTTACATCTTCAAATGAGTGTTGTCTACCTCCAGGTAGACACTGTAGGGACCATACACATCATAACAGTGCTCCACTAGCTTAAAACATGTGAAGCTTTTAGAATTCCTTTAGGAGCCTGAGGCATAATTCCTAATAATCTCAACGAGTATATTCGTTATTTAATACTGTACTCCATAGCACTGTATGTCTGACCAGCTCTTTATAGTTTAAAACTCTTTCAAATGAAATAGAGTATCCCATTTGATCATCCTTACCCCTCAAGGATGGGCTCAATTTTTGCCAAATTAAAACTGCAACACTGAAGTTGTTTTTTTAAAATATGGCTTAGAATGTGTTTCTGAAGTCTTCCATAAGTATAAAAAACTTTGAGCAATGGTAAGATTTTTGAATATGTGTCTACTTTCTAGACACTTAAAGGATAACATTCAAATGGATATATATATATTAAAATATCACTTAATCTTTATAGTCATACCTTATGCTTCGATCATTTAAACAAAGACTTTTTGTTAAATGTGAGTTATTTTTATATAAATTTAAGTAACCTAGAACAGTGTAGAGTTATGCATGTATTAGAGAAGAATCGGTTAATGACCTGAGCTGACATTTATGTGGCTCTTCCTTTTTATAGCACCATGATCAGTGCTTTTATGCACAATCTTTTTTGGTCCTCCCAATAACATTACACTGTTATCAATGAGGAAACTGAGGCATACAAATACTATGTAATTTGTCCAGTGTCATACAGCTCATCACAGTAGAATCAGATGAGTGAACATAGTGTCTCCAAATAAACTATATATGATCCTAGCTCAACGATAGGATAGCTCTGGAACAGTAGTAAAGATTCATGAGGTTAGCATAAAAATTGTTCAGAGGTAATTTAGGTCTCCCAACTAGGATTTAAAAAACAAATTCAATTTACTGTATAATTGTATAAGTGTAAAAGTGCATATTAATGCAAAAGCAAAAAGAAAAGGAAATGCAAACATGAACTTTTTTCAGTACTAGTCATTGCCCTCCCACATGCGAAAAACCCATTCAAAACCTCCCCAAGATAAATCAGAAGGAAAATACACAAGTTTTACAACTATCATGGAATCACGAAATTCCTTTTCTGTGTAATTGAAAGGTATAAAATATTTCTTTAGCCATAAGACTCAGATGGCATTTAGGGGAGGAAAAAAAAAAAAAAAGGAAGGCCAGAAAAAAGGAAGGGAGGAGCAGGGAGAAGGCAGAGAGGAAGGCAGGAAGTGGCAGAATATTTTTAAAGTACTAGATTTGCCTTTTTATCCTCTATTTGTGCAGGAATGTGTTATCAATGAAATAATGTCTGGGGTGTTCTCTTGTCATTAAAGGATAAAAGTAAATAAGCTATTTCTTACCAAACACTCAGATTTCTTTGAAGTGCTCAATGATGATGCTTTGAAAAGGACTCAATTAGTTTATTGCTAATTGTTTTCAATCACTTAAAATATTGTTTCTATCATCATAACTCTTCAGGTACAATAAAAATTGTTTCTTCTTGAGTAAATGAATTCAACCTAGACTTCTGTTATTCTATGAGATATTCAGAGGGCAGTCTGTGATATCAGTATTTCTTTATATTGCAAACTTTAATAGCTTATATAATTACATGAGTTGTATGAAAATTCAGAAATAATTCTTAAGGTTCTTAGGTGTGACTTTGGGCATATCAAGTTTTTCTTTAAATACAGATTGTTGTATATTAATTATTTCTGATTAAAATATAGATAAAATATCTCGCTCAGGTTGAAAGTGTGCTTTCTTTGACTTTGCTATAATTCCGTGGTGACTGAAGTGGTATTATGTCATTATTTTATAAATGCAGATTTAACTAATGCAGTTCTTAAACTATTCACTCTTTCATGTGCAGAAAAATACTGAAGAATTTCTTCACAATATAATTTATCCTCATAGTTAAAACAACAATATTTGGAACAGGGTAGGATGGGATGAATATTTCTGGATAAATTTGCAAACACAATTCAAGAGTCTCTCACTTACCAGTTGTCACAATGGAATCATCTTTACCACGAAGGATAGATCACACATCCCCCAAATCTTTACTCTGCCCATATCAAAGAGGAAGAGGAAGAAAAGAGATAGGAATTTGAAATCTCACAGAATTAAAAACTGAACAGTAAAGATTTAAAATAGTAAATATTTAAATAGTAAATATTTAAAGATTCATTGATGACAGAAGGGATAGGATTGACCCATAGGAGTAATTTGGGTAACCTGGTAAGTAAATTAGTAAATTTCTATTTTTATAAGATTCCATACCCACTTTTGAAGCACTGAACTAGAAGAAAGGAAGCATCTTAGAAGGAAAGCAGTGGGGAGGAGTCTCTGATTTTCCTAAGATTACCATGTGAAGCCCACCAACATAAGAAAGAAAAAAGGCCCAATTGCAAGACAAATGCTGTGAGCAGCACAGTTTCTGCATGCATCTTATCCTAAGTCTTTAAGAAATCTAGGCACTGACCAGGTGAAGAAATTTCAATAGTAGTTTCTTCAGAATGAGGTTGAAAGACCCACACAGAACCAAGAAAGACTCCAACTCCATAATTGTGGTCAAAATTGTCAAAAGACTTCCAGAATACAATTTACAAAGTCACCGTCCTTTTCCAACTCATCATGCAAGCTCATTGCTCAACCTGCTGCCCACATACACACCTTCACACCCCATACACATTTTCTTCTTGTTCTATATTTTTTTTTAAATATTTTATTTATTTGTCAGAGAGAGAGAGATAGAGATCATATGCAGGGAGAGCGTCAGGCAGAGGGAGAAGCAGGCTTCCCACTTCAGCAAGAAGCCCAATGCAGGACTGGATCACAGGACCCTGGGATCATGACCTGAGTTGAAGGTGTTGATGCCTAACCAACTGAGCCACCCAGATGTCCCTGTTCTTTCTATTTCTATATTGGTTTCTTATCTATAAAACTGAGTTAAGTATATCTAACTCACAGAGTTAGAGAACTATATAAAGCAATACACATTAGGAATCCTCCTGTCCCACTACATGCCTTAATAATTCATGTTTGTTCCTTTCCCATTAAGGTTTCTGTTCAAATGCACACATTCCCAGGATGTGACAATGACAAAATATTTAGTTACGGATTCTGCATGTGGATAGCTTTTGAATTGTAAACAGATCAAAAGGGAAGTTTGAAATTGAGTAAGTAGAGTTTGGGAGGGAAAGGGGAAAAAAAGTATAGGGAGAACCCCTCCTCCCTGGTTTTATATTTCAAGTTTTGCTTAGCTTCATCCTGGCTACAAGGTAATGATCTTGTTGAAAACATATTTCAAAAACTATATTGGGAGTTAGAGAATGATCTTGTTTTCATTGATTTTAAAGGGATGTCATCCCTGACCCAATATTTACTTGTGAATTGGTCTCTGTAACAAACTGAAAATCTCAACCTCTCCATCCTGCTTGACCGTTTACTTGAGCAGCATGTTTGGACCACCATGTGGGCAACTATCCCATGGGGCAGAGCACAGCCCAAATGGAGGTGAGAACCAATTGTCAATAAGCAAGCAGTGCGTTGCTTGATAATGAACAAAGTGTCACCATCAATTTGAGTGGCCAAATCACTTCCTTAGGAACACATTGCTAATAAGGGACAAAGCAAGTATCCTAAATTGAGTTGAGCCCCAAAATCTTTCTTTATACGGCACCATTCAGTATCCCATGAGCTCAAAACACTTGATTGGTCAGATGATTAGGTTGGCCAACGTGCAGATTTTGAAAGGTATTTTAAAATTTTTTCCTTTTTACATTTACTTTCATTCCCATCTAGTCTCCCAGATATTTTTTTTTCTTTTGTCTTTCATCTCAAATTTAGCTCTGGTAATAAGGTAAGCATCCTAAAGAGATTCCATATGCTAGATGCCCTAGTGTGGCCATCTGATAGAGAGATTGGCTCAATCATGGACTTATAATCAGCCAAAAATGCTGCGGAGACCAGAACAAACACAGCTTCAAAGGTTTCATACTAATTTTCTATATGACCTCCAGCAACTTCCATACCCTCTTTGAACTACAGTCCCTCAACTGTAAAATAATGTGCTTGAGCTAAATGATCACTAAATTCCCTTCTAGATTTCCAGTCTTAACACAGGAAATATTGATGAAGCTATAGAGAAAATTTATTTACCTGATATCTTACGTTAAAACCTACCATTATTTAATATATAAAAGGTGCCTTTAAGAAGTAGTGGATAAAACGTATTTTTAGTTTCAATTTTACACATGTGTTTATAATTCAGATTTATCACACATAGAGATGTGGCTTTTCTACATAAGATTGAGTGGGATAATCTTTTTACAAGTAAAGGAAAGAATAGCTAACACAAATGTTCTTCAGCTTTCATTTAATGGATAAGACAATACATCTGAACAAAGAAATCTATCTTATCATTAAACACTTAGCAAGTAAATGCTTTTTGTTTTAGCTATTCTTACAGGAGTTGGGATCTGGCACCTTCACTAATTCAGCTGGGGCCTCTCACAATATTTAAAAACAAATAATAAATAGAGTGACACCATTGAGAGACAAAAGATAAAAAGGTGTGGAAGTAAGAGATGAAGTTATAAAAGTTAGTTTGACAGTGTTTTCTCTTCTCAGAGATTTTCCCAGGAGACCCTTTTAAATAGGCCTTAACAAATGTTGTTGCCTCTGATGATTTATTGCAGAACAAGCTGACAGAGCACAGAAGCATGTTATCTGGTCCCCTGTAGTGCAGGGGCTAATTCAGAAAATGAAGAAAAGACCAGAAGTGCAGCAGTGGGAGCAAATGCTCTGTATCACTCAGTAAGTAAGCAGATGGAAGCTTGGAATCACAGCTTATTTAAAAATTGAGCTCTTAAACATGGTGTGTGGGTAATTTTAGTATTTTTTCTGCATTTATAAAAAAAATTAATGAGAATCTAAAAATTTCATCACAGATGGTGACTGCGATAAATGTATAATAAATATTTTTACTTTACTACTATTTTAGTTACACATCTATTATAGTATGGGTGTTATGGAATGTAAATATATGAGCATATATACACATTTATCTATATCTATTTATAAAATAAACACACACATTCATGTCTTTACTGTTTGTTATCATGTTTGTTTTATAAACATATATAAATTCTGCCTTATGTCAATTAGTTCTGGCTTTTTAATCAAAGACTGAGAAGCTCAAGTGAAACATAACTTTAATTGTTACTTGCTATTTTTCTCTATGAACTTTCATTTTTACTTTGAAACAGATCAGCATTAAACAAGGGTCTCTTACTATACACAAGAGAATATATTTATGGCCACTGCAGCAATAAGATGCACACATAAGTTACATATCACAGAAACCTTCACATACATAGTCTTATGTATATATTCTATTTTCCTTAAGAAGCATCCTCACGGGAACAATGCAACAGACACAGATAGCTAGCTTAGTATTCTCATTACAAAATATATAAAAGTGACTTTTAATTACCCACTTGCTTTTAGGTTGTTACCTAACTGGTAAGATGACCAGGCAAGGAATGACAATTGAGTGTAACTAAAATTTATCATTTTCCCCAAGTCATCAATGGTGCTTTCTTCTCCTTTAGCAACTCCCATCTTTTAGCATTCCATTGTCTTTATTATCTATCTCCCAGTGCCTGTGTGGGAGTCTATGTAGGAAAGAAACACTCAGGCTTGGAAATTAGATGAGCCCTGGTTTTGAATATTAACTCTGCTGCCAACTCTCTGAATACCTATAAATTAAAGATGATGGTAACTTCACCCTGGTTTGATTAGGATTTATTCAGATTTATTGAGATATCTGCTGTTTTATTGGGAAGTTTTAATTAGTGATGTACCTATCACAATTGGAACTTTATATTAATCTTAGTTAACATGTTATGAAAACTTTCTCTTAGGTGAAGTCTTTCACACTAAGATGTGAATAACATGCTGAAAAAATCAATTCATTTCAAAACTATATGGAAGCCTAAAGATCATGTATTTTGCAGTACAGAAAGCTAAAATCCAGAATATATATATTAATTACCAAAGGTAATACAACTGTTTGAAACAGAAGACCAGCAGATGTTCTTTAAGTTCTATGAATATTCTATTAAATCAAAATTTCTGCTTTAAATCAACTAAAACGTGTGTTTGTAGATTCTGATAGTACAAACTGCCCCATAACCAAAGGGTCTAAATAGATAGAAACAGGCAAATATATCAACTTAGGAGAATGAGCTTAGACTCTTGATTCTAAGGATTACCAAAGAAAAGAAAGCATTTAGTGAAATTAAAAAATCTTAATATTACATTACTGTTCATTAAAATAGTGAGATAATAGAGTTTCATAATATAATAGAGTTTATATGTAATATATAGAGAGTATTCAGAACATCTTGATAAATAACTTATTCTAACAAAGATCATCATTTTCAAATTTGCCAATAATTTACTTTGAAATATAGGAAAGAAATGCTTCGTGTTACATTTAAAGACATTAACAGAAACCCTTTTTGCTGTTGTTTACTGCTAAATATTCTGATTTGCAACCTTTAGATTTATCAGATTATAATTAGGTTATATCCTGAAACATGAAGATCAATAGGACATTTCCATGTTTATTTTAATTGGTAGTTCTTTGTTAAATACCAGTTTATTGTGCTATAGCATCTTCTAAATTTTAAAATAATGAGAAAATATGAATATTTGAAATTCTTCTAAATAATTTCTCTTCTGAGAAGAGTTCTTTCATTCTACATTCTACTGTAAAACAGGAGGACAATCAGCTAGAGTAGAAATATGTGGTCCTTAATTCCAGAGTTTTATTCTTTTCTTAAAATCCAGTGAGATGTTAACTGTTTGTCTTTATTGAGCCAAGAAATCAAAGCTCTCTATTCTCTTATTAGCTACCTTTTGTTAAAGCAGAGTAAATTTTCTTTATTATACAGAGAACTTTCACAACTAAATGATGGATTCCACTGTAATCATGGAAAAAATAATTTAATGGCCAGTATATTCATAGATATTAGCTCATATAGTAACTGAGAAATTTACATCTCTGTTGTCCTTCAAGATTTATCTAAAATACAAGATTTTCTATTGGACAGTAGTCAATCTTTGTTCTGATTAAAACAGTTTCCATTAGGAAATGGAAAATAATATCACCAAAAATTTATATATTCAAAGATATGATACTTTATGATATAGTGATATGATGTTTCCTTTTTAAGCCATCTTTATTGCTGAACAATATATCATGAATGTTTTCTAGGTCAATAATTCTAAAAATCATAATTGATTCCAAGTATTCTTCATATGAATATCCCATCACTTTTTTAATCAGTTCCCTATTGAGCATTGAATTATTGCCAATGTCATAAACAACTGTCTAATGAAAACCTTTATAAATTTTAGACTCCTCCATCTTAGAATAGTTCTCCTTCTTAGATGGTATAAGGAAAGGAGACTCTTCTGCTTGGAATGACCACAATCACCAAGAACAAACCAACCAAACAATAAAGATACCAGGTGTATTTTTCATAATCATTGATCCTGTTATATACTTCCTTCATTTCCTCTAATTAGAAGTAATTTCATCCTTAAATCAACCTAATAGAAAATTAGATTATAATCATTTGGGTATTTATTTTCTTTAGTAGATTAAAGTTTACTAAAGGCTTCCTAAATCCTTCATGGTAGCATAGTCTTTTGAAATTAATAGATGTCTAAACATATGTGTTGGATCAAATCTAATTACAAAGAGACACAAAAAGTGTTGTTTTACTACATAATTAATTAATCTTAGAAATTTTCCATCTCAAAACATCCTACAATAGTCAGAATAAGAATAACAATTCCTGTCTATATCATAGTAAATGTCGGGAATACATGATATATAATAACATGTGAAAATTATTTAATAGAAAAATAATACAGATTAGAATTGCTACTATTATAGCCAGCTGGACTATTTGCCAGAGGTCCACACATTTTTCAGCATTTCACATATTACCTTTAAAAGGACCGACATAGAAGATGGCAGAAGAGTAGGAAACTGAGATATTATCAGATCCCAGAAGTTCAGCACCCTTCTGAACACGTACAAACTCAACAGGAGGTAGAAGAGAAGAAGAACAGCAATTCTAGGAACAGAAAATCGACCACTTTCCAGAAGGTAGGATGTGCAGAGAAGTAAATCCAAGGTGAAGGGAAGATAGACCACAGGAAGGCCAGGAGCTGACTCCTGGCAAGCAGTAGAGCAGCGGAGCACAGAATCGGAACTTTTAGAAGTTTGTTCCACTGAAGGACATCACTCCAGAGGTTAAGCAGGGTGGGATACAAAAAGACCAGGGGTGTCTGAGGGTGGCAGAGTTCCAAGGTATCAGAGTGGGGAAGCTAATATCAGAGACAGAGCGGAGAAGCAGGCTCTCAGCTTGGGATTACCTTAAAATGTGATCCAGGGCACCATCAGGCCACTACTCTTAGAGCGGGGACCCCACAAAGGCAGATCCAGAGAGACCCCTTCCTTCCTCCTTCAGGAGGAGCAGTGCGAGAGTGCACTGCAGGCATCTACTGGGTTTGGAGACTCCAAATGGGGCCATGAGCCAGAGATAGAAACACTCTGTCACAGGCCTGCTGAGCTCAGAGTGTGGCTGGAGACCAGCTTTTCTCTGAAGGCACACTGAGGAGTGGGGCTCTGAGCTCTTGGCTCCTATGGGCCAGAAATTGGGAGGCTGCCATTTTCATTCCCATCCTCCAAAGCTGTACAGAAAGCGTTCAGGGAACAAAAGCTATGAGAGTGAACTGGAGCAGATTATTTAGCCTGGCCCCTGGCAAGGGTGGTGCCTTCAGCAAAGACATTTAAGAATCATGGCAATAGGCCCTACTCCAGAAGATCAGCAAGAACATTCAACCAAAACCAAGTTCACCGATCAATGAGAACTATGGAATTCCAGAGTTAGGAAAAAACAACACATAGAATTCATGCTTTCTTCTCATGATTCTTTAGTCTTTTAAAGTTAAAGTTTTTAAGTTTTTTTCTTATTTCTATTTTTTAATTTTTCTTCTTTAACGTTTTTTAACTAGTATTCTATCAATACCTTTTAAAAAATCTTTTCTATTTTTCACTGTTATACTCATATTTTAGCCCCTCATTGTATTTAACCTTATTTTTTGTATACATATAGACTTGTAGGCTTTTCTTTCTTTAAAATTTTGGGACACAATTTCTTCTAATAGATCAAAATATACCCTAAATCTAGTACATGGCTTTGTTCTAATCTCCAGCCTGATCACATTCTTTCCTTTTTTTTCTTTTTATAACCAACTTATCTTATCCATTTTTCTGAATCTTTTTCATCTTCACATTCATATTCCATTCCTTCATAGTGTTTATCCTTACTTTTGTACATTAATAAGTTTTTCTTTTCCTAAAATTTTGGGAGGTAGTTTCTTCTGACAGAGCACAACACACCCAAAATCAGGTGTGGGCCTCTGTTCTATTCACCAAACATATATATAGATATATAATCTTTTTCTTCTTCTTCTTCCCCCTGCCTTTTCTTCAACTCCTGGTTTCAGCTTTCTTCTGATTTGGTTAGCGTATATTTTTCTGGGGTCATTGCTACCCTTTTAGTATTTTGTTTTCTCATTCATCTATTCTTATCTGGATAAAACAACAAGGCAGAAAAACTCACCACAAAAAAAAGAACAAGAGGCAGTACTGATGCCTAGGGCCCTAATCAATACAGACATTGGTAATATATCAGAACTATAATCAGAACTAGAGTTCAAAATGACAATTATCAAGATGCTAGCTGGGTTCAAAAAAAGCATGGAAGATATTAGAGAATCCCTTTCTGGAGAAATAAAAGAACTAAAATCTAACCAAGTTGAAATTAAAAAAGCTATTAATGAGGTACAATAAAAAGTGGAGGCTCTTACTGCTAGGATAAATGAGATGGAAGAAAGAATTAGTGATACAGAAGACCAAATGATGGAGAATAAAGACTGAGCAAAAGAGAATTTGAGAGATGAGTGATTCCATAAGACCAAACAATATTAGAATAATTGGGATCCCAGAAGAAGAAGAAAGAGAGAGAGGCATAAGGTATATTGGAGCAAATTATTGTAGAGAATTCCCCTAATTTGGCGAAGGGAACAAGCATCAAACTCCAAGAGGCACAGAGAACCCCCCTCAAAATCAATAAAAATAGGTCCACACCCTGTCATGTCATATAACAATAAAACTTACAAGTCTTAGTGACAAAGAGAAAATTCTAAAAGCAGTTCAGGACAAGAAGTCTGTAACATACAAAGGTAGAAATATTAGATTGGCAGCAAACGTATCCACAGTGACCTGACAGGCCAGAAAGGACTGGCATGATATATTCAGAGCACTAAATGAGAAAAATATGCAGCCAAGAATACTAAATCCAACTAGGCAGTCATTGAAAATAGGAGGGGAGATAAAAGCTTCCAGGACAAACAAAAACTAAAAGAATTTGCAAACACCAAACCAGCTCTATAGGAAATATTAAAAGGAGTCCTCTAAGCAAAGAGAGAGCCTAAAATAACAGCCCAGAAAGGAACAGAGATAATACACAGTAACAGTCACCTTACAGGCAATACAATGGCACTAAATTCATATCTTTCAGTAGTTACCCTGAATGTAAATGGGCTAGATACTCCAATCAAAAGACACAAGGTATCAGAATGGATAAAAAAATAAGACCTATCAATGTGCTGTCACAAGAAAATCATTTTAGACCCAAAGACACCTCCAGATTTAAAGTGAGGGGGTGAAAAACAATTTGCTATGCTAATGGACATCAAAAGAAAGCTGGGGTGGCAATCCTTTTACCAGATAAATTAGATTTTAAGCCAAAGACTATAAGAGATGAGGAAGGACACTATATCATACTTAAAGGGACTGTCCAACAAGGAGGCCTAACAATTATAAATATCTATGCCCTTAACATGAGGGCAGCCAATTATATAAACCAATTAATAACAAAATCAAAGAAACATGTCAACAATAATACAATAATAGTAGGGGACTTTAACATCTCCCATCAAAATGGACAGATCATCTAAGCAAAAGATCAACAAGAAAATAAAGGCTCTAAATGACACACTGCACCAGATGACATCACAAATATATTCAGAACATTCCATCCCAAAGCAACAGAACACACATTCTTCTCTAGCGCACATTGAACATTCTCCAGAATAGATCACATCCTGGGTCACAAATCAGGTCTCAATTGGTATCAGAAGATTGGGATCATTCCCTGCATAATTTCAGACCACAATGCCATGAAATT
>CM053605.1:152947440-152995359 GCA_028646535.1 Procyon lotor
CTACTTGTGATCTCTCTTTCTCTGTCAAATAAATAAATAAAATCTTTAAAAAAAAAATAGAAATAGAAAATCTGAACAGATACATAACCACTAAGGAAACTGAGCTCAGGGCCAGATGGTTTCCCAGGGGAACTCCACCAAACATTTAAAGAAGAATTAATACCTATTCTCCTGAAATTGTTCCAAAAATTAGAAATGGAAGAGAAACTTCCAAACTCATTTTATGAGGCCAGCATCACTTTTATCCCAAAACCAGACAAAGACCCCCTCAAAAAGGAGAATTACAGACCAATATCCTTGATGAACATGGATGCAAAAATTCTCACCAAAATACTAGCCAATAGGATCCAACAGTACATTAAAAGAATTATTCACCATGACCAAGTGGGATTTATTCCTGGGCTTCAAGGTTGGTTCATCGCCCACAAATCAATCAATGTGATACAACACATTAATAAAAGAAAGAATAAGAACCATATGATACTCTCAATTGATGCTGAAAAAGCACCTGACAAAGTACAGCATCCTTTCTTGATCAAAACTCTTCAAAGTGTAGACATAGAGGGTACATTCCTCAATATCATCAAAGTCATTTATGAAAAACCCACGATGAATATCATTCTCAATAGGGAAAAACTGACAGCTTTTCCCCTAAAGTCATGAACACAGCAAGGATGTCCACTATCTCCACTGCTATTCAACATAGTACTATAAGTCCTGGCTTCAGCAATCAGACAACAAAAAGGAATAATAGACATCCGAATCAGCAAAAAAGAAGTTAAACCCTCACTCTTTGCAGATGATATGATACTTTATGTGGGAAACCCAAAAGACTCCACTATAAAACTGCTACAACTCATACAGGAATTTAGTAAAGTGTCAAGATATAAAATCAATGCACAGAACTCAGTTGCATTTCTATACACCAACAGCAAGACAGAAAAAAGAGAAATTAAGGAGTTAATCCCATTTATAATTGCACCCAAAACCATAAGACACACAGGAATAAACCTAACCAAAGAGGCAAAGAATCTGTATTCAGAAAACTATAAAGTGCTCATGAAAGAAATTGAGGAAGACACACACACACAAAAGGGAAAACATTCCACGCTCATGGATTAGAAAAATATTATGAAAATGTCTACTCTACCTAAAGCAATCTACACATTTGATGCAATCTCTATCAAAATGCCATCAGTGTATTTCAAAGAAAGGGAAAAAATAATCCTAAAATTTATATGGAACCAGAAAAGACCACGAATAGCCAGAGAAATGTTGAGAAAGAAAACCAAAGCTGGCGGCATCACCATTCCTGACTTCAAACTCTATTACAAAGCTGTAATCATCAAGACAGTGTGGTACTGGCACAAAAACAAACACATAGATCAATGGAACAGAATAGAGAGCCCAGAAATGGACCCCCAACTCTATGGTCAACTAATCTTCAACAAGGAGGAAAGAATATTCAGTGGGAAAAAAAAACAGTCTCTTCAACAAATGGTGCTGGGAAAATTGGACAGCCACATACAGAAGAATGAAACTGAATCATTTCCTTACACCACACACAAAAATAGACTCAAAATGTGAGACAGGAATCTGTCAAAATCCTTGAGAAGAACACAGGAAGCAACTTCTTTGACCTCAGCCTCAGCAACTTCTTCCTAGGAACATCTCCAAAGGCAAGGGAAGCAAGGGCAAAAATGAACTATTGGGACTTCATCAAGATCAAAAGTTTTTGCACAGCAAAGGAAACAGTCAACAAAACCAAAAGACAACTGACAGAATGGGAGAAGATATTCGCAAATGACATATCAGATAAAGGGCTAGTACCCAAAATGTATAAAGAACTTCTCAAACTCAACACCCAAAGAATAAATAATCCAATCAAGAAATGGGCAGAAAATTTAAACAGACATTTTGCAAAGAGTACATCCAAATGACCAACAGACACATGAAAAAGTGCTCAACATCACTCAGCATCAGAGAAATACAAATCAAAACCACAGTGAGCTACCACCTCACACCAGTCAGTATGGCTAAAATTAACAAGTCAGGAAATGACAGGTGTTGGCAAGAATGTGGACAAAGGAGAACCCTCCTAGTGGAGAACCTTCCACTGCTGGTGGAAATGCAAGCTGGTACAGTCACTCTTGAAAACAGTATAGAGGTTCCTCAAAAAGTTGAAAATAGAGCTACCCTACAACCCAGCAATAGCACTACTGGGCATTTACTCCAAAGATACAAATGTAGTGATCCGAAGGGGCACGTGCACCTGAATGTTTATAACAGCAAGGTATACAATAGCCAAACTACGGAAAGAACCTAGATGTCCCTCAACAGATGAATAAAGAAGATGTGGTATATATATACATATATACACACAATGGAATACTATGCAGCCATCAAGAGAAACAGAACCTTGCCATTTGCAATGATGTGGATGGAACTAGAGGGTATTATGCTAAGCGAAATAAGTCAGAGGAAGACAATTATCATATAATCTCTCTGATATGAAGAATTTGAGAGAGAGGGCAGGGGGTCATGGGGGTGGGAGGGGAAATGAAACTAGATGGGATCAGGAGGGAGACGAACCATAAGAGACTCCTAAACTCACAAAACAAACTGAGGGTTGCTGGGTAGGGATAGGGTGGCTGGGTTATGGACACTGGGGAGGGTATGTGCTATGGTAAGTGCTGTGAAATGTGTAAGCCTGATGATTCACAGACATGTACTCCTGGGGCAAATATTATATGTTAATAAAAAATGAAAAAAAAACATAAAAGTAGTGACATATAACCTGAGGGACCTGAAGCTTTGAAGGTGTCTGAATCAGAAAAGAGTTCATTAGACTGTGTATCTACCATGCCCAGAGTTCTTTCTGATGAAAACCAAAATATGATCCCCTTCCCTTCACAGCTGAGTGGATGGGTTGATCTGACGTAGCACTGTCCAATAGAAACATAATATGAACCACATATGTAGTTTAAAATTTCCTAATAGCTACAATTCAAAAAAGATGAAAAAAGATATGGCTGATATTAATTTAGCAATACACTTTATTTAATCCAATATACAAGAAATATTGTTTTTTCAAATTATAATCCATATAAAAATCACCAATATATTTTCTACTTTTTATACTATTTTTTTCTAAAATCTGGGATGTGTTTCCTGCACATTTCAATTTGAATACAATTGCAGTTGTCCAGCTAGTAGTTACTCTCTTGCACCTTATTACACCTGCCCAACTACTGTCTACTGTTTTGAACAACAAAGATATAGAAGTGGAGGAAACAAGGCACCTTGCCAAAAATCATTAATGAAAACACTTGAGTAGCCTCTCATAGTCAAAGATCTAGAGCAAGAGAATACGTATTAACCTGGGGAAATGCCCTTTGCTTCATGTATTAGCAAAAGCTATCTTTCTAAATATGCATAAGATTTGAAAATTGAAGAGGACAAAGATTCTCTCCTTGAATAAATCTAGTCAGTTTCTTCAGAAAACTCTTCTCAAATAGACTCTGATTTTGGGCTTCCATATTGGTTTCTGTATTGTCCAGTTTTAGCAAGAATCTTGCTAAATATGTTTAGCCAGAATTCTTCATCTGCAATATCTGGTCATCCTCAATATCTAATAGGGTTCCTCATCTTTTACTGTTCTGACAAGTGGTTCTGATCACCCTGGACTGCCTTCAGCAAGAATTTTATTAGATCACTTTAGCCAGAATTCCCCCACACTCCTGATGTTTTCTCTTATTAAGTATCCATCCATTGAAAAAATATACTTTTCTCCTTGGCTATAAATTCCTACTTGGCCTTTTATTCTGAATTCAACATGATCTCTCTCCCCTGCTGCAAAACCCCACTGAAGCGTTCTCAACAATTTACTGCAGTAGTACACCCCCGAATAAAATGTGCCCTACAGTTTTAACAAGTGTCATGTAATATTTTTCTTTAACTAAAGGGTGGGACATTCAGAAGAGCAGTGTGGGGAACTCAAAGAAATGTTTCCAGGGAGAGGCATCTGCTAAGCTAGTCAAATTTAGCACTGATAATCATTCAAATTCTCTGGAAATTGCCTGAAGGATTTACCCAAATTCAGAAGCATTTATTTATTAAATCTAAAGAAATCCAGTTCAAGCAATGTCAGGCAGTGGCACTCCAGTTAGGACTGCATTCATGTCCCACAGATAAGCCTTGAGGAAAAATTCCTGTGACAGCAGCCACAGCAGAAAGACCTTTTCACCTCCCTACCATCCCCCAGGCCCCTGCTTTCTGCCATGGATGAGCTATTCCAGATAGATTATGCAGATGGCCATCAGTAGATTCCACTTCTCACAGCCTTCCCTTTGAAATCAGGAACACGACAAGGATGCCCACTCTCACCACTCTTGTTCAACATAGTACTAGAAGTTCTAGTGACAGCAATCAGACAACAAAAAGAAATAAAAAGTATTCATATTGGCAATGAAGAAGTCAGACTCTCTCTCTCCTCACAGATGACATGGTATTTTATATGGAAAACCCAAAAGACTCCACCCCCAAACTACTAGAACTCATACAGCAATTCAGTAATGTGGCAGGACACAAAATCAATGCACAGAAATCAGTTGCTTTCCTATACACTAACAATGAAAATATGGAAAGGGAAATTAGAGAATCCATTGCATTTACTGTAGCACCAAGAACCATAAGATATCTGGGAATAAACCTAACCAAAGAGGTAAAGGATCTGTACCCGAGGAACTACAGAATTCTCATGAAAGAAATTGAAGAAGACATAAAAAGTTGGAAAAGCATTCCATGGCTCATGGATCAGAAGAATAAACATTGTTAAAATGTCTATACTGCCCAGAGCAATCTATACTTTCAATGCCATCCCAATCAAAATTCTACCAGTTTTTTTCAAAGGGCTGGAACAAACAATCCTAAAATTTGTGTGGAACCAGAAAAGACCCCAAACTGCTAAGGAAATGTTGAAAAAGAAAAACAAAGCTGGGGGCATCACATTGCCTGATTCAAGCTTTACTACAAAGCAGTGATCACCAAGACAACATGGTACTGGCACAAAAACAGACACATAGACCAGTGAAACAGAATAGAGAGCCCAGATATGGACCCGCAATTCTATGGTCAAATAACCTTCGACAAGATAGGAAAAAATATCCAGTGGAAAACAGACAGTCTCTTCAATAAATGGTGCTGGGAAAATTGGACAGCTATAAGTAGAATGAAACTTGACCATTCTCTTACACCATACACAAAGATAAACTCAAAATGGATAAAAGACCTCAACGTGAGGCAGGAATCTGTCAAAACCCTAGAGGAGAACATAGGCAGTAACCTCTTTGACATCAGCCACAGCAATTTCTTTCAGGACATGTCTCCAAAGGCAAAGGAAACTAAAGCGAAAATGAACTTTTGGGACTTCATCAAGATAAAAAGCTTCTGCACAGCAAAGGAAACAGTCAACAAAACAAACATGCAACCCACAGAATGGGAGAAGATATTCGCAAATGACACTACAGACAAAAGTCTGATATCTAAGATCTATAAAGAACTCCTCAAACTCAACACTCACAAAACAGATAATCTCATCAAAAATGGGCAGAAGACATGAACAGACACTTCTCCAAAGACATACAAATGGCTAACAAAGGAAAAAATGTTCATCTTTAGACATCAGGGAAATTAAAATCAAAACCACACTGAGATACCACCTTACACCAGTTAGAATGACCAAAATCAACAAGACAGCAAACAACAAATGTTGGAGAGGGTGTGGAGAAAGGGGAACCCTCTTCCACTGTTAGTGGGAATGCAAGTTGGTGCTGTGTGGAAATTCCTGAAGAAATTAAAAGTAGAGCTACCCTATGACCCTGCAATTGCACTCCTGTGTATTTACCCCAAAGCAGCAGATGCAGTACAAAGAAGGGCCACATGTACCCCAATGTTCATAGCAGCAATGGCCACAATCGCCAAATTGTGGAAAGAACCAAGATGCCCTTCAACGGACGAATGGATAAAGAAGATATGGTCCACATATATAATGGAATATTATGCCTCCATCAGAAAGGATGAATACCCAACTTTTGTATCAACATGGATGGGACTGGAAGAGATTATGTGGAGTGAAATAAGTCAAGCAGAGAGGGTCAATTATCTCACAGTCTCACGTGTGGAGCATAAAGAAAAACATGGAGGGCATTGTGAGAAGGAAAGGAATGGTGAATGGGAGAAAATCGGAGGGGGTGATGAACCATGAGAGACTGTAGACTTTGAGCAACAAACAGGGTTTTGGAGGGGACGGGAGTGGGCAGTTGGGCAAACCTGGCAGTGGGTATTGAGGAGGGCATGTATTGCAAGGAGCATTGGGTGTGATGCATGAACAATTAATCTTGTAACACTGAAAAAATAAAATAAACATATTTGGGAAAAAACACAGTTATGGAAATGAAAAATAAAATAACAAAAATTAAAATAAATCCACATCCATCATATCTAATGGTAAAATGCTGGAAGTTTTCTCCCTAAGATGGGGAATGAGAAAAAATGTTGGCTCTTTCCACATCCATTCAATATTGTACTGGAGAAGTTAGCCAGGATAATTAAGCAATTAGACAAGAAAAAGAAATAGAATAAAGGACATTCAGATTGAAAAGAAGTAAAGCTCTCTTTAATTACAAATGACTTGAACTTGTATGTATATGAGGGATCCACTAAAAATGTTAATATCAGTGAGTTTTGAGTTAATATCAAAGATGAGTCCTATTTCTGTATCTTAACCATGAACAACCCAAAAAAGAAAGCTATTCCACTTACAGTAGCATCAAAAAAAGTTAAGTACTTAGAAATAAATTTAACAAGGGTAAGACTTATACACAAAAACTTATACGCACAACTATAAAATAGTACTGGAAAAAATTAAGGATCTAAATAAATGAGAAGATTTAAAAATAAATAAATTAATAAATAAATAAAGAAGAAGATACCTCATGTCCATACATTGGAGGATTTCATATTATTAAATTGAAATAACCCCCAAATTGATCTACAGATTCAATGCAATCTCTATCACAATCCCAGATGGCTTTTTTGCAGAAATTGACATGCTGATCCTAAAATTCATATGCAAATGCAAGAAACTCAAGAGACAATCCTGGAAAGTAACAAAGTTGAAAGTTTCATTCTAATATCAAACCACAGTACAGCATATCAAGACAGTGTGCTATTAGCTTATGGATAAATGTATAAATCAACAGAATATAGAATTATGAATCCAGATTTGAACTTCTATCTAACCCATTCACAAAAATTAGCTCAAAGTGTATCTTAAATAAAAAAAACTAATGATACGTAACTGTTAGAAGAAAACCGGAAAGTAAGTCTTTGTGATCTTGAATTAGGTGATGGTTTCTTACATATGACATCAAAAGTACAAGCAACAAAAAGATAAATTGGACTTCATCAAATTTAAAAGCCTTTGTGCCTCAGAGGACACCAGCAAGAAGGTAAATGTTTGAAAGTTATATATGAAATAAAGGACTTGCATTCAGAACATAAAAAGAGGTGTTTTTTTTTTTTTTAAGAAATTTGAAAGAGAGAGACAGAGAGGGACACAAGCAGTGGGAGTAGGAGAGGGAGAAGCAGGCTTCCCGCAGAGTGGGGAGCCTGACATGGAGCTCAATCCCAGGACCCTGGGATCATGATCTGAGCCAAAGGCAGATGCTTAACAACTGAGCCATCTTGGCACCTAGAACATATAAAGAACTCTTTTGAGTCAATAATACAGTGTTCTATAACCAAATTTTAAAAATGGACAAAGAATCTGAACAGTCATTTCTCCAAAGAATATATACAGATGGCCAATGAAACCACGAAAAGATGCTCAACATAATTAGTTATCAGTCATTAGGGAAATTGAAATAAAAACCACAAGATACCACTTCATTCCCACTAGAGTAGAAGAAAAATAATAAATGTTGGCAAGGATATAAAGAAATTAGAACCCTCATGTACGGCTGGTGAGAATGTAAAATGGTGTAGCCACTTTAGAAAACAGTTTGCCAGTTTCTCAAAATGTTAAAATCTATGATCCAACAATTTCACTCTTCAGTATATGCCCAAGAGCAATAAAATCATATATCCACACAAAAACATGTACATTAAGCATTATTCATAATAACCAAAAAGTAAAAACAACCCAAATAGCCATCAATTGATGAATAAAATATGGTACATCCACACAATATTATTTGACAAGAGAAAGTATTGAAGTACTGATAAATGCTACAACACAGATGAACTTTGAAAAAGTACACTAAGTCAAAGAAGTCAATTGCAAAAATTCACATATTGTATGATTTTGTTTTTATGAAATATTCAGGATAGGCAAAATCAGAGACACACAAAGTAAATTAATGGCTGTCAGGGCAGGGCATTGGGGTAACGGGAATGGGGAGGGTCATGAAAGTGTCCCAAAATTGTGGTGATAGTTACACAATTCTGAATATATTTAAAACTACTGAATTGTCTGTTTTAAATGGGTGAAATTTATAATATATGAAGTATATCTCAATAAAGTTATTTAAAAAAAGAAGAAAAAGATTGGACAATATGAACCCTTAAAAGATCAACCCTTCCATCTCGATTCAAATTTAGGGAAGATGTCAACGTGAATCCTGACCAACATAGAGAAAACCCTACCTCAAGAAATGAAATTCCCAAACCTCTGGACAAAACCTAGAAAGGAGGAGGAATGGGATTTCTAATGCACTGAGGAGGCAATTACTAGAAGACCTTGAGGGAAAAAGCTGTGACCAAATTAAGTGTCTGTACAAATGGGTCAAAGACTGACTGTTGGAAGTCTGTCAGTCTGGCTTGATCACCCTTTACTGAGCTAACCCTGAGGAGAGAGATGATCTACCCTGAAAAATCTTACAATGGCAATGGCAGTAATCTCTACCTGCACCCAGGGCAGTTGAAGACATTTAGTACTTGGGACTTAGTCTCTAAAGACTATGCTGGTTCTTCAACACTTCTTTGCTGCTGCTATAGACTGACGGAGTCTCTCCTTCACCCCCACCGACCCAAATTCATATATTTTCATCTAATCCCTAGTATGATGGTACTTGGATATGGGGCCTTTGGAATGTAATGAGGTCATGAGAATGGAACCTGTGTAAGTGGAATCGGTGCTTTTATAAAGAAGATACCAGACTGTCCCTTTGCTGCCTTCTGCCATGTGAGTTTTCAGCAAAAAGATGTCCATCTATGAACCAGGAAGTAGGCTCTCACCAGACATCAAATCTCCCAGCACTCTGAGCTTAGACTTTCCAGCTTCCACAACTTTATTTATTTAGAAATAAATTTATTTAAATCCAAATTTATTTAGAAATAAATTTGTTGTTTTTAAGCCTCCTAGTTCATGGTATTCTGGTATAGCTGCTTGAACAGCTACAGATTTTTTTTTTTTTTTTTTTTTTTTGGCCATGAAGGATACTTCTAAACATTTAATGGAGTTTAAAAGAGCTGAATCTAAGAATAAATCATTGCACTCCTTGACAGAGAATAACCCAAGGGAGGGTATTGATCCTCCATATGAGAACCAATTGTCATTTCCCAGCAAGTAGAAAGTCTTTCTGAATTTCCCACCTGACACCTGGGCACCAAGTCTCTGGACTGATGCCATGGCAATCTTTCCCAAGGCAATTTCTGGTGGCCATTGCAATACCCAAGCATGAGTTTTTAGTTCCAAGTCACAAAAGCTATTAGAAGTGCTTCCCCTGTCCAGCTGCCATAACCCAGACATCAAGTACTTTGGTCTACCAAATATTTACATAAGAATGTCTTGGAGGAAGCAGACTATATGTCCTGCAAATCCATGTATATAAGTGTGTTTCACTATAGAATGCTGCTTGTGGATACTATCTGCACCATAATTTGTGAAGTCTGACATGCCTGTGTTATCCAGGCCTTGGCACCTGTGGTGAGGCATGGTTTCCAAATAGTCAATTCCAAAATCCTTTGATATTTTACCTCTGTTTTTCTTATATGCTCAGGTACTCCATCCCCTGTTCTCCTGCACATCAGTCTGACAAAGGAGCATTTGACTCCTTCATAGTTTGTCAGCATGGGACCTTTGGACACATTTCCTTGACAAGGGAAATTCATTCCCAGGAAGAGGTCTGTCCAGATTAATGTTTCATACCATTTCCCAGTTCTGCTTTTATCCAAGACAGCTTGTGATCCTAGTTCATAAGAACATCCCAAAGTAGAACACAAATAATACAAGCGAGAGAGCATATCTTAACTGGCGCCTATAAGTGAACCTGGTACAACAATTCTGCATCACCACTATGCCTTGACTCTAGCTCTACACCCACTTTTTTTTTTTTAAAGATAAACCTATTCCTTGTATTTTGAAAGAGGCTAGTTGGTACACATATGCTCATATGAAGATGTTCACATTTTAGGGGACAGGAATGTTTATTAGAAATTACCAGGCCATAGAGAACATATCCATGAAGACTACTCAATTTCATTTTGCTGATTCCCTGTTCATCAGAAATATTCTAGTTTCTAGGGTGCCTGGGTGGCTCAGTCAGTTAAGCGTCTGCCTTTGGCTCAAGTTGTGATCCTCAAGTCCCAGAACTGAGTCCTGCATTGGGCTCCCTGCTCAGCAGGGAGTCTGCTTCTCCCTCTGACCTCTCCCCTCTCATGCTCTCTCTCTCTCTCCTATGTTCTGACCAGTGAAATGTAAGCAGTGTTTGTGATGGTTAACTTTATGTGCCATCTTGACTGGTCTAGGGGATTCTCAGATAACTGATAAAACATTATCTCAGGGTGTGCATGCGAGTGTGTCTCTGGAAGACATAAGCAATTGAATCAGTAGGCTGAGTAAAGATCACCCTCCCCAGTGCAGGTGGGCATCACCCAGTTCATGAAGGGCCTAAATAGAACAGAAAGGCAGAGAAATGATAAACTTGCTTTTCTCTGCTTGAGCTGCGACATTGGTCTTCTTTTCCTGCCCTTAGAAGTAAAGAAAGTTGGAGTTTTCCCTTTGCCCCTTCTCCCTACTTTCCCTAACTTGCTGAAACAGAATGTGGATCCAGTGGCTGGACCATGAAACAAGAGCCACACTGTAGAAATTACAAAAAGTCATCAAGGTCTAGATCCAACATGACTGCATAGCTGCTAATATTGCAACCCAGCTTTTGCAAGAGATTTTCCATGAAAAACTAAAACTGTATCTTGCTTCAGGACAGTTTTCCAGTTTTAATCCATACAGCAAACATAATTCTGATCACCATAGAGGCACAAAATAGTGACTGAACAACAATGCAAAAAAACCCAAAAACAAATGCTAATGAAGAAAGGCATTTTTTCAATAAATATGAATGAAGGGTGTGAGGAGTACCTGGCTCTGTGTGAAAAGAACTCTTCCCAGCTGTCACTGACTTTTCATGCATTATTATCAGATTGTATGATTTGTATGATTAAGTTCCTAATGAACTGTATAGGCAATAAAAAGTGCTGGAAAGGCACAACAAGAAGATAATCCTGTGGGTTCTAGTCTTTAGATAACCCTGAAAAGCCACTTGATGAACGAGACCTTACAGAAAAATTGATAATTAAGAGGGTGAAAGAAAAGCAATCTTATCAAGACCAAAAAGGCCACAATAATGTCAAAAGTACGGCCCAATAAGTATATCCTTTGATTGAAATGTAGAGTTACTTTTAAGATAGTTATGAGAGAATATGGCTAGAGAAAGAGAGCTTAGAGCCAAGCTAATGGGTTTGAATTTCTGCACTGGTTAAGGGGAGCTACTGAAAAATTTTGGTATATGAGAGTTATGAAAATTTTAAGAGGGCTATCTCTTTGCCTGAGTTTTAAGTTCAAATCTGTGCATAATGCAATTTTAAAAAGTAGCATTGCCTATGAATCTACTCTGTGACAAGCCTAACATCAAATTTTTTACTTAATCTTTACAAGAATCTTGGGAAGTAAAACCATCATGAATGACTTTATAAATGAGGAAACTGAAATATTAAAGAGTCATGAATTTGTTCAATATACCTCAAATAACAAATGGAAAAGCCAACTCTTCAACCCAGTGTTGTAACATACATGCAGCTTCCTGCTCCTTCGCATTTCACCACACACTTATGCCATAACTGGATGACAAACTCAGAACTGTCAGTTAAATGTATACTTTGGAATTGAAATGTTCTACTACTACTGCTACTACTATTATTTAAGAGAACATATATCTTGGCCATAGCAGCTGAATTCCTTCTAAAAATTGGTAACATATAATTCTATGAGTTGATGAATGTCTTTTATGGTTACTTTATTCATTTGATCCTTATCTTCAACATAAAAGCATTGAGGTAAAAAAGACACAAAGAGTAAAATTAAATTAGAACAGAATAAAAGCAATCAATGCTTATTACATATTCTATACCCAAGATCACAAATCTTCAAGGCCACTTAAAAAATAACTGTTCCATTATTGAGAGGCCTTGGCTTTAAACCACAAGGTGGAAAGAGATTGGCTTTGAAGCCTTCTTTCTGAAAACCTTGAGCTGGGTGTTCAGCCCAAAGTCTGAGGTTTAAAATAAAATAAAATGCTGATTCAAGAATATAAAGACAATGGTTTCCTTTAGTCCTTATTGCACTCCTAAGCACTTACAATTTTAAAAATGTAGCTCTTTTTGAATATCCTTTTCTGAAGGATATAATTTTAAATATGCAATCAAGTCATTTTATTGTGTAACTTCATATCAACTGAATTTTCTTCAGTACTGAGTAAACATAAATAACTGTGAATGTCAATGAGCTCATTGAGCAAGCATGATTTAAAGTAATGAAGTAATCTCTGATTGTAGTATTGATTATAAACAAAAATTTGTAATATATGTTTCCATGTGGGATTTATTTCAGAATATCTGTACTTTCTTCTCAAATATATGGAGCTTTGGCTCTTGCATGAACCCTTTTAAGATCCCTAATTCATGCAACCTTTATGTAACTTTCTATTTCAGGTTATAAATTTCCATCTGGGAAGTCAGGAGTTTAGATGCTCATTTCCCAAGCATTTTCTCATGTTTAATCACTTCATAAGACATACTTCCTTTTAAGATCAAAGTTGGGCTAATGTATCATTTTAAAAGTAACCCTATTGGGGGCGCCTGCGTGGCTCAGTGGGTTAAAGCCTCTGCCTTCGGCTCAGGTCATGATCTCAGGGTCCTGGGATGGAGCCCCGCATCAGGCTCTCTGCTCAGCAGGGAGCCTGCTTCCCCTTCTCTCTCTGCCTGCCTCTCTGCCTACTTGATCTCTCTCTGTGTCAAATAAATAAATAAAATCTTTAAAAAAAAAAAGTAACCCTATTTGTTTTGAAATCTATTAAAAGCAAGGATAATCACAGTTGACCTAAGATACACCCCACACACTAAAATTAAGTATTTTTATTTTATAAACCTTCATTGAAACCAAAATTGCAAACTCTCTGGATATTCACGTCAGCAACATATAACTTTATAATCAATGTTTATACTAGCTACCTGTGGGAAAAGATCTTGGAAGTATCCCAAATAATTAGTGAACATTAAATATCTTTACTTCCTAGTGATGCTTAGAGTTATGATATATTTTTAAAGATAAATAAGTAGGGGCGCCTGGGTGGCTCAGTCGTTAAGCGTCTGCCTTCGGCTCAGGTCATGATCCCAGGGTCCGGGGATCGAGCCCCACATCGGGCTCCCTGCTTGGCAGGAAGCCTGCTTCTCCTGCTACCATTCCCTCTGCTTGTGTTCCCTCTCTCGCTGTGTTTCTCGCTGTCAAATAAACAAAATCTTTAAAAAAAAAAAAAAGATAAATAACTAGACATAACACTTATTATTTATATGCACCAGACACTCTTCTAGGTGTGTTAATCTTTACAAAACTCTAGGAGGTGAGTGCTTTGGTTATCAATCTCATTTTATAGTTAAGGAAACTGAGGCACAGTGACTTCAGAGATCAGACAACCTACAAATAGCAAAGCTGGAATTTTTACCAGGTCCTGGCCCCAGGGACTTTGTCATCAACTACTATATATTTATGTTACATTTTATACACATATATTTAATATATGAAATATGTATCAATATTAATAAATATTAATGTGTATTTAATTAAATATAATATAGATATATATTATATAAATATATAAAATACAAATACATATTTATACTATTATATATATTAATAAATATATTTTATATTACAAATATTAATAAATAAATTATATCTAGTATATATTTATTATATATTTATATATTATATTATATGAATATAAAGATAAATACATATATTAAATATATATTTATACATATTCAAATATATATATTTATATTCTATATAAATATATATTAAATATATAAATATATATTATATATAAATACATATATTAAATATATTGATTTTATATATCAAAATAAATTTTATATATTTACTATATTATATATATGTTAATTTCTATATATTAAAATAAATTTGATGTATATATATGTGTGTGTGTGTATAGATAAATATAGATATATATATTTATATATATACATTGTTTAACCTTTTCATGTGAATTAATGATCCAGGTAGTAACGACCAATGATCAGAAATAAAGCGAAGGGAATAGTAAAAATTCCAGACGATTAAAGTCGGACAGGGGTTCAAATTCTGTCAGTAAGTATGTGATATTAGGTGAATGACCTCCTTTTCCTAACCTTTAGCTTTCTCTTTTAAAAAAAAGGAAAAGAAGGGAGCCTGGGTGGCTCAGTGGGTTATAGCCTCTGCCTTCGGCTCAGGTCATGATCTCAGGGTCCTGGGATCGAGCCCCGCATGGGGCTCTCTGTTCAGCAGGGAGCCTGCTTCCCCTTCTCTCTCTGCCTCTCTGTCTGCCTACTTGTGATCTCTCCCTCTCTCTGTTAAATAAATGAATAAAATCTTAAAAAAAAATAAAAAATAAGGAAAGAGTTATACTTACATAATGAGCATTAAGTAATGTATAGAATTGTTGAATCACTATATTGTACACCTGAAACTAATATAACACCGAACATTAATTATACTGGAAATAAATATATTTATAAATAAAGGGAAATGATGTCTACTTGAATGTGAAAATTAGGAAAAAGCATATATAATAACAGATAGATGGGTATACATATATAATGCCTAATACAGTACCATGTACATGGTAGAATTAAAATAAAGATACTTCTTTTATGTTGTTATTAATTTAATACACAACACAAACCAGACTCAGACACTGGTAGTTACCATGGTGATAGAAAGAGAACTAGTGATGTGGGCACCAAGTTCAGCTTTCTCACTAACTTTGAATTTTCAGCAAGTCTTTCAACCTCTCTGGGTCCCAGTGTCCCCTTTCATCCCTAACATACACTGAATGTATGGATTCCCTCTATTGCCTCCCATTATGGACTAAAAGTTTGTGCAACCCTTAAAATTAGTTTGTTGAAACATTACCCCTGCAACGTGATGGTATCAGTAGCTGCAGCCTCTGGGAGGTAATTAGAATGAGATGAGTTCATAAGGGTAGAGCCCTCACAATGGGATTAGTGCCCTTAAACAGTCACGAGAAAGTTTGCTTCCACTATTTCCTCTCTATCATGTGAGGATATCAAGAGAAGTAGGCAATGTACAACTGGGAAGAGGGCCCTCATTAGAGCCTGACTATATTGGCACTCTAATCTTAGACTTCCAGCCTCCAGGATTGTAAGAAATGTTTCTGTTATTGATATGTCACCCCATATTTGGTAGTATAGCCCAAATAGACTAAGATACCTCCCAATCACCAATACGAGTGTTACTCCTTTTTCTTCTCCCTCCCTGAAATGTCTAATCTGAAGAAGATATATGTCTATTTTCTGACCTCCAAAGGATACCTGGCAGGATCTGAATCCCTCTTTGTTCTGTATAGTGAGTCTGGTAGGCATGGAAGCTATTGGCTTAGAGTACATTTTGGAATCTAAGAAACCAAAATGGGGAAGGAAAGAAAACTAAATGTGAGTGTTAATCCAAAGAAGACCATGTAAAGAGAGAATACATCAAGAACTTTAAGAGGAGAAAAGAGTTAATACAGAAAGTAAGGCCAAGTCCAAAGGGCAGAGACTCAGGTTGATGGTTGGAGAAAAAGAATCAGGAGTCAGAAGAAATTATAAGTGGCCCTATGGCTCTGTGAAAATTTAGAGGATCTAGGTCAGCTTCCCAAAAAAATGCCAAAATCTTCTGTAAGACCTAACTATGCTGGGGTAATGAAGGCACAATGAGAGCACACAATGTCCTCCCTAATATAAAATCCTACATTCCTCCCAACCAAGGTTTCTCAAATTAAATTCTTCTTAAATTAAAATGCAGATTCTGATTTTGTATGTCCAGCATGGGGCCTGAGATTCTGCTTTCTTTACGAGATCCTTGATAATGCTGATGCTGTTGGTCAACGAACATGCCTTGAATGGCAAGTCTCCCAAAGGAGGTAGAATCTTCTGCCATTATTCCATTTCTTTAATCCGTATCCTTTGTCTCAACCTCCTCCACTTCCAAAAGATGACACTACTCCACCCTTTAGCAGTGAGACACCCTTGCCCCTTCTCTGGTAGTTCTAGGTCTGTAACATCTGCTTCTGTCAGAACATCTGACCAACTCCCGGAGCTGGGGGGAGCGGTAAAGAGTATAGGTGAGTGTATGGGGAATAGAAGCAAGCAAATAAAAGCAGCAACTGTGAGTCAAGATGCTTTCCCAATATTTCTAAGATGGAACTTCAAGAAATACTGCTATAGATGATATATAATGTCTAGGAAAGCACTAATACTAGGCTATGGACTGAATGTGTCCCCCAAGTTCATATGTTCCCAATTTGAGGTATTTGGAAATGAGGCCTTTGAGAGGCGAGTGGAACAGAAAGACAGAGTTCTCATGAATGAAATTAGTACCCTTAGAAAAGAGACCTCAGAGAGGCACCCGGGTAGCTCAGTCAGCCATCTGCCTTCAGCTCAAGTTGTGATCCCAGGGTCCTGGGATCAAGTCCCACATCAGGCTCCCTGCTTGGCTGGGAGCCTGCTTCTTCATCTCCCTCTATTCCTCCCCTCTGCAGAAAGAAAGAAAGAAAGAAAGAAAGAAAGAGAGAAAGAGAGAAAGAGAGAAAGAGAGAGAGAAAGAGAGAGAGAAAGAGAGAGAGAAAGAGAGAGAGAAAGAGAGAGAGAAAGAGAGAAAGAAAGAGAGAAAGAAAGAGAGAAAGAGAGAAAGGAAAGAAAGGAAAGAAAGAAAAGAAAGGGAGGGAGGGAGGGAGGGACCTCAGAGAGCTCCCTTGACCCTTCTTATCATGTGAAGACACAGTGAAAAGATAGCTCACTATGAAACAAAGCTTGTTTCTCACCAGACACAATATCTGCTGGCATATTGGTCCTGGACTTCCCAGCCTCCAGAACTGTGTAAAACAAATTTTTGTTATTATAAACTTCCCACTCAATAGTATTTTGTTATAACAGCCCAAACAGACTAAGATATACTACCTTTCAGCCAAACATGGGGATAAAATCAGATTCATCAGGATCCAAATCACTGTTTAAATCATTGTTTGTACAAGATAATATATTCACATTTCCAAAAACCAATAAAAATACTCAAATATAATTAATTCAGAAATTGGGACATGATTAAACAAATAAATTTTAAATATACTTGACTCAAAAGATATACTGGTTATTTTATATTATTGGGTATTTATTTCTAAAAATAAAAAAGCACACTTACTATAAAAATTATAGAAAAAAATTTTTAATAATCATGAGAATTTGGGGGGCACCTGGGTGGCTCCGTCAGTTAAGCATCTGACTTCAGCTCAGATCATGATCTCAGGGTCCTGGGAATGATTCCCTCATCAGGCTCTGCACTCAGCAGGGAGTCTGCTTTTCCTTCCCCCTCTGCCTCCCCCTGCTTATGTGCTTATTCTCTTTCTCTTTTTTCTCAAATAACGTCTCTTTAGAAAGTCATGAGAATATTTTAAGCTTTGGAGAAAGTTTAGATGATTTGCTTCCTCCTTGTCCTTAATTTTATTATTTTAGGTCCACTTTAATAATTTTTGGTTTGGGGAAGTCTTAAGGTGCTCCACATTCTTAAAATTTGGTTATTTGAAAAACCAGTAATATTATTATTTCAATGTCTTAATATTTTTAACCTGGTATTTCAGTTACATGAAAAGAAATCTCTCATTTCTATTAAATATTTTCAAATTGATATTTCATATTTATACCCTACTTCTAGACCTTATAGTAAGCATTGTGAGCCAAAAAGTTTGAAAATGCTTCCTGCAACTATAATTTTAAGATTCTTTTCTTTGAATATATTCTTTTTTCTTTGAATATATTCTTAAAACACTATTGTAGCTCCAAAATTTCTATCAAAATTCTTTTATTTATTAACCTTTTTAAGAGAGAGAGAAGTAGGAGGAGGGGAAGAGGGAGAGAAAGAATCTCAAGTAGATTCCATGCCTAGTGCAGAGCCAGAGACAGGGCCTAATCTCACAACCTTGTGATCATGACCTGAGCTGAAATCAAGGGTTAGACACTTAACCAACTGAGCCACCAGATGCCCCTCTATCAAAATGCTTTTAGCATTAAGTACATTGAATATGCTGAAATAGAAAATAGTTTGGTTAAAAAATAAGGCTAACAATCTTTTGTTTTTAATAACGTGTCAATATTTTAAAATAAAAATAAAAGCCAATACTGAAATGTTTAGAATGTCAAAATGCTCTCTAGTCATAACTAGAAGAGAGAAAGGTAGACTTCAAAAATGTCTTCTCTTCCTGACCTTATACCCCAGAACTACAAAAAATAAATTCTGTCCATATTCCTTCTCTAAAGTTGCCAAAATACCTACTAGGAACATGTAAAATATTTTATAGCTTCCCATCATCAAAATATAAGTCAAAGAAAATAAACAAGACTCCTTTTATTTTTGCTCTTTCTTTGAAAACTAGTGGATATGACCTTGTAATAGACATAATTCTCCTATGGCTTCTAAATTTTCTGTCATCAACTTAGCTTTTCCTTATTACACTCAAGAAGGATAACAGATCCCTCCCATCAGAGAGGAGAAGGTACTTCCTCCAACCTCTAGATTGATTTGAGGCAGGACAGACCGCTGAAAGTACAAAGCTTCCTGCTGATACAAAAGGCAAGTTGTTTGTGGTCAGCACAGGATTCCTTACACAGCTAGGATTCTTTAACAGATGCCATAAGAGGCCTCAAGAGCTGGTAAGCTATAGAAACATCTCTGTGGGAACAGCATTGCCCTTCTTCTAAAGCCCAAGCAACACACCATTTCTGATGTGTTCAGAACAGAAAACTTAGATGAAACAAGATTGAACATGTGCTCTGCTTGTCTTAAGAGACTATTGCCCAACTACTGAAGATATTCTTCCGAGAGCAGAGAAAGAATAAGACAAAACATTTAGGCATGAAATGTCCATGTCTGTGCAAAGAGAGCACCAAGCTGTCAACAGCTTTGAGATCCATGGAAAAATAAGATCCAATAAGCTTAAAACTGCTAATTTATAACTACAAGTTATTTTTCCATGGTTTCTTGGCTCACGTGGGCCAACGGGATAAAATTATATAAAGAATATATTGCAGAGGTCTTAAAGAAAAAACTCTTCATAGACACTCCCTTAGGGTTTATTCCTATATGGCATTTGTAATGGCCCTTTTTCTATATCTGGTACTTGTGGTACCACAAAGGTTGATAATACCTGAGGGTCCATAAACCAGCCCTACAACTTCTAGAAGTCTTAGGGTCCCCATTGCACAAGATAAAGCTAATGAACTTGATGATTTTTAAGATTTTTACCATTTCAGTGCCTAGGCATAGTTATAATTTCCTTTTACTGATTATTACGAAAAGTCTATACCCAATCATACTATCAGCTACTCAACTAACAATAGATTCTTTCACTCGGCATGCATTTGCTCAAAAGCCCAAGTGTCCTACTACATTAAAATAAACTGCTATTAAATATAGACAGGAACACAATTCAAACTGACTGCATGCCCACATTGAGTTTACTATTCCATAATTAATCACGCAGCAATTTTAATAATTAGCAGTTAACAAAAATGAGATCTATTAGAGATACTTAAAGAATTCAAAGTTTCCAGAGGAAGGATGAAGTAATAAGCAGTAAACAGTTAAGCGGAAAATCTAATTGTAAAATTTCCAAGTGAATTGTTTAGAAGTTGCTTTAGGGAAAGAAGAGTTAATGGCTTGTCATCTTGAAACCATAGCAGCTCTTCTGCAAATATCACTACTCAAATATCAGTGAGTGCTCAAAGGCTAAATAAGACAGTGCCTACCGTACTACAAGTTATCTGTCAAAATTCCATATTTTTAGGTGAAATTAGCCTTGCTACAAAGAGAAAATTGTGCTTCAAAAAGTTAATGAGAAACTTTGCGTTGAACTGAACAGCATGCACTGTATTTTAATGGCATACTTCTGTTCATGACTTGTTTCTGTGGCATTTACTCAGTTTATTATCTAGAAATTAATCAAATGATCCAGCAACAAATTAAAATAGTGAATATCATTTTACCCATACAATTATTTCATAATTATTTAAATTTTATAGCACTGATATAGTCCAGAAATGATAATTAGCTAGTTATTTCTTTAATGTAATTAACCAGACTCAGTTGCTTTTACTGATTGAATTAATAAGTGCTTCCATCCCTGAGGGGTGACCAAAAAAAAAACAAAAGAAAGAAAGACGGAAGGAAGGATGGAAGGAAGGAAGGAAGGAAAGAAAGGAAGAAAGAGAAAAAGAAAAAAAAAGAAAAATTGGAGTCAAAATTAGCTTAAATTTGTTATTTTGAAATAGTTAATTCAGAGAAAATTTGAATAGTATCAAGAACTTTTTTTTTTTTAACAGAGTCAGAGAGTAAATTTTTATATGATGCTTCATCACTTCTGAATATGTTGTGTATCCTACAAAAAAGGATATTTCCTACATAACTGCAATATAACTATCAACATCAGAGATTTTGCATTAATATGTTCTAATCTCTTCCACGGACCCCATTCAAGTTTTATCATTGCTCCAGTAATGTCCTTCATAGCCAAAGAATCCAGTTCAGAATCATGTCTTAGTTTTCATGCCATTTTTATTTCCTTCACTCTAGAATTTTCTTTAGTCTGTCTTTGATTTTCATGATCTGGCACTTCTGAAGATTATAAGCTGGCTACTTTTTAGAATGTGTCCCAAATTACATTTGCTTGATATTTCCTCTACAATTCGGCTCAGAATTTTCATTTTAGCAGAATTCCATAAGGGACGTATGTTCTTTTCATGGCTTGATTTTAGATACTCCTCTATTCATGGAATTTGCATTTACAAAACCCATTTTGGCATTCCTTTTTCATAACTCCGGTTCCCAGACATGGCAAACACTTGATTTATTAAAAGTCAAATAGTGAAGTTAGTGTTCAGACCATAAAAGCTATCCTGTCATTTGCATAGAAAATGTGTTTGCACTCTTAACTTGCAAAAATGCAGTAAATATGCATATATCACAGTGACGGTTTCCTATCAGCCCTAGAAATTGATAAAATTATCTTACACATCAGTGAAAAGGAAGTACAAAGGTTGATACAAATCCCTGAAGAAAGGCCTTTATGTGTGGAAGGCATGATGTTTGATAAAGAAAGTGGTTCTCACCCAGCCACCTTCAAGTGGAAGGAAAATCTGTTTTGTGCTCTCTGGTATTCCAAACAACATACGTGATGACACTTTTCCGTTCACTTGAATGATAGCCTTTAAAACAATTGCCAAGTCCTGAGTTTGTTTTTTTTTTTCTAGACCAAGTGTCTCGATAAAAGGCAAAAGCTACGTTAAATAACATGATGGTTCTCAGCCCTGCCCCTTCTCACATCCCCCATCCCAGAGACATCTAGAGATTTCTCTAAACAGTAAGGATAATGGAGTTGCTGACTCTGATGGAAAACATATTGAGGCATAATGGACTACGAGGACACACGACATGGATGACACGGGGGAGCAATCCTGCAGCGAGCACTTGTTTCCCTGCGGAGGCATCAACACTGGTGCTGGGGACGGTCATCACACTTCAATCCGTTCCTTCACAGGGCTGTCCCGCTTGGAAGAGCCAAGCTGCCATATGGCATATTAAAGATCTCTCCTAATAAATCTAGCTAAACAGGCCATTCCTTCAAGTTGCTTTTCTTTTTTTTAATATATGTGTATAATATAGTTTATTGGTTGTTACCAACATCTGGGCCAGGGACTGAGGACAGTATGTATCCCACACTGAGGATGCTGGTTCCCTATTATCTGCATCATTGACTTTGAATGTTAGGAAGTATATTTTCCTGCTGATGCATAGCTGTCTTTATGGGATCCTGTAGAAATAAAATGTACAATGAGATGCCATGCTGACAAAAAGGAAGAGGGTGCTTAACCCCTTTTTATTTTTATGTGTGATTATACAACTAGGAATATATATATATATATACACAATATATATAGTATAGTTTATATATAGTTTATATATACTATATATAAACATACATACACACACATACATATGTATGTATACATATATTTATATATATGTAGAAACTGGAGCTCAAGATAGAGTAGCATGGTCTCTAAAATGGTTGTCAAAATATTATCTACTTAGCTCAATGGCATAAAACTTATTTCTGTGCTCATCTAATAACATCTGTTGCATAGTATATTTTCATATGGCTTTAGAAAATATGAATTTATTTATTTTAATAAATTTACATAATAATTATTTTTAATCAAATGTTTAAATAATAAATTAATTAATCCTTCCCCAGAACACTTCTGTCACTGCTAGAAGGAAAGGGCAATGGAACAAGGGTTAATATTAGACACTCTACACTGTGCAGGATACAAACTCCTGAGCTGTTCCTAAGATGGCATTTTGTCACAAAAAAGAAGAATGGGATATGAACAAAGTTATTCCCATAACTGAAAAGAAAAGCTTTCATCCGACACACAAGAGTTTCCATGATGTTTCTACAACTATGGGGACAGAAAATTGCCAACGAAAGTACATGGGCTGTTGATTATATTGGCCTGGTTTTAGAGAGCTCTCTTGTTGCCTTGGGGCGAAAGCTTTGAGAAGCAACTAGGATATTCATTTTGTGTCTATTGTGCATTTATAAGTAAAGTATTTCTTTCTTTGAAGTGCCGTGCTCTTTTTTCCATATACTATCTCCTTGTATTAAATGAAATCAGGACTAGAATTGATATATACCTGTTGAATACATTATTCTCTTGATGCTTATCTCCCTTTTTATCCTATTTAATGCCATAAGCCAGTAATCATTGGCTTCATCTTAGATATTTACATCATTTTTATTTCTGGACCCCAACTTACACATCTGGCCTCTAACACATCATGACAATACCAGCAGGCTGTATACTTATATATTATAAATATATATTATATATATCACATTTTTATATGTGTACAAATATTTCTATATGTCAAATATTTCTTTACATTTATATATATATATATGAATATATACATATTTATTCCCTATATTAGATTCCAAAGCTCTTCCAAAACTACGTACCTTGGGGCACCTGGGTGGTTCAGTCGGTTAAGGGGCTGTCTGCCGCCCAGGTCATGATCTCAGGGTCCTGGGATTGAGGCCCACATCAGGCTCCTTGCTCAGGATAGTCTGTGTCTCCCTCTTCCTCTACCTCTTCCTCTGCCTCTCTCCTTGATTTGTACTCTCTCTCACTCAAATAAGTCGAAAGAAAGAAAGAAAAAGACGAAAGAAAGAAAGAAAGAAAGAAAGAAAGAGAGAGAGAGAGAGAGAGAGAGAAAGAAAGAAAGAAAGAAAGAGAGAGAGAGAAAGAGAAAGAAAGAGAAAGAAAGAAAGAAAGAAAGAAAGAAAGAAAGAAAGAAAGAAAGAAAGAAAGAAAGAAAGACAACATATCATTGAATAGTGGCCTTGAAAAATACATAGCTATGTCTATGTCTTCAGGGCAATCAAGATATATTTTTGATATCTGAGATAAGAAAGCCTGTCTCAGAATGCTCAGAATGAACTGCATCGTACAAAGTCCCGAATCTAGATTCTGAGGAAGATATTTTTCTAATGCTATGAAAGTGGAGAAGGAAGACTTGAGATAGAAGAGAAGGGAGAAAGAGTTGAGACGAAGTATAAAAAATTGGGGAGATAGACATAAATCTTGGGCAAGAATTTACCATTTCAAGCCATTTCAAGTTCACTAATGGTCTCCATTGCCAAAAGTCAGTAAATATCATGTGAACTAACCAACCATGGCATTGCTGATTTGTCTACCCACATAGAAGGTTAAATCACTTTAACCACCAGGTGGCAATGACTCACCACCTTCTAGGATGTACAATTTTTTACAAGGCCACATTCTGCATTGCGTTCAGAGAAGACCCTTTGCCCACCAGTGACATCTCAGTCACCAATTTGTCATCACAGAATGAGTGCTGCTCTGTTTAGAAATAACTACCATGACTACGTACTGGACTATGATGTTGAAATCCACTGTTTACTTGTGGGTCAGTGCAGAAATGCCAAAGTATGCCTTAATAATGGCAAGATTCAAGAAGAAAGAATATGCCTGACTTCCTTCCTGCTCACTCCAAGTATTCCAGGAAGGCAATTACTGTAGATGTTCTATCGCTCTCTCAATCACCTACTGCCCTACACCATTCAAGAATCCAGAATTATGCATCTCAGCTTAGGGTCAGGAATCGTTGAGACCCAGAAACCTTCAGAAAAGGCAGAAAGAAGTATTTCAAAAAGATGCAAAAAACCTGATTCCCATGAAGCAGTATATGGTTGAAGTCAGGTACATGAGGTCTATAGTCAGATTTGTCTAAGAATGGACTGTCTCCACCATTTACACATAGTGTTACCGTCATTATTTCCATACCTCAAAATCCTTTCCTGTAAAGAACAACTGTTGTGAGGAATAAATACTCTAATACATGTAAATCATTTCAAGTTACAATATATTCCTATGCTTGTAAAAACACACAAATAAAAGTCTTAGTGTATTAGATATATTTTCTAGTTACCTCTAGTTCCCTAAAGCTCTTACTGTGTTGACTATGTTATAAACAGGAGGATTGGCTTGGGGAAAAAAAGAAGAAAAAGAAGAAGACAAATGCCTTTAAAAAAATGTGCTTATATTGGATCATTACGGTAATAATTATGGAACTATACATTGAAACTCAAAAATGGACTGCTTCACAAAGCATTTGGACCCCCTACTAAAAACAGAAAGTTAAGGGATGTCACTAACTCAATCATACTTTCAAAACTGATTGAAACAAAGGCAGCCCTATAGCTGTCCAGGATTTTCTATAGCAGGCAGTTGTTTAAATGAAGTTTTAAACAAAATTGCTGAAAAATGTGACCTTGGAGCATGACTGACAATAAACAACTTCCCACCAATATGATTGTTTATGCTCCTCAGTAGAGTTTACTTGGCCACTTTATTTCTTATTATGAAACATGGTAGTACAGCTGCCATCCTGTAGAGATATATGGTAAACATTTTATGAGACAGGCAAAGCTTTTAGAATTCCTTTTGAGCTTTGTTAAATTGAACATGTGAAAATAAAGTTGTCCAGTGTGAAGGAAGGAAAGCAGTTTCTAGTCTGGTTGGAAAGCTGAAATCATGTGGGGTAGCGGGAACGGGAGGCCCTGATTTAGTTAGTGCCAAATGCATCAACATTACTCATTCTGATCGATTAAGGAATACATTCTGTTTATTTTCATGTGAGAGATACAGCTACATCTGGTAAGCTCTTGTATCCCATTGCAATTCATAAGGGCTTTATTATTATTTTTGCAGAATGAAGATGACTCTACCACAAATAAAGGAGTGATAAATAACTCAATATTTTTTATCTTGTATGAGCAAAAGGGAATAAAATAACATGAAGAAAATGAAAGCTATCATGCCCTAATCTTCCAAGTTTTGTGTAAGAAGGCTACATTATCATTGATTTGGCATAATACTGCTGTTATCAGGTTAATGATATACAGTTCTGTCAAGCTGTTCACACCATTTTGGAGAAGCCTACACGTATGTTTTAAGTCTTTGGACTTCTATAGATAAAAGCTGTTTTATCATAAAAGGCATTCTTTTGAGAGCCGAAATCATATTAATGAATTAGCTTGAGCTGCGACTCAATCTCTCTCTGAACTAAAAAAAACAAGTGGTATTTTGTCCAAAAAAACAGAAGAAACTCTTTCTCTGCCTCCACCTTTCCAAAATTTCAAGTGTGCCTTCCATCTGTAGAATATAGCTACATCACATGTTGAGTTGCAGGAGACTTTGCAGAACAGCATAGTTCTAGAAACTATCTAATTGGAATGTTTTGTAGCTGATAATGATTTCATATTTCTTCATTGAAATGGTAATTCCCTACAACTTTACAGGGTTCATAATTAACAAAAGCAGCAACAACTGAGTTATATCTGGAAAAATAGCACCTAATTCATCAAGCCAGTGTCTCTTTGGCCTACCACCAAGTTACAGGAAACATTTTGCCCTGGCATTCCTTGACTGCTAGTTATCCCAAAGCACATTCTATGAAAAGGCTGACCAAACTCTCCCAAACGTGATGGAATATTCCTTAAAATGCTTCATATTGATCATCTATGGTTGAACTTTAAGAGGTTGAAGCTCTAGAATTGTCCCTCTAGTCAAATGAAATTTAAATTAAAGGTTTCTGGTATTGTAATGTGTTAGGAGCTAAATGGCAAGGATTTAAGGAACGTGATTTCTTCTGATTCTTCAAAGGATTTTTCATTACCATTGTACTCAGAGAAATACCTAGTACCCAGGAAACCTTTATATAAATTATGAAAATACCTATCTGGGCTACAACAGCTCTGTGAATATATGGTTTGAAAACAGTCAATGATTCATGCTAATTTAAAAATTCACCCACTTCTCCAGGATGATATAACCCCATGGGGTAACATAGCTTAGAGACTGGAGCAAGGATTGTATTTTGTCACCTAGATTGTCTTTTTTAAGGAATAATTTTGTACAGAGCTCCAACAAGTAGAACATTTTTCTCCAAATGTATGGTTATGCTCTAATCTTTTTGTTCTTTCATCTACTAATTGAAGTCAATTGAAATGGCAAAAATGATTTTTAGAAGGGAAGGAGCACAGAATGTAAATTTGCCTGTGTTAATTTCTTTAGAGAAGAACTTTATAAAAAGTTAAATGATGCTAGTGTTCTATCAGTCACACTGGATGCTTGAAGCCAGAAAATCGGTTAATTCCAAGAATGGTTTGGTTTTTTCATTCAACTCATGGAATCAAAGTAAAGATTTTAAAAGCTTGTTTTGTCAAAGGTGAAACATCTAACATTGTGAATGTTATGATAAAATCAGTTTAAATGTTAAATATATTTTTTAAAGTTGTTTTGTTGTTGTTGTTGTTGTTGTTTTTTGACAGAGAGATCACAAGTAGGCAGAGAGGCAGGCAGAGAGAGAGGGGGAAGCAGATCCTTGCTGAGCAGAGAGCCCGAAGCGGGGCTCAGTTCCAGGACCCTGAGATCATGACCTGAGCCGAAGGCAGAGGCTTTAACCCACTGAGCCACCCAGGCACCCCTAAATGTTAAATATGTTTAAAAACTACTTGTTCTGTAGTGATGATAAATACAAATTTTGATAGAGATCAGTGTTCAGTATCAGGACATAAACAATGTTCTTGGTCAATCAGGAAAGTCTGATCATCTGGGTGCCAGGGCGGCTCAGTTGTTTGGGCAATGGGCTCTTGATTTTGGCTCAAGTCATGATCTCAGGGAACTGGGATGGAGCCTTGGGTCAGGGATCATCCAGCTTCATGATCAGTGGGGAGTCTGCTTGAGGACTCTTTCTTTCTCTCCTTTCTCCCTGGGCTCCTCCCCTTGTGCTGTCTCTAAAATAGATATATCTTGGGGCGCCTGGATGGCTCAGTCGTTAAGCATCTGCCTTCGGCTCAGGTCATGATCCCAGGGTCTTGGGATCAAGCCTCGCATCATTCTCCCCGCTCGGCAGAAAGCTTGCTTCTCCCGCTACCATCCCCTCTGCTTGTGTTCCCTCTCTGTGTTTCTCTCTGTCAAATAAATAAAATCTTTAAAAAAAATAATAATAAAATAAAATAGATATATCTTAAGAAAAGGAAAGAAAAGAAAAGAAAAGAAAAGAAAAGAAAAGAAAAGAAAAGAAAAAAGAAAAAGACTGAATATCAGAAATGTTTTGGAATGTGTTGTATTGGACATACATTTATTTCATGAATGTATACAAAACCCTGCAATGACCAAATTAAAATAGAAGTGCAGTTGTCAAAATGTATACACATATACACACATGTACATCAAAAGAAAATCTGTCTAAAATTTGTGATGAAGCTGATAGTGAATTTTACAAATATTTCTACATGAGCAGGGGCCCAAGGTGAGGAGAAGGGTGTTACCAGGGGGTTCCAGAGCAAAGGTGTGTTATTTACAGAGGTCACTCAATAAATGGGTCTCTCAACTTAAAAACACAAATGTTTCTACATGGTAACAGTCTCTCTATTTGCTGCCTATAATCACAATTTTAGAAAGTTGACACTCTTCAAGAATATTTTGTAAAACACTCTAGTGCCCTATAATTGTACTGCATTTTTATGTGTGAATGAGTCTTTTAAATTTTGGTTACATCTTGTCCAAAATCAGTTGGAAATTTTAAAATGAATTATTCAACAAATGAAGTCTGAAGTTCTACATTTCTAGTATTTCAACTTGTAAGAATAATCTTTTGATGAAAATCTTATTCAAATTTAGACAAATGTATACTGATTACCTGAACTGAATACAATTAAGATATATTCTCCAATTTATAACATCTAAATTTGGTAAATGTTGAAAATAAGCATAATTAGAAACTTTGACAGATTTTATCTTGAAAATATTTCTCAAATGAAGGTACACTGAAAGAAAACTAAAATATTTATATCAATACAAAAATAAGAATATAAATTTCATTTAATAGAATTTTCTCTGAGCCTACTGGGTATAACTCAGCAACTACAGAGGAAATATTACCTTACTTAAAAACTATGGTTGGAGCGCCTAGGTGGCTCAGTTGGTTGAGCATCCGCCTTCTGATCAGGTCATGATTCCTGGATCCTGGAATCCAGCCCCCTTTCCCCCACCCCTTGCCTCCAGCTTCCAGCTCAACAAGGAGTCTGTGTCCTTCTCCCTGTGCCCCTCCCCCTGCTTTTGCTCTAATAAGATCTTTAAAAAAAAAAAAAAAACTGTTTAAGGAAAAAGTAACTAAAGGTACCAACATTTTCAAATTTAACTAACCATAAAATAAAACTTTAGAGAAGGGGGCGCCTGGGTGGCGCTCAGTCCTTAAGCGTTTGCCTTTGGCTCAGGTCATGATCCCAGAGTCCTGGGATCGAGCCCCGCATGGGGCTCCTTGCTCTGCCGGAAGCCTGCTTCTCCCGCTACCATTCCCTCTGCTTGTGTTGCCTCTCTTGCTGTGTTTCTGTCAAAAAATAAAATCTTTAAAAAAAACAAAAAAACAAACAAACAAAAAAAAACTTTAGAGAAGAATTCAGCCAACTTTTTAAGTTGAAAGTTACTTTATATTATACACATTCTTCAGAAAAATAAAGTTGACTTGTACTAGAGATATGGAAACTGAGTAGTATGTGAACATATACCAAGAATAATTATTTTATATTATTTTCAATAACATAATCATTGTAAAGGATTATTAAATTTAATATGCATGGTTATATATTTTACTTTTAAGAAAAATTGTTTTTGGAAACTAATTTTTATTAATTTTTTTTTTTTTTAAAGTTCACCCCTTTCTCCCACCCACCTCATACAACCACCACTCTGTCCTCTGTTATCTATGAGCTTGGTATTTTAGGAGTTTTTTCGTTTTGTTTTTAAATCCCACTTATAAGAAAGATCATATGGTATTTGTCCTTCTCTGACTTTTCTTTCACTTACATAATGCTGTTAAGGTCCATTTATGTTGTTGTGAATGAAAAAATTTCATTTTCTATGGCTGAATAATAATTCATTTTATGGACCTATATCTAGATATATCCATTCATACATCAATGGACACTTAGGTTGCTTCAATATCTTGGCTATTATAAATAATGCTGCAATGAATATGAGTGTCCATATATCTTTTTGAATTAGTGATTTTGTTTTCTTCAAATACTCAGAAATAGAATACCTAGATTGTATGGTAATTCTAATTTTATCTCTTTAAGGAATCTCCATACTGTTTTCCATAGAGGATGCACCAATTTACATTCCTACCAACAGCAGACAAGGTTTCTATTTTCTCTACATCCTCACTAACACTTGTTATTTCTTGTCTTTTTAATAATTGTCATTCTTACAGGTGTGAGGTGATATCTCATAGTTTTGATTTGCATTTCCCTGATGATTCATGACGTAGAGCTTCTTTTCATAAATCTGTTAAGAAAAATGTCTATTCAGATCTTCCGCCCGTTTTTTTAATCAGCTTTGGCTTTTTATTTTTAGGAAGTTGTTTTGTTATTGAGTTTTATGAATTGTTTATAACATTTTGGAATTTAGCCCATTCTTAGATATAAGATTCACAATTATTTTCATCATTCAGTCAATTGCCTTTTCATTTTTTTGATGGTTTCCTTTGCTATACAGAACCTTTTTAGTTTGATGTAGTTCCACTTGTTTATTTTTGCTTTTGTTGCTTTTGCTTTTGGTGTCAGATTAAAAAAAAAAGTCACTGCTAAGACCTATGTCAAGTTCCTTAAAAGTTTTATGGTCAGGTCTTACATTGAATTCTTCAATCCATTTGAGTTAATTTTTTTATATGGTAGAATACAGTGGTCCAGTTTCATTCTTTTGCATGTGGCTGTCTAATTTTCTAAACACTGTTTATTGAAGAAACTGTTCTTTCCCCATTGTATATTCTCCAATGTATATAAAAATGTTTTTTGAATTATTTTATAGGACCACCAATAGAGTGAAGCCTACTTATATGTTAATATATAAATATTTCAAAAAATTTTGTAAGAATTTTGGCACTCCCTTTTACTCTAGAAAAAATGTCCTAGGGTCTTTGTTTAGGGTGTATGCACTCTCTCTCCAAATCCATCTTCACTAATGGCCCAAAATATATTATCTCAATGGTCTGTAGCAGAGACTGGATCTCAGACACATTTCCAGAGATTGTAGGAATTTATGGAGCAAGTGAAGGAGGATGAAGGTGGGACAGGGACACACAAGTTAATTGCTAATTGCTCTAATTGGTTGCCATCTGTCAGCTGTTATCATTTTTGAGCTACCAATATTGATGTTATGTTATTTCAGATTGATATTTAATGAATCCATGAAGTGTTTCCATATGTGCTTTTGTCCCTAAAGAGTGATGATGATATTGGCTCCATGTACCTCATTTATAACTAAGATTTTCCAGTGTACTATAATGGAATTTCTTTAACAGTTTAGAAACATTCATTGTCTTATGAAACAAAAATGGTTCAATAGATATAACTTTGGTATATGTGGATATTAAAGAAGTCATACTAATTTGTTATTACTTTACATGGAAGTTCAAATTAAAATGGAAGTCTAATTTGATTTTCCCAGAGCATCAACGCCAATCATTTTGGGGTAAGTTTTATTGGTTATAACACTACAAATGTTAGCTTCCATAAAAAGAGAAATCACACAATATAAAACAGATTATAATAGATAAGGATGTTGTTCATTGAGAAAAATTAGTCATAAAAATTGAATATTTTCCCAAAGGGATTTATTTTTCAGAACAAGTATATATCTGTGTGTGGGGAAATATCCATAAATTACTTGATAGGAAAAAAAATTCAACTGGTATTTCAAGAAGGATTTTTTTCTTTACATATAGGCCAATATAAAGGTACCAAGAAAAAAAATAAAATTTACATTTAAAATAAATTCTTCTAATCTATATTATTTAATTTAGAAAGAGAAATTTTAAAAAGGCATTTTTAAATTTTTAAAAATATTTTTAAAAGGCAATGCTTAAATACCTATTACCAAGATTTTGTTAAATCCTCATAAAAAAAATTATGTAAATCAAAAAACAAAAATTAACAAACTAGAAAGAAATATGCCAGATTTTTCTTATGTTTGTTAAAAAATAATAATAATAAATAAATCAAGAGGGTACATTGGTTTCTCGCCAGATATGTGAAAAAGAGCTCAGAAGTCCTCATTCCTATCTTTCCAAAAAGGAAAAAACAAAAACAAACAAAACAAAACTGTACAAACTGAAAATCAACAATTCTTTTTAGATCTGTCTGAAAATTGAAAATTAACTGTTGCCCCCAAACTAGAGAGACAGGCAGATAGAATCAAGAAACAATCATTGCTTCTGGAGCCACCAACAGACTGGAACTCTTTAAGTGTATTGGCTTATTGCCAGAGACAGAGCATGGATGATCTTGAGAGATAAAAATTGCTTAGGGGCTCAGCCTTAGAGAGGGTACCCCCACCTCCGTTACTTAATCTGCTAGAGCCCTAGAATCTGTTTCAAAATTTTTTAAAAATCCCCTCAGTTTTCTGTCAAACAGAAGGAAATGGTAACCATTTTGAAATATATCCAGAGTTTTTTGTTCTCCTTAAAAAAGGCCTACCCTCTAGAGAAAGTACTTTACCAAAACCAAACCTAACCTGGGTTTTTTCTGGACCTAACTGACCACAGAAGGAAAATATTCACACTCTAGCCATCTCTCACCTTTGAGGTGGGAGAAAGGAAATGCCCAACTCCAGCCCCCTGTATCCTGCCTTCTTTCTTCCTCTGAGGTGGTGGGAATGAAACCTGAGAAGCACTTGTGGAAGTTCACTAAAAGAATGAGATCTAATCCCAGGAGTATAAAACCCTTCCCCTTTTCCCACAATTTACTATCATATCAATGGTATTGACTGAGCTTTTGTATTACAGGGGATTACAACTGAAAGAACTCTAAGCTTCAGACTACTTTTGAGAATGAATTTATAGGGAAAGTCAAAGACATCAGGGGAGACAAAAATAGGGACACCAGAAGAAATTTTACCAAAGCCAAGAGTAAAACACACCCTAACTCCTAGCCAGATAACCTAAAACTTCACATCAAAAGCCTATTTACCTTACTTCCTTTTACCCAATATATCATGTCCAGCTCCCAAAAACAACAAAATTACAAAGCACACTAAAGGGCCAAAATGCAGGCTGGAGAGAAAAAATAAGACTCAGAATATGGCAGAAATTTTGGAATTATTAGACTAAAAATTTAACTATGTAACTAATTTAACTAAAATTTAACTAAATGTAACTAATTATTTAACTAAAGCCTTACTTTAATTGGTACAAGTGGACAATATTCAATAACAGATAGGTAATGTAAGCAGAATGATGGGAACACTAAGAAATAAATATAAAGGAAATGCTGGAAATCAAAAACATTATAACAAGTAAAGAATGCCCTCTCATAAGCTCATCAGTAGACTAGACATAAATGAAGGAAAGACTCAGTGAACTTGAAGATAGGTTAATAGAAACTTCCAAAACTGAAAAGTAAAGAGAAAAACAGAATTAACAGAACATTCAAGAAGTGTCAAAGAACAAAATACATACATGTAAACATTGGAAAGAAGAGAACAAAAGAGAAAGGATATTTGTAATAGCCACTGAGAATTTTCCATAAATAATTACAGATACCAGATGACAAATTTCAGATTCTCAAATGCCAAACCTGAAATCAAAAAAACTACACATAGTCACATCATATTCAAACTACAGAAAAAGGAAAGGAAAGGAGAAAGGAAAAAGGAAAAAGGAAAGGAAAAAGGAAAGGAAAGGAAAGGAAGAAAGAAGTTACAAGCTACAGGAAAAAAAGAAAATCTTGAAAGAAGCCAGAGGGAAAAACTCACTGATTTATAAATAGAGGAATAAGGATGAAAATTACTTCAGATTTCTCTTCAGAAATTATGCAAACAAGAAATGAACTATTTAAAGTATTGAAAGGAAAAAGAAAAAGTGTTGAAAGGGAAAAAAAAGGCAACTAACCTAGAAATCTGCATCCAGCAAAATTATTCTTCAAAAGTAAAAGACGAACTTTCCAGATAAGCAAAAACTGAGGATTTTGCCAGATCATCTGCCTTGTAAGAAACATTAAGAAGTTCTTAAGGGAGGGGCCCCTGGATGGCTCAGTCATTAAGTGTCTGCCTTCAGCTCAGGTCATGATCTCAGGGTCCTGGGATCAAGCCCTGCATTGGGCTCCTTCCTCAGTGGGAAGCCTTCTTCTCTAGCTCTCTCTCTCCTACTCTTCCTGCTTGTGTTCCCTCTCTCCCTGTCTTTTTCTGTCAAATAAACAAATAAAATCTTTAAAAAAAAAAAATTTTCTTAAGGGAGAAGGGATTGATGTTCAGAAGTTAGTCTACATAAAAAAGAGAACATTAGAAATGAAAGTAATTTTTTTTTCTTTTTTAAAAATTGATATAACAATTAAAATTTGCTCAAAACAATAATTGCAACAATGTTGGGTGATGAAAACTTTTGGATTAGTGAAATGAACGACAGCATCATAACAAAAAGGAATTGGGAATACTCTTAAGTTACCTGCACTACCTGTGAAGTGCTATAGTGTTATTTATAAGTATACTGACTTAGGTTAGTTTTACGTGTATATTACAAGTCTAGAGCAACCATGACACACTTGAAAAATAAAAAAGCATAACTGATACATTAAGAGCAGAGAAAAAGGAGTTATTCAAAATTCTCAATTAAAACCAGACAAAGCACAGAAGGAAAGGAAAACAAAAACAAAGAACCATAAATACAAAACAGGTATGGATATAGAAGATATTAGTCCAACTATGTCAATCTCTTTAAATATTAAGGGTCTAAATATACCAATTAAAAGGCAGATACTGTCAGAGTGGATTAAGTAGAGAAATTGAATAATTACTGTTTCTTCCAAAACAGAAAGCACTCGTCCCAGATGGTTTCACTGGTTTATTCTACCAAATATTTAAGGAAGACATGATACCAATCTCTGCCATCTGTTCCACAACATAGAAGCAGAGGGAATATTCCCTATTCTATGAAGTCAGCGTAATATCAAAATCAGACAAAAAAATTATCAAGAAAGGAAAATTACAAATTTCTCTCATGATCATAGATGCAATCCTTGAAGTATCAGCAAAGCCAAATTCAATAATATATGAGAAGAATATTGTGCTGTGATCAAGTGAGATTAATTCTAGGTATGCCAGGCTGGTTTAACAATCAAAAATCAACTAATATAATCCATCCCATCAACAAGCTAATGAAGAAAGATCATGTGATCATATTAATAGATGCAGAAAAAGCATTTGACAAAATTCACTCATTCAAGATAAAACTTCTCCACAAAGTAGGAATAAAAGGAAACTTTTTCAACCTGACAAGGAACAGCAACACAAAATCTACAGATAACAGTGGTGGGAATTAGTTGCTCTTCCCTATGAACAGAAACAAGAAAAATAACCTCACCATACCCATTCAGTATTGTAATGGAACTTATCACTAATGCAATAAGACAAAAGAAAATAAAAAGGTATACAGATTGGAAAGGAAGAAATAAAACTGTCCGTTTGCAGATTACTTGGTTATTATATAGAAAGCCACAAAGAATCAACAAAAAACTGTCAATAATAATAATGGCAAGTTTTCAAGATACAATGTACAAAAGTCAATTGCTTTGTAATTTACCAGCAATGAAAGATTAAAAATGAAATTTAAAAACACAACACAATTTACATTTATGCTAAAAAGAATGAAATACTTAGGTATAAATCCAACAAAATATATATATAAGCTCTATATGAGGAAAACTACAAAACTGATAAGAGAAACGAAAGGAAATCTAAATATACAGAGAGATATTCCATTCTCACGGGAATTCTATGTATTTTCGGTCCAACTTTTCTGTACACCTAAAATTATTGTTAAAAAAAGTTTTTTAGGGGCGCCTGGGTGGCTCAGTGGGTTAAAGTCTCTGCCTTGGCTCAGGTCATGATCTCAGGGTTCTGGGACTGAGCCCTGTATCAGGCTCTCCACTCAGCGAGGAGCCTGCCTCACCCTCTCTCTCTCTCTCTCTCTCTGCCTACTTGTGATCTCTCTCTGTCAAAATAAATAAATAAATAAATCTTTAAAAAAAAAAAAAAGTCTATTAATGTGAAAAAATATCATGGACAATAGTGCTTAAAAAGGACCTAAAAAGACTGAAAGGAAATGTTCCAAAATGTGCTACCTTAGGTGATATACCTAGTTTTACTTTATAGACTTCCCAAATAAAAAACATATGCTATTTTTATAAAAGAAAAAATCTTAATTACAAACACTGTGAATCAGATTAATTCAGAAACTTTCAGTAATATAGCAAACAGCTTTATTTCTCATATACTGTTTCAAAAGTTTTATAATATCAAATGCAATTGATATTAACAAAAGATTATATTCTTGTAAAAAAATTTTTATGAGTTATAACTCTATTCCATTAAAAAAATCTTACCTTCAAAAGAAGCCGTAATCATTTAAATGCATGAAATGATTCTGTACTCATAAATTTACAAAAGGAAAGCAAAACCATTAAGTACCATTTCTCACATATCAGACTAGCAAATTTAAAAGGACAACAAATGGAATTAACAAAACTTAAAACATATGTATGCTACCTATTAATAATGGAAATATAAAATAATTCCCTTATTGAAAACTGGCAACTTCTAGCAATATTACAGATTAATGTTTCCTTTGATCTAGCAACCCCACATTGATGCCAAAGACACATTCTATAAACACAACATGACACGGGAACAAGATCATTTATTGCAGCATTATCTGTAATGTTAAAAAAAAATGGAAACCTCTCAAGTGTTGATCAGTAAAGACCTGGTGAAATAAATTTTGGAAAGTCAAAAAATGGAGTAATATACAGTCTTCTCCCTTGAAGAAGGTTGTGGAGGGTCTCTCTCTATTCATATGAAATAATCTTCAGGACATAGTGTCAAGTGAAAACGAGGTATAGAATGCTATGTTTAGCATGAAAAGAGAGGAAAAAGAAGACATACACGTGATATACACATACTTGGAACAACAACAAGCAGAACAAAAGCCCTCAAAGAGAATCCAGGAAATAAAAATGCTTACATTTAGCACACATATTAATGCATAGGACTGTGCCTCTTTATATAACTCTGGTTCGAGGTCTATGTCAATATTTTACACATCAAAATTTAAAATCCAATCAAAATGAATGAAAGAACCTAAAAATTGAAAATAAAACTAGCCAACAAAGCAGTATGACAAACTGATAACAAATCACCTCAGAGAAAAATAAAAAAAAAAATTATTGACCATACTTAATTGTCCGTCCTTAAGATATATTCAAAGATAATAAAGAACTAAACAGGTATCTTAAACTTTATTCAGCAATTGGCATTTGTAATAATGCTATTACTGTTGGGTTTTTGTTGGGTAAGGTTCGAGGCTAGGGATTGGGTTTTTGGTTTTTGTTTAAGTACGCTCCACACCAAATGTGGAGTTTGAACTCACAACCCTGAGATAAAGAGTCTTATGCTCTACCAACTTAGCCAGCCAGATGACCCTGGTATTGCTGTTTTAAACTAGTGTATATGTGTTTGTGTATATGTATGCATGTGCATTAGTTCAAGATCTATAGGTTAAAACATATGTATATGTGTATCTTATACAATCCTATATATATTAGAATAAAGTCATAATTTTAATAATAAAATCAGTTTCAGTATAGGACAAATATATTCAAGAGTAAAAAAAACAATGAAGTTGAGTATATCTCTGATATGTTAAAAATGAGATGGAGGGGCACCTGGGTGGCTCAGTGGGTTAAAGCCTCTGCCTTCAGCTCGGGTCATGATCTCAGGGTCCTGGGATCGAGCCCCGCATCGGGCTCTCTGCTCAGCAGGGAGCCTGCTTCCCCCTCTCTCTCTGCCTACCTCTCTGCCTACTGGTGATCTCTCTCTCTCTCTCTCTCTGTCAAATAAATAAATAAAATCTTTTAAAAAAATGAGATGGAAATAACAGTAGGTTTTTTTGTTTTTTGTTTTTTTTTTCCACTGAAAAGGCCAGGCAGTCATAAATTTCCACAGGAATCCTGATCCAGATGGGATAAGTGAACTGAAGTTACAAGTAGGAGAACAGGAAAGATGTAAAGAATTGACTTAACTGTCTTTATAACCCTGCTTTCAGCCAAGCCCTGGGTGCTTTTCTAAGGAAACTCTAGACCCTCCAAGGGCCCCTCCTTAGTCCCAAACTGAGGAGAGATCAGGCCCTCTCTACTGGTGAGAGTATAACTACTTCATCCTTCCTTTTCTGCCAGATGTGTGTAGTTCTAGGGGGGAAAAATTTATTTTTTTTACAGTCATAATCCCATAAGTGTATGGAGATTCATGGAGGAAGCATAATTAATCATATGTAGGGAATAATGGAACAATCCTATACTTCAAACAGCCTCCAGAGAACTGTGAGGGTTCTAGTAAGTCACTGACCCTCTAAAAGTTCCAATTTGTTTATTCATGTGTAAAATAAAGGGTTGAACTACGACCTCCAAGGTTATTTTTAACAAAAGTAGAGTATTTGAATATCCAACATGGCTCATTTTATATGGCAGAAATCTGTTATTGTGGCAATCTAACTGCAACTCTGTTTTGAGAAGCCCATGAAAAAGGCACTACTTTTTTTGTCCAAAAATCACTCACTTTACAATAAGGGAAGAAATAGCATTTTGTTAGCAAAAGACGTGTACCCCTATTTCCTTTTAAATAACATAAGAGTTGGCTGTCAAAGCACAAAAGCATGTAAAAACAATTTCACTCTGTCAATTAGATTCTGACACAGTCTTTTTTTCTTCTTCAGTGTATATAGAAGCACAATAAGGAAGTGTCTCTGTCCCACACTTTCAGCAAATAACTATTTTGAAGGTGTAAAATGGAGACAAGAGAAGGGATGCTTTGTGCAGACTGTACATTTCAGCCCTGCCCCCTTTTCTCAGCAATTCAGTTGCTGTTTGGTTTTGCTTGAATGGTTCGCCTGCATTCATTTTTTACTTCCTCAAAGGAGTCGTGTTCTACACTAGAACAATGTGACCAAAACAACCACCAAGGGAATAAGACTTTCTTTTAACACTCGGGTCCTAATAGAAAGAAGAGCAATGCAAAATTCTAACTTGTACATGAGAGCATAATTTGAAGCCAGCAAAATCCTTTTTCTCAAAGAGGACAGTTAGTTTGTCACACCATTACTTTCTGCAGCAGAAAACAGGACCTAATACCAAGAAAAATTGGCCCTACTTGCCTAAATCCTGAAAAGTATTTGATTTCTAAATGATTGGTTTGGTGTACAAATCAATTAACTCATTCTGTTCAATCTACCATTCCTACTGGCAATGACACAATTATTTGTCACTGCTCCAGTCATTTCCAAATCAGCCTGATGATGCTCATTAATCTACTTGGTACAGCTATCATTTTGAGTGTGAAAGGGCAGTAGATGTCCTGGTTTTGAAAACAGAAATAGCAAAGATAATGAATTCCCTGTAGAAATGAACGATCCAATGCCAGTGTATTCAAAGCTCAGTATTCTCCATCATAAGGAAACAACCCACTGGAAGACGCTGGAGACACATCCAGTTTACATACTCATAGGAAGGGTATTTGGTTCCTTGAACCACAGAAGGGAATAAGCTTTGATGCTAGAACTGGATGCTGCTTGGAAAGTTAGATATTCCAGAGGAAAAGACTTTGTCTTAGTTCTAGATTACTTGAAACATGAACATCCTTGGTCCTTTTGCAAGGTACAGGGCAACATAGGTAGTAAAGTGCTGATGTTACAGAGAAGATAAAGAATTCTGCTTCCTGTTCAAAATGAGAAGCTTCATTAAGGATTCATTTAGGATCAGGTGCAAGGCAAGGGTGCCCGAGAAGAACACTGTGACTGAAGCAAAGTCAGGTCCCAACTCTCTGATGGGACAATAAGGTGGCCAAATAGTGGCCCAAAGGACTCTGAAATCAAGTCAGGCAAGCTAGACCCAGTGACCAGTAGATCCCATTCATCTGAAACTCACTGCCATCAGGAAGCAGAAGAGGATGGGGAAAAGAGGAGGAAGACAGGGAAAAGGAGATCTTCAATCGGCAAGGGGAGCTAGAATTGCGGAGTATGGTTATGGTTGACCCACATGTAACTGAAGAGGTCTTGGATTGCAACTCCAGTTATTTAGGACCCTCTTCAAGAAGGCATCCTAGCTTGAATGCATTGCTTTATTCATAGATCAGGGTTGCTTTATTCAGGCTTCAAAGCGCATCAGTCAGGTAGCAAGAAAATCACTGTGCACATCTCTAAGTTACCCATTCATCTCTGTAAATTTGGAGTGAATTACTAACCCTCCTTTGATGCATTTGTTAAAAGAAGAGTAACCCACACCTCATAGATTATAGTAAGGACAAAATAAAGTGATGGTTGTAAAGAACTTCATGTGATCCCTGATTCGTGGCTATCATTCTTACTACTGCTAGCTGTATCACCTCATAGTTTTTTAACTAATCCTGGGAATTCAGGTTGTAAGTGAAATTTGGGGGGCAAGGCAACGGTGATTAATTTTCAGGGTCTCAGAGGATTATGTCCTCACTAGATGAGGAGAAGGAAAGAAATGGTAGTAGGAAAGCTACCTAACATAACTGACTCAGTGACCTCAACTCAATCACTATGGACAATTGAGCCAATGGCCACGTACAGGGTCAGAAAAGGATTGTCAGAGCAGGTTCCCACCATCTGAGATCTGGGGTGGTTCGTCCTCTTCAACCTCACCAGGTGTCACTGACACAGGGTGACTGCTGTGTTCTACCATGTTTTGTTCAATAAATATACAACAGAACCTCAGGGCTTTTCTTAGCACAATGATTTTTAAGAACCCCTCCATCTCATTACAGCAGAACTGACTGCCTTACGAATCCTATGTTGTATATTCATTTTTACTAATTTCACTTTATATAATTTTTTAAAAAGGAAAAAAAACCCAGCAGAACAGAACCAAGTAGACCAGCAGCTGATTCTGATTCGAGGAGGAGATTTCCTTTGCTCAAAAAGGCCAAGGTCTGGGCTCTGGATGCCACTCCTACTTTAGCTAAAATAGCATTGAAAAGAGCTTTTTTTATGCACTGGATGATGCACAGATATATTTTCAAAATCCCCACATTTACTGAGGTTCTGCATTTTCTTTTTTATTTTTTTTTTTTTAAGATTTTTCTTGTTTATTTGACAGAGAGAGAGAGATCACAAGTAGGCAGAGACAGGAAGGGAAGCAGGCTTCCTGCTGAGCAGAGAGCCCAACGTGAGGGGTCCATCCCAGGACCCCGAGACTATGACCTGAGCCGAATGCAGAGGCTTTAACCCATTGAGCCACCCAGGTGCCCCGAGGTTCTGCATTTTCTTGAGTCAATTGAAACTGTAAGCAGTGAAATAAGATTTGCTCAAGGTCACATATCAGAGTCTTTGTCTTGATCAGCCTGAGAAGCTCTAGTGTCCTGTCGAGGTGGGAAGGCTTATGCTGTGATGGAGGAATTAAAAATGAGTGACATGGATTTTGAATTCTGCAATCTCTTGGGCAAAACATTGATCATCTTGAACCTCAGTCTTCTCACATGAGATGAGTACATATACCTTCCTCAGAATAGGTACCCTTAACCTATTAATTGAAGGAATAACCTATTAACCTTAACCTATTAATTGAAGGAATAGAACCACTTAAAAATGGAAAGACAGAGGTGTTATGAATGCATGGATATGCAGAGCCTGGTACATAGATTTTAATGGATAGAGAAAGAGAGAGAGAAAGAGTAAATGCAGAGATAAGCACAGGTTTTATGTACTTCTCCTACAAATAACTCCCCACAAATATCATACTGGCACTGAGGGTCTCCTGAATGCATCATACATTATATATGCTGCTGAAATTAGGGAAACTTAGATATCAAGATAGAAAGGAGGTAAGTGAGGCTTCATTTCAGATGCAATTCATCCCATTTTGACACACTATAGAAGTGTTTATATCATCGGACTTCCCCTTATATGCAGAGAGTCCATGACCCTCTAAGTTTTCCCAAAAGCCAGCTTATGATACCCATATGATACCCAATACCCACCCTTATTGCACAAGGAACTTTCTACACAACAATTAGTGTACACGGCCCAGCACAAGTCCAAATAAATCTGAGCGCTGAAGAGGAAAGAGCTCCAGAAACAGTTTCCATAATCATCCAATCTTCAAGCATTCTGTTTTGTTCAAAATGGTTTCTCATGTCAGTTGCACAATATATTTTACATGTCAGCAAAGTGAGATTAGTAGTGTGTGCGTTTTGAGAGACCAATAATCTAGAGCACTTTAACCATCAACATAAAAGTCTGAAAGTACCTTCACTATGAGAATTGGTGGTTTCTCATTTATTTCTGACTCAGGCAAGAGGATGACAGCAACATGAGAGCTACAATCATGCTCCTTCTTTCAAAGGAGTCTCTATGCTGGGTCACTGTCTACTGCAGAAAATGCTAATGTCTGCCTCATTCTGATTATTAGTTGTACTCAGAAAGTCGAGGAGAGGAATGAAAAGGGAAGCCATAAGATAATTGCTTTTATTTTGACTCATTGCAGAGAGGAAGTGCATGACAGATAATATAATGCATATGCATAAAAAAAAAGGATGATTCACTTCTGATAAAGTATGGATCTGGAGGAAATAAAGCAAGAATAAACCCTCCCCAATCCGCAAATCTATCTAAAGTATGAGAGCATTCCAATGGAAGAGGTGCAAATTCATCTTTAAAATGGGAATTCATCTTTAAGGTATCTGAAATATCATGGCTTTGTAGGTTGAAACAGGACCATGGAGACCACGTTTCCTTTATTCTCATCATAAATCAGCATTTTCTGGCTGCTATACAGCCAGCAGTCTGAGAATTGAATTCAGTGCTAAAGGCCAAGTGTTTAAGCCGCTCCAACATGCATTTATTTCACTGTGATTTAGATACTAACACAATAGAAGCTACTTTCCCTTCATCCAAGTGAAAAACAAAAACACCACCAAAAAAGGTAGAAGGGGGTCCCCAAGTCTAATAGGCCTGTCAGTTTATTTCAGGGTCTACATTGAAGTCAAAAGCACTTTAAAGGCTTGGTGACTGAACAAGAAACTGCCTGGCCTCTCAGGTGCTATGTTCACCCAAACACCTTCCAGGGAAAGAGATAAAAATAAAATTGCCGGGGTGTCTGGGTGGCTCAGTCATTAAGCGTCTGCCTTTGGCTCAGGTCATAATCCCAGAGTCCTGGGATCGAGCCCTGCATTGGGCTCCTTGCTCTGCAGGAAGCCTGCTTCTCCCGCTGCCATTCCCTCTGCTTGTGTTCCCTCTCTCACTGTGTTTCTCTGTCAAATAAATAAAATCTTTAAAAAAAAAGATAAAAAAATAAAATTGCCATCTTTAAAAAGGTTTCATTTGCTTTGTGATTATTTTAACAAGATCCAGCATAACTCAGGGAGTGACGGGAGAACGGACAGGTCCCATAATACAGTGTATTATGGAAAGTTCTTAAAACTACAGCTTATTGTTTATTTGCCTTTAAAAACTGCCATGGGAAAGTTCAATTAGGTAGTGTTCCATGGCTCTCCAAATGGTTACAGTCCATTAGAAACATATGTTCCCACAGCTCATTGTGGGTTCACTCGGGTATTTGAAGGTATTGGAAGGTGACCAGATCAGAAGGAGCCAGGTGAACCTATTCTCAGGAAGAATAGGTTAGAGAAATGGTATTGGAAGAGAACAACTCTGAAAGCAGCCGACCAGCAACTGGGTGAGATGTTTGAAGTGATACTAGAACTTGTAGTCTGGTGTTGCTTATGGTTTGACTTAGTGCACAGCACTGACAGTAAACATCCAATATTCACCATAATGATTTCAGAAGAGAGCTTTTAATCACTTAAATCTCCAAGGCTCAAGATCGTAGACTTTTCAACTCATGAAAGACATCGCAGATATCAAATTAAGACTATTATTTAGGATGCTACTGAAATGCCCAAATAATTGATGTCTTATTTATAATTTACCATCATTTAAAGATGATTCTTTATGTCTTTTCTATTATAAAGATAGAAGAGCATAAAACTTAAGACTCTGAGCCCTATCCTGGCTTTGCCTTCAGTTCGCTATGTGCCAGTAAGATAGGGACTCACAAAGGGTTGGATTAGAGCCTTTCTGAAATCCCTTCTAGTTGTGTGTGTGCGTGTGTGCGTGTGTGTGTGTGTGTGTGTGTGTGTGTGTGTGTGTGTATGCTATATAATAATATAATGTTATATAATGTTCTCATCACAGTTGTTGGTACTTCAGTGGCATTTTCTACCAGGGAGCCAATGCTATATCTAAGATACTACAAGTGCCAAAATCTATGCAAAGAGAGAAAAAGAAAACTGTTAAGCTTTACTATATGCCTGATGTTTTCATATACATCATTTCAAACTAACCACAAGTCTGTAAGATACTTATTCCAATAGAAATTATGACTCAGAAATGAGACACATTTCCAAACTCAGCCAGCCAATAAGTGCCAGAATTAGGAATTAAACTGAAGCTTGAATAGCACCAAAGTCCACATGCTTTCTTCAGCTTTTCTCCCCCATTCTTAACTTTCTCTTGGAAATGTAAAAACACAGGAAAGAGTGTTTTCACTTTAAGACAGAGCACACTGTCAACAAGAGCATTTCTCTTCCACTCCCAGCTCCTTGAAGGCAATATTGTATCAACCGGACTAGTGATGGTGTCTCACACACTGAAAATGAATATAATATATCCATATCATTTATAATATATCAATCATATATTATTCATATTATATGAATATAATAAGTTTTAGTTGAATAAATACATTGCCCTATAAATGATAAATTAATGACTGAAAAAATTATGAGTTCAGACATGTTTGATTTATCCCTGAAAAAGATACAATTCTTTAATTGTTATTGATTATAGTATTTCTCAAAATTTATCTCATTCTAGGAATTTATAACATTTAAAAATAATTCTGGGGTGCCTGGATTAGCTCAGTTGATTTTGGCTCAGGTCATGATCTTTGGGTCATGGGATCCAGCCCTGCCTCAGGCTCTGTACTGAGCACGGATCCTCCTTGGAATTCTCCCTCTCCCTTACTCCACCCCCACAAAAATTTCCAAGACTTGTGCATTCTAATATTTAAAAGGCATAATTTTAATGTAATAGATATGAATGTTAAAACAACATACTGAAGTTACAGTTGTAATTAAAAGAAAACAAAATATACAATCTTGGTAAGTTCAGGTGATTCGTAACTATGTTATGATTTGCTAATATCTAGAAAGCATTGCTCTTAGGAAATCCTCAAAGTGACTGAATATTTAACTTAAATTTATATCTCTACATGAACCACTAAGACTTTAACAAATATGAGTAATTTGCTATAAACATTAAAAAGTCCAGTTTTTCTACTTTAATATCTCCAAATTTTCTATCTTGAATGAGACATTTATTTTGAGTTGGTTTAGAAAAGAGATTATGCAATCTGTTTTCTAATCCTTAAGGGGTTGTCACTATTCATACAAAAGGGAATGATGACATCCTTAAGCAAAACTAATTTTAATACACTTTTGTAAAAATACTATCAATTATCAATGTGAGCCATTTTAATATTAGGTGTTACAAACCAAGCAACTTTTTAAAGAAAGAGGTATTACCTCTCAACAATTTTGGCAGCACATGTTCCAAATCTATTTTGCAAAATACACAGCTTATTTTCTGCTTTGTTTACCTGACTCGGAGTTCTGATTATCCTCAAGGCATTGCTCCTCCTGTCCAAGTGAAAACTATATTATAGCTTTGCCCCAGATTTTTAATGGATACTGAGGAACTAAAAGGACATCCGGGAAAAGATAGCATATTGAACACGTCTAGCCCCTCCCCCACCCCACACACCAGCAAGAAGATATATTTAAAAACATAACCATATAAGGACAGATGAAAAGAGAGAGCAGGTGATATAGACAAAATTTTGTGAGATGAAAAGCAGAAGAAAAAATAATGATGAATCAGCAGACCCACATAAGTTGAAACTCAGGCAAGGACCGAAAAGAACCAGGAAGGAAGTTAATTTACAATGTACACAGAATAGTGATCTAACCAAAACTACGATACAACAGAGTTGGAAGGATAAGAGAAGTGGGTGTACTGGAGCTCAATCATCCTCCATAGTAGATGGTCAACAGCTGATGCTTAAAGTTGAAAAGGCAAAGAGGAAAGACAAAAAGCATATTATTTAGAGATCTAGAAATAACAGCAAAGCTAACCAGTTTTTACATGTTTATAAACATTGGTTACTTTGAAGAACAGAAAAATTGGAGGGAGCACAGGGTGACAGTGTTCTTCACATTAAGTCTTAAAGAAAGCATTTACATATGTGCATCTATAACAGATAAAAACGAACTAAACTCAAAGAAACAAGGACCATTTCCTTTGTTGTAACAACAACAAATAATGACAAAATTATCCCAAGGTCCACATGCACATGTTTTTTTAGAGAACTTTTTTCCTATTGCTTTATCAAAATATTGCAATAAACTGAACAGTCTCATAAAAATTATGCTAGTTAAATACTTTCTTCCCCATTAATAATGCATGACCTTCGACTAGTAACTTAACCACTTAAGAATCCATTTTCTACCTATCAAAAGGTTTGAGAGAGAGAGGGAGGGAGGGAGCGAGAGCATGTGTGCTCATGAGGTGGTGGTAGGGGAAGAGGGAGAGAATCTTCAAGCAGATTCTCCACTGAGCATGAGCCCATCACAGGGCTCAACCTAAGGACCCATGAGATCATGACCTGAGCCAAAACCAAGAGTCAGGCACCTAACCAGTGAGCCTATGTGCCCTCATTTTCCACCTATCTAAAGATGATATCATTATAATTCGATGTCTTAAGACTCCTTCTAGAACATAAATTGTTCTATAATAACACTGAGTTTGTGTATCTAATTTTTCAATTTTGTTTCATTACTAAGAGGAAAAATTATCTATGCCTTTTCTTTCCCCTGTTCCTCTCCTACCCTTTTGCCTTAGCCTTCTCTATTCACATTGTTGGGCCTCAGTGTTACTCCTACCAAATGAGCCAGGTGGAATGGGACCAGACCGTTCACTGATACCATTCAGTATCAGTACTGAACTGGAAAATGGTACCGATACACTATGTATCCAAGTAAACACCAAGAAATACTCTGTTGGAAGGAATATGGTGTGGTGGTTAAGAATTTAAACTCATTTGCGAGGGTTCAAATATCAGCTTCACCACCGACTAGCTCTGTGATGTTGGACAAGTTACTTACTTCTCTCTGAGCCTGTATTTCTAAATCTTTAAATTGGGATTAATAATACTTCCTCCCAAAATTGTTCGGAGCAAAAAATGACTTAGTGTATTTAAATTCTTAGAAGTAGCGTCTGGACCAAAGCTGACACATACTGATGTTAATTTTATCATTATTGACCTCAGTGAATAAGCATTTGGTCATTATATGGCTGGGAACAAAGAGCTATTTTTTTTCCCAAATACTTTTATTTTTTCAGTGTCACAAGATTCATTGTTCATATATCACACCCCAAAACAGCTAGTTTTATGAGAAAGTAAAAACTCCATTAATACATTAAAA
>CM053605.1:153001033-153040040 GCA_028646535.1 Procyon lotor
AAAATTATGCCTCCATCAGAAAGGATGAATATCCAACTTTTGTATCAACATGGACAGGACTGGAAGAGATTATGCGGAGTGAAATAAGTCAAACAGAGAAAACCAATTATCTTATGGTCTCACTTACGTGTGAAGCATAAGGGAAAACATGGAGGGCATTGTGAGAAGGAAGGGAAGGGTGAATGGGGGGAAATCAGAGGGGGTGAGGACTCTGAGCAACAAACTGAGGGTTTTGGAGGGGAAGGGGTGGGGGTTGGGCGATCCTGGTGGTGGGTATTGAGGAGGGCATGTATTGCATGGAGCACTGGGTGTGGTGCATGAACAATTAATCTTATAACACTGAAAAAATAAAATAAACATATTTGGGAGAAAAAAATTTTTAAAAATTAAAAAAAAAACATGCCAAGAACTTAGATGACTTAGATAAAGTTAACAAATTATAGAAACACAAACTACCATAACTGACTGAAAAATAAACAGAAAATTTAAGTAGACTTATAGTAAGTAAAGAAATACAATTAATAATACTAATAATAAACACAAAGAAAATCCCAGATCTAGATGGTTTCACTAGTCCATTCTACCAAACATTTAAAAATTTAGTGCCTATTTTTCACAATGTCTTCTCAAATAACAGAAGAAAAGGTAACACTTCCTAACTCTTTCTCTAAGGCCAATATAACACTGTCACCAAAACCAAAGACATTGTAAGAGAAGAATAATTCAAACCAATACTAGGTATAAATATAGATGAAAAATCCTCAACAAAACACTAGCAAACTATATCTACAGCACATAAAAAGGATTATAAGACATAATGAAGTGAAATTTACTCAAGAAATACAAAGTTGGTTTAACATCTAAAAATCAGTTAATAAAATACATGATATTCATAAAATAAGGGGAAAGAAACTACATCATCTCACTAAGCACAGAAAGCATCTTACAAAATCTACCACTCTTTCATGATAAAAAAAAAAAAAAACTTAAGAAACAGGATACAAGGCTTCCTCAAATCAAATAAAGAGCATCTATGAAAAAAGCACAGCTAACATAATACTTAATGATGAAAGATTAAATGCTTTTCCCCAAATCCAGGACAAAACAAAAAATGTGTACTCTCATCACTTATATTTAACATTGTACTGGTTTTCTAAGTAGGGAAATTGGGCAAGAAAAGGAAATAAAAGTCATATAGAATAGAATAGGAAGGAAGACAGATTAGAAAGACATATATTTACCTCTATTCATAGATATATGGTGTTATATATTTTAAAAACCCAAGAAGTCCACCAAAAAACTATTAGAATAAACAAATTTAGTAAGTTTTCAGCATACAAAATCAATACACAAAAATCAATTGTATCTCTATAGTTTCTAGCAATTAACAATTCAAAATGGAAATTATAAAAACAATTTCAGTTTCAATACCATCAAAAAGAATAAAATATTCAGGAAAAAAGTATTTGGAAAACATAAATATCAGTTGTAGCACTTCTATTCAGAACATATAAAGAGCATTTACAACTCAAGACTAGGAATAACCACCTGACATTTAAAAACAAATGGATAATTGATTTGAATAAATACTCCACCAAAGTCAGCACACATATGGCAAATTTTTCATTAAAGAAACATCACTAATCATTAGGGTAGTGCAATTTAAAACTACAACGAAAAACCACTAGATACCCACTAAGATAGCTAAAGTTTATTATTTTTCACTGCTCGAATGGCTTTAATTTTTAAATTTAAATTCAATCAATTAACATATAGTGAATTATTAGTTTCGGAGGTAGAGTTCAGTGATTCATCTGTCTTATATAACATATAGCACTCATTACATCACATGCCCTCCTTAATGTCCAGCACCCAGTATCCCATCCCTTCACCTCCTCCCCCCACCCCGCCTATGCCGGCCCTTCCAGAAACCCTCCTTTTGTTTCCTATGATTAAGAGTCTCTTATGTGGAGTAAGCAGGTGATGGGTATTTCATCAAAAGTACAAAGACTATATCAAAAACTAATGATGTACTATATATTGGTTAACTGAACATAATTTTTTTAAAAAAGGAAAAAAAATAAATGGAGATACACAACTTTGGAGATGAAAATTATACCAAAAAAAAAAAATCTCTTATGGTTTGTCTCTCTGATTTTTGTCTTGTTTTATGAAATAGCTAAAATTTAAATGAATGTTGATTAGGACTTGGAGTAACTTAATCTCACATATACTGCTCATGGGAAAACAAATGGTACCAAGATTTTAGAAAACAATTTGGCCATTTATTATAAGATTGAACATACAGTTACCATACATAATTACCATACATTTCAGCAATCCCCAACCTAAATATTTATCCAGGTGAAAATAAAAACATATGTTGACATAAAGAAGCCTAGTTTTCTATCATCTGGCTAATGGATAAACAAATTGTGTCATATCAATAGAATACTATTCAGCAATTCAAAGAACAAACAACGTGAATTAAGCTCAAAATCTGTTATGTCAAATGAAAGAAGCCAGAATAAAAAACAATACCTATTATTTGGTTCCATTTGAATGAAACAATAGAAAGGGTAGAACTATACTGACAGAAAGTAAAGATAAGTAGTCAGAGGCTAAAGGTAGAGGGAAAGCATTAACCACAGAAGGATATGTGGGAAATATGGGAAAAATATAAATGTTCTGTATAAATATTTGTGAAAACTTAATAAACTGTATCTTAAAATGGGTGAATTTAATTTTACTAAATTATATTTCAATAAAGATGCTTTATTAAATGAAAATAAGAATATTATCTTAGAGGCACACCTTACATATAAATCAAAGAAAAATATTAATTCGAAGCTAGAAATGATATTCAAGTCTTGGTGTGGAATAATCATAGTAATGGTTGATGTATAAAATTTATTTCCACCACACTGTAATGTCCATGTCTGACTAACTACCAAATAATTTTGTTTTTATTTTTTCAAATTATAATTACTTGATTAGTTCCCCCAATGTATCATCAAATAATATATATGCCCCTTCTTTTCTTCACAAAATAAAGTAGTAAGAATTTAAAAAGAAATTGAGTCCAGTGTTTATTTGCTCTTCATTCCTAGAAATCAGCGGAAGACATAAAAAATTAGAAAATTCAAATTCAGTATGAACTCTAATATTTCCTTTGTGAATGTCTTAATATATTCTTACTTTTACTTGTCCTTTATAAAAGTGTATTGAAATTCCCTTTATAAAGGAATTAGTCTCTTTAAGCATTATTCACTTTTCAACTCTCTTCATTTTTGTAAATATTTATCATCTCGGAGTATGCACATACACAGACCACATACACACTCAATTAAAAGTCTATATTTATCTCGGGAGAAAATTTCATAAGTTTTAACCATTGATTTTGAACTTAAATAATTACCTAAAAGCCTGAAATGATTTCAAAATAGAATTGTTAAAGTTTCAAGAAAAATCTCAACTGAATACCCTGCAAAATAAAATGTGTTTTTTATTAATTAACAACTTAATAAATAACCTATGATCTTTTCTCAATTGAAAACTTTTTGTTCCAGGAATTTAACTTCTACCTAGTTAAAAAAGTGCAAGAGACATTTTTCCTTTTCTAAGTAATTAATTGCTCTCCAGATACGGTGGCCCCATATTTTCAATGTTTGAGTGTAAGAGAAGCTGATAATTGGTGTGTGAATATTCTGAGTAGATGAGATCTAAGTAGATTACCAACTAGGTGAAACAGGCATCATGTATGATTTAAGGACCCCTAAGTTTTTTTACTTTCCATAGCTTAAAAATATCTCTATTCTAAAAATTTCACTATATTGTCTTTTGTGTGTGTGTGTGTGTGTGTGTGTGTGTGTGTGTGTTCTGTTAGTCACCATAAAATACATCATTAGTTTTTGATGCAGTGTTCCAAGATTCATTGTTTATGTACCACACCTAGTGCTCCATGCAATACATGCCCTCCTTCATACCCACCACCAGGCTCACCCACCCCACCCAATCCCCCCCTCCAAAACCCTCAGTTTGTTTCCCAGAGTCCACAGTCTCTCATGGTTCATCTCCCCCTCCAATTTCCCCCAATTCACTTTTCCTAATGTCCTCCATGTTATTCCTTATTTTCCACAAGTAAGAGTTAACCATATGATAATTGACTTTCTCTGCTTGACTTATTTCACTCAGCATAATCTCCTCCAGTCCCGTACATGATGATGTAAAAGTTGGGTACTCATCCTTTCTGATGGCTGAGTAATATTCACTATATTGTTAATACAGCTGTTCTTAACAAATAATAATTAACCACTGCTTTTCTTGGAAAATTGAAGTCACCTTTGAAATGTGTTCTGAAAATAAAATTGTATATGTATACAGTGTGCAAAACAAGCTATAAAATGAGGGAATTCAGGAGTAATAAATTCATGGCCCAAACTTTTGCATTTTGGCTGCTTTCTGAATTAGTCTACCAATCTATTTCTCAGTAATAATACTTAGCAACATTTATCTCCACGCTCCTTTCAAAGTCTTCAGCTCTCTCCAGCTTAAAAGGTTCACAGCATTTAAAACCGTAGTCCAGGGGCGCCTGGGTGGCTCAGTCGTTAAGCGTCTGCCTTCAGCTCAGGTCATGATCCCAGAGTCCTGGGATTGAGCTCCCTATCGAGCTCCCTGCTCAGCAGGAAACCTGCTTCTCCCGCTACCATTCCCTCTGCTTGTGTTTCCTCTCTCGCTGTGTTTCTCTCTGTCAAATAAATAAAATCTTTAAAAAAAAAAAACCAAAACCGTAGTCCAATGCTTCTTTTATAAAGCCAACTCCTCCTAGAACATTCAGTATTTCCTATGTTCTTTCTCAGTCTCTAACGTATCTTTTGTCTCCTCCTGTTTCCTAATCCTTTTGCTGTTGAAAAGTAAGCATTGCTCAAAGTTTTCCACAGCTTTCTTCCCCTCTCTCAATCATCTGTCTCATCTAGCCCAACCATCTCAACATTGTGGCTATTACATAATGCAAATGGCTAAAAAATTTATAGTTCCCAACATAACTACTCTTCCCAATTATATCAGGATACTTCCAACCACCTGTAGGACACTAATATCTATCTCCAAGTACCACAGATATTTCAGATTCTTCATGCAAAAAAATCAATTAGTAATTTCTCTTTCTCATGCCAGTCCCTGGTCCTAACTTTCTCTTTTCTTCAGTAATACCAAAATTTTTACCAACATCCATACTCAAAATCATATCCTTTTCTTTCTTCCTCCCAATCTGTCACTAAGTCCCACAGATATCTTGTTGACACTACACCTCTCTCTCTCTACTTCTAATATTACTTTCCTCTTTTAGGTTCTTACCTGAGCTGTGATATTAACTCTCTGGTTTATTTTTCCACATTCAGCTTCTCTCTCCACTTTAATAAAAATAATACATGATCACAAGATTAAGTCTCTACTTATGATATTTACTTTATCAAAAAATTTAAATGACTTCCCTTTTTAATGAATAAAGTACAGACTCTCATGGGACATTTGAGGATATTCAGATGGGTTCTAATTTGTGTTGTTACTTCCTCTCTCTCTACTCCCCCACCTTCATTAAAACCAACCTGGCTAACTAACAAAACTTTGTGCATATGTTCTATTTTCCAATCACCCATTTCATGACAAATATGAATTTTTTAATCCAGAATAATTTCTCCCATTTCGTCTAGTTGAAACTCTACCCATATCTGAAGATTCACTTTAAATGTGACTTTCTTTGTGAACTTTTCTTTATTCTCTAACCAAAAAGGATCTCTCTCAACATAAACAACACACATTTTTCACTGACATTTACATCAGTGCCTTCTGTCTGGAGTATTTATATGCCTTATCTTTACTATGAACTCATAACCTCTGGAAGGGAGATACTGAGTCTTATTTGTGAATCCCCAATAATTATGGTTACAATATAGTAGGTCAATAAATAAACTCTTTAGATAAAGCACAAAGAGAAGGAGAGGCCAGAAAAATCTGTGAAAATTTGCAATCAATATAAATGACAAGAATTACTGATATAATAGCAATAGATCATATTATCTAATATGTTGTTGGCACCATTAAACATATTTTAACATAATTTGAAATGACTGACTGTGGTAGACTAGATGGTATCCTATCTTCCTTGTAGGTCTCCTATTTTATTATTCTATGAAATGCCAGCACTACCATTTGGTAAATAAAAGGAAAAAATACACATAACATTAGGTTCTCCCTTCCTTTCAAATTTGTAAACAGATAATTCCCATTAAGTGCATTTTGTGTACAATTCACAAGCACAGAGAGTTAATTTCTATGTGAACCAACAAGAAAAATTTACCCAGACCATAATAAGAATTTCCAGGTTGCTCCTCATTCTATTTTTGCTTATAAAAATGATGAGACGAAAAAAAGGTACAAGAGCCACACTGAGTCCATATAATACGAGATCTATAGTGCCTAATGGGAAGCAAAAGAGCGAGTTAGTTAAATGTAAGTGTTTGGAAGTTGGATTGGCTGGCTTTGAATCTATAACTCAATATTATCTAGCTTTATGACCCTGGTCAAGTTATTTCATTTTTCTAAGCCTCAATTCTATAAAATAGTGTAATAACATAACTCTTGGAGATGATGGGAAATTAAATGAGTTGATGAGAAAATTAAATGCTTTGAAGGGCTTAGCACACTTCCAGACAGATAGTATGTCTTTAAAATTCTTATCTATTATTTTTGCTATTTTATTTCCTTCTTGTTCTGATTTAACTTGTTTACTTTTTAAAATTGCCAACATAATCCATATTATAAAATTTTTTAAAAGGTGTGAAAAATAAGAAAAGAAAGGTCTCTGAAATCTTAACCAATCTTGAGAAAATCATGTTAAAATTTTGGCATTTATCATTTTCTTTTGTATTTTGTTTGTGCCTTTAAAAAAGAAATCTAAGTATCTTTGATAACAAAGCTTAACTTACCCTACAGTCCAGATATGCAAGGGAAATGTAAACTGACTTATTTTATATGGGAATCTGGTCTTCCTCTTGTGCCTCTAACAACTGACTTGCAGGAATAAAACAATCTGATTTTTGACTTAGTCTAATTCCATAATTTAAATAGGTTTGCCTTCATGTTTGGTGGCTTTGAGCATCTCTGTACATTTGTTCTGTGCTCAGACTCTGCTAGAGAAAAATAATGCCCATTCAGTTGGTCATACTTCTCAGGCTTAGGTTCTCCAGATTCAGCTTATATCCAAGATAGTACTTGGTTAGAAGGGTGGGGAAGCAAAATGTATGACTTTTGTAGCTTCCTAGTGTAGAGAAGAATTAAGGTTATCCAGTTTCTATCCCCTCTGGCTTCCTATCATGTTAAAGGTTCCTTGTCCAGTCAGATGCTGCTTTATCTGCTAGCATTTGTAGGTACCATCTGTGGCTGGTGAGATCATAATCAATTCCTAGAACTTGAATAATTCTCAGAGATCATTAGTATCAATTTCAGTGTCTCAGTATCTCCATTTCCCTTGGTTTTCAAAAGCTACATATTTATATTATTTTGTAGATGTTGACTTTCATTTTATTTCTAACTGATGCTGTTTTGAATACAGAAAAGGTAATGGTTTTTTTATACTGATTTAAAATCTAATTAAACTCTATTACTATTTATAACAGTTTTATTTTTAGTTGTTTATCTTGGCTTTCCCCAAGATTGGTGGTATAGCTTTTATTGAGTTAAGTATCCAGTGGGGAGGACTCCTGCTGCCTTTTGTATTCCAGAGCAGAACACAGAGATTGAACAGAGCTGGACCTAAGATTCCGAGAAAGGGAACCCAGACCTTGAGCTATAAGCCTGCATGCTTCAAAAAACGCCAGGTTCTCTGAGGGTGGGATAACACTGGAGTTTAGGCATTTTCATTGTAGTTGACAATGAAGCAGGGACCCTGTGGCCACCACCTCAAATCCATAGAATTCTCTTGAAATGCAACTTTTCAGGAATGAGTTTTAGTTTAAGTTTCACCTCTCCCATAATCTTCTAAAATAAAAACTTGTGCTGTCTCCTTTTAAACATTTTTGTCTCTTGTTTGATTGCTTTGCTTAATTGCACTGGCTAGTATCTGAAAGAAAATGTGAAAACTAGTGTTGATAGGACAATCATTTTTTCTAATAATGTTTCATCACTAAACATTTAAGAATCATATATATGATTATAATTGCTCTCCCTGTACATTTATATATGTATGTATTTATGAATCATCTTTCATATATTCACAAAATCTGAATTTATCTGATTTTTATCTTGGTGTTATTTAACTTACACCATTAACAACAACTCCTCATCCTCCTTCCTCCTTTTTCTGAGAGAGAGAGAGAGAGAGAGAATGAGCACAGAGGAGGAGGATGGGAAGAATAGAGAGAGAGGGAGAGAAAGAATCTTAAGCAGGCTTCATACCCAGCATAGAGCTCAATCTCACTACCCTGAGATCATGATCTGAGCCAAAATCAAGAGTGGAGACTTAACCAACTAAGCCACCCAGGTGCCCTACTCAATTACTACTTCTCTTTGTCATAAACAGGAAAGTAGATTTAGGGGCTTCCAACAAAGAATTTCAAAGTTTTATTTGAAGTTCTTCAAGTTTCTCCAAAACAGTTTACGTTGTTTGGAGTATTTGCTTATTATAATGTATATATAAAGTTTTTTCCAGGACAAAGATAGAATTTTATCAAAGACTTTCTACCTATCAAAATAATTATATGCTTTTACCTTTAGTTTAAATGTAGTGAGTTGTACTAATAAATTTTATCATGTTAAACCATATTTGCAGTCCTTGGCATAAATCCTACTAGAGTCATATTGAGCTCTTTTTAACATACAGCTTTATTCTGTGTATTTTTAAGTATTAGTCTTTAGTGTTGTGCTATATTTCTTCAATGTCAGTATCTTAGCCATATGGCTTTACAACAAAAAATAGAAAGCAGACTTTTTTTTTCTGGAATAATTCACTTGATATGAAAATCAGATGTTCCATGATTGTATTGATAACGTTCAATTATGCAATCATCTGAACTTGTGATTTTTTAAGTGTAGATCTTTTAGCTCTCACAAAATATCGTGAGTTTTTACCTCTTGTTATTTGTATTCTTGTGTTTTGGATTTCCTTCCCTTCTTAAGTTCATTTTAGATAGTTTAATTTTAAACCAATATAATTTATATATCTAGGTTGTCAATTTATTAACATAGAATTGGATGAAACAGTGAAATACTATCTTAAAATTCTTTAAAGTCATCAATATGTATTTTTCTTTTCTCCTATCTAATGTTCTTATGTTTGTGCTACATTTTATTCTGTTCTTGAATGGGCAAGGGAGTGGTACAATTTTTTTTTCCCTAAGAATAAGCTGTTGGCAACTCTACCATTTTTCTAGTCCCTAATTCATTTATGCTTTCATTTCTATTACTTTTCCCCTCTATATTCCTTGGGTCCACTGTGCTGTTTTTTATAACTTTTGGATTTTATTTAATTTACTACTTTCATTATTTTTGTTTGTGCTAAAAATATTTGAGGCCATGTTATTATTATTTTATAAAGACTGCAATTGTGGCTTTTTAGTTCTTCTTGCCCCAAGAGTTCTTTAGAAAAGAATGGTATTAAAATGTCAAATGCTTTGGGGTTTTTGTTTCTACATTTGACATTTGTTTTTTACTTTATTAGACTGTGGTTTCAGAATATGATCTGAAGTATTTTTCCCCTTTGGAATTTCTTTTTGGCTAATATAGGATTACTTTTTTTTTTTCTAAAATGCTCCAGGGGCCATTTAAAAAGAAGATTCTCCCTTTGCAGATTATAGTTTTTAGTACTTACTCTTATTCATTTGACTAGAATATATTAATGTTTTACAATATTGTTTAGATTTTTATGTAGGAACAACTTTTATATACATGATATTTCAAGGACAGAAAAGCTATCTCTTAAGTTCCCTCTCTCCTGTGCCTCCTGCATCTGTTTCTCATTTTGGTTCCTGCAATATTTTCTTCAGGTATTCTGATGTTAAGTCAGTAGGTACATAAAAGCTCATTAAGAACTCGGTTAATTAATAATTTTAAAAGGATTGTGTTCTCATTCGATTAATATTTTCCAAAATTGTATTTTGATATTAAACATTCTTTCTTCTTTTTTGTTTATTTTTACTGATTAGATCCTTGCCCATTATCTCAATTTTTCTGAGTTATTTCAGACATTTTATTAACATGGTTTGGAATTTAGTTATGAGACTATTTAATGTATGAATTTCTTTCAGTAGCCTTTTCTTTGTTATACTAATCTCATTGCCCACAGGAGTAGGAACTGTTTTTAATACCACTAGAGACTATATTTATACATTTAAGTAAGACGAGTGCCTATCAATGTAACATTTTCAGAAACTCTGTCCAGAGAAGCTACCCTCTGTGAGAGTTCTAGAAGCTAAAGTGAGCACACCGTCTCCTTTCGTCACCCTGACTTTCCACCCCAACTCTTTTGGTTGTATTTGAGTCTTCATCCTAGTCTGTTATTTTCAAATCATAAGTGACTTAAGATGTATTTCAAGAATTGCCCCTTTCATAACAGTTATTAGCCATATTTACATAATCCATTTATATTACTTATGTTTTAAAAAAATTATGCTTGCCTCTGGTGTTTTATGTCAGCGTTCCTATTCATGAATTAAATGTTTTCTTTTTTTGACTGTGTAATATAGTCACATAGTTCACAATTCAAAAAATATAAAGGGACCTATAGAAAAAGTCTGACCTTTGCCTGTGTCCCCAGTGTCCCTCCAGACAGATTGTGTCTTCACAGATAACTAGTGGGATGGATTTGTGACTGTGTATATTTTGAAATATGCGATATCAAGAGATGACAGCCTTCCACTTATTGGTTGTGTGATGTGGGTCAAGTTACTCAAGCTCCTTGAGTTTTAAATTCTTTTTTTTTTTTTTTAAGATTTTATTTATTTGACAGCGAGAAACACAGCGAGAGAGGGAACACAAGCAGAGGGAATGGTAGCGGGAGAAGCAGGCCCCCTGCCGCGCAGAGAGCCCGATGCGGGGCTCGATCCCAGGACGCTGGGATCTGACCTGGGCCGAAGGCAGACGCTTAACGACTGAAGCTCCTTGAGTTTTTATTTGGTAACCTTTAAAACAGGAAATCCCTTATTCATTTAATCATCAAATATCTAGTGAGCCACCTATGTGTTAGGCTCTGTGGTAGATACTGAAGATACATCGGTAAAAAATACAGATGTGTTGGTTATGGTATAGGGAAAAGAATGACAGTACCTTCCTTGAAATTATTTTTTACAAGAATAGATAAGAAGTGCTTTCTAAGTGTTAGCTATCACTCATATATTCTTTTTTTCCTTCTTTTTTATACAGGTAATAGTTCAACATTATACACATTGGTCTCTTCCTTGCTTTTTTTATTTAAAAAATTAAAAATATATCATGGAGGTCTTTCCGTAACTCTATACAAAGGCCTCTGTCATTATATTTTACACCTACATAACATCCATTTTCTGATATGCCATAATTTAACTTGACCCCAATTGATAGATTTTTGGTTTTTTGGGGTTTTTTTTGTTTTGTTTTTTTTGTGGTATTTAGCTACTAAAAAGAGATTATCGCAGTGAATGATTTTTTTTTTTACTTTGTACATGAGCAAAATATATTGTAGGGATGGAATTGCTGGGTATTAAGGTATGCAATGTATAATTTCGATAGACAATACCTCCCCTGCACAGGGATTGTACCGATTTACATTTTCACAAGCAGTGGTGTGGTTATTCTTCTCACCTTCTTCACACAGAATAGGTTATTAACCTTTTGGGCTGTGGACACTGTGAAAGGTAACGAATGGTAACTCACTCCAGATGTGCTTTTTATTTCCCTCATCATGAGAGAGTTTGGTCGAGGATCTTTTCACATGCCTAAACTCTAAAACTCTCTCCTTCTTTTGCTATCTTTTCATAATTTTGTCATTTCTTTTTTTTATTTGTTGGTCTTTGTTCCTTCAATTTGTAGAAATGCTTTATTTTTAAGGGAAATTAGACTTCTGTCTATGAGTTATAAATAATTTTACCAAGCTTGAATTTTGAATATACTTATGATGAATTTTGACATTGTTTTTATTCTGTTTAAATAATTAGAAGTTTCAACCATTTTCCATATGGTTTCTTAGCTTTCTGTCACAAAAGGCCTTCTTGATTCTAATATTAAAACATTTTTACCCATGGATTATTGTTGTAGTTTTGTGGTTTTATTTCTATCTTCGATTTTTTTTTATTTGAAATGTACCCTGGTATAAAATATGAGACATGAAAGAACATTCTTTAGTCAGATGGCTACCAAGACACCCCTCCCCCCACCATTTGGTTTTAATAATCTTTCCACCACTGTCTAAGAGGCAATCTTTATCATTTAGTAAATTCCTATATGATTTGTGCCTATTTGGGGACTTTTTATGTGGTTCCATCGATGTATTTGTTTATTCATGAGCCATATCACACTGTTTGAATTATTAAGGTTTAGTAATATTCTTTAATATCTGATAACACCCCTTACTCTTCCTTTTCAGAATTTTCCTATTTATTCTTGCTTGTTTTCAGTTTCCATTTGTATTTTAGAACCACCTCCTTCCAAAGTTATTGGAGGTTTTTTTGTGATTCTTTTAATTAAGTGTATAGATTAATTTAAGGATAATTGGTATTTTTGTGATGCTATTTCTTACCATCCAAGTACGTGCTATTTCTCCTTATCCAAGAATATAGTATGCTTCTCGAGTTGTTCAGGTATCCTTTTTTGGCCTACTGAATCATTTCAAAGTTGTCTTACAATAAACATTTCACTTTTATTGTTAAATTTATTGTTAGGTACAGTAGGCAGAATAAAGCCCCTCTCCACTCCAAAGATGTCCACATCAACCTAGAAACCATGAATATATTATGTTACATGGCAAAGGGGAATAAAATTATAGATATAATTAAGATTCCTAGTCAGTTGACCTTGAGATGTAGAGATTATCCTGGATTATTCAGGTGGACCCTGTGCAATCACAAGGCTCCTTTATAAGTGAAAGAAGAAGGCAGTGGAGGAAGAATTAGAGATCTAACAGTGTGAAAAGAACTTGGCCTGAATTGGCTTTGAAGATGGAAGAAGAGCACCATGAGCCAAAGAATGTGGGCAGCCTCTAAAAGCTGTAAAGGGGAAAGAATGTATTCTCTCCTACAGCAACCAAAAGGAATGCAGTCCTGCTGATCCTTTGATTCCAACTCATTTAGAGCCATTCTGGACTTGTCACATCCAGAACTGTAAGATAATAAATCTGTGTTTTTTTAAAGCACTATTTTTGCAATAATTTGTTACAGCAGCCATAAGAAACTAATATACTAGGCATTCTATCTTTTATTATTGATAGTGTAAATAAGTTCTTTTATTGCCTTATATCATGTAGCATTAGACTTGACCAATCAAGCAGTGGACTTGATTACTATGTGTTAATTTTATACCTACCCTCTTACTGAATTCTCTTATTAATGGTTTTATTTAGATTTTTAAGTTATTCAAATATATAAGCATTTCATCTGCAAGTAGTAGTAATTTAATCTCTTTCTTTCCAATTTTGTCATTTCTCTCTCGTATCTAAATATGTTGGTTAGTGCCTGCAGACTCAATTCAATTAATAGAGTATGATAATGGTGATAATGGAGTATGTGCCTTGTTCCTGACACAGATGAGAGTTCTTTTAAAATTTTTTCCACAAGGATTGTACAGTCTTTTATTTGACCTGTTTATTTTATTACATTGGGATTCTTTTCTTTTTTTACTTTATTTGTAAGAGGTGATATCAAGAGAGGCACCTGGGTTGCTCAGTTAAGTGCTGGACTCTTGATTTCAGCTCAGGTCACAATCTCTGGGTCCTGAGATGGAGCCCAACATCAGGGCTCATCAGGGAGTCTGCTTGAGATACTCCCTTTCCCTCTGCCTTCAACCCCTTGCTCTTTCTCTCTCTGGAATAAATAAATAAATCTTTAAAAAAAAAAAAAAAGAGTTCATATCAAGAACAAATATTTTTTAAATGAATAAATATTTAATTTTTAAAAATGTTTTTTCAACATAAAAATGACAGTCTGATATTTCTTTTTTGCTCTATTATTATGATTAATTTTAGTTGTCATTAAACTATTCTTTCATTTCTTGAATAAGTACCATTTTACAAAAGTATATAATTATCTTAATGTGCTCCTGGTTACTTTGGAATTAAAGCTTCCATGGTCATAGTGAGATTGGTTCATAATTTTCTTTTTTTTTTTAAGATTTTATTTATTTATTTGACACAGAGAGAGATCACAAGTAGGCAGAGAGGCAGGCAGCGAGAGAAGAGAAAGCAGGCTCCTCACTGAGCAGAGAGCCCGATGCGGGGCTCGATCCCAGGACCCTGAGATCATGACCTGAGCTGAAGGCAGAGGCTTTAACCCACTGAGCCACCCCAGCGCCCCCATAATTTTCTTTTTATAAGTAACTCTTCTCTGTTTTTGTTTGTCTGCTTTCCTTCTACTATTCTTTGTTGTTGTTTTTTAAGGCAGTTTCAGGTTCAGAGCAAAATTGAAAGATGTAGAGATTCCCCATATATTCCCTGCCCCACACATACATAGCCTCCCCCACTATCAACATTCCTCACCAGAGTAGAACATTTGTTACCAAAGATGAATCAACCTGACACATAATAATCACCCAAACCCCATAGTTTACTGTAGGATTCACTTTTGGTATCATACATTCCACAGTTTCAGAAAAATGTGTATAACATACCTATTATTATGATATCATACAGAGTTGTTTCACTGCCCTAAAAATCTTATGCACCCTGCCTATTCATCTCTACCTCATGTACCCCTGGCAACTATAAATCTTTTTATTGTCTCCATAGTTTTGTGTTTTCCAGAATGTCATATAGTTGAAATCATACAATATGATTAATTTTAGATTAATATCTTTCACTAAGTGATATGCATTTAAAGTTTCTACACGGAAACTTTATGGATGTAAGTTTTCAGTTCTTTTGGGTAAATATCAAGGACCACTACTGCTGCGTTATATTTGTAAAACTATGTTTCATTTTGTAAGAAACCACCAAACTGTCTTCCAAAATGGCCATACCATTTTGCATTCCTACCAGCAGTAAATGAGAGTTTCTGCACTTCCTAGCCAACATTTGTTACTGTCAGTGTTTCAGACCTTTGGCTTCTAATAGGCTTGTAGTGGTATCTCATTGTTATTTTAATTTGCATTTTTCTGATGATATATGATGTCTCCTGTAGTATCTACTTTATGCATGATAACGTTAGGTTTGTTTGTTTATAACCATACATAACTGAGATCTTTATTGTTAACTGCACATCTTAACATTATTCTTCTTTGTCTCCACTAATTCTTCAAGTGCCTGTATTCAGACTTAACTGAAAGCGAAAGCGTAACTCAGCTTCTTTTTATTTGAATTTGCTTGGCGCATTTCTGCCCACATTTTTGTTTTTCGATCTTTCTAAATTATTTTAGAAGTCCATTCTGTTGCAAGCAGCATGGCATAGGGTTTTTCGTTTATAATCCATTCTGAAAGTCCTCTTTATTTGATATGTCTCTTTATTTACAGTTGTTGATAAGATTATTTTGTTTTAATGGTCAGCCTAGTTTATGCTCTACTTTCTGATTTTATTTTTTATTTTTCTGACATTTTACTTCATCATCTTTTAAAGTTTTCTTTAATACATCCTGGTGTTTATGCTTGTAACTGAATGTATAATCTTATCTAATACAGGTAGCCCTCCATTTTATTAGACAATACGTATTAATTTTATGCTATAATTGATAAATTTAGTTTTCTTTTTCTCTCTTGTCTTCACTCTCATTTTTAGTCAATGATTCTCTTCATATTTATCATGATCCTTTAAATTTGGTTATATGTCTTTTTTGATAGGTACTTTTAAATGATTTCCTTCAACTTCCAGTTAACACAAATGAGGAAATCACCATTATGCTACGTACTACATGGTGTCCTTTTCCCTCTAATTTTTGTTCTTTACAATGCCCGTGCATTTGGCATTTATATTCTATTCTGTACTTCCCATCCTCACATTTTTTAGCATTATCAATACATTCAAATTTAATAAACATTGCTGGTGATCCCCCAATAACACCTTCATTTGTATTTTAATAATGAGTTCCTTTCAATTTTTCTGGGCTCTGGTCATCAAACAATAGGCTATATTACCCAGCCTCTAACACAGTGAAGCATACCTTTTTGACTAAGTTTAAACTAGTTGAGTATGAATTAAAGCGTGTCTTACTTCCAGGATATTTCCTTAAAGAAGAAGCTGCCTGCTGTTGGCTCCTATATTCCCCTGTTTGCCTGGATGGGAAATGAGCCAGTCTAAACTGTGGAGATGAAGTCATCCTGGGAGATAGTGAAGAAACAAGATATAAAGACGTAGGCCCATGAATGTCTTCCTAGAGGATAGCCACCATGTCAGCCCTGGACTGCTCACATCAGAATTATTTCATGAAAACAGTAAAAAAATAAAACTTTTATCCAACTGAGGTCAGTGAATTTGGGGTCATTTTGTTACAGAGACTTAGCCTCTACTATAAGTAATACTAAAATAAATCCGGTAATCAGAACTGATTATTTTGTTGTAATTTTGCCAGTTATATCTTGATAAACTAAATTTGTCCTCAAATTAAATTCCTCAAAAAGAACTCAAAGGGAAAATATTCCCTATGTTTGTGCAACTTAAGCACTATTTGTTAAACCTCTAACCTAATTTCATGTTTGCAGGAAATAGGAGCGATAAAGAAGGAAGTTAAACACCAAGAGAAAAAATCAGGTAAATGCAGATTTGGAAAAATATATATGTCTTTTGTCCCGAATTCTTCAAAAAGTGATTGTCACAAAAAAAAATTAAAGGCAAGGGACTTAATTACTAAGAGAAACTAAACAGACAAAATCACCAATTGCAAAGCATCCACCTAGGATGGATCCTAATTCCTAAGAAAGCAAACTGTAAATATATAATCACAATTACATAGAAAAATTTAATATGGACTGGATATTAAATGACATCATGGAACACTATTATATTCCTTAGATGTAATAACAGTATAACGTTATGTAGGGAATTATCCTTATTCTTAGGAAATGAATGTTCAAGTAATTAGTAATAAAGTTGCCTGAAGTCTTAAGCTTACTTTTAAATATATACGTATATATTTATACAGAAAGAAAAAGAGAAAAGAGAAGGAGAGGATAGGGAGAGAAAAAAAAAGGAGAGGATGAAATGAGTCTGGAGATAAACCAAATATTCCCACAAAAAGGTAAAAATTGTGGAATTCAAGAGGAGGATATATACAAGTATTATTAAATTATTGTACTACTCTTTTTTTTTAATTCTGAAATAAAATTTGGGGGAGTAAGAAATTAAAGCAATCAAAAACATGTTTATTGCCTTTCTACTTAAATGATAATGGGTTAGACATAAAAACCTTGGGTGCATTCTCTTTCCTTTGGCATTTTGTAGGTATTATTCTATTGACTGCTTGCATAAAAGGTTGCTGTGGAAAAATGTAAGTTGAATTAATTTATATAATAAGTTACTTTATATTCTCATCTTGCTTTCCAGTGAATCTTCTGGTATGTTAAAAGACAATAACTTGGGCGCCTGGGTGGCTCAACTGGTTAAATGGCTGCCTTCAGCTCAGGTCATGATTCCAGGGTCCTGGAATCGATTCCTACATCGGGCTTCCTGCTCAGCAGAGAGCCTGCTTCTCTCTCTCCCTCTGCCTGACACTCTGCTTACTTGTGCTCTCTATCTCTCTGTCAAATAAATAAATGAAATCTTTATTAAAAAAAAGACAGATAACTTCCCTGCATTGCTTTATTGTTAACGATTCTTACTCATTTTCTACTGGGAAGAACACAATATGTATGATCTTTCAGTTTGTAAGTTCACATCTTTTTAATCTCAAAAATAGTTATACATTTGTTTTGTTGCTATTTCTTCATAGAGGATTCCAGTTGTGCATAGGACTTCCAAATTAGTCATTTTTTTTTTTTTTAAGATTTTATTTATTTGACAGAGAGAAACACAGCCAGAGAGGGAACACAAGCAGAGGGAGTGGTAGCGGGAGAAGCAGTCTTCCTGCCGACCAAGGAGCCCGATGCGGGGCTAGATCCCAGGACTCTGGGATCATGACCTGAGCCGAAGGCAGACGCTTAACGACTGAGCCACCCAGGCGCCCCTCAAATTAGTCATTTTTTAAATGTCTGTTTTCTTAATTGTATAAGTCTCCTATTAATGTATTTTTTTCTATTTAACTTCATTTCCTTTTTTCATTGTATCCTTTTTTTTGGAAAAATCTGTTCTTCGGTGAACTTCTTGCAAGTTCAGCTGAATTTGTTTAATTTTATGTTATTTCCATACTTTGCTGTGTACTACCAGCTGATAATATTTAGTGCCTCTACATATCTTCCCAAAGCTTTTGCCTTTTGGCTTTGTATCTTACTTGATAGAAAAATTAACTTATTAACATATTCTTAAATTTATAGCGAAAACTTACTTTCTTTTTTTCTGATCTTGTCTTTGAACGGATCCTGTGCTGGTGCCTTCTTGTATCATCGAGGAAGGTGAATATTTCCCAGAGCAACTATTTACCAGGAGTATACATCAGAGACAGAAAGCAATAGTACTCAGGACAGGCTTGATTTCTTGTGATCAAGCGTTCTGGGTGTGACTTTTTCCAATGTAATGGAAATAGGCATCAATTTCTCAATTCAAAGCCTCTTTCTATGCTGCAACAGAGACAGCATTGCTTGCACATATGTATCGCCTATAGGATAGTCTCAGTTCCTCTGCTTCCTGGAACCATGCTGGGTCAAGTAAAACTTATGCCAGGCTTACCGTTACAGCTGTGGCTGAAAATAAGGAACTTTCATTTATCACCTGGCATCATTGATACAATATTTTTTTGCTGGCTCCTACTCTTATCTAAAGCTCTAATCATTTATTGGCTTTCTCCTACTTCCTCTACTGCATGCCCTCCATTGTAAGCTACCTTTCCAAATATCTTTTTTTAAACCACTTTATTGAGGTATAATTGACAAACAAAAAAGTATAAATATTTAATGTATACAACTTAATGAGTTCAGAGATGAGCCTGTAACTCTAAAACCATCATGGAAATCTTTGCAAAAAACATATCACCTCCAAAAGTTTGCTCCCACCCTCTATACTTATTATATTATTATTATTGTTATTATTTTACATTTGGTGATTGGGGGTTTTAGTCATCTTCCAGTTTCACCAAATATAGTGTTTCTGTCTTTTATTCATTGTTCTCCTTGGTCCTTTTGAATGACTTCTAGAAAACAAGAGGAAAATGATGATTTTATATTCCAATGTTTAAATAAAAAGCCTATTCATGATTTTTTTTTTTTTTAAGATTTTATTTATTTGACAGAGAGAAACACAGCGAGAGAGGGAACACAAGCAGAGGGGATGGTAGCGGGAGAAGCAGGCTTCCCGCCAAGCAGGGAGCCCGATGCGGGGCTCGATCCCAGGACCCTGGGATCATGACCTGAGCTGAAGGCAGACGCCTAACGACTGAGCCACCCAGGTGCCCCTCATGATTTATTTTGAATTTTTATTCTTCTATTTTTAATGTGACTAGGTTTGGTCTTCATGAAGATTTTTCATAATGGTTAATAGATGATATATACTCAGTCTGTACATATTTAAGATACCCTTCCTGTCATCTCTATACATGAAACTTGTACATACAGACTAGACAAGTTATTGGGGAAAAGGCTTTTCACCTTATAACTCCAAAGAAAGTGTACCATCATTTCCTGTTCCAGAACATTACTATGTGGAAATCTCAAGCTAGCCTGAACTTCCTCTTTCCTGTGATTGTTTTTTCTTCACAAATGATAATATTTTTTTGTCCTTGACCTTAAAGTTCAAAACTCTCACAATGTTATGTCTTTGTCTGTGATTCTCTATTAGTTCTTTATTAAATCTTACAGTAACCTCTTTCAATATGCATGATGGATTGTGTGTTCAAAATCACAATATCGTCTGTCCCACATGCTCGTCTTAAAATGTGATATTGCCACTCATAAAGAAGTGGGTGTATGGTCCCTTGTTTGAAATGTTGGCAGGCTTCTGACTATAGATGATCAGATTCTAGCTAAGTTTTGAGAGTAAATGATAAAAATGCCATCCATGCACTCTGCTTTCTTCTCTTAAAACATTAGCTCTTAGAAATCTTCAGTCACTAGGTAGGCAGTCTAAGTGTTCTGAGGCCCTGATGCTCCGAGAAGATCCAAATTGGCCCATGACAAGACCACATGGAGCAGCCAAAAGATCTTTCTATGAAGAGGGAGAAAGATGCCCTGATCTTTTAGCTCCAGCTGCCACAAGAGAGCTCCTGGGCCAGAACCAACCAGGAAGTCAAGAGAGAATATTTTTAAAGAAGTTGTTACTGTTTTAAGCCTTTAAATTTTGCACTGATTTCTTATATACAGCAATAGATAAGTCATAAAATACGCATGTTCAATTTTCCCTTTAAGGAAAGCTTTCTTCTATACGTCTTTAAATATTTTTGGAATTCAATTGTTGAGCTCTCTTCCTGAGAAACACTAATTATCAATTTATTTGTGAAGATAGATGGAGAGATAGCCCTTTCTGCACACCTGTGATTTTCTAAACATTTTGCTCATATAATATTCCTTTTGCAGTATGTGTGATCTTATCTAACTTACCTCCCATATCATGTTTTTGATTTCTAGTGTTTATTGTTGTGCATTTTCTGATTTTTACTTCACCAGTTCTTTTAGGTTTTTTCTTAAAACAAATGGTTTTTAAATATTTTAATTTTTCACGTGTCTCCTCAATTTCTTTTTCTGGATTTGTCAGTAACTTTATTTTACATAATCTTTTGTTTCATAGAAATTCCATGTTTTCCGTAAGTTCCTTGAGACCGCACATACCTTTTTTTGAAATTTCCTTTTCTTTCTAAGTTCCTCTTCCAAAATTCAGTCTTAATAATTTTTTGAAAGTAAATCCATTCCTTCATTTGTTTTTGTGGTGCTTTTTGCACATCAAATCTTTTCTAGTAGTCATCTTTAAATGGAGGCCATATTATCTGTTTTTCAATGTGTAAAAAGATAGCATGGGTGGACTCCCATTAGCTGGCCATTTAAAAAAAAAAAATAAGACATCAGAGTCATCCCCTTGTGTTCAGTTGAAGAACTGAATACTGTTTATTTTGTTTCTCTGTTTTACTCTTTAACTCCTTTCGAGTGTTGGAGGCATAAAAACAGTGGAAGATGAATGCCTTGGAACAGCACACAGTTAATGTATAGACTTTCATCTCTAAGTTCCGAATCTGCTATATCCTCCACAGAGAGGGTGTCTTCAATTCCTTGGGGTTCCATAATATTCTTCATCTTTCAATCATTACATTTATCATTTCCTCCAGTAACTATATATTCTTGGATCAATTACTATTGTCTCACCAATTCCTGCCCTCTTTTTGCTCCCTATAAAAGATCATTTGATACCAGGCCACCTCTCTGTTTAAGAAGCCCTGTGAAGAGTTAAAATGACATGGAATCTCAATACCTCCTTCAGACTCAACACATGATGTCTTAGAAAAATGAGACTAGATCTCAAGCAGTGTGCCCCTCACAGCACTTCACTGTTAGCTCCCCCATGTCCCAAGTCCTTGTCTTTCCAAGATAAAGACCGTTATCAGGGTAATTCACAACTCTGTCATTTACATTATTGAAAACAACATCATATTAACCATTTTAGAATAGTTGTTAAATCTCAGAGTCTTTCATTTTGTTCAAAATTTTCTTACATCTGTCAGATATTCTCTATAAGGTATATTGAGAGGTTGTTGAAGATCCATGATTTCATTATAGATTAATTCTCTCTCCTTTCATATATTTTCTATATTTTAGGGAAACATACATAATATTCAGGGCGTATTGGAAAGAAAATCATGCCAGTGTCAGTAATTCTTCCAATGTCCCTCCATAAAACCAATCAGCCCTCTTTAACATGACACATTTGTGATTATTTCTTTCTCCTAAATTCGCATATGCTGCCAAGAAGCTCACAGGCTTCCAGGAATTTTTATTAAGAATTTTAGATATTCCATCGAGGAATTTTATGTCTGCTAAAAAGATCAAGGATATAACTGGAACTAACCATGCCTCGTTTCATGCTAGCTTGCTGCTCTGTAGATAAATGTGAAACATCCCTCTGTGGCCAAATGTACAATTTAATGGAATTGTGTTGCCTCAATTCTTTAAGTGTCTTTTGAGTGGCAAAGAGAGAGTAAACCTTTCCTGATTGACGTATGTCAACTGTCATGAGCTTCATGGACATACAGAGTGATAAAGAGAGTAAGCGACAGTTAGGACTCATGGACAAAAGCATTTACTATAAAATCTAGTGCAATAGACACAGTATTCACCCTTCTGAGCTGTGGCCTGTTTCTGGCCTTAAGATTCAGCATTAAGACAGGCTGTCAAAGATAAGACGGGATGTGAAAGAGGTCCTGCTTCAGGGCACCTCAGGTAAGGTTTTAATAGCTATCAGTCCTTGAATAAGAATCCTCCTGGTGCCTAGTTTTTCCTCCTAGTAGAATGAAGTAATATCTCCATATTTCTTAAATGACATTTTCATCTGAGAGAATGAATAGTTCAGTGCATTAATTGATGCCAATTTCACATGGAACAATTTTATGGAATGCACTTAGTTCTAATTTTCTAGGTAGATAAGAATGATGTAACTGTTCCTGTTTCACCAGCTAAAGAGTTGTTTCCCTGTATAGTCATGGCAGGAGGAAGAAAATGACCTTGGCTTCTATATAAATAGTAGGATATATGTAAACAGTTAATGCTGACATTCAGTTTTTCCTCCAGGTTACAAATATATTCATTTGCACTACTGAAATAAAATATATGTCACTGCACTAAACTAACAATGGTGATAGGAAACAGGTGATGGGTACAGTGAAAGAGATTAGGAAGATAACTGATGGATGATAAGTTATAAGATAAACACACTGGAGGATGGGTCTTTCTGTTTTTCATGTTTCTACCTTTTGACAAATTTTCTCATACGTTTTTCTATAAGGCACAATAACATTCCTTGTAATATATAATATCGAGTATATGTCTGCTCTGAACCACCTTTTCTTATACATTGCTCAGTCTTGACACTGAGTGATATCTCAGGAGTGTCCCAAGGATTATCAGTCAATCACAAATATTCACTGAGCACACAATATTGTGTATTGAGAACCATACCACAATTTTTAAGTGGTTCTGAGAAAGTAGGAAATCAGTTATAGTCCTTGATGTAAAGATAAGAATAGGAACACAAAGACAAAATAGAATACAATAAAGGACATAATTTGTAGGAATTTCCAAAGGCTCACTCTAGGTTTCTTTTCTCTCTCTCTCTCTCTCGCTCTCTTCCCTTCTCTCTCTCTCTCTCTCTCTCTCTCTCTCTCTCTCTCTCTCTCCTTCATAGGGATTTATCTATTCACAAAAGCATTTTAGTTGATTCATTATACAAACACATACTTGGTGTTTTCAATGAGTCATGTACCTGGTAAGGAGCCAAGAATTCAAAGAATAAGATGGATTCTCTGTCCTCAAAGAGCTTGCAGTATAATAGTGACAATGAACACATAGATGATATAGCAAGTATCATTATAAAGAAAATGCATTACGAACATATGGGGCACTGAGTAACGGCATCTAACCCTGCCTGGAAGGGAGCAGGGAACATTCTTGGAGGAGTTGAGAAGGAACTCTGCATACTTGTGCAGAGTTTTAAAGGATGAAGGAGAGCCAAACATGAATAAGAGAGAAACATATAAGCAGATAGGATATTATGAGCAAAGGTATGAGAAAGAGAAACTGCATAACAAGTGTTCAGTGTTGCTGACACTGAGGGTAGAGGGAAAGTGGGAGGGGAAAGAGTCTAGCAGGCAGAGCTTAGATTTCTATGTTAAGAAACTTAGACTGTGTCCTTTGGGCAATGGGAGCTACTCAAGGGTTTTAAAGAAATGACAGGGTCAGACTTATATTTTAGAACCAGCTGATGGTTTAGTGAAGGATGGACTTGAAAGGAACAAGGCTGAAAAAACTACTTAATAGTCTATTTCAATGGTCAGGTTGCAAGGTGATGAGGATGTCATCTAAGACAGTGTTTGCAGATGGAGAAGAAGGGGACAAATCTGGAAAACATTTAGAAGGCTGGCATAAGGAAGAGTGCAGAGTAAAAGAAAACCCAAACTACTTGATATGCTCTACAAGAGTTACAACATTCAGTGCTGTCACTCAAGAACCAGGGTATCTACCCTCACTGAGTTTACCTGTCCTCTTCCGTGATCAATTTAGATGTGAAAGGGTTTTTGTGACTGTCATCCATTCATGTCTTCACATCCTAAGAGATAAGTCATTGATGTAGAATCTAGAACATAGCCATTAGAAATACCTGGCCCCAAGTTCCTTGTTTTTCCTGCATGCTCTGAAGAAGAAGCTTTGCTAGTTGTGCTCTCCCATGCACAAGCTTGGGGAACCTCTGTTGGTGTTCCTCAAGAGTGTAGGGAAGAAAGCAGAGGGTGCCACAATGAACCCCAGTGTCCACTTGTATCCTCTGTACAGCAGCATGTTTCCTCCTCTGTCTCCTACCACTGCTGCAATCATTCACTCCACATCAAAAAAAAAAAAAAGTACATGAAAAGAAAGGACAATCTTAATCCGCTACCAATAGAACAAAGTGCAGCTCCTAGAGTTAGCTGCTTCATTATACTCCAGCATGTTTGTAAATTGGCTCACTCATACCATAGTTATTTTTCTCTTAAAAACTTTATCCACTTATTTGACAGAAAGAGATAAAGAGAGAGAGGCCTCCTCCACAAGCAGGAGGAACAGCAGACGGAAAGGCAGACTCCCTGCATGCGGTGCTCAATCCCAGGATCCTGGGACCATGACCTGAGTCAAAGGCAGACACCCAACCGACTGAGCCACCCAGCTGCCCCACACCATAGTTATTTAAAGAAATAATACATAGGTATGAAATATAAGAGACTTCTCTATCCATGTCCAAAACCTTAATTTTCTCAACTAACTGGGAGAAAAGTGTGCAATGTTGTCTTCAGATTTTTAGCTGGCTGCTGAGGGAAAATGTCTACTTCCACAAGCTCTGTACTCTCCAGTGTATTGACACTTCATTAATATTCTTTTAGTAATATTAACAGTAATGGAAATATTTAATGCCCAGAAAATATACCTGCAAAATTTTAAATGATGAATTAAGGAACAGTTCTTTCAATAGAAAATATCTGTAACCTTTAAAAAGCATCATTAACGAAGTATAGACTAATAGCTTGAGACAAGCTATAACACATCCTTAATACAGAGATGACACAATTTGGATCAAGAATTAGATAAAAATCAATAAAGCTGTAGGAAATAGGTACCTGAGTATGGAAAGAAGCTTTAAAAACCTGTCTGGGAAAATAGAAAATTCCCTTTAAAATATATTCTCCAAGTCACTGCATAATTGAGAGTATCTAATTCGAATAGAGTGAAAAGGAAAATAAGGCAAGCAATGCCTAACCAAAATTGTTACAACAAATGTTAAAGCAGCAAAACCCACAATCAAGGGAATCATTTCCATTATAGACTCATGGACAGAAATTTAAGTGGAAAATTACTGTGTTATCTTCCAGATTATGTAAATATAGCTACTTGTGTGGTGCTAAAACTCATCAGATGTACAACATGCTTTGAGTCTGTATCTTGATGATTGTTGAACTATTGTAAACAAGTGTGACAGGAAGAGTATGTCAAGAATGACATACTCATTTTTTAGAGCTAACCAAAAGAACATGTTGCTAATGAAAATAACATTGCAAAGACACAAATTCCTTCCCCCATTGAGAAGTTCCCAAACTATAGTCATAGTATTTTGGTTCTTCATTTGATTGCCACGTAAACAGAAAAACTTTTTTTTTTTTTTTTTTTTTTAGCATACAACCATTCTTAACTAGTCCTATCCTTCATCTTTTAAGAACTTTGTCATTACAGAAAGGAATTAGGGCTATGCTGCCTGCAAAAGCCAAAATAACATTCATTTGGATCAATAACATCGGAAAATATTTGCATCCAAGATATAAGCAGACTAATAAAATTTAGTTTCTATAAAATGAAATTATTTTTAAATTTTAGTTTTTGGTTGCTTTTTTTAATAACCAGAGTGTAGGAAATACGTTATACATGTGCTGAAATATTGGTCCCCTAATCACTGGGGATAGTAGGACTGAATCTCTGGAGGCTAAACTCATTGAGGAGAATCATCTTCTTCAATAAGCAGTCTCACCTGTTTATCCTAGTGTGCTCTACAAATACTATCACTTTCTTTTTTTATATAAAGATTTTATATATTTATTTGAGAGATAGAACAAGAGAGCGAGCACGAGCAGGGGTGAGGAGCAGCAGAGGGTGAGGGAGAGAAGCAGACTCCCCGCTAATCAGGGAGCCCAATGCAGGACTCGACACCAGGACTCTGGGATCATGACCTGAGCTGAAGGCAGATACTTAACCGACTGAGCCACCCAAGTGCCCCATACTATCACTTTCTATGTGTGCCATGATGTGAAAAATTAGGAGGAATTGCTTTAGGAAACAGGTTTTATGTTTTGGAGTGTGCGGGTGGGGGAAGGTGTGGGTTTGTGTCTACATTTGATTTTAATATTTTATCTCTTTTTGGTCCTGTGTAGGCATGGCTTGAAAGGACTTTCTTTAGTCAGTCAAGGTCTTCCTAACAGCAGCCACTAAGGGAGATAAAGTAACTTCCATACTCCAATTTAGTAGTATTCTGCCTAGAAGAATCTTATTCTCTGGATCTCCAGTAGATGAGAACTTGATAGACTGTAGCTGCCACTGATTTTATACTTAGAAACTTACTCACAAATCTTTCTCGCAATAAATATACACTCATTTGTATCCTACTTAATAATATGCTACAGAAAAAAGTATGTAGGTACAAGGAAGTGCTATATATGGCAATTATAATACATTCTCCATTACTCTGAAGTTCAGTTCTTATCTCTCCTATCTTGCCATTTGGGCAATGTGGTTCATTAAGGTAACATGAGGCCACTGAATGAGAAACAGCATTTGCCAGGAGAAGGGCCTGCTCACAGCAATCTTAACAGCCAAAATTATCACAGAAAGAGAAAATTACAAGTAGCATAAAGAACACTCAGAAATATATATTTTCAACCATAAATGTCATTTGAGGATATCTACCTTATTGAAGCCTCAAAATGGGGTTTAACCTAGAACAGTTCTTTTTCTTAACTAAAATCCTCCAATGTTTACAATACAAATGCCAACTCTACATTGTCCTTCAAGACTTAATACGACCTGAGCTCGTAGTACCCACTTCATCCACCATCCTTACTCCTCCATCACTGCATGGAAGCCACATGGGCTTTCTTTGTGCTCAAATGGGCCAGCTCATTCTAACCCAGAATTCTTGTACACGTGTTTCTCTTCCTAAAATGTTCTTTCCCCATGTTTTTTTTCACCTTACTTACATTAGCTTAGTATGTTATTTATTTACTTGTTTATTGTTTCCCTGCTTTTTTGTTTATAGACTCATTATCAATCTCCCAGCCCAACCAACCATCTCTCCCTTTCCCTGGGCCTCTAGAAACTAAACCTGATTCTATCAAAGACCATGGTAGAATGTAAAAATGGCCTCCATTGCTGTCTTTGTTATAACCATCCTCCTTCTCAATGGGAGTTTTAAGCAGCTCTCATCAAGAAGTGAGATCTGCTTCTCTATCCCTCAAATCTAAGCTGGCCTGGAGTTCATAGAGTGCAGAGAAAATGAGGGAGCACCTGTCTTAATTCCAGGCTCCAAAAGGCCCTTCACCATTCTATGTGTCTTTTAGACTCTTGTCCAATGGCCAGATGAAGAAGTCCTCATGAAGCAAAGCTGGTTCATCTAATTTTGTCAGCAAAGGCCACATATATGTGAAAACATTCAATCAAAATCACCAAAGTGCTTGTCCTCTCTGCATGCATCTGACCACAGATGCCCAAGAGAGTTCATCCAAGATCAGCCAAGTCTGGCCTAGATCAGCAGAAATGCTCAGGTGAATTATGAACCTGTGCTTATATTATACCAGTAGTAAATAGCACAGAATGTTTGATCGGACATAGTAGCCTCATCAACCATCTTCAAGGCCTCAAGGGTAAAGAGGCTATAATTAAGCCTCGGAGCCTCTAGCATATCTTCTAAGGCCTTAGTTTCTCCTCTTGCTTTATGATTTATTACTTGTAATCCGTTGCCTTGGTCATGGATTTTCTCATTCTTCTCAATCCATTCAGTTATGTACTCTGTCTGATTGCTTGCTTGATTCCTATTCCTTTCCTCATCCAAGATGCTGAGTTTTGGTTTCCCTATGTTTGCACACACAATTTAAAAAAATCTTCTCCTGCCATGCTCCTAGGGCCAGTTTTAATCACCAGAAACCTTTACTTTAATGAATGTTTTATGCACTTTTGTTCAAGCTTCTCAAGGATCAGTTGTCCAACATGGTCTGATTAATACTCCATGGGATCTACATATCCCTTTCCAGGGAAATTATAAACACAAAGTATCAATTTCTATTAATGGATAGATTTGAGTTTCTCTAGTCTCCTCTAAATATTTTTCTTATTTTATAGCTTATAGCTAGAATACTGGTAAGTTATTATCTTATTTGAATCTCTCTTAAATTAGGTAGAGGGATTTTAAGGGTAAAAAATATCTAATCTTTCTAAACCAAAAAGTCTTCATTTTCCTTACCATAAAAAATAATTCCATTTCATTCATTGATTTTCTGTTTTAAAGATGATTGTCATATTTATTCTCAGTCTTACATATATAAATACATTTAGTCTTCAGAGGGTTTTGCTGATTGTATTTTTCAAAGGTGGTGTAACCCTATTTCCATCCTGCATATACTTTTTATAAAGTGAATTTGCTGTTCCTTCACTGATAGATGGGAGTCTATATAGCCTGCCCTTGAACCTGGGCAGAACTTTGCAACTATCTTCACCTACACAATACATCACAAGTGAAACTGTGACTTTCAAGGACAAGTTATAGAACAAAAATGGAGAACATTAAAATGATATGAATCCAATGTATCTGTTAGAAGAAAGGCAAAAGTTAAAATATACCCTAGTTGTTCTCCCACTTACTTCAAAGTGCCTCATCAGAATCACCTGGAGAGCTTGAAAAACCAACGTCTAGGTCCTGTGTACTTAGTTTCTGATTCAGTAAATCTGGATTAGGGTCTGAAAAACTGCATTTCTATCTAGTTTCCAGGTGATGCTGGCTACTGGTCAAAGACTCACACTTTTGAGAAATACCAATGAAAGGAAATACAAACTGACAGGAAACTATTATTAAAATTTAAGCAAGTAAAAAAAGAAAATTCAATGCTATATTTCTCTAATAGTACATGAAACTATTTGTCTAAAACCAAAAAACTCCATTACTAATAGCAATATTGTTTGAAAAAACAAAAATAGATAAAATAGTAGCCAAGGAAATTTTGGAGCCAGAGTCTTACTCCGTTAGCTTCCCTCAACAAACCTAATAAATAAAATTAATAATTGATTATTTAATCACTTACAATGGATTGAATGCTTATGTACCCCCAAAATTCATATGTAGCCCAGAATGTGATGGTATTAGAAGGTGTGGCTTTTGAGAGGTCACGAGATCATGAGAGTGGAGACTGCATGCATGATATTAGTGTCTTTCAAAAAGAGACCCCAGAGAGTTCCTTCATCCCTCATGTGAGAACACAGCAAGAAGGCAGTCATCTATGTACCAGGCAATGCTTCTTCATGAGACATCAAATCTGCAAACTCCTTGATCTTGGACTTCATCAGTCTCCAGAACCATAAAAAATAAATGTGTGTAGTTTAAGTCACTTTATTTACAATGTCTTTGTTTTAGCAGCCTGAACAGATTAAAGCACCACCATAATATATTTTTATTTGGTCACACACTTAAAAATCACCTTTAGATCATCAGTACTACAAAAAATCTTAGAAATTCAGAGAGGAAGGACATTTTATGTAATGTTCATGAAGACATGAAAACAATAAAACAAAACACACTTTTACACTTATCATATTCCAAATGCAACACCTCTTGCTATCATTCCTTGGCCTGTGTCCCTAAATTGTTACATTTTGGGATTAGCCTTTTTCTGGACAATTTAAAGAATTATTAGCTCAATTGTGTGACTAATACTGTTAAAGTTACCATGAAAGAGTTAGAATTAATTCCAAATAATTCATGAAACCACAGGTACAAGCTAAAATAGTAGAACACACCACTGATATACAAGAGTAGTCTTCAAAATGTTTACTTAGGACAGTATGATTATGTACTAGCTAAAGGGTTATAACATCAACAGAAAATGTTTTATTTATTTTGCCATTAAAAAGAGAAATGTTGGGGTAGGAGGGAGGCAGTCACTACTGTTTGCTAATGCAATGAATTATAATACTTTTAAATTGTGAAGCCTTCTTTGATACTAGAAAGAACCCCATTACACATCTTTCCAGTTGTTATACCATACATGTCATTCTAACAAGGAAAAAATGTTAGTGTCTGTAATTTTATAGATTTTTTTATAGATTTTATAGATTCACTTTTCTTATATATACTCATTCTCAGTAATGACTAGACTTTTTTTCCCCACAAGAAAATGTTGAAACAAAACAAATATGACAAGTTGTATATACAAGGCAATATAGGAGTGCTGATTGTGTTTGGCATTATTCTCAAACATCTACATAAACATCCAAGCTCAGTTCTCCCTACACAATGCTATTTACCCAAGGAACTGATAGTCAGATGACAAATAGTTTGACTATTTTCCAAATATTTAATACTACCAATAATATTAAACCCAGAATCAGGGCCTGTGCCATGATTTTATGAGTGCAGAAGAGGGAAACATAGCTCCTAGGGGAAAAAAAAAATTAGATCTAAATATAATGGCCAAAACATTGTTTCCTTGGAGTTAACACACTAATTATCCAGAATGTCAACAAAGATTTTTTAAAATAATTCAACAAAAATATTTTGAGTACATTCTTAGTACTAGATAACCTGGTAGGGATTTGGTACATGCTAAAAAAATAAGATATATATTTTTTCTCTCAGGAGTCCATATTGTCTGGTGAGATGTTAAACATGAAAATAAACAATTACAATACATTTTGATAAGTGTTCTTTGGGAGATAAGTAATGAATAGTTGAGACATAAAAGAAAGCTAATAAATCACCAAACTTAATTTGGCATATAAACTCATCATGAGGGGTGTAATTTAAATATCTATCTAAGTGTTTGCCTAGTAAAAAATATGGAGAGGGAATTATAAGGAGAAATAGTGTAAAAGTCTGGGATAGCCTAGTAAGCGCATGGAGCTAAGCAATGATTAAAGGTAAAACATCCTGGGGCTCCTGGGTGGCTCAGTGGGTTAAAGCCTCTGCCTTCGGCCCAGGTCATGATCTCAGGGTCCTGGGATCGAGCCCCACATCGGGCTCTCTGCTCGGCGGAGAGCCTGCTTCCCCCTCTTTCTGCCTACCTCTCTTCCTATTTGTGATCTCTCTTCTCTCTGTCTAAATAAATAAAATCTTTAAAAAAAAAAAAGGTAAAGCATCCTGACTTTAGTGGCAAGAAATTAGGTTTAAGAGGCAAGTATAACCATAACTGTAAGCATAACCATGGATCATGGGGGACTTCTCTAACAGGTCCAGATTAATAACCTTAGCCACAAGATGCCATTAACAAAGTGGCATTCTCCATTTCACTTCAGATTAATTTACTACCATTTTTTCACTGGAGAAAAGGGCCCTAAAAGAACATTCTACTCATAGATATTGGACTAATTTCCATGAAGGGGAGGAGATAACTTCCATTCTTTTCTACATTGCTTGACATTAATGGAAAGGTTGAGGTTCAGCTCTGCAGATGGGGAGTAAACAGTATGGAAACTCTCTCTGGGCCCATGGACAAGTTCGAGGACTGAAACCATCCAAGGCAAACCATCTACTTCACCAACTTCCCACAATCAAGAGTTCTTGGGCTCTGTCAAAGTACAGAGAAAGAAACTGTTTGACCGCTGCATGATTTAGGACCAACATTTATTTAGATTAGATAAGACACTTATGGTACATGAAAACAAAGTGATTAAAAACACATTTAAGAAAATCTCATTTGTGGCAGATAAGACTCTCAGATTTGGCAGTTATGTAACCTAAGCAAATATGGTTTTAATAGTGAACTAAGGTTTAATTTATAGATTTTCCGCATTGGATTGTTTAGAAATTAGTGCCCGTTTGGGAAAGATCCGTTTGCACTGAAAGTAGTGCACGGGGATTGGTATAAGGTTAATGAATTTGGGTGTTTAGGATACATTTGTTCTTTCAGTTCATCAGAAAGACAGCCCGAGGTCTTAAAAATAAAACTATCACCAGCTGCACAGGAACAGCTAGTATTTGTCAACATACATAGTCAAAACAACCAGTTAAGTTCTATCAAATCTACAAAGAGGACCTGTGGGACCCTTAGCCCAATTTCAGGCACTAAAATATGAGAACAGAAAAGGTTACACGTTTTGTCTAATGTCGTACTTTCAACATAAAAGCCAAGTCACAACTATACTAGGTCTTCTGATTTTAAAAGTATGTGTTTTTTTTAGCCACACCATGGGATTTCTGATTCCATGGCAACTTATTTGTATAAAAGAGAGCAATTTTTTTGTCTCTTATATGTAGACATCAGCCATTAGCCCAGACTGATATGAACTTATCAGTCCTCAGGGGTATTGTGGTTAGTTACCATATAAACCATACAAATTATCTGTCTGGTTTGTAACCTTTCTTTTTTTTTCTGGGAATCTCCTTCACATTTCAGAGGATTGGACCTCATGCAGCCATGTGTGTACAACATGACCCAAGCTCCCAGTTTGCAGGTTGTAGACAGAAATTGGGGTCGGACTGAGATCAATCAGATTCTCTCTCTAGGATTTCAGAATCAGGACTAAGAGGTTCTCTTTCAATATGAGCTATTTACCTGCACTGAAGTTGTAAAACTGGACCTAAGGGGCAGCCAGTGGGAGAACTGCAGGCAAAGTGTCTTCAGAAGATAAGAATAAAGCTAACATGCAGAGAGAAATAGAGGCAAGGACCAGGTAGCTCCTGGGAGAAAGGGCCTCAGCTCCCCATTATTTTCCAGTTCCCCAAAGAACTGGAAATTCCCAAGGTTCATCTTCATTTTCCACTTTTGCATTTTATAAAATATCTCTAAATCTGTACAATGCATTCATACCAGGAAATGGTGCCTCTAGGAACAGTCTTGAAGACAAAGTGGGGTACTGGCTGAGACACAACAGCATAGCTGAGATTCCTCCTGCACTGGTCCTGAACCTAGCAGTCTTTGGAAATATGTTGGAATAACATGACAGTATGCTTGGCAAGTCTCAGATATCATCAATATATGAATCCAGAAAGAGATAAACTCTAATCCAGACTTTTTACACTGAAAGTGGAGAAAATTAGGGCATATACACAGAGACGGCTGATGTTTAGATCAAGAAATGTACGATAAGAAAATTCTATGCTTTGCCCCTGTCATCGGTAAAGGTAGGCTAAGTGCTGTGACAGACATCAAAATTTCAGAATCTGAGCATGCTAAAAGTTTATTCCCCACTCCAGCAAAATGTCTGTTTGCTGCAAATAGGCAGCAACCTTGGACAAATATCCTACCAACATTAACTCACAGATACCAACTCAGTCCGTCAGTGGCTCCACTGTGCTCTAACCTTTGACTCCTGTTGAATCCTCTCCATCCAGGAAGATGGAGGAAGAGCAGCCATCTGTAAATTTGGAGCCTTGCAAGTTACAACACTACCTGCTTCAGAGTCCAAGCAAGAAGAGCTAAGGCTGAAAAGGATTTTGAGCTACAAAAGCCCTGTAATACTCATCTCTGCAAAAGTCAGATTCAGAGTGTAGCCATCCCACCTATTATTTCAGAAGACAATAACGTGGCCAATTATAAGCCCAGAAGAAGGCATAAGGGCGAGAAAGAAACAACATAAATCAAGCCTGAGAAATTTATCTAGGAAGGAATTTGGTTGGTGATCACTGGCACATGAAACCTACTGCAAGCCAGTAATTAGCAGCCCACTAAGTTTATAAAGGAACTGTATTAACCAAAAGCAAATCCCCGACTTAATACATCTTTGCCTGTGGCAGACTTAATATAAATTTGGGGCTCTCAAATTTGCACTAGGAGGAAATGGGCTCCAAAAACTGTGTGGCTGCCAAGGAGAGAGTAGCCCTCAGTGTCCATTTCAAAGGTGGCAATTAAAAAAAAAAAAAAAAAAAGGATCATCTCCCAGAAGGTAGAGCCTACATCTACAGAGAACAACAAACATGGCGGTTTCTCTAAAAGACCAGAAGCACGTTCGAATCAGGGAATTTTCCTTATTCTTTGGGTAGGATTTTGCAACTTGTATGGGCTAATTATTGCCATAATTTGGTCACCAAAAGCGAGGACTATTGTAGTTGCAAAGAGTGGCCTCCAGCTTACCAAATTAATGTCATTTGTCTCCAGGGCACACAAATTTTCTTTTCCTCTGTTGCAATCAAATGCAGTTGATTTCTGAATGGGAAGGGGCCTTGCATTTCTGGATCTTGGCCAGGCAAAGGGCTCATGATCAATCCTCTGTCTTTTCCTGCATTTACTATTTGGAGGTAGAATGTCACAAAGTCCTCACAAGCACATTTTTTAAGATGGGACAGAGTCAGCCTAAATCCTCGAATGGCGATCCTCTCCACTGGTACCCAACAGTACTTTCTGAGTTAGAAATCTTTAGTGTGCTAAACCAAGATTGAGGGAGACATTTGGAATTATCTTTACTAATAAATCTCCTACTGTAAAAATACTTAATGAACTGATTGAGAAAATGTAGGTTCCTGGCAATTAGAACAGAAATAACAAAGAGGATCCATCTGTGGGCTTCCCCAAGGACTGTAGGATACGTTATCCACAGCCCAGCTCAGTGGAAAGAAAATAACCTAAGTAAATCAAAATACACAAAAAATAAGGATCAAACCAAACACCTTAATCCCTAAAGATGGATGTAAATAGAGCCTCCACTATCTTCAAGCCTCCACTCTCTATGATTCCCTGAGGTTAAGGCCATTTAGAAGGGAACAATAGAGCTAGAGTAGTATCCAGATTTGCTGCTAAGAAATTCAAGTGTCACCCTGCACATGGCTCAAATCTAGTTTTTAATGTAAATAGGCAAGGATGTTCCCAGACCATGACTTTTCAAGAAGTTTTGAAACATCTTCTAGTAAACCAAAGGCTCCAAAATGAAACCGGAGTTGTTATAGGAGTTGTATTATCATAAGCATACCAGCAACAAAAAAAGGGAGGCACAGTGCAGCCAGTTACAGCCCCTCGGCAAATTCCAAGACTGATTACAAAGCTATAAAGAAATATTCTGCTAAGACCACATACCCCCCACCCCCCAAGGCTATCTTATCCAAATTTTCCTAGCAGTTCCCTGCATATCCTGAACAAGAAAAAGCCACGAAGTAGGGAAAAATAATGGTCAAATTTATAAAGCAATTAACATGTTGTTACAATAGTTGATTTTTTTTTTAATTTCCTTTCCTGTGTCCCTATACTCAGGACTGCTTTTCCTTTAGGCACATACTACATGAGCTATCCTGGAGATAATTGATTTTGTCCCTTTAGCTAAATGAAAATTTTTTATGATAATTTTCTCCACATAGCCCCCCAACCCCTGCTATAAGTTACAGGTAGCAGTAGCCTTTGAGGACTTTCTCTGTACATACCATTGCCCAGCTCTCTGGATTGCCATGCAGTAGGAAATGGTGCAATGCTTTTTCAGTGAGAGACGTGCTTCAGAATATTTGTGTATACAAGGAAAGAGGGGAAGTTATTTGTCTGTTGGCAGCCAAGGGATAAAACTGGGGAGATACCTCAAACCATATTTCCCAGCCCAGGACAGTTTTCTTCCTATGGGAATTGATCCTTTCCACCCACATAGGGGAGCCATGCCTCTGGCAGTCTGTCTATACAATGTGACCGTGCACACACCTTGTTCGGGGCATAACTGGTAGACCAGAAATGTGCTCAGCACTAAAAGTAAACCAATAAAATTACAAATCTCGGAAACTGGGATTTGAGATTCTAGGTCAGCCCAGCAGTCTGCTTAAACTGAGGTCATGCCCTAACAGCAGGAATGAGGCTAGCATCAGCTTCTAGGATCACAGAGGAGTAGGTAAATTGGACCACCCTGGAGCACCTGGGTGGCCCAGTTGGTTGGGCACCCAACTCTTGGTTTCCACTCAGGCCGTGACCTCAGGGTGGTGAGATCAAGCCCTCCATCAGGCTCAGCGTGGAGTCTGCTTGGGATTCTCTGTGCCCCTCCTGCTTGTGCTCACTCTCTCAAAGTAAATAAATCTTATTAAAAAAAAAAAAAAAAGACCAACCAGAGTGGAGAATGATGCAGATATGCAGAGAAAGTCAGAGGCAAGAGGCCATGAGACCCAGAAAGAGTGAGAATAAATACATGGACTCCCGATTAATCCCATGTAAAAGCAAACATACTCCTTAATCTTCAGTTTTCTAAAAGCTAACCCTACATCTTCCCAGTAAATGGGGGTTTTGCTGTTGGTTTGGTTTGACTTTTTTGTTGTTGTTCCTTTTTGCTTAAGCTCATTCAGGTTGGTTTTGTTTTGAAACTGCAGACACCTAGAGTAGCAACTAGCCACTCCCTTTGAGGCCAACCTCTTTGTGTACTTAATTCCCTAGTTTTAGACTCATCTGGTTCACTTGGCTCATTTTACACCTTGGCAAACTGTTAGGGGCCAGCATGACCCCTGGACAGGTCTTATGAGTGTTATTAAATAATTCTTGGTAATGTTCACCAGGAATTTTTTTCTTTCTTTTTTTTCTTTTTATTTCATTGACTGCAAAATTTCTTTCCCTTTGTTTTATTGAAGTCAGATATTAAATATGTAAGGATTTTCCTTTATATGCCTTTATAGCTGCTATCATGCTAATTCCATTTATCTTTCATCAGTTTCACATTTTGCATTATTTAAATAGAAGACACTTTATTCTGTCTGATCTGAAAATTTGTGCATTTGGGTTTTTGTTGTTTTTTCTTTTGTTGTTGTTTTGTTTTTATCATTTGCTTTTGATATACTGAATTCATCTTGTGCTTGGTTCAGGCTTACTATGCGGTTGGGTTGATATTTGTTCCAGGGTCTCCAATATGCTTTACGTTCACTTTCCAGGCTTCCCACAAGGTCAGGTTAAGTTTACCTGATCACCTTGGCCAGCCCAGTTAGCAGCCATAATGACAAAAAAAGGCAATACTACTCAACCCCGAGAAGAACATCACACTAATTTTTTTCTAATTTTCATATCTCAACAATTCCTCTAGTTTCCCTCCTCTGAATAAAAACTCAATTGACTAAAAACATCCTACATATCTTATTAAAAAAAATAATAACTTCTGAGAGAAATGGCACCAAGAAGGGGCACATGAATGGTTCAGTTGGTTAAGCGTCTGCCTTTGGCTCAGGTCAGGACCAATTGAGCTCCAAGTGTTTCTCCCTCTCCTTCTGTCCCTCCCCCTGCTCATGCTCTCTCTGTAATTCTAATTAATTATTTTTTTTTTAAAAAAGAAAGAAATGGCATGAAGGATTATCTCCTCTCAAGAAATATGATTTGTCTCTGCTTTTCATTCTTTTAAAAAGTGCCTACTATTTTCCCACAGCTTTAGGGTCAATTACAGTATTGCCATATGTAATATGCAATAATAAAGCTAGCTTTCAAGCTGCTCGGTCCCGAAAATAAAGTGTTCAAACACCTGAAAATACTTAGCTTCCAGTAGATTATATGTGCATCAAAGCTAATTTTGTTTTCTGTTAAGTCTTTGCTTTGGACCTTCTACTGTATATGTAAGTACAAGTCCATTCTCCAGTTAATGGAGAAACAGTACACTTCACTAAGCACTTCTAGCTCCTTGGCTTGCGTTATAACATCCCCAGACTCTCTCCAGATAAGTTATTTTATTGGATATTGGAAAATCAATAAGAAAAGATTATGAAGACATTGCTTCTGCTGGTTGCATAGGGATCTGATATTCTAGACTTGGCTTACAGACAGGACAGCTCACCTGGGCCACTCTGCTCTGCCGGTCTCAACCTCTTTCTTAGATCAATAGTTTAACCCAGGTGTGTTCTATTTGAGGTGATGAGAACTGCTTTGAATCCACTCAAGATTTGCTACCAGCACACTGTCATTTCTGCCTTATTAGCCAAAGCAAGTCACATGGCCAAATGCACATAACAAGGGTAAAGAAATACACTCCACTTTTATGTAAGGAACTCAAAAACCATACATTAACAGTCTTATAAAGATTTAAAAAATCAGAGGTCATACATTCAAATGGCCAAGAGACACATGAAAAAGTGCTCAACATCACTTGGCTTCAGGGAAATAAACAAATCAAAACCACAGTGAGATACTACTGCACACCAGTCAGAATGGCTAAAATTAACCAGTCAGGAAATGACAGGTGTTGTTAAGGATGCAGAGAAAGGGGAACCCTCCTACATTGTTGGTGGGAAGCTGGTGCAGCCACTCTGGAAAATAGTAGAGGTTTCTCAAAAAGTTAAAAATAGAGCTACCCTACAACCCAGCAATTGCACTACTGGGTATTTTCCCTAAACATACAAATGTAGTGATCTGA
>CM053605.1:153040540-153071132 GCA_028646535.1 Procyon lotor
AAAAAAAACCAGGGGTCATAATGCAATCCACCAACAACCAACTAGGCTTCTGTCGCCATATTTGAAATGAAGAAATTGGATTAAATATTTTAGATCTTTTCCAGCTCTAACATTATGGTTCTATATAAACTTTTTTTTTTTTTTTTTTTAAGAGAAAGAGAGTGCATGAGTGAGTGGGGTATTGAGGGAGAGGGAAAGAGAGAATCCCAAACAGGCTCCACACCCAGCGCAGAGGGCCAACCTGGGGCTCAATCTCACGACCCTGAGATCTTGACCTGATTTGAAATCAAGAGTCAGAGGCTTAACCAACTGAGCCACCCAAAAACTCCTAAAATTTTCAATGTATTGCTTTGCAATCCCAAATTATGTTTATTACTCTACTGATCATAGATCTCTGTACAAATTAAATTTATAACACATTATAAATATTTCAATATATACAATGTATCCAATTGCTCTATTTCCAGGGAGGACCACAATTAAATTGCATTAGAAAATCCATTAACAACTGTTTTTTAAACTAAAGAGAAAGGTGATTCTGTGTCCTTGGATGTAATTCAAATAATTCAGACTTTACCAGTCTTCAGAAATGAATTGAGGTCACATCAGGATTTCTAACATATCACATTTTATTGATTCTATAATCCATCTGTTGATGTAGTACCAGTATCCACACCCACACATCTACTGAATAATTTTTAAGAGTCTCCAGGTTGTATGTATACTGTGCATACTTACAAATAAGTCCACTTATTTTCTCCAGTTCTGGAATATTTACTGATACCTTGTCCCTGCAAATACATTTAAGGACAGCAACTTGAGTTTTTCTGACAGAAAGTGAAAGACACCCATTTGAAGTGTGTATTTCTTTTCTTTTTTTATTTTATTTTATTTATTTTTTTCCTCAAATATGTTTATTTTATTCTTCCAGTGTTACAAGATCTATCGTTCATGCACCACACCCAGTGCTCCAAGCAATATGTACCCTCTTCAATATTTCAATGAGTTTTGACAAGGTTAGGCAACTGGGTAATCTTAACTGTAATCTAGAGTATTCTCATCACCCTCAAAAATTTCTACGTACCCCTCTCTATCAATCCTTCTCCTTCTGTCCCAGTGCCAGGCAAACGCTGAGCTGTTCTCTTTCACTCTAGATTAAATTTGACTTTTTGGAGGTCCATATAAATAAAATCATACATCAAGCTTTATATCGGAGCAGGATTTTTTTATATCCTCACAGGATTTATTGTGATTCATTCATATGTTTGCTTGTATCAGTCTGTTTATTCTTTTACAGTGTTGAGTGTTATTCCATTGTATACATACGCAGCCGCTTGTTTATCCACTCAACTGCTGAAAAACATTTGAGATTTTTCCAGTCAAGAGGATCATACACAAAGCTTTATAACATTTGTGTACAAGTTTTTCCATAGAATCTTGATATTCTTTATGATTATAATCTAATCATTATACTATTATGTGATAGTATTTAATTGTGGTTTTAGTTTGCATTTTTCAGAAGGCTAATGATGTTAAGCAACTTTTCATGTGATTATTGGCCATGTGTGTACCTTTTAAAGCCATGTACTTTCAACCTCTTGCCAATTTTTAATTATCTCGTCTTACTATTGAGTAGTAAGAGTTTTTCACATACTCTGAACATGCATCCTTCATGTATATATATTCCCCCTGTCATTTTCTTAAGTGTTTTTTGTGAACTGGAGTTTTATATAGATACATACCTTTTATCAGTTTGTTCTCTTATGCTTTGTGCTTTTATATCCTATTCCAAAAAAATTGTATCTATCCAAAGATCAAGAAAAATTTTCCTTCCCTATTGGTTTCTGTTGTACACTATTCAATTTTATGCTTAACTCTCTGATCCAGTTTCAGTTAATTTTTATGTGTAGTATAAGGTAAGGATCCAGGTTCCTTTTCTGTATATGGATAATCAACCAGCTGTTCCCCCACACTTTGACAAAAAAAGAAAATCATTCTTTCCTCAGTGCATTACTTTGGTACATTGGTTAAAAAACATTAATTGACCATATATGCTTGGGTCAGTCTCTGAACTATATTCTGTCCCATTCTTCTGAGTGTCTTTGTTTCAATTACTATATTATTATAGCTTTGCAACAAGACTTGAAATCAGTGTTTGTCATATTTTTTTTAAATTCTTTTGGTTATTTCAGGTCCTTTGTTTTCCCATATAAATTTTAGAATCAGCTCATTTGTTTCTATAAAATGCCCTCAGAAATCTTGAGATCACATTGACTCTAGATCACTTTTTAGAGAACAGACTTTTTAAACATTTGGTCTTTTGATTCATGAGTTTATAGTGTTCTCAATTTATTTTGTATATCTTCACAGATACTTATAATTTATAAGATTTATAAGATACTTATAAATTATAAGATAAATTAAATATCTCAATTTAAAGTATAATACTTTACTTATTAATTCAAGTTCTTCAACTTCTCTCAGCAATGTTTTATAGTTTTCAGTAAATAATTCTTGCACATATTGTCTTAAAATTACTTTTAAGTATTTTGTGACTTTAACGTTATTATAAATATTGGTTTTGATTTTACCTCCAATTGTCTATTGCTACTAAATAAAAACAAAATTGTATTTGTGTATATTGACCTATTGTCCTGTAACTTCAAGTTGACTTATTATTAATTAATTGATAATTATTATTAGTTAATAATTATTATTATTAATAACTGTATTATCAATTATTATTGATGTATATTTCAGACCATTTGCTAAATAACAACTATGTGATTTGCAAATAGACACTTTGATTCTTCCTGTTCAATCTAAATGTCTTTTATTTCTTTTTCGTACTTTATTGCTGAGATGTTGCATAACAGTGATGAGATGAGAAAGAACAATTTGCCTTCTGCCCAATTTTAGAGCCAAATATTCAGTCTCTTGATTATATATGGCACCAGTACTATATTTTTCTGTAGACGCTCTTTATTGGATTAAGGAAGTTCTCTTTTTTTCTAATTTGGTGATGTTATCCTCATGAATAGTTGCTGAATTTTTGTCAGATTCTTTTTTTGCCTCTATATAGATAACTATATAGATTTTCTCCTTTACTCTTTACATGGTGTAATATATTTCCAAACACAAAACCAACCTTGCATTTTTGGTATATACACTATTTAGTCGTATATCCAATGTGTTAACCTTTTTTTACATGTCACTAGATCTCATTTGTTAGTATTTAATAGTTTTTTGTTGTTGTTGTTGTTGTTGAGAAACAAATTTTTAAGAAATCTTGGTATAGAGTTACCTTTTTTGGTAATTTTTTTGGTAGACTTTCAATTGCTGCCCTCATACAATGAACTAGAAAGAGTTCCTTCCTGCTCCTTTTTCTGAAAGAGTTTGGTAGAATTCGTACTATTACTTTTTTTCTTAAATTATCAGTAGAATTCACCAGCAACTGCATTTTAGCCTGGAGTTGTCTTTGTGAGAAGATTTTACTTATTAATTCAAGTTCTTTAACAGATATAAAGCTATCTAGATTTTTTTATTTCTTCTTTTTTTGATGTAATGTTGAATTACTAAATTATACCTAAACTAGATTTCTTATTCTTTTTTTATTCCATTGTGGTAATTTTTGTCTGCCCATTCCATGTAGGTAGTACAATAGTACAATTTATTAATATACAATTGCTCATAACACTTCCTTATTACCCCTTTAATGTCTTTTGAATCTGTGTTGATGTCCATCTTTCATTCATTATATTGGTAATTTGTGTCTTTTCTCTTGATTAATTTAGTTAGAAATTTCTCAATTTTATTGCTTATTCAAAGAATAAGTTCTTAGTTTCGTTGAGTTTTTTCATTTTCTCACTGATTATAGTCATCCTTTTATTTAATTTGGATTTAATTTTTTCTTTCTTTTCTTGCTTCTTAAGGTGGAAGCACAGATCATTGATTTTAGATCTTGCTTCTATTCTACTATAAACATTTAATGCCATAAATTTTTCTCTATAAATTGCCTGAGTCTTATAATTTTGCTATATTTTGCTTTCATTCATTTCTAAATATTTTCTAATTTCCTTTCTGATTTCTTCTTTAACCTATGAATTTAGAGATACATTGTTTAATTTCCAGGTATTTGAAGTTTTCCTAGATATCTTTTCATGCTTTATTCCCAATTTAATTATGTTGTAGACAACAAACATACTTCAAATGAGTTAAGTCCTTTAAATCTGTCAACACTTGATGATTTATAGCAGCTTATGGTCTAGCTTTGAGAACGTTTTTATGCACACTAGAAATAAATGTACAATCATATGCTAGGTGGAATATTCTATAATGTTACTCAGGTCAAGTTGGTTGACATTGTTGTTCTAGTCTTCAATATCTTTACTGATTTTCTGTCTACTTGCCCTAAGATTACTGACAGAAAAATGTACTCTCCAAATATAATTGTAAGCTCAGCTAGTTCTCCATTCACTTATCATTACTTGATTCATGCATTTCAAAGCTCTATTATTAATTACATACACATCTAGAACTACTAAGTCTAAATAGTGAATTGACCCTTTATTATTAGAAATGTACTGCTTTATTCCTGTTGTGAAGTCAACATTTTTAGGATTATTATATTTACATGGTGCATCTCTAATTTTAACATGTTTCTTTATATATTATGAGAGTTTTCTGAGGACGGTATATGGTTTGTGCTTTATAATTCAATTTAACAATCCTGCACTTTTAATTGGAGTGTTTAAACTATCAAAATCCAATGCAATTATTGGTGTGGTTGGGTTTAAGTTTATATCCTGCTATTCGATACTTTTACAGGGTAGAAAACTCTAGGTTGACTATTGTTGGTTGTTGTTCTTTATTTATGTACTTTACATAAATTTATGTTCCATTGTTCTCTCTCTTGCATTGTTTCTGATGAAAAGTTTATAGCTCTTTTGTTTTTATTCTGCTATACACAATGTATATTTTTTTTTCTAGGTACTTTTATGAAATTCTATTTATCACTGGTGTTTTTGTTTTTGTTTTTGTTTTGCAGTTTTCACTATAAGGTTCCCTGTCTGTTTTTCTTTGTTTTAATCCTCCTTGGAGAGTTTTTGGGTCTGTATTTAACTTTCATCAAATTTGAAATAATCTCACTATTATTTCCTTAAATCTTTTTTCTGACACTCTCCCTTGATGGACTCTTATTATACTGGATATTATCACACAATTCACCAATTTTATGTCCATTATTTTTCAGAATTTATTTCTCTGTGTTTGATGTGGCATAGTTTTTGTTGCTATGATTTCAGTTTATTGATTTTATCTTGAAGTTTCTAAACTGCTAATGCAATCAGTGACTATTTCATTTTAGGTATTAGATTTTTCCTAGTTTTATTTTGTTCTTTTTGTGTCTTCCATTTCTTCCTCACTATCTTCATATTTTCTTCTATGTAGTTCAACATATGTACAATAACATATTAGTAATCCCTTCACTTTCACTTGTGGACTTTTTTCTATACACTGATCTTTCTTGATTTTGTGTCAAAATTTCTTGTTTATTGCCATATCTAATATTTTTTAATTGAAAGCCAGACACTGCGAATTTTAAGTTATTGTCTAGTCATTGCTTAGTTCCCTTAAAGGGTCTGGTAGTCAGTTAAACTCTTTAACGTAAGTGTCATTAACCTTAACTTTTTTTGAGTACTTATAGAGTAGCTAATACTCTAGGTAAGGCTTAGCCCCATTTCTAAGGCATAATCTTTTTTGGGTGTATAGTGAATGCTTTGAGTGATCAGTGAGGACTCTCAACTCTGGCTAATAAAAATTTAAACATCTTCCAATCCTGTTGTACAAGGTCTAGAAACCATGCAGCTCACAGCTCACTCATGCTTCTTTGTCAATGTTCAACCTAATATTCAAAAGAGAATCAATTGGACATCTAGGCAGATTTTTTAAGTTTTTTCTGTATAAACCCCCTATTTTAAAAATCTACCCCTACAAATTTCAACCATGATCTGCTTAGGACCCTTCTTCTTGCTCTGAGGTTTGGAATACGCTTCCAAGAAGAAAGTCAAAGTGATTGTAGGGCTAACCTTGTTTTCTTACCCTTTCTGAAGGATCACAGTACTGCACTGTCCATTTTCCAAAGTATATGAAAACCATTACTTTGTATAGATTTTCTTGTTCTCTATTTTATGATGAGAGATTAAATGTCCCTATTATTTCATTGTTGGCCAAAAGCAAAAATTTCCCACCATTATAATTTTATCTGACTACTAAGTAAAGCAGTATACACAGGGAACATTTTAAAAGAGGACATTGTTGTTTATTAACACCAAGCATAAAAAACAGTAACAGTTTTGGAATTATCCCAAAACAAAAGCTAATGTGTATAATGTATCTTATAAACTTGATTTACAGTTAAGTAAAAAACTTAACAAAAGAGCAGTATGGTTGAGTGAAGAGATTTTGAAGAAAACTTTAAGATCATTTCTCTGATTCAAAACTGTATGCCAACAATTTGGAAAGACAGTTCTTAATGCAGATGATTCCAGAGAAGCATAGTGTTAAGCATACCCAAACAATTATTCACTGCTCAAAGTATGATTCTAAAATATTACACAGATAAGTGGCTGAACAAATGACAGAAACCATCAATATCCAGCTCTGTTTAAGGCTAAAGAGAAGGATTTAGATAAGAGGGAAGTCGGAAATATAATATTTCAAGAGAGAACATCTATTCTAAGATGAGTTAAACAAACAAAATAAATATAAAACTACCTAATAATTCCAAGATATTAGTGGATTATAGTTGTGGGAGTGGGGAATGGAAAAAAAGAATCCCATGAGAAATGCTAGATTAAGATCATACTCTGAGAGGTTTCATTCACTATTCCAGAAAAGCAGAAGACATTTTAATATAACATCCATTTGTCAAATGTATAAAGGAAGATGTAGACTCTAAAACAAGATTCAAAATGAGTTATTAGGTAAGAAAACAAGATGAAACACTTATCAACTGAGCAAATAGTCATTGATTGAGCAAGGTAATTAAATGGATAATGCAAATGCACACTTAAACTAGAATAGAAACTTAGTAGAGGAGAGAATGAATATACACTGAAATTTGATGTGAAGGACATCTTGAGAAAAATCACAGGGAAAAAAAGGAACAGTGAGAAAGATGAAAGTGGAAGAAAGATGATGGAATGGAGAGCAAAGAAATATGAGCTAACATACAGCTATTTCATGTCTAAAGAAGAGATGTAAACAAATAAAACAATGTATTTCTAAAAAAAGAAAACTTACAGAAAATTAAGGGAGACCTGAGTTTGCAATTGAATAGACCCTCCTCAGAGAAAGAAAAGAGCAACAAAAATCAAAATACATCTTGTTAATAATATTCTTTAACTTCAAGGATCAAGAAGAAATCTTAGCCTAGACAGGAAAAAAAGGAAGAGATCGTCTACCAGTAAGAAGAAAAATATGACTTGCCTGTACAATCTCATCAACCTCTGATGACAGTGTAACAACTTCTACAAAATTTTGAGGGGAAAAATTCTGGACATATCATATATTTATAATTATATTATGCAGTTATATATAATTACATATATGCAGTTATTAATCATGTATGAAGGGATTCTCAAATATTCAGGGAATATGGAAATTATAGACAATAAATAGACAAGTAAGTAGGTAGACAGATAATTTCTTGGGAAAATTTAGAACAATCCAGGCAACCGACATATTCAAATACAAAAGTAACAAATGAAATATTTATGGTAGGGGCAGACCAGTGGGAAAAACAGGGAATAAATACAAACATAGATTTACCTTAAATACTGGTAGTGTTTATTTTTACCACCCTATTACCATATACATCACTATATACCATTATAAAAGTTAAAAGAATACTATGAAGAAAAAATTTAAATAGTAACAGTAATAAAATTAAATAATAGATTGGCAGCAAAGTCTAAGATCATGTTGGCAGAAGAGGAAAAAGGAAGTGAAGAATTTCATCATTTTTGCAGATGATGAAGAAATTCAGTGTCTACTGTTTAATATCACAAGTTTATAACTTAGGAAATACATAAAATGTGTAATTATTACTTAAAGTTATATACATAATAATTCGTTTATCTAAAACATGCAGCATACCTAAAAATTACTAGGAGTGGTGGGTAGGGATTGGAGACCATGTAGCAAAATTTAGAAGACAATGAAACTAACAAAGAAGAGTGAAGCAAAGATAAGATGGAAAAAAACCAAACTTATCTATTATGAAAACAATATATTATAACAATAAGCATCAATGAGATTGATTTTGATAATAGTGATTAATCTAACAACAATTTGAGATTCTCTTATGTGCCAAACACTAGAAATAAGATAAACAATATAGACCCGGTTCACATCTACATTCAGTTTGCCATATAATGAAAGAGTGGATGAATAATAAAAGTCTTATGAGTGCTATGAGAGAGAAATATAGAATGCTAAGAGTATGTACAGTACAGAGAACTAAGTTGGTCTCAGGAATTAGGAAAGGCTTCTGAAGAAGTGGCATTTAAACTCAGACTTGCAAATGAGTAAGATTACCTAGGCCATAAGGAGGGAGAGGGTTGAAAGGCATTCCAGAGAGATGCTAGAACAAATACAAAAACACTCTTGCAAAAGAATACAGTGAGATCAAGGAAATATGAAAAATTCAACATATTCCAGCCCAGGCAAATGAGGAGGAACGTTTTATATCATAAATCTGGCAAGGTGAGCAAGTAGGCCGACTTAAAACTTTTGAATCCAGGGGCACCTGGGTAGCTCAGCTGGTTAAGAGTCTGACACTTTGTTTCAGCTCAGGTTGTGACCTCAGGGTCTTGAGACCAAGCCCAGCATCAAGTTCCATCCACGCTCAGCATGGAGTCTGTTTAAGACCCTTTCTCCCTCTCCCTTGGCCCCTCTACCCCACTCTCTCTCTCTTTATATATATATATATATACATATGTATATATATATATATATATATATATATATATATATATATATATAATCTCAGATAAATAAATCTTTAAAAAACAAGACAGAACAAGAGTTTGGCCTCATCAAATTTGCATTATTTTTTGATGCAAAAAATATTTTTTGTGAAGGAGTGTTCTAGGCATTACAGAATGATTAGCAGTATCCCTGACTTGTACCGACTAGATGCTAGTAGCACCATCCTTACTAGTTGTCAATAGTTGTGACCAATAAAATGACAAACAAATGTCCCTTGGATGACAAAATTACCCCAGCTGGGGAACACTGGATTAGGGGGAATCAAGGGAAGGTAGGGAGGCTGGATAGTTGGCTGTTGGATGCGCCAGACAAGTTAATGTTTGCTTACACTACAAGGTGGGTGTATAAATAGGGAGAAGTGAAAAAATGTCAGTGCTTGAGCAGCAGAATTGATCTTGATTCATTGAATGCTGGAAGTGAGGAAGAAAAATTAACCAGCTGTTAAGCCTGGCTGTGTTGCTTGAGCTAGATAGATACCAAAATGGAGAATATATGACAATAAGCAGAAATATGCTGGAAGATTTTAATTTTGCTTTGGACTTGTTGACTCTAAAGTATTTATGAAATAGTCAAGGACTAATACATGTAAATGAAAATTATCTCTGAATTGTGGAATTTGGTGTGCTGATTTTCTTATTCCCATTTTTTCTATTGTTTTACTTTATTTACTTAAAGTAAATAAAGTTTGTTTTACTTTTTACTTAAATTAAAAGTATTTATTTTATGAATAAAGACATAACATTTTCCACTTTGAAAAGTTAGTTTGTAATAAATCTTATGATCAAATAATACATATGGAGGTATACTCTCCTTAACTTCTATTATTTGATACTATTTATTAGATATTAATATACCTTTTATGTTTCAGATGTTACATGCAATATGTATCAATATATGTTTCTGTTTTCTTTTTTCTGGAAAGCTAAAGATGTATATAATTAATGCTAATATTAATGGCTACATAGTGAGGAAATATATTTGAATTGATTATTTGATCAATATAGAAGTCTAAAAGGTTGAGTTGATTTTATTTCTTTACATTTTTAGTTAATTCACCAAAATTAGGCATAATTTTCATCCTTTGATCCACTTGACAATATGGATAGAAAATCTAATCCATTTATTTTTGTGATGAACTGAAGAACTCCTCACTTATTATGTTTTTTAAGAAAAAAAATAAACAATAGAAAATAAGATTTACCTATGATTCATGGAAGTATACAGTGCTACAATACCATGTTTCCAATTTTGCATACTTAGTGGATTCCAGGAATAGGAAGGAAAAAAAACTCACATGTCAGCAATTGAAGTCCTTGCAAATTTTCTGCACTGTGAGTATCAAGAATCTCTGGTCAGAAAACTTTCCTTATTTTTTCTTGACTTCCTTTATTTTCACACTGACTTAAGTAGGTAGTAAATATTTCTGACAAGTACTTGGTTGTCAAATACTTTGTAGAGTTTTTCCATTATACTTTCCTCCAAGGAGTAGATGAGCTCTTTCAGGTTACCAGGGTCTGCTGCACTGACAACATAATTAATGAAAAGTCACTGAACTGGGCAAAGGTCCAAAAAGGCCAAAAAGCCAACAGTCCCCACCCGCAATTCAGCATTATTTCCTGAGACTTTCCCTTTCTAATTGTGATATAATTCAGGTTGGCACCTGGGGTAGTGGTTGTACTACTGATGGTACTTTCCTAGTAATAGGCATTACATGTCCTTAGTCACCTCATAGCAGTTCCTTACAATGTAATTTGATTTCAACTAGAATAATACTATTCTTAGACAGCCCTGAAGACAGTATCATTACTTTGGCTAGCTTTAATTGTGAATGCACACAAGGCACATATGTGTTTTATTAGGCATGTCCTTTGGTCAAGCCTCAGTGCAGATACATTTTCAACTTGTGCATAATTAGATGCTGTGCTTTATTAATTGCCAAGGGAGTTACTAGAGAGATGGTTTACTCTGCCAAATTTTTATACCTCTGAACTAAAAATTTAAGGACCCTTGCAACATCTGAGACAGATTTACCTTTAATTGTTTGATGTAATATGTAAATTTACCAAACCTCTAACATCAGTAGAATGACATAAACACACAACAAAAGAAAACCTTTTAAGAAATGATAGCCTCTAAATTCTCAGACACTCTTAAGATATATTTTTAAAATTCTTCAGATATATTAATTCAGAAAGATACTCAAGTATTCCAATTCTATAGTGATTTGGGGGGGGGAGATGGGAAAAAATGAAAGAAGGAAGAAAAGAAAAAAGAAAAGCTATCAGCACATAAAAAATACCTGATTCGTATTAATTTTTTTAAAAGATTTTATTTATTTATCTGACAGAGAGAAGGAAATCATAAGGAGGCAGAGAGGCAGGCAGGAGGAGAAGGAGAAGCAGGCTCCCTGCTGAACAGAGAGCCCGATGCGGAGCTTGATTCCAGGACCCTGAGATCATGACCTGAGCTGAAGGCAGAGCCTTAACTCACTAATTTCATGAGAACAAAAGAAGATGTAACAATACATCAGATATGGTAATACATTCTTAGCCCCATGTAAAGGACATAGAAATATAATATTTGCTTATCATGTAGAAATAAAAAAAAATATCTCTAAGAAATTAGGTTCTTTTTTAGGAGGAATAACATTAAGGTTTAACTTTGATCACTCAGATGATAGGACTGGATTTACTATAATTTCCTGAATAGGCATTAAGCTAGAATACTCCAAGGGCAGTGTGCCACTTCATCTTATTTCTCCATCACTAAGTACAGGGCCTGGCATATCTGTTCATGACTCAACAAATATTTATTGAGCTACAACTTGCAAGACACAGTGCTAGCTTATGGGCATTTAACACCAGAAACTCCTCCATAGAACTTATATTCTAATAGGAGTGACAAATACTGAACAAGACACTGGCCTATATGAGATATTCAGGGATGGAAGAGATACTAAAATGGATGACCTGGAAAGTTGCATGAGGCTCTTGCAACATTAACCCTCATGTGGTAGAGTCTGGGCTATAGTAGGCGCTGAAGAAATACTTAAGTATATAAATGATTGGCTAAATAATCATGTGAAAGTTCTAACTGACTTCATATTCCTCTTTTCTTGGCCTGTTATGCTCTAAATGTCTCAAACAAGTCTACTATTAGTCTGATTTACCACTTAAAAATCTCTCTGCTAGATCACTCATTCCTAAAGAATATGCCAGCAAGAATTCATCCTCTACTGCTAACTTATTAAGGCTATTAATGAATAATCATACTTAGTCTCACAAATGAGATAGTGATAATCATAAAAGTAAGAATCTCAGTACCAAAAAACATGAACAGATGAGTGTAGAAAGACATACTCACGTCTTTACTATAGTACAGATGTACTATTTACATCTATACTACTTTATACGCAGTGTTATAGTAATGGGAAAAGGCCTTCGGTCCAAAATTCACTTCTTCCATGGTCAATGCTGCTTAAGGAATTAAGATTTTTAAATTATCATTAAATAATACTTGAACATCCATTGGTTCATTTTGACATCACTCTAAATGAAAAGTCAATAAATAAGAGATAACATGTAGAAAGTACATGCACAAAACCATTTAAACCAATACTCATATTGTGCTATTTTTCCTTCACATTTATATACCAAGCAACACAACATTATTATTAAAAGCTATGAGCTCTAAGAAATTTACACACAAAATTTACATAAGATCTACATGTATAGATGAGATCTAAAATTATAGCCATACTCACTATATCGCCTCATCACTTTATAAAAATTTTGATTGTCTTCAACTTTAAGTCAGTGTTAATTTTTATTGGGAAAACCAACTCAAGTAACTTCTACCTGCATTCACTTTGATCCCTACAGCAAAAATTCATAAAATTAGATTTTCACTATTATTTCCATTCAAACGGATCATTTTTAATTAGTACAAAGAAACACCAAATAACCTTTGGGGATTTTGACTGAAAATTCTGTCTTGAGACCACAGCTTACCAACATTGGGTAAGATCATAGCAATTTAGTTCTGTCATGGTTCTGCAGCCACATTAATAAAATCTAGAATGAACAAGTCAACATTTTTCTATTCTCCACTTCCAGTATTATTGAAAATACCCAAAAGGCAAAGGCTAGACCAACTAGTATCACTGTACAAGAGATGTTTAATGAAGGAGTTAGAAGGGAAAAGGCAATGATTGGGTTTAAGGATATAAAAGTACATTCTGAGTCTTGTTCAAAAATATTTGTGAAATAAGTGAGATTGCTTTTTAACTGGAAATTTTAAAAGTAATAGATAAAATGGATTTAACTGTATTAGACACTGAAACTCTGACAACAAAACGAATGGTAGGTTTAGCTGATCTCAATTTAGAAATCAAGTAAAAAGTCAACACAGCCATCCTTATTTGGCAATGTGTTGAAAAGTTGATTATCATTATTACTATTATTATTATTATTTCGCTTTGAACTTTTCAGCCAGTTGCTCTTGTTCCATATGAGGCACAGCTTTTAATTCTAGAAACTGAATAGCTTATTCAAAGTGACTGTTAGTTTTTTAAAAGAGAACTAATTAATTAAGTCATTGTTTTTTCCCCACTCAATGGGTAAACTAATTAACAAATAAGACAAAAGTTAGATTGAATAATTTAAAAAACCATCTATATCACTGATAAAACTAGTACCAGTTAACATGGCTTTGAAAGGAAATTACAACAGCTTCCTCAAGGATGCCCAGAGTTGGTCAATTTACCCACTTGCTTAGAGGCTGAACTTGGCAGAACTCCCCACGAGGAGTCTTCCCCTCTCAAACTGATGTTAAGGCAGAAGTCAGAAGGCCTGCTTTTCACAGGCAGCTTGACCCTAGAGCAAAGGTAAGGAAAGGCTAAGAACTGACTCCCAGTTCTGCCAACTCAATAGCAAGGGAACACTCACTAGACAGAAGTCAATGTTAAGATTCAAGGTTGAGAGTGTTTAAATAAAAGATACCTCCCTATATACAAACTGTCAGGGAAGTCTCCTTCCCACCCAAAAGTTATAAAAGGAAACTAAAGTTCATAAAAAGCTCTAGAGTTCCACATTTACACAGGATGAAAGCATCAAATGTTTAGAGAGAATTTACCTTTTTCCTAAAGAAAATCAGTTATAGGAGTTTGGAAACCAAATAGGTTTTATTCAATAACTTTCATTGAAGTATTATAGGCACAATTACTCATTAGTCCAAGTTTTAAGGTCATGTGTTTGTTAATATCTGATACAATAAGCATATTTTCAGACTCAATGGCTTGATGTTAAAATATCTTGAAGATTATGCTATTATGTCATATCCTTTTTTTCCCCTCCTAATCCTATGCTCTATAACTGCATCTATAACATGGAAAGTTGTTTACTATAAGGTTAAAAATATTGATGAGTGATAATGTTATTTTGAGATTTTTTTTAGATTGATTTGCAATTTCTTTCCTGCTATATTTACCCCTTTCCCCTCACCACACATACTTCACCTGACTTCATTCCTGTTCTAAACAACAAGCCAGCTCAGGGGAAGTAAGGTATGGGAAAGGCCTGAAAAGATGAGTAGCCCGCAAGTCATTCTCATTTTTTTTTTTTTTTCAAAAACTTAAGCCCTTAGAAAATTTAGCAAGGTTTTTGAAAAAGGAAAAAAAAAAGCAGATTGAAAGTAAAGGCAGATTGATTAGAAGAACTACGGGGAGATTCTTTCTCCCCTCATGCCTTCCACCCGCCACACCAAAACTATATATTTCATTCACTGTTGGGAAGGGAAGAAGGAGAGACGTCTATTGTAGTGAATCCCTTGGCTTGGTGCAGATGAGCCCCCAGAGAGAAATGTCTTTCTGGGTCACAGGCACAAAGTCACAGCCATACACCTACAGGGCTCAGTTAGTCAGGAATATTAGTTGTCTCAGGGTAACTTATGACATATGACTTGGTGACCATCCTCTGAAAAATCTAACACTATGAAGTCCCAGACCCTGAGAAAGAATTACTGAGATTAAATTCCCTGTCCTCTGGATAGAATAGTGGGCTTGATGGAGAAATCAACTGATTTATGGAAAATAAAAACATGCATTGTTTCTTGCTTGCTTGAATTTGTAGAGTGACATTCATGCCCCTACAAAATTCCAAGTGCTCATTCTTCATTATTATATCGGGCAACACTCAATTTGTAGAAATTTAGTTGAGAATTTATGTGGACAATCAACAGAAAGAGTTTATTTATGTAACAGCGTAAGAGAGAAATCAGGAAAGTTGTATTTGAGTCACATCACAGCTATTGACTGTATCACTGTGGACAGATCCTACCTTCTTGTCTCTAGTAATTCTTAGAAAATTACCCTAATAGTTCGTTTTGAGGAAAAAGAGCAGGGAATTTGTTTGGTAGTTTGTAACCCAAACTAGTTCCCGATATTACTGTAATGATTTTAAATAGGAGGATAGACAAGACCACCAGATGGTCTATAGTTATAATTGAAGGTAGATAAAAGAGACCTTATTACATGAGAAATATATAATTTTACTCACCCCTTAATTCAAGGTTATTGGCCTTTCACTTTAAAAATAAACTGTTTTCACTGTATTTTGAGTTAGGCATGTACTTTATCCCATTCAGACATAAGGGGACCAAATATCAAATGTACCATACTAGAAAATATAGACAATGAAACTTCTTGAAGATCAATCAGTGATTACAGCTTGGGAATAACTGATGTTCAGAGTAGGTACCTTTTTGCTTTAATCTCTTTGAGCTTCAATTTCCACATCTATCGTATGAGAATAATAATGTTAACGGCAGCAGAGATGTGATAAGAAAGCGATTTGCGCAAGATGTTATGGAATTGAGTACAGAAGCACTTAGCTCTACTGTGATGGTCAGGGAAGCCCTCAGAAAGGAGTAAGTCTTACAAGTGGATAAGAGGAAGGGGTGGCAGAAGAGACAGGATGTACAACATCTCAGGCAAGAGAGAACATATTAAAAGAAATCCTAGTGATCCAGAGTGGCCAGAGTTCGGGGTAAATATGGTGGAATGCTGGGAGGTGAGTCAGGAATGATAGCTGGGGATAAAAATAATGGCCTTTCTCTGACATACTCAATAGCTTATATTGGTTCTGTAGACAGTAGCATTCTGAGGTATTTTTAAAGCAGAACTTACAATATTGATACACAAGTTTTTTTTTAGAAAACTGAGCAAATATCGGATCTAAAGTTTTTTATGCTCCTTCAGTATCTTGTGTTCCTGCTTAAGTTCAACTATAGAATCCAGGACAGCCAAACTTAGAAATTAGTTCCCACCCTGATAGAAACCTAAATGTACCACAGTGAGACAGTTCTTTCGTCAGTGTATGGATCCATCTTGTTAAATTCATAAGCTACACAACTTGCCTTCATTCCTTAATCACTGTTTTCAATTTTTAGTGGATCTATAATTGATAATCCAATGTGTCAAGCTCATTTTCAGCTTCAGTGCCTGCTTGGTCCTCTAAGACCCATCTGTTCTGACTCATTGCCTGATTTTGATATTTTACTCTCTTCCTTGGTGGTTCATCTGATTCTAGCAACCTGCTTCTGATTTGACTATTTTCTAAGCATAAATAGCTCTTGAATTTATCACCTACCTAAATCTACATTCCACATTTTGCCTTAAGCTTCTTATTCAAAGAACATTTCTTGAATTTCAAACCTTTCATGTCCCCAGATCCTTGTGGAATGAGCGAGCTTATCAAACTGTCTCCTTTCATTAACGAGACCCCAATTTTTCTGCTCTTTTGGTCACATAGGTCAAAGGAAGAAAATGTCAAAAATCAGGCCAAATAGCAATAGCAAATCCTGCTTGGGTTTATACTGAAGACAGAAATTAGACAGCCTTGATCAAAAGTAGTGCCAAAATATTCTCCTTTTCTGACAGTTCTAAGTAATCTTGCAATTCACAGTAGGCCAGCTATAATGTGTACAAGGTCATCCTGTAACTCCTTCCACATTTTTATTTGACAGGAAGACTATGCGACATATCTCCTTCTCTGGACCATCATAGAATTCATGTTACTATTAGCCAGTATCAATAAGTCTGCTGCCAAAAAAAGCGTGGTGGGGTGGGAGCTGCCTGAAACAGCCTGGGTGTGTGACCGTCTCTGAACCTTGTCATCACTTATTAATCATCACGTGTTGCTTGAAACACATTGGCCTTCTACCAAGTCTCAGCAACCAGAACAAAGTGAGGTGAAACACACCACCTTTTTTTTCCCACCAACTTTTGTCTCATAGTATCAAAATCAATTCAAAAGAATCTTGCTTTTTTTTTTCCCGACAGGATGGAGCTCAATTCAAGTTTTAGATTTCCACTTAAAAATATGATATCCCTTTTTAAAAGAATGCTCTACTTCTATTATTAAAAGATGACATGTTTGCTTACAAAATCTGGAGAGCAATATTTTAGCAGAGCAGGTTTTTGATTTAAAAAATAACAAAGCAGCAAGGTAAATATCTATCAATATGAAAAATTCACATATACTTTGATCTGGCAATCCTATCTCTAGAAATATATATACTACAGTTACACCTACAATATACAAAATAACTTGTGTAACAATATTTCTTGTTGCATTGTTTGCAACAGCAACAACAAAATAATCTAAATTCCATTAACAAGAGTTTGGTTAAAAGAGATTGTGTTGCATTCATAAATGGAATAAAATGTAACTGAAATAATGGAACAACACTCTGTAGTATCAGGAGGTATTGCCAAGGTATTTGTTAAAGAAATCAATCCTCATTATTCACAGATTCTGCATTTACAGATTCATCTACCCAGTGAAATTTCTTTGTAACCCCAAAATCAATGTCCACAGGACTTTTGCATTCATTTCTGCATATGCACAGAGCAGCAAAATATTTGAGTCTCCTACTGCACATGTTGCCAGCTGAAGTGAACAAGGCAACTCTGGCTTCTCTTTGCATTGCTCATACTGTAAACAAGTGCTCTTTTGGGAATCTGTTTCATGCCACATTTTTTTACACCTTTTTTGTGCTTTTTGTTGGCAATTTTGTTGTTTAAAATGGCCCCTAAGCATAGTGTTCAAGTTCTGTCTAGTATTACAAAACACAAGAAGACTTTGATACGCCTTATGGAGAAAAATATATGCCTCATGGTTACAGTGGCAAACTGTAACCTAGTGGAAGGCAACTAAGTGATTGGGGGATAGACTTTTGAAAATTTGGAAATTTTATATCACATGCCTTACAGAATCAAAAAATAAATACATAATTTTATAAGAGAAGAACAGATCAGATCATATTCTTCCTGTTTACGATGTTGTGAAGAGTGGCTTCTGATTTGCTATCGGGATAAAAAGCAGATTGTCTGAAGAGGATTGTAATTTCCATTGTCCACTTTTGTGTCTGTTGTACCCAGAGGGAATAACTCCTGCCTGGAAGAGTCGGTCATCCTTCCTGCTGAACATGCTCAGTGCTGAAAACAGTTACCAGATTGAGGACTTTACATCTTCCGCCAAGAGAGAAACAGATGTGCACCCTTCCAAAATTTCATTTGGGAAATACAAAGGGCAGAGGAGAGGATTAGAGTTTGATTTTTTTAGCAAGAACACGTGGTTATTTATTATCATAATTTCACAAAAGAATATCCTGTGAGTAGTATTAATACAAGCACTATCACTGAAAATAATTTCAAGTGTCTTTGTAGGAATTTAAATTATATCAAAACCCTGTTCAAGAAAAAGAAAATTATACATGCTCAGTGATACCACATGTATTTTCTCAGATATCTCTCTTTTTGATGTAATTAGGAACCAGAGAAAAGAAGAGGTGATCCAGAGATGAAAATAAATATTTGGTAGGACTTTGGATTCTCTAAATCTGTTTTCATAAATACACATCAGGGATAAAGAGACATGCCAACAGCATATATAAATATGGAATAGGATCTGTGCTAAAATTTCTCTTTTTCTAGCATCTTTAAGATATAACTGAAATCAGGGATATTTGGGAGTAGAGGGAGCTGGTTGTAGATAGATGTAGACAATTATAGCAATGAGGGCAGAGGTGATGGGCAGCAGATGCACAGAACCTAGGGAATGCTGGCTACTGAGGTCTTTAGACTAATTAGCAAGTCTGTTATTGTACCATCTTGGGTGTACAAGGATAGAACTGTGAAAAACAAAGATTACTCCTTTCGAAGTTCAGCTAATCAAGTGACCTACTGCTATCTGGAGTGGTTAATGTTAAAAACATTTCTGTTAACCAGAAGAACCTGAAAGAGAAGGATAAAACATGATAAAACAATTTTTTTCTACTGATAATAACTTTAAAATGAATCACATTAAATTTAGCAAAAGCTTGCCTGAAATGAATAGAGATGCAAATCAATTAAACATAAAAGCACTTTTCAAAGGAGGATATTTCTGAAGTGTTGGTTACTGTGGATAGTGCCTGCTCTGTTTGGGCAATTTTTACTTGATCTTTCCAGTTAAACACTTTGAAGAGAGCATAATATAGCCTATGTTTATTTGAGGCTCTTTTTTTTTTTTTTTAATAAAACTGTTCTTACTACAGAGCATCACTACCACCACAACACACAACATACACTTTTTTTTTTTTTAATCAGATTTTACAGTTGGATTCCTAGTTCTTTATCTCAGTTTCCATTTTGGCTTTGACCCTATTGGGGTTTGTGAACTTTGTTTGATGATTTTCATTTTGGTGAGCTATCTGGACTGATTAAAAATATGTGCTTTAGTGTCAGACAAGACAAAAATCTTCTTCCACATTTATTAGCACTATTATTTCCCTATTGTTACTGCAGCAAACTACCACAAACTTGGTAGTTTGAAAAATGCAGATTTTTATCTCCATTTCTGGAGACCAGATACCAAAATGGATTCCATTTAGGTGAAAATCAAGGTGTCAGCAGGGTTGCCTTTTTTCTGGATACTCCAGGAAAGAATCTGTTCCCCTGCCTTGACTTGGAGGGATTAAGGAAGATCTCGTTTTAGGTTTTCCACATTTTTGTTTTCACCAAAGAATCTTCTAAAGAAGCCTTTTTAGAATCTAAATTTATTTTGAAAGCTTCTTCATACCATTCAAAAATTAAAGACCAATAAATGTTTGAAATTGTACTCCCTTTTCATAGTATGATAGTTCTCAAATGAATTTATTCATATCAAACATCTCCAGAAGCAGCTCCCACAATTTTAAATGATCTTTAATGAAATTGTGCCATTCAGTGATAGTCACGTGGAATAGAGCGATATCATAAATGTATGTAAGGACTGTAGCCCAGAGGAGGAACAAACCTCAGTTTAGACAGAGACAGTCTCAAGAGCACTTCCATGATCAATAAGAGCACAAGGCATGCAACTTCCTGTCTGCAGAATCTAACCGTCAGACTGATCATAACTCTTTAAGAACCTGACCAAACTCCAGACCCCCTGGTATATGGGAGCAAACATAGTGGTTCTTAGAGATACAAAGACAAGATTGAGAAAAAAACCTTTGATGTCTGGATAAAGTGACCCAAGGAAAACAGTGTTCAGTGATGCCCAACAAAACTTCCTGGATTTGTTTTCAGATAGACTTTTCAAGTCTATACTGATCTTCTCCCTAAACATTCACTCTCATAAATTTAAAGTGCACAAAGGCAAGAACAGATAAGGTCAAGCAAAACAGTACTTCCATTAGCCACAAAGCAAGTTTCTATCAAGACTGGGGGTTCATAAATCAAATTAGTTATCATAGGACAAGGGAAATCATTTCTTAAGGAGAAATATAAACTTAACATTTCTGACTCAGTGAGAAAAAATTGGAGCTCAAATCTAATTCAAGACTTGCCTCACCGTTCTGATAATGGGAGGTTTTAAGGGTCTTATGCTGTGGCATTGAAAGCCATCTCAGTTGGACTCATATGAACCTCATGAGAGTAGAAATTTCTAAAATATGACTGATCTCAGTAAAGCAAAATCTAAGGTTATTTAAACTCAGTTTAGTAAGGGAGGGAAAAAAACACTACCTTGAAAAAGTTTTAGTTTATCAGTAGGGAGAGATTAGAAGTGAGATATTTATAGGTTTGGATTCTAGCTTAAATTGGTTTAAAGCAGCCTTTTCAAAAGGAACTTATTGGGATCAGATGAAGTTTAGGACATAATAGTTCAGGATTGGTGTACCTCGTAAGGAAAGGTTTTGGAAATAAGTATTAAGAAGTAAACTTTTGTTTGATAAGCAACCTGTTTGAACAGATGAGTAGAATACTATTGTCTCAGATAAATTGATTTATAAGAATTTCCTGAAGCAAATAGTGAAGTTATTTATTGATTTAGTCTTATCTTTTCTGGGCTGGAACAAACAAGTAAGTCATGTTGACACAGATGCTCTCAGTCTTGGCCCTAACTGTTCTGTCATATTGATGTAGGGGATCATTGCTCTCAGTCATGTAGCCACCCAGGTAAAGACACATTTTCCTACCCCCCAACTCCACGTGCAGGTATGTGGGACCATAGATCCTGGTTTGGGAGAAAGGGATAAGGGTTGAAGTGATAAATGCAACTTTAGAGTTGTTTTCTTAAGAAGAAAAAATGTACCCCTTTCTTCCCTTCCTCTCTTCCCACTGCTTGGAAAGTGATAGAAGGATCCAAAGCAGTTACTATAAACTACAGGAAGGAAACTTAATGTAGAAGATAGCAGAACAAAATAATGGAACCCTAGGTCCCCATCACGCCCTATCACCTCAGTCCTGAATTACTATGTTCAGACTATTAGAAACAAAGTTATTTTTTTTTGTTTAAGCTTTCATTATTTTTGGATGTTTTTCAGCAGTCCAACCAGTATCCTAACTAAAACTGCATCTCAAAATTAGTATGTCCACGTCTGTGGTATATTGATGTTTCTCTACATTTAAAAACCACACTTAGTCATTCAGCACATCCTATCAGCAATCCCTCAAATCTCATCCAGCCAACCTCCTACTTCTTTCTGCCTCCACATCTACTACTCCCACCCGAGCCAGGAGCATTTCTTCCCAAGTACTACAGAAGCCTCCCATTCATCCCTTTCTTCTACATTTGACCACTCTACAAACCATACTCTATCTAATTAGAGCATGGTCACTTTATTTATTTTTTTTTATTTTTCAAAGATTTTATTTATTTATTTGAGATAGATGCCCAGCATGAGCAATGCCCAGCATGAGCAGGGAGGAGGGGTAGAGAGAAAGGGAGAAGCAGGCTCCTTGCTGAGCAGGGAGACCAATGCGAGACTTGATCCCAGGACCCTGGGATCACAACCTGAGCCAAAGGCAAACACTTGACTGAGCCACCAAGACTCCCAAGCATGATCACTTTAAAACATAAACCAGATCATGCCATTTCCTTGTGTAAACTATTCCTTTACACCTAAAATTAAATTCAAACTCTTTCCCATGGCATACAAGCCACAGTAAGATGGACACTTGCCTACCTCCTCAGTGTCAATGGTCATCCCTCTCTACCTCACTCACCAGGCTCCAGTCATCCAGGCCTTTTTGAATTCCTGGATAATCCAAATGGTCTCCCTATTCACTGACCTTCTGCACCTGATCTTTCCTCTAGCTAAGATTGAGCCTTACCCTTGATCTTTGTTATGTCTAGCTTCTCATTAAACAAGTGTCAATTCAAATGTTTCTACATAGCACAATACTTTCTGAAATAATTTTATTATTTTCCTTATTTCTCCTTTATTATCTGCCTTTCCTACTAAAATTTAGCTCTATGAAAGCAGCCACTTGTCTTCCTTGTTTTCCATTGCCATCTCAATGCCCAGAACAGAACCTGGGACTTGATACACACTTTGAAATATGCACTGAATGAATAAATGAAATAGGACCATGTATACTAATTTCTAGAGTGCCTGTCACATAACTGAAGATAACTAACTCATACATAATGTGCTGCTGTTGCTACACTGATGATGACTTGAATTGTCACTTAAAACCTAGCTCTGTGAAACTGGTTCACTATTGTTCAGGTCTTGAGTGGAGGGAGAGAGCTCCCCCATACTTTATGAGCCTTTCCTCCTCTGAATCCCAACAGCAGAGCGCCCTTTTTTTCTCTCCTCCACACCCAGACCACAGGGAGAGATCTGATACCAACTCAGCCGGGAGTTCTAAATGGGTCACAAAATACTTACCAGTTGACTTGATTACATATCAGACACCAACAATGACCACAAATATTTAAATGAATAGCTTCATAGGTCTACCCGATTTGAAACTTCCTTCTTTGTTTATAACAAAATTTTATGTGTGTTACATACCACATCCTCTAAATAGTCTCAGGAACTACAAGTTCATAGACCACTGACCAGGTAGAATCACAAAACAAAAGTATTAGACATGAACTAGAAATTGAGCTTTGGTTCATAGTCCAGCACTCCCTCTACCCCACTATGGAATAAATATATCTATTTAAAATAAACTCCCTTTTATTTTTCAAGATTTTTTTTTTTTATTTATTTGACAGAGAGAAACACAGCGAGAGAGGGAACACAGGCAGAGGGAATGGTAGCGGGAGAAGCAGGCTTCCTGCCGAGCAGGGAGCCAGATGCGGGGCTCGATCCCACGACCCTGGGATCATGACCTGAGCCGAAGGCAACCGCTTAACGACTGAGCCACCCAGGCGCCCCATCTCCCATTTTTAAAGACAGGACAAGAAAGTAAAAGAGGATTGGCTTTCTAGCCTCTAGAAAATAATCCTCCAGGTCTTAAGGTATAAACTTAAAAAGTTGAGGAAGAGTGGCAAAAACCATAGATGATAGATATAGATATATAAATGTCTTGAGAATGAAGTTATTACATGTTATAAGCATGAAGGTTGGAATTTAATCCAACTTGCAATAGGGCCCAAAATCACTCTAGAAGCCCAGAATGTGAAAACACATAGTGGACACCAAGGTATTTTTTTTTCTTTTTTCAGTTAATACCCTTCTCATCTTTGTGTGGATAGGAGACAGAATAGAGCAGAAAACACAGATTTTAAATCAAGCAAGTTAACCCTTTCACCTCATTCAGCATAAATGTGGTAATACTATTGTTGGAATAATAAAAATTATAGTAATTAGACAGAAAGGGAAAAGAGAAAGAGAATGTATATGCATTGTATGTTCCCTGAGTCAGAAAGATGTGAATTCAATTACTCTGTTATTGGCAATAGATCCAATGGCTATTTATCTTATGCCAGGGATCTTTCATCTCTCTCTTTCTCAATTTCCAAGGTTTAGCTGTGAGAGAGAAAACTATTGACTAATTAGAGAAGAAAGGAGAAAAAGGAGTAACATGATAGAATGTCCAAGGTACCAAGAAAATATGATACTACAGAACGAATATCAGTGGTAGAGCATTTGACACCAGAATGAATATGATCTTCAATCCTTACCACCATTATTACCATATTCTGTGTCCCTAATAAGCTATTTGATCTCTTAAGTTTTCTTCTCTGTTTATCTGTAAACACGAGATGTGAACTCATCCATTTATAGTATGTGTTCTCAAAAAAATGTAGAGTTACCTAGTGGGGGTCACTTTTTTTTTTTTTTAAAGATTTTATTTATTCCACAGAGAGAAACACAGCGAGAGAGAGAACACAAGCAGAGGGAATGGTAGCAGGAGAAGCAGGCTCCCTGCCGAGCAGGGAGCCCAATGCGGGGCTTGATCCCAGAACGCTGGGATCATGACCTGAGCCGAATACAGACGCTTAACGACTGAGCCACCCAGGCGCCCCTAGTCGGGTCACCTTAATAATAGTCTTTCTTGACTTTTTGCATATTTCACATTCTACAAATCAGCTGCAGTGTACAAAGACCCTGGAACAACACAGATTATTTTTAATAATAAAAACAGCAGCATGTTGTATTATCTTCAAAAAGTATTTCTCAATTCTATTTCCCCTGTTTTGATTGTCTTACCTCATTTTAATTTATTTAAAATTATTATTTTTTTTTCTTTCAGGGGCACCTGGGTGGCTCAGTCAGTTAACTGTCTGACTCTTGAATTTGGCTCAGGTCATGATCTCAGGGTTCTGAGATGAAGCCCTGCATCAGGATCCACACTCAGTGGGGAGTTCGTTTGAGATTCGCTCTCCCTCTCCTCTCTTTCTTTCTCAAATAAATAAATTAATTAAATCCTTAAAGATTTTTTTAAATTTATATATCACCTAGATAAATCCAACTTACCTCTTTTATATATGAAAAAAACATAATAGAGTTGTTGGGTTATAGAACACTAGAGCCGTAAGAATCAACCCTATGGTTCTTGGATAACTCTTGACTTGAAGTTAATTACAAAATCTTATCCCAAGAACAGAACTGAAATATGTCTTAGTCAGCTTAAGCAGCCATACAGAATACCATAAATTGAGTGGCTTAAACAACTGACCTTCATTTGTCATGGTTATGGAGGCTGGAAACTATGAGGTCAAGGTGCCTGCAGTTTCATGTCTGGTAGGAGCTCACCTCCTGGCTTGCAGAAGGCTGCCTTTCTGCTGTGTCCTCACATGGTAGAGAGAGGAAGCTCTAGTGTCTATTCCTTTTCTTATAGGAACATTAATCCCATCATGGCCCCTCCCTTTACCTCATCTAAACCCAATAATCTCCTAATGGGTCCACCTTCTAATACCATCACTTTAGGCATTAGAGTTTCAACATATGCATTCTGAAGTGGACACAAACAAAAGTCTGTAACAAATGGCCTTGCTAGAAAGAAAAGGGAGAAATAAATATGCATGTTGATGTCTAACAGCATCAAAAACAGGACAAATTAGCTTTACAAAATAAGACATCTGAACTCCCACCATTCACTCAAAATCATATAAATAAATTCTGCTAAATCATAGAGTGTTTGGATTAATCCCTGGAGTAAATGAATAATTACAACGGACATCAAAGAATGAATATGAAGCTATCTTTTGGCATCATAAAATTAATGAACAAAATTTTTACTCTTTAGATCATATTTTCATTAAGTCATCAAAGTAGAATGAATACTTTTGGAAAGATTGAAGAAATTTTGTAGAGATGTCTTGAATTAATGCAGAGTCAAAGTTGTATTTTTTTAAACTTTAAAAATACCCTGTTTTTCAACTTAAAAATATTTGTTTAAAGGATTGAGAAAACAAAAAAACAGAGAAATAAAAGTTAAAACTTTCCATAACGCTGGTATTTACCACAGTCAAAAATCCTCCAGGATATTTTGGGAGAAAGAAATTCCTAAATAGTTTAGAAATGAACATTTTCTCATGCATATAAAACAACCAGATGTTTTCTTTCTGAAAAAAAGAAGTTATGTGTTTTCAGAAAATGTTTACTATCCTACCTAAATATCATTAATTGTGCAATAACAATTGTTTTTTGGTGGTATTTTTAACCTTTTCCCTAAAATCATCTACAAAATTATCACTTCTGCAGAATAGGATAGTTTCTAAAGGCCATTTCATAAGAAAAAAGTTCTAGTCTAAAGAAGAATAAAGTATTATATAATTTCCCACTATTACAAAATTCAAGGAAATGCAAGAAAGAGGAAAAAAACCCAGAGCCAGTAAAAAATAACTCTCACTTTTGTGTCTGTGTAACACTCATAGTTTGTCCCACTCTATGACTCTTATATTAGCTATAAATATCTAAATTGGCCATTTGCATGGATATGTATACATTTTTTTCTGTACAATTAATAAACATGCTTTGTATTAACTGCCAAAAAGACAGAAAGGTTGAGAAACTCGGCCATGGTTATAGGAGGTCATGGTGAAAGCCGGGAACTGAATCTAAGCAGTTTCAATTCTACATCGTACCTTCCATTGCCTTTTGGTAGCCCTGGATTAACTGGCATAAAGGATAAAAGATTACGTCAAGGAAGATGGACTTGCTAGAAAACGTGAAGGAGGTGAGAGAAACAGATTGCTTCATTGCCACAAAGACTTACCACCATAGCATTAAATCTGGTGATAAAAGAGAAGCCAAGTGAGTAGCAAATATCATATTTCCATTGTGATAGTTCAGCTATGATAAAAGAAGATACTTAAAGATAAAAGTGTTTTAAAACAGCCATTTTATTAATACTACATGCATGATATGAATACATTGAATCATAAGTTGTACATTCATGGAAAATAGAATCTAGTATGGAAGAAAAAACGTAAGTGAACTTTAAAAAAGAATCTGTAATTTTAAAAATAGTTCAAGAAAGCAATAAAAAGAATAGGCAAGATAACTGGGTAAAGATGACAATATTTAATTATCAAGGCAAATACATCATTATATTAAAATAATATAAATTAATATAATTTATGATGTATAAACTACATGATATAATAAAAATAATATATAATAAAATATTATTATTTTATGATAAGATTAGGAGAATCCTTCCCATCTTACTAAAATAAAATAAGTCATTGTCCTTAAGGAAATAAAAATCATTTAATTAGGGGCACTTGGGTGGCTCAGTGGGTTAAAGCCTCTGCCTTTGCCTCAGGTCATGATCTCAGGGTCCTGGGTTTGAGGCCCACATAGGGCTCTCTTCTCATCAGGGAGCCTGCTTCCCCCTCTCTCTCTGCCTGCCTCTCTGCCTACTTGTGATCTCCCTCTCTCTGTTGAATAAATAGAATCTTTAAAAAAAAATCATTTAATTAAATGTAATTTTAACATATCAATAATAATGTTTTAGGATTCAAACTTCATTATATTGCAGAATTATATTAGATAAAAACTGTAATTGGGCCAAAATTATTACATGGTCAGAGGTTTATTTTTCAGGTATACTATGTTTAAAATCCATAATAGCATTGCATTGTTCATGTATTTAGATAATTTCTGTAGAATACTGAATATTCTGTTCTTTGTATATATAACTATATGCTGATGCCATTCATATAAGAATATCAGGTTTGCATGTTGGTAAAAACATGGTTTGTGGATTTGTTTTATCTTTCCATTCCTCTGGGAAATAATAGTAGTCTTTTGCAAACCTGAAATAGCATAATTTCCTATATTTTTGATGTTCTCCAAAACACACAGACTATATAATTCAGTGCAGATAAGATGTTGGCATTAAATGAAACTGTTATAGTTGTTCTCTGTGCTTTTTCTAATAATTTTGCCACCCCATTTTTCCCTGGCTACAATTTTTAAATAGATTTAGTGGGAGTTTTTGTATTCCATATGAAATATAATCATAACCTTTAGAATCGAATTTCTCCTTCAACTAATAGTCTTTAAAGTGGATCATTTAAGATTTTCCCCCTTAGCTTCTATATTTCTATTTAATCATTATTTAACACCTCTACAGTCCTTTATCTGATCATCATTTCTCAAAATTCTTAAGCATGACAGCCTCCTGAAATACCCACCAAAAAGCCATATAGTTAATTTCTGCACAGGGAATGGACACAAGATCATTTTACTATAAATTGTCAGTCTCATCTTCCCAAGCGTGCAGAGACACACACATAATGATGCTGTTCACTTGTAAGTCCCCGTTTATTGTAATGCACTATTTGTCATTATTCGGGAAGCTGAGATTCTCCTGTCAAGAGACGGAAGTATCAAATGAAGTCAGCACGTTTGGGGGATTTAAAGCAAAGTCAACTTTGGTTCAATAGGTATTTCTTTGTACTTGGGAACCTAACCCCAGATGTGTTAATGCGCAAAGCAATAGGGTAGATATGATGGAGTTTTAGACGCACCCAGTGAACATGTGGCAGACACATGAATACAGTAAATCACATCCTCTTTCACTGAATCTACTACTCAGAGAAATACCTTAAGGACAGCAATTTACTGAGGACTAGCCACTTAGAAAGCATTTATTGAGAGCCGACTGCAGTCTTCATCCACAAATTGGGCAAAAATAGTCTTTGCAGCATGTATTACTTGGAGGTCACTGTTCTTTCCTTCCTACGTAGGGCTCTTCTTATGAGGAATAAAGAAGACCCATTTGGGTCTCTTCTCATATTGTTTCATACGAAGGAACTTTGAGAAAGGATTATGTGCAATTATTTAAAGTACGTCTAGCAGAAAAATAGGAGTGAACTCAATAGTTTCACTTTTGTCCTGCCTTGAGCAAGACTCCTTTTAAGATTTTTTTCTGCATAGCCACTATTTTAAGTAATTCAATACTATACGTAACCTTGGAACAATAATTCTCTCGAATTCAAACTGGCCAACTTAAAGTTATTTAGGCAGACATGATCAGTCTAACGTTTTATTAGAAAGGACTATTCAGCTATTAGAAGTAGGAAAGGGAGAGAAAAAAAGAAGTAGGAAGGAAAAGATAAAAAATCAGACTTATTTTAGGATTCTGTTTACAGGGTTTTTTTTTAAAGCATAAAGTTTTAATACATCCTTACCATTATCACTCTATTTCAAGAATTAGACCCAATCACATCAACCCAAAAAGGAAAAATAAGAAACTTATCATTCAAGATTACTTGATATGTAACAATTTCTATACTTTATATGGATTTTGGAAATAAATAAGAAAATAAATTTAAAATAAATGTTTTTATTTGGTATCTTTGTTCCTTCAAGCACATAAAAATTAAGGCTTGAGAATCAAATAATGATTTTCTGAAAAAAAGATAAAACTTTTCTACTATGAATTATTGAAAAGCAGAAAAGTTAAAGGACATTGGTGAAAATAACAGAGTAAGGACATCTATAACTAATGCCCCCATTAAAGCAATGATAAAATGTCAAAAAAATTAAAAACTTTTCAGAACTATGAAAATTAGGCCAAGGTCTACAGTAACCCAGGGAGTATTTACTCAAGAAAAGCAACAATGAGCTCTGTGGCATTTTAACTTCCCTGAGTTCTATCCGTAGCTAGCTCCACTGTAACTTGAAATCCAACAACCCATACCATGGTAAAAACCAGCAGTCTAGAGATCACTGGAAGGACCAAAATAGAGTTGAAACTTCTGTTAAACTCCTTTTCCAGAAAATCACTACCAATTGACCTATTTGGTGGTTTCCTGGAAGACCTTCCTCGTAAGCTGTCTTCATTTGACCTGAATTAGGACTGCCCCAAAGTAAAAATACTTTTCTGTGAGAGTATTTGTTAAAAACAAATACAGGCATTTGTTTAAGTTCATGGCTGCCTGAGGACGTGGATAACAATTGAAGCAAATAATAGATGGACCAAAAGCTTAAAAAGAAAAGCTAGGGAGTAAGATGTCCACAGTCTCTTCAAAAAGTTCTAACATATTCCTGAGAAATCTAGAGATTCATTTCCATACATAAGATTGCACCCTTGCTCAGGGCTATGTGCCTTCTCAAGAAAGACTTAAGAAGGCCTTAAGCTATTTCTTATCTTGAACTTGAAACTCTTTGCAAGCAGGAAGTGAAGTCTAAGGCAGAGCTATTAATTGCCAGGTGAGTATTGAAGGAAAGCCTTAACATGCACTCAGAGCCTCTTAGCAAAGATTGAGATTTATTGGTTCTGGGTTCATAAGGAAATTTACATTGAATCATTAGTTCACCA
>CM053605.1:153071632-153120830 GCA_028646535.1 Procyon lotor
AGTAAACAACAAATGTTGGAGAGGGTGTGGAGAAAGGGGAACCCTCTTCCACTGTTGGTGGGAATGCAAGTTGGTGCAGCCACTTTGGAAAACAGTGTGGAGATTCCTCAAGAAATTAAAAATAGAGCTACCCTATGACCCTGCCATCGCACTACTGGGTATTTACCCCAAAGAAGCAGATGCAGTACAAAGAAGGGCCACATGTACCCCAATGTTCATAGCAGCAATGGCCACAATCGCCAAACTGTGGAAAGAGCCAAGATGCCTGTCAACAGATGAATGGATAAAGAAGATATGGTCCATATATACAATGGAATATTATGCTTGCTTCAGAAAGGATGAATACCCAACTTTTATATCAATGGATGGGACTGGAAGAGATTATGCGGAGTGAAATAAGTCAAACAGAGAAAACCAATTATCTTATGGTCTCACTTACGTGTGAAGCATAAGGGAAAACATGGAGGGCATTGTGAGAAGGAAGGGAAGGGTGAATGGGGGAAATCAGAGTGGGTGATGAACCATGAGAGACTGTGGACTCTGAGCAACAAACTGAGGGTTTTGGAAGGGAGGGAGTGGTGCGTTAGATAAGCCTGGTGGTGGGTATTGAGGAGGGCACATATTCCATGGAGCACTGGGTGTGGTGCATGAACAATTAATCTTGTAGCACTGAAAAAAAAAATAAAAGTATTTGGGGGAAAAATAAAATGCTTTTATTGTAAGGTGAAAAAAAAATTCATTATACCTTTAAATGATGGCATTTTTTATTGGTGCAAAGATGTATACCCTAATCATGGAGTAGAGATCCCAGAAATAAGTCTACATATTTATGACTGAGCAGCTATCACAGATGCCTGGGAAAAGAAAACAGACAATCTGATAAATGATACCTGGATATTTGGGTATCTATGTGGGGAATAAATGTGAAATTGGACCTCCACCTGAAAACATCCACAAATACTGTTTTCAGATAACAATGCAATTTAAAAAGCAAAATTTTGAAAGACATATAGTGTAGTTCATTCATCATCTGAAGGGGAAGGGATGAGAAAGATTTCTTAAACAAGGTACAGTAAATGAAAGCAAAAGGAAAATATTGATGAATTTGATGACTTAAGAACTTCTCATCAAGATACTATCTAATGAAAAGATTAACCACAAACTGGGAAATAGCTATTTATAACACATTAGTACTTAGATACATAAAGAACATCTACACATAGATAAGAATAAAAAATAAATTATATATATTTTTATAAATAATATATATTAAAGCAATAATAAAATACCACTTAACACTCACCACCTCAAGAATCAGAAAGGATGAAGAACAATTAGAACCATTAGTTAGTGTCAGTAGGAGAACATACTACTGAACAACAACAAAAAGGAAATTACAAATATATACAATATAATTTCATTCCTATAAATTTCAAAAATTTTTAAAAACTATGTCATATTTTAGGAAAGTGAACATATGTAGAGAAAGCATAAAGAAAACCAAGGTATAGGGTAATGATTAAAGCAGAGTTCAAGTAATGGAGGCGATTTCCCCTAGGGAATTGAAAAATAATGGTAATGTTCTTTTTCTTAAACTTGGTTCAAAGTATCATTATTCCTGATATCTGCCATCTATTTTACAAATAATCCTTTGTAACTATTCAAATAGTTAATAAGCACAATTTTCAATTAGGGTTTTGATATCCTTGTAGAGAGATTCTAAGTAGGTATAACAGTTGCCAGTAATTTCCCAGAAATGGTATATTGGCTCCACAGCCTGGACAGAATATTTCATAATATTTGGAAGTGAGCAATTTCTGGCAGACTCAGCCCTTTTTTAACCTTATTTAGCATATTATTGGCAGAAGGCTATCATTGCTCATCAAGAGAAAGTCTTTCTGATGGATCTTAGAATGTCCAGTAATTGGGCAAGAATTATCATGAATTTTGAAAGAAATGTATCCACAAAGGAGAACAACCCTCTCTGCATAGAGTAAATTCTAACAGTGTAACCTAGAACTGAAATCTGTGGAATATTACACCACTGCCTTATGGACATAGATGTCTGAATTTAATTTTATAAAGTAAAGAAGTCTCCCTTTTAGCTAGATACTTAACAGTGGACATAGTATTTCAATTTCATGTTATATTAAAACTCAGATGACAAAGAGAAGTGGCCCTCTCTGTATTTAAGTTTCTGCACCAGAAGTTGGCTGCAGGCATCTTACAGAGGATAGTAGTCCCTGACAAAGTGATATGAGTTCAGAATTCTCCTGTCCCCCAGAGCATATTCTTTATAGCCTGCTGCTACCCAAATTTCTCATCCCATATTTAACATCTCTAGTAAAGGTGTCAGTCATCCCTTTGAGTGAATGAGTTTATAATGTCCTTTCTGAGAAGTAAATCAGATGGTGATCCACTTGAAGAGAAGAGGAAGGACTCTTTAGTCCAAAATCCTCAGAATTCACAGCTGAGGACAGCGGGGAACCAGAGGGCTTGTAAATGGTGAAGGAGTTGCCACAGAAGGGAGAAACAGGTAAAGAAATGTTTCTTGGAGCTTGCAAGGCAAATTTCAAAACCTTGCTATCTCTCACAATCCAACATTCATTAAAGATTTTTCTGCACTTTACCTTCCCTCAGGGAAATAGCCACAAAAGCATGCAATAGTGCAAAGAGTGAAAAAATCTACTTTCACCTTTGACAAAAATCCATGAAGTGACTGCCAAAATCCTAGGATTTTGGTTGACAGCTAAAGGAAATGAGTTATATTTTCTTAAATAGTTTAGTTGACCTATGAAGGAATGTAGATTTTTTTTTTTTCCTGTTCGGCCAATATATTTCCATGAAAAGCTCACTCTGTGTTATCAACTTGCCCATTTAAAACTTACTTTGAGCATTTAAATTGGCAAAGAAGTCAAATTCACTCTTCATGATGACATGATACTTTATGTGGAAAACCCAAAAGATTCCACCCCTAAATTTCTAGAACTCATACAGGAATTCAGCAACATGGCAGGATAGAAAATCAATGCACAAAAATCAGTGGCATCTCTATATACAAACAATGAGACAGAAGAAAGAGAAATTAAAGAATCGATCCCATTTACAATCGCAACCAAAACCATAAGATACTTAGGAATAAAACTAACCAAAGAGATTAAGAATCTGTACTCTAATAACTACAGAACACTTACCAAAGAAATTGAGGAAGACACAAAGAAATGGAAAAACATCCCATGCCCATGGGTTGGAAGAATAAATATTGTTAAAGTGTCTGTGCTACCCAGAGCAATCTACATATTCAATGCAATCTTTATCAAAATACCAACATTTTTCACAGCTGGAACAAATAATCCTAAGATTTGTATGGAACCAGAAAAGATCCTGAATAGCCAGAGGAATGTTGAAAAAGAAAACCAAAGCTGGTGGCATCACAATGCCAGACTTTAAGCTATATTACTAAGCTGAAATCATCAAGACAGTATGGTATCAGCACAAAAACAGACACATGGATCAACGAAACAGAATAAAGAAGCCAAAAATGGACTCTCAACTCTATGGTCAACTAATCTCCAACAGACCAGGAGAGAATATCCAATGGATAAAGGAGAGTGTCTTCAATAAATGGTGCTGGGAAAACTGGATAGCCACGTGTAAAAGAATGAAACTGGCCCATTTTCTTACACCACACACAAAGATAAACTCAAAATGGATGAAAGGGCTAAATGTGAGACAGGAATCCATCAAAATCCTAGAGGAGAACATAGGCAGCAACCTCTTCAACCTCAGCAGCAACAACCTCTTACTAGGCACAGCTCCAAAGGCAAGAGAAACAAAATGAACTATTGCGACTTCATCATAATAAAAAGTTTCTGCACAGCAAAAGAAACAGTCAACAAAGCTAAAAGGTAACCTATGAAATGGGAGAAGATATTTGCAAATCACATATCAGATAAAGGGACAGTATCAGAGATCTATAAAGAACCTATGAAACTCAACACTCAAAAAGCAAATAATCCAGTCAAGAAATGGGTAGGAGAAATAAACAGACATTTCTCCAAAGAACACATACAAATGGCCAATACATACATGAAAAAATGTTCCACATCACTTGGCATCAGGGAAATACAAATCAAAACCACAAAGAGATACTACCAGTCAGAATGGCTAAAATTAACAAGCCAGGGAATGACAGATGTTGGAGGGGATGCGGAGAAAGGGGAACCCTCCTACAGTGTTAGTGGGAACGCAAACTGGTGCAGCCACTCTGGAAAACAGTATGGAAGTTCCTCACAAAGTTGAAAATAGAACAACCTATGACCCAGCAACTTCACCACTGGGTATTTACCCCAAAGATACCAATGTAGTGATCCAAAGGGGCACCTGCACCCCAATGTTCATAGCAGCAATGTCCATAATAGCCAAACTGTTCAAAGCCAAGATGTCCATCAACAGATGAATGGATAAAGAAGATGTGGTAAATTTTTACAATGGAATACTACTCAGCCATCAGAAGGATGAATACTTACATCTTCCTGAATGGAACTGGAGGGTATGATGCTGAGCAAAAGAAGTCATTCAGAAAAAGACAATTATCATATGTTTTCACTCATGTGTGGAATATAAGAAACAGCACAGAGGATCATAGGGGAAGGGAGGGAAAACAGAAAGGGAAGTCATCAGAGAGGGAGAGAGAAAAAAACATGAGACACTCTAAACTATAGGAAACAGAGTGTTGATTGAGCATCCCCCCATTGGGGGATGCATTAGATGGGTGATGGGCATTAAGGAGGGCATGTGATGTGATGAGCACTGGGTGTTATATGAAACTGATAAATTATTGAGCACTACATCTGCAACTAATGGTATACTATAAGTTGGCTAATTGAATTTAAATAAAAATACTAAAACTTAGCCTGAAAACAAGAAAATCAGTCCATTTGAATATGTAATTGCTTACTTTTAACATGCTCTTTCTTGATGTATATGACTGTTGTACATGAAAGATGAAATAAAAAATGTGGAAGTGACTTTCAACTCTAATGTGAATACAGTCATACACTATGAAGTCTCTCTAATACACACACACACAGCTAGCTAGTGAGCCCATCACACGTGCTGCTGGTATGACTGGGGAACTAAGTTTTAAATTTTAATTGAATTTACATTTAAATTTGAAAATTCACACTGAACTGAATTACTGGAAAATACTTAAGTATGTTTAGAATAACTCAAGTATGTGGATCTGCCTTTTCGACTTTAAATTTTGTAGTATTTAAACACGGGTTAAGTATTTCTGATGAAAATTTAGCATTCAAATGGAGGTGTGCTTTAGGAACACATTGCATTTCAAAGATTTGGTATGTAATGAGCAAACCTGCAATAGGTCACTAGTAATTTTTAAATCAATTACATGTTGACATGACAATGTTTTTGCTACTTTGAATCAAGTAAAATATATTATTGAAATTAATTCTGATTACTTTTCACCTTTTGTCATGTGGCTCTGGGAAAAATTAAAATTTGTGGCTTGCTATCTATGTCCTGTTTGGAAGGAAATTTTGGTACCATGAAATATGTAGAAAATTTGGAGTTTAGTCACATTCAAGCTGGGGCTCCTTCCGTTTATGCCTGTATAACCATGAACAATTCACTTAACCTTTCTGAACTTTAATTTGTGTGTGTGTGAATGGGGGAATGAACATGGTTGTTGTAAGGCTTAAATAAAATACTTTATAAGAAGACCTTGAGAAAACTCCAAAGAACTGGTCATATTTTTCAGATATTTTAATCAAGTATACATTTGAATCGTAAGTTAAATGAGGGTTTATAAATAATGATGCCTTTATTTAATCACTGAGAATAGTAAAATTGGCCCTAAGCGATAAAACTGTATGCCAGGAAGTTTCCAGAATGCCAAGAGGCTATCTTACAGCAGAGGCTCAAAGTGCTGATTTCTGAGCTAGGAAAAGCCCGGTGCTTTAATATTTGGCTACCCTCGTGATTACCTTTAATAAGATGAAGCTACTACCTGCAACCCACTTTAATAAATTTATTTTCATTGCTGGGTTTTAAAAAATGGCAGAGCAGGGTACGGGCTTCCCCCGCTATCCAAAGCAATCACCATTAATTTATGTGGAAAAATTTTTGAGCCTTCCTAGACCCAAAAAAATCTCTTACACTTTTCTATACCTTAGGACACATATGGTTAACGGATGCACAAAATAAATCAAGATAAAGCACAGATGCTCAGGGACACAGTTCAAAGCTCTGGTGGCTCGAGGCTTCAATGCTGAGTGTAGCTCACAGGGAAGGAGCCTGGCCGGTGTGCACTACCTGGGCAACAGCTCATGGCAAAACAAATGCTGACTGCCATTCGCTGTTTGCCTGTTTTCATAAAAACAAAAACCTTCTCTGGATTTCTTTCAGTTGCCTAAGCAGATACTAATGGAAGTCTTCTGTAAAAGCTACGCAGCGCAACACGAATTTTTTGAAAAGCGGGGGATACCTGTAAAAGGCAAGTGAGGGCTCCCGTGACGTGCGCAAGAGACTCAAGAACTGTTTTTCTCTCAGACCAGGGGGAGGAGTAGAACAATATGCGCAACAAATAAAATTAAACAGCGGTTTCACTCATCTTATTTAGCAGATTAATCTCCCCTGGAAGAATGGCTGATCGAATGTAAAAACTGGAAACTTTTGAGAAAGATTTAGAAAGCTGTTCTAAATAGGAAGACTGAAAATAACTTCTGAGCAGTAGCCCTTTTATAGAGAGACTCACTTCAAAAGTGATGTGAAAATAGCCAGCTCTGTTGCCTATTGTCATCATTTAATTTATGAGTCATATTGCTCCCGTTCATCAATGATACGCCAATAAATGAATGTAAATGGCCCCTTTTCCGCATTGCAAAATCTCAGTCAACAACAACAACAACAGCCTGGTTGAAAAAGGTGTTTGAAGCAGCTTCATTCCTGAAGGCATCCCACAGCAAGTCCCTGAGTCTTGTCAGAAGTCTACAGTGGAGACTGAAATTACTCATTAAAGCAATGGAACTTGCCCTTCTTGGCTTATGATATACCTTATTGTGTGTGTTCTTTCTTTCCAGGAATTGTTCTCTGCCAAATTTGTTCACAGCCAAAATTCTTCTAGAGGGATGACCTTGTCTATTTTGTCACATTTTTTTTTAAAGATGTTGAGGTACAAGTAGATTTGAATTACAAGATTTCAGCACATAACTCCCTTGCTCTGTTGGGAATATTGGAAACATAATTCTTGACGACTCCCTTCTAGTTTCCTAGAACACCATTAACCCCTTGGACAGCCAGAGGCTAACCCGCTATAATTCTCTTCTCTGCCCTTTTTTGCTAGTCACCCCTGGATGAATTGTGAAAGCACGTACCTTTGTTCCTTACTTAGTTTTCTAGCCTAATGAGATTACTGATGTGGTTTCTATGTTAAGCATATGTGGAGACTCCATGACTTTTGAATGCTAACAGTTTTGGAAGCAATTAACAATGCAAGATAAAGGAGGAAAATCTCACAAAATTAATATAATATACTTAAGTGAACTTTTCAAAGTGATCATTTAGGAAGAAAAATATAAAACTTCTGGAGAGAGTTTTAAGCATTTTACATTTGTTTTAAATTTTAACAATAATATTAATAATAGTAAACATTGATTGAGCATCATCTCAAGTGCCAAAAATGAATTATATTTGATTCTCATAACAATCCTGTAATATAGGAGTATTATTATATCAACTTTACAGGCTGTCTGAGACTGAAAAAAAGATTTAAAAAGCAAATGATAGCTCTGTGGAAGGATCCATTATCAGCCATTTGGTCCCAGATGACAGAGGTTCCATCTTGATCCCACATTGGTTTTTTTATCTTTCACTTTGAAATAATACACAATTCTAGAGACGTTGCATTTGCTAAAGCAAGTTACATCCAACTTCAGAAGGAAAGACAAAATGAAATTCTACCTTGCACCAGAATGAGAACTGGACCTAAAGTGGAGAACCCTAATGACCTCTGCATGTATCAAAGATATGCTGCTTGTATGATTTTTGTTCCTGTGTAGGAGTTATATAACACATGTAACAATATAATTATGGGGGTTTTTTGGTTGTTGTTTTTTTTTTAAGATTTTATTTATTTATTTGGCGGATAAAGGGAACACACAAGCAGGGGGAGCAGCAGGCAGAGGGAGAGAAAGAAGCAGACTCCCTGCTAAGAAGGGAGCCCGAGGTGGGGCTCCATCTCAGAACCCTGGGATCATGACCTGAACCGAAGGCAGACACTTAACCAACTGAGCCACCAGGCGCCCCAATACTATATTAATGTTTAACTCTGACACCACATCCCAACGTCTTATAATTTATTGTCATATTCTATAGTTCCAATGTAGGAATGAACTGCCCTAAGAAAATTCAGTCTATAACTTGGAGTCCAATGATAAACATTTATCTTGAAAATCCCTTTTTATTTTTCTCCTTGAATAACTGAACCAGGGACTTGGAGATGCTTACAGTAATCTATAATACCTCACTTTTCTCCCTGAATATCCTTTCCAGATATATTATCCTCCATCATAAATGTCCTTCAAGTTAGTATTCTCAGGCTTCACCTAAATCATAAATATAATTTTTAAAATGAAGAACTTCTGTCCATCGCCTTAGTTTCTTTACTCCCTGTTTCCATACACAAGCAGTAAATAAGTAACTAGCTTTTCTTTTCTTTTCTTTCCCTTGGAGTTATGTGCCACCTTTTTTGGCATGGCTGCATAAGGTGTGTAGACATTTCTCTGACTTGACTGTAAAGTATTAATTCACATTATCCGGGGTTTTTTTTAAGATTTTATTTATTTATTTATTTGAAAGAGAAAGAATGAGAAAGAGAACACGAGATGGGGGAGGGTCAAAGGGAGAAGCAGACACCCTGCTGAGCAGGGAGCCTGATGACTTGATCCTGGGACTCCAGGATCATGACCTGAGCTGAAGGCAGTCACTTAACCAACTGAGGCACCCAGGAGCCCCACATTATTAGTTTTAAACCTTCCCATTGTCTAGTGAATTTTTTTTCTTTAAAGATTTTATTTATTTGACAGAGAGAAACACAGTGAGAGAGGGAACACAAGCAGAGGGAATGGTAGCGGGAGAAGCAGGCCTCCTACCAAGCAGGGAGCCCAATGTGGGGCTCGATCCCAGGACCCTGGGATCATGACCTGAGCCGAAGGCAGACGCTTAACGACTGAGCCACCCAGGTGCCCCTGTCTAGTGAATTTTTAATTCACTTGCTTAATATTTTCCTGCTCTATCGCATTCAAAATATTCCACGTCCTACAGTGTTTGATCAGCATTGTAAAATCCTTTCCTATGATCAAACCATAAAATATCTTAAGTTCCCTCAGTGATATTTTGCTCATTTTACTGAAACCTGAGAAATTATGAACTTAACATTTAGGCAATGACTAGAATGGTTACAAAATAAATAATTCAGAAAATAAATATTACAATTTTTTAAGGTTAAATTCTGTTCTTTTGTATGACGAAACACTGAAAACAGCTCGAATTATTTTGTATGGTGTCTAGTTACAATAAAAAAAAACTTGAAAGAGAAAACAACCAAAGTAATCCCTTTTAAATATTATTTCTTCTAACCAGTTTTCTTAGCATTTATTCTTATTTCATGAAAATTATTTTATTCTTTTGATTAAAAATATGATTTAGTAAAAAATGTTTCTCGTTTGCCTATTGTATATACATGTAGAACTCTTCTACCCAGAAATTGTTTAAAAGTGATGTGACCATCACCAAATTTTCAGGATAAAGCTCCTTATTTAATTGCATTTTAAAATGCAATAAATTATCTCATCATTAGACTAAAAACATGATAAAAACCACTTAAAAAATTATGTTAAAAAAATTATGTTGATGGTGTATCTTAACTAGAAATCTGTTCCAGAATACAATATTTTTATTACTCTTTTTGTCATCAGAAGTGATGTCAATATAATTAGTATATTTAGTACTACTTATTTTATTTAATACTTTATTAGTCTTTTGTTAATACAGTTAGCTGCTCCTGGTAACTATTTGGCCTAATGCTAAATTTCAAAATAAAATATGAGACTAGATATACGAAGGTATTGAATTTTTTAAATATTTTTAATACCTTAATAATTACATTCTAAAATTTATCTTGGTGTATAAACTATTAATTTAAAATAATAAGGTAGTCTACATTAAAACAAGACTCCTACGCTATAATAATTTCCATATCCCTCTTCACACTTATCTATTTTCTTTTTCCCCCTCACTTGAAAATTCTAGGAACAATAATGGCCCTCTAGAGATTATTTTGTGAAACTGGGAGATCTTGCCTGACATTTTATTAAGGCACATGAGTAAAAATTACTAAAGAGGCAAGTTCTACACAAAGGTGACAAATCATTTGGGAACTGGGCCTTGTAGCAGTATCTTAAAAAATAAAAATTGAATATATCCAACAGAACATTTCCATCAAATTTATTTTAATATGCTCCATTCTCTTCAGTTGGGCAAAATATTTTTCAAGAGAACAAGCACTGCTATCATACAATAGTATCCATTCATTACTACGTGGCAGGCAGTGTACTGGGAGCTAGACTTACATTATCTCATTCAGACCTTTGACAAGCCTGAAAGTGAGGTATTTTCACCAAAATTTAAGATATAGCCAAACGAGGTTCACAAAAATAAAGAATGTGCCAGAGCTAAAACTTACCAAGACTCCAAATCATTATAACATTCCATTTACCATGAGCAGATGAACCAAGCAAGATTTTTCTTATACAGCTTTACATAATCTTTGAAACCTAGTTAATTTAAAAAATTTTCCCAATAAATTAACTAGTTGTTTTTTTCCCCCAAAATACACTAGTCCCTCTCTTTGTTCAATGATTATATCATTTATAAGGGTGATGAAAAGACCATACAGTGTTTGAGGAAATATACATAGCAACACGCTTGCTCTTTCAGGGCAGAATGGGATTCACTTTTGTTCTTTAGGATTATCAATGTTTACTAATATTTTGTAAGTATCTTTCAAGTGATTTGTAAATCTAAGAATTCATGTTACTTTATAAACTATCAGATCATGGATGCCTCACGGCACCCTAATGGTGTTAGTAATTACTGGCTTGAGAGCAACTTCCAAAATGCTATCAGACAAGTGGTTAGTTCTATTCATGGCTTTGGAAAGGAATTCTAGAACCCTTAAAAAAAATGATTCTAAGCTCTATAAATACTTTAAAATGAAAAAGTAATAAACACCTGGAACTTGAATAATTCTTTCTGACAGTTTAATGAAATAAATCACAGACGAAAAGCTATAATGTATTTCACAAGCAATCTTTAGTACAGTCAGGAGATTGGCTTTGTATTTTTACTTGAGTACTTATAAGAGAAGTTCAAAATTATGCTCGAGGAATTTAGATTTTAATAATTTCTGGGGAACAAGTGCAAGACAAAGCTAATATTTTTTAAATAGTAATATTATCATTATGGTATATTCCTTTTTGTTCAGCATTCTTGAATATCCTAAAAATAGATAAATGATAGATACAGAGATACTTAAATACATAGACACACACACGAGCAAATTTATTGGCTCTTGACAGATGAGATATAATATAACTCCGATGAGTTCAGGAACTCTTTTAAAGCTCTACTTTACGTTTCTGAATTAAAGTGATAAGATCAACTGAAGTTTCATGAGATACCAAAAATGTTTAGCTCATTCAATTTATCATGGTTAATTAAGTTATCCACCTGAACAAAATCCACGCCTTACATCAAACCCCGTGTCTCTATTTAAGGAACTTGAAATAAGATACTCCTCAGGAAGCTTAACAAAAATAAAAAGTCTTGTTCTCTATAAGAAAATAGAGATCATATTTTTAGAGATTTTACAGGATCAATAAATAACAGAAATACTTGCTGTAAATATTGGTTTGAATATAAAATAGCAGGTAAGAATGTTATTTCAATTAGGATGTTAATCTATTAGTTTTAGACATCACTGAAAGGTAAAAAAATGATAGATGATAATAAATAGATGATAGATAGATGGATAGATAGATAAATAGACAACAGATAAGAAAAATAATCCCTGTTAAAATTTCTAGAAGAATTCATTAAAAGTAATTTTCAAGGAATAGGAATGAAGAAAGTGGATGCAAACTTTAATTTGTAATGTTGACAGAGTAATATTAGTTAATATCTTCTTGGCTTATCAGACTATTTGATGTTAAAATTCCAGAAGAAAAGACAGAGTACCCACAAGCCTCCCCTGGAGCTGATCTCTACCTTAAACCATGAAGAGTCTAAGAGATCCAACTGAAACTAGCACATATTGCATGGAGCACTGGGTATGGTGCATGAACAATTAATCTCGTAACACTGAAAAAATAAAATAAACATATTTGGGGGAAAAAAACTAGCTTCATTGAAAAATAGAGGTGGCAATGAGTCAACAAACTCAAATAGTAAGAGAACAGGTGTGAAGTTGGGGCTTTCTAAAGGGATGCTTATTGATTTGTTGGTTGCTTTTTAAAATGTCCAAAATAAAATTTCATGAAATAATATAAGAAACAGGCACATCTCAACTACAGCTTATCAAGTATTTTCTATATTCTTGGGCTTCCACAAGTATATGATCTAGTTACATTTACTTCATCCAGTCCCCGATGTAACTGTAAGTTGGGTACAATTATGTCACTTTAGCGTTTAAAAAGAGATCCTCAGAGAGTTTTCTAGATACAAGTGCATTTGAAACTTTGTGGACATATAAAAACTAACTTGATTACTTGATAAAAATCCAGACTCCAGCTTCTTCTCTTCTGAATTCCCTAATTCGGTAGGTCTGGGTGGCAATTGACAATCCATATTTTATTTTTTTCCCAAATATGTTTATTTTTTCAGTGTTACAAGATTAATTGTTCATGCACCACACCCAGTGCTCCATGTGATACATGACAATCCATATTTTAAACAAGCACCCATGGCGATTCGTTTAGGTTCAGCCAGTTTGGGGAACACTGCTTTCTACTGAGCTGCCCTGTGAAAGAAATGAGCAGGTCCTGACTTTAAGAGACGGTCAAGATAATTTGAGAGAAAATATTTGTGTGTATTTGTCTATTTTAGAAGATGAGTTTGTCATCTTATAAGTGAAAGACAAAAAAAAACCACACTTTTTGTTTAGTTTCATGTGAATGTAGGACAAAGACACTTTTAGACTTGCGTTAACATGGCAACTGTGGTGGTGCAGATGTCCAATTCATTCATTAAATATAACTCTTCACTAGTGAGCATAAGCCCAGTGTATATGACACCAATATAAGCATTTGACCTATCAACAGTTTGAATAAAGGGACAGAAAAGGTATACAGGAAGTGAGTGCTTCCTTCTCAGGACTTAAATCATCACATTTAAGGGAGCATAACGTATACACGTAAAATATTAAGTAAAGGCAAAGGTCTTGCAGAGAGTACTAATTTTATAACTAGGTTATCTACTTAATGAATGAATTTCAAAAACAGTATGAGTTCCTCCCTTATAGGCACGAGCTGTAATGGGAGGATCTCCTAAAGTGAGCCGACCTAGGACCTTGAAATACGAGCAGATATGTATGCTGAGGGTAGGGGAGAAGAAGATCGCCCAGAACTACCAAACCAACATGGTGCCTAGGGCCTGGTGAGGAGAATTGCATGGATGGAATAAGAGAGTATTTATGTAGGATAGAAATTCTTAAAAGCTTTATTCTTAGCAAGGGAGATCTTTGGAAGAATTATGTAGAATTTCCTTGACCTTGCACGTCATACTAAATTGCATACCCATTCATTCATTTCTTCACTTAAGCAATTACCCTTTTATAGATAAACTTTCAATAGTATTATTTCATGCAAATTAATATAAAGCACTATTATCTTCTTTAAACTATGTCTCTAGTCATATTTATATCTTCCCCTGCAAAGACAGTTGGCCAATAATTTTTCAAGTGAAATTATTTTAAAAACAAAAACATTTTTGTCTTCTCAGTTTATCTAGTGTATTATCATTTCAAAGTCTGAATAAAAGGTCCATAAAGTGTAAGACACCAATCCTTAAAATCGAGAAGTGCAGAAAAATATAATTTTCTTTACATGGCTCCTTTTATTTAAAAACAGAGAAAGTAATTTTTAATTACTAATGGAGCCATATTTAGCAGATAAACACCTTCAATAATCTGACTCAGATTTATGGGTTCATCTTGTCTGCTTTACTAAGGTTGCATGCTGGTTAAAGGAAAAAAAAAAAAACCTTGTTTCCCTCCATGAGGCATGAATGGGCTCTTCAATCTGGTTTCCTTTTGCTCATAACACACATCTCCAGTTTAACTTCAAATGGTTTTATTTGTTATTTTAAATTCATGTACTTGAAAATTATTCGTTTCAGGAGCAACACAAATTTAGGCAAGGGCTGATGTTATCGGTGCTGTAATGGATATCCTCTAAGATTTCAGCAATATACATCCCTAACAGAGATAAACAAGAAATTTTTTATCAGTTGCATTGCTATCAGACCTAAAAGGATCAGAGTATATAAGTATATAATAGTTATTATCTGACAGGCACTACCTTATCCTTTACAGAACAAAACACACACACACCCCACAAAAAACCCTCCAGAAAAACACTAGAAACGGTAAACGGCTTTTTTCATCACTAACCACCTTCTAAGCACTTGTTTTTCTTACTCCCCCCTTGACTGAGATTACAAGCATGAGAAGAACACCAGCAATGAAATAATCTTTTCTCACAGTTCCTCCACACACTACTCCTTGCATTGCACAAGATGACAGTGGTCAATAGAATGTACTCAAGAGCCAAGTGAGAACTGAGAGAAGAGATTTCCTCATGATGTCAGATAAAGCAGGGGAGACCTCTGGCTCCCTGCATCCGTTCTCCCAGTTCCAAATCCAATTTCAGCTTCAGCTGTGATGGACAGTGCCACATTCAGTTCCCCCTGACAGCTACTCATTTCAAGCATACCCCACATATCTTTCTACTTTGGGCCCAGAACATTCTCCAATACTATGGAGTCCGCTTGCCCCACATGCAAGCACAGCCCTGTGGTACTAGGTTAATATGCCCACGGGCAACCCCTAACTCTTGGGGGACAGGGGACAGGGGGTAAATGCTCCTGCCTTCTGTCCTTGAGGTTGGCAATTTTGGAAATACAGGTAGACATTCTGTCTACATCTCAGTATAAGCTGGTGGAACCAAGCAAATGCTGCATAAGCAAAAGCAAATACCTCCATTATATACGACCTGCTGACTTCATTACATCCCTGTCTCATCTTGCCTGCTCCTTTGCTCCTGCTCCCTGGATTATCTCCAACATAAATTGCTCGCACCTAGGTTGTTGTCTGAGGCTTTACTTTCAAGGGAATGAAAATTGAGATAGGTAGCTTTGTTTACTACCTGCTATTGTCTTAGAACAGAGATCAGTAAACTTTTCTCTAAAATGATAGATTGTAAATGCTTGTAGTTAATATAGTCTTCGTCGCTGCTACTAAATTCTGAAATTTTAAATCATCGACAATACATGATGAATGGGCATGCCTGCATTCCAATAAAACTTTATTTACAAAACTGGTGGTGGGCTGGATTTGGCCTGTGAGCCATGGATTACTAACCCCTACGAATCTCCTAAATTCTTTTTATAATGCTTTAGAACACATTTAGATATTCCTGAGCTTAAGTATCCTAATGATAATAATTAATGAAGTTAATAATTATCTTTTATTAAAGTTATTATGTACAAGGCACTATTCCTGGCAGGTGTTTTACATACATTACCATGTTTTATTCCCAACATTTTCATTTCATTTGTGAAGAAAATGAAGCTCAGAAAAGCTGTGCTAGTCATTCCTACTGTTCACCAAATAGTTTTCTGCCTTCTGAATACATGATTGGATTATAATTCCTGGTCCTTTTTCTAGTGGGGAAAGGCCATCTAATTATTTCTAAGCAGTGCATGATAAGATTTAATTAATGTCAAATGATCCTCCAGAGCTCTTTTTCCCTTTGCAACAACCATTGACAAGTTCCAGATACTGAGTTCCAGCTTGAGGACAATATGAGGAAGCAAATACCCAGTGAACATATAACATAAGGGGGAGATGAACCATGAGAGACTGTGGACTCTGAGCAACAAACTGAGGGTTTTGGAGGGGAGGGGGTGGAGGGTTGGGCGAGCCTGGTGGTGGGTATTGAGGAGGGCACGTATTACATGGAGCACTGGGTGTGGTGCATGAACAGTTAATCTTGTAACACTGAAAAAAAAAAAACATAAGGAGGAGAAAAAAAAACATAAGGGGGAAATAGATCTGAGATTTCAGAAGTTATTTGTTACCATTTCGTGACTTAACCATCTTGACGGATACACATACTAAGTAACGTGACCACTGCCACAACTAGTAAGTGACATAGACAAAATTTGAAGATAGGTCTTCAGATTCCAATGTTTGATTTGCTCCCGTTGTACTTCCCTCACTATGTGTAAGTCTTTTCCTGCACATATAGGACATGTGAAGGCAACCACTCCCTGACAAAGGATGACCTTCTTTCTTAGCTATGTTCACACACACACACACACACACACACAGAGAAAATTCTGGAAAAGGATGAGCAAGACAACACAAGATTCTAGAAAAATCATCCAGTATATAAAATTTAGCTTCAGTACCCTATCATCTTTTTCACCCATACTTCCTATAGATGAAACATTCCAAGACATCTGTCCAGTCTTACGACTGACTTCTCTGGTCACTCCTCCCATTTCTCTCCAATGGGGGTGGGTACTCCCTAGTATGTGCCAGACTGTTTCTAATTGACTGTGGATTTGACCCCTGATCCAAGACAGGATAATCAGCTGGTCTTTCCAGGGAAACTGGGATTAGGGCTGATCCATGGAAGCCAGTTTTTCTATTGCAGTGAAGCATTCTGAGATTATGGAGTAGCAGACTTCACCCTGACATCTGAACTAAGACCTTCAGAGAGAGAAACAAGCAGACCTGCAGAAAAGTGGGGGGAAAAAAAGACAAAGAGAGAGAGCTCTCCCAGCATTTAAAGTGTGGGTTCCAGGCCCAGCTCCAATCCTGATACTGAAGTTAATGAGATGTTCCTGAGATGTTCCTCACGCTTGGTAATAAATTCTTTCAGTTTGCTTAAACTACATCAATTTCTTTTCTATGATTTGCAATCAAGGAGTCCTAAAAAAAAAAAAAAAAACCTCCCAAGTACTTTTTCACAACTGCTCAAAAATTTAATCTTAACGGATGGGATCCATCTTCTAGTAAGAATAATTAGTCTCGATGGCTACCTCAAAAAGACTTTAGTAAAATAATTAGGTCTTACGTATTTTATGGGAAAACCACTAAAAACAAATATCTGGTTGCAGAAATTGAGCTATTAAGTGGAGTTATTTTAACCAATTATCTTTCCAATACTCTTCACATGATCCTCATCCCTTTTCTCACACAGATTAGCCCTAACAGTACGTGTTTCCCAGCCCAAGGGCCAGAAAATATGTATTTCTTAATGCAAACAGAAAAACTGAGTCAAACTTTGGTTTTACTATCATAAGTTATCTCCTATTAACTAAAAGACAAGAAGAGAATAATTAATTTTGTGTTTTGGTTTTCAAGACATGGGCAGTCCTCTTGGATTAATCTTTGCAAAAATATGCGCCAAATCACAAAATATTCTTCTCTCTCTCAAAGTAAGAAAGATAAATTATTTGAATTAAATATCTTAATTTTTTCCTCATGGAAGTATGTTATTTTCTATAGTAAGTCAGTAGCAAGTAACATGATTCTATAAATGTATAGACTCGTTCACTCTGCATCACTTGCGGTATAAATAGAAGAAAAATGTTTAGTTTTAAAAAGGAAAGAGATAAACAGCTATTTCAGGAATAAATCATTTAATCCTTTGACTAAAACCATAAACATAAAATAAATATATTATGTGGTCTGCATCAAAATTTCCAAAAATTCAGGAGGCTAAACTGAATTAATATTATATGTTGCCTCAGGAATTGCAGCTGGCTGCCTCGGGAAATATATAGATATATGGCTATATATCTCCTAAACTGTGATACAAAATAAAATTTGAGAAAATCAGACATTGTTTATTGCCTAAATATTTATAGTGTGGGGAATTTCAGCATCAATAACTTTTTAAAGAAATATTGAGGTTTATTTGGGTTTAGTTTATTCCAAAATGGTTGAAATTAGAAGACTAATTATAATTTCATATTTCTAGTCCTGTATTGAATCAAATGATATTGTTTTATTCTTACTCTTCTTATGCCTTTTTTTACCCTATTTTTTAATTTAGTCCACATAAGATTTAGAAAAATATTTTTGAGTAGAGATTTTCTACAGAGATTTTATTCAAATAATAAAAAATTTTTATTAATATGCATTTTTATTACAAGAATGTTTGTTCATATTCTAAAAATCATGAGTGATTTAAATTTTCACTCAAATAGTGGTATATTCATAATAAGGCATATCTTGATTTTTTAATGTTTAATATTCAGAAGGAATTAATTTCATATCATTACAAATGATAAAAATATGACACTGTACTACAGAACTAGAATTTGTAATTTATAAACTCATCTTTATATTCGCACTTTGGAGAAAATTGTGGACACATTAAACTGCTTACATAAGCTTTTTAAAGAAGTAACTACAAAATGGAAAGTAAAATTTGCAGTGCCATTTGGCTGGCTAATTTATCTAAAATACGATAACTGTAAAACCAGGTAGAAGGTCATAATTATAATTTTTCTCAGTGAGATCTGCAATAGATCTCTCCACATTTAGAGAATTCAGCATTTTTGCCCATTCTTATAAGTTTTTTTTTTTCCAAGTATTCAAGCAAGACAAACTACATTTGTAATTCCTTAATAAGACTGTGTGTAAGACACAGGTATAGTGATAAGTCTTATCATTTCAAGGAGGATAGGGAATAATTTCCTTTTTACCCTAAACATCCAGAAGAGAGGTCCTATTAATTCAAGGTCTCTTACCCTTCCAAAGGAAATCATCTAAAATTTTATGTGGCCGTTTAAATGATTGCTTTGGGAAATTTATATGGTAGTCATGGGAACAAGTAAAGAAGTCAAGGCAACGTTGATCATTTTAATAGTGTGCGAGTGATCCATCCAATTTGTAAATACCTTGGACCACTCTTCTAGGTCATGAGTGATCAGAAAAGGCATTTATACAAAATTAATGAAATAAAATACAAGCTCATTAATTTAAGCTAAAATCCTCTAAAGTTTTTTTAATTGGTCAGATTCATCATAAATACGCTATCAGAGCTTTTGAGAAAGCAAAATATACCTCCTTTAAAGGGTTATTACATACTTTTTAAAGAAGACATATTTTTTCTTTGGAAATTGAGAAATAATTCCTTTTTTCGATTAACATCCTGAGTACTTCCATGAACAGTATTTCTCTACAAAATCGACTTACGTGGTTCCATCAACATTTGTCTGCGTTTAACTAGTAAAGATGTCAATATGGTGCTTATGGATCTTGAGAGCAGCCATGTTAGCAGCAAACTCCAGCAAGTATAGACAGGGTAAACCAGAGACCAGCACGGGCAGGACAGTGAGGCAGGTGACAGAAGAAATGACCACATTATAGATGCTGGAAATAAACAGGACAAGACATCTTGATGATACCTGGGCAATAAATACTATAAACAATGAGAGTTCTGCAAACAGTTTGAGTAAAGGGTTGACCCGATGTCCTGAGATTCCTGAAAACAGCATGGAGAAAAGGCACCATGCATCTTCAGAATCCAAGGCGAGCAAGCAGAAGGGATCGAAACAATCTGAGAGCAAGTAAAATGGAGCTTCAGTTTCAATGCTAGGGTTTGGAGATTAATCTCTGAAGGGGGATGAGAAGGACCCCAGGCGTGGAGGGATCAGAGGATCAAATAGATTACATAAATGCAGTAAGACTGAGTCAAGGGAACAAAGTAAAGCCCTAGAATGAGAAACTTGGTTAGTGTACTAAATAATTGATTGGTTGTTTGTGATTAATTTATGATAACTAAAGTTAAAATCTAGGAAGAACACTATATCAAGTAAAGTTTCCTCTGGAACTGAGGCAACCCTGAGCCTGAGGCTGGCAGGTCAAGCAGTCCAAGCCCTAGGCAAGGAGACTCCAGAAGGATGAGAAGACAGAGCTGGATGCTGACATGTAAAAGTCTCCATGTGGCTCTTCTTTTCCTACTCACATTAAAATCCAAGCCTAATGCCTCACAAGTACCATTAAGATATCACCTACCACTCTGATTTATAGTGGATTAAACAGATACATGTGATTAAAGCCACTCACCCAAAGCAGTGGCGTAATAATGCTGATATCACTCTTTTTTATGCTTCTGGTCCAGATTTTCCAGACCTCTCCCACACCTACTGCCCTAGAGTCTGATTTCTGCTTATACCCTATTCCACCAAGTTTATACCCCAACCAATCCAGTATCACTTTCAGGTGGAAACAAGAGTAGCTATATCTACCTCTATTTAAAAAAAAATACATAGGCATGCTTATAGAACAAACATTTATGTATCTCTTGAAGACATATCAAGGCACAAAAGACCTAGAATCGAGTACACTTTCCAACTCTCCTCACAATCTAGCCAAGGGAAGGCTGAGGGGTAGAGAGGTCTCATGGTGCAGAACCCTACCCAGCCATGTTGCAGCTCTTCCTGTCACCTTCCTAGGAAGAGGGGGCCATGGTGGAAGCATTCTCAACAATCTCCTGACCTGTATTGTCAGGTAGATGGTTACTTATGGATTCAGCAGCACTGAGACATTTGGATGCTGTACTAAGCAGTAGCATAAAGTCCAGAAGATGTGAGCTCCTGGGGTCTGCAGCAAGGGCCTCTGTAAATTCAATGGAGGCCTGCCAAGAGTAATTCTACATCTTGAAGATGTAGCTTCCATGTGGTGGTGCTGAGTGAGACAGAGATATTTCTTTTTAACTGCAACAATTTTAAGCTATAATTCAGGAGCTGACTCTCTGATCTTGGCCAGATTTCAGATTCTCAGGATTCACTGTTTACAGCTGTAGCCCAGAGAATCCCCCTGTCCCTCCACCTTAACCCAAGGCCATATCAATTCCATTTATGGAAAAGCCTAAATGATTAAAGGAAAAGTGAAGCAGTTTCTCAGCTCCTTGTTTCTCTACTGACACTTCTGTGTGACACTTTAAAAAACAAACAAAAACCAAAAACCTACCACAATATTTTTCATTAATTCCAATCAAGATATGGAATCCATTTCTCTGCCATTTGAAGCTAGACTTGGCCATGTGACTCATGGTAGTTAGTGAAGACTTTACAGATGTGATTCAAGCAGAGGAGTAAATAGGGTTTGCACCTCAGGACTGGCCTTTTTTTGCTTCTGGGAACTCTTGTCACATCAGTTGACCCAAACTGACCTTCAGAAGGTTATAGCATGTGAGGAAAATCTCTGCTGTACCCGCGAAGGGCACTGACATACAAGTGAGACCTCCTCGATCACCCACCCACAACCAAGCTGGCCCAGGTAAAAACAGCCAACTCAAGGAACTGGGAGAAAAAAGTTGCTGTTTTAGGACACTAATATTTGAGGTCAAATGCTATGCATAAGCAAGCTGAAAAATTCTCTTCCTTAGTTCGCATAATACAGAGATGCAAAAAAATATATATATCATTTAACAAGGACTAATTATATTATAAGATCCTAAAAAGGAGCACAGCTTAGTTACTTCATCCTTTTTCTCAGAAAAAATAAACTATTGGATAAATTTATTTTGTTCTGATGAGCAAGTAAAACAAGGTTAAGGATGATATAGCACATATCTACCTATGAATATACTTGCATATGTATGTTAGAAAATAACTAATTCTTATATTTATTAGCAATACTGATTAGAGAATTGGCAGGGGGATGTTTGCTTGCTTTGGTTTTGGTTTTCAAATTACTTCTCTTGGGAAATATTACCCAAGAAAAACATTTTTCTTGAAATAGCAAAATACATTCATCCAACTGGATTTTGCTCCTGTTTCCCAGACACAATCACATGGGTTATGATGTGGCCAACTGTGAACTTATGCTGGAACAGATTTAATTTTGCTTTAATTTAATAACGTGGGGTAATGGCTTGGAGAAGAAACATGGATCTCTCCTCTCAGGAGGAGGAAAATTCAGAGTAGGCTGGACAATGTGACTCGTAGTTGTGCAGTTGGATTTTGTTGTTCAAAATTAGAACATAGGTTCGCTCAAGGGATGGAAGCTGTGTTATTTATGGTCCTGCTCACTTACACCAGATGTGCTCTTGGCTTTCTGACCACACCCACTGACTTACTGCCCTGGGATTGTGTGAGCCTGACACACCTAACTGCTTGATTCTCTAAGATTCTGTAAAAACCTACCAGCCACATGGAATTAGGCTCACTTCCTTTATATTATCCACCAGATCCAGACCCAAATTAGAAAATCGAGAACTCTTTTTTTCTAGAACAGTGATTTATTTAGTAACTCTAATCTGAAGACTTTCACTTTGGAAATACTGAGGAAAGTGCAAACAATTTATCACACAGAAATTTTGGAAGCATCCCTATCAATAAAAGTGTCTCTTGTTAGTTTATGATTGGAAATCAAGTCGCGATCAACAGTGGTATTGATCTCTTCCTACACAATCTTGTTTTGAATCACTAATTCATTAAAGAAGCACAAATTCTTAAGGTCCACAAATTTCATGATCTTGAAACTTCAAGGAGAAAGTATGAATGATAGTTTTTTTTTAAAATGTTCTAATGTGATGACTAAATAATGTCACTTCAAGTAAAAATATTATTTTAAAACAAATCAATGTGGATCAGCTATTATGAATGATTGAAAAAATTTTTTAGAGATTTTATTTATTTATGAGAGAGAGAGAGAGCAGGGGGAGCAGCAGGCAGAGGGAGAAGCAGGCTCCTGCTGAGCAAGTAGCCTAAAGCAGAGCTCTATCCCAAGGACCCTGGGATCATGACTTGAGCGGGAGGCAGACACTTAACTGACTAAGCCACTCATGTGCCCTGATTGGAAAAATTTTTAAAGTTCACCTGTTTGTGCATATATAATATGTGTATATACAATACCTATTTCTAATATTTTCTGGTGTCATTAGTCATTTTCAGAGTGAGGAATTTGGAGGTAGAGGGAAGTTGTTTTATTTTGTTTATTAAGTTATTTCTCTTGAGAAATACTACCCAAGATAAACCTTTTTTTCCCCAGAAATAGAGAAGGCCACCTAACAAAATGTTGCTTCTGTTTCTGCAGACGCAGGAGTCAGATGACATTTGAGGTAAAGACAGTTTTCACAAGTCCAAAAACAAATCTTCATTATGAACTGCAAATATTCTCTCCTACCACTTAAAAAAATAAATTAGTACTTTGCGATTCTTTTTATTTTCAATCTTGCCTTAATCTTTTTTCTTATCTTACAATGTTGTTCATAACTGCTCTCAAACTTCACCCTCCTTTTCATCAAAGTGTAAGCTACACTGGTGTCTTTGTATAGCATGATTTTAAGAATCTTACTCAAAATTTAAATAGTTATACTTAATATGTAAATATTTAAAATGATAATACCCACTAACAATTTTTCAGTGAAATATAACTACTCAAACAATATTGATCACAACAAAAAGAACACAGTTTTACAAATCGTAATCATAACACTAGTCATTCAAAATTACCAGAATTTCATATACTTTGATTCATCAATGTCTTTCCTGAGAATTTAAAAATAATAACTAAATGACAAGGAAAAAAGATAAGATATATGAATGTTATAGGACCCTTAATGTTTTGCAACAATTTTATTATAGCAAAAATATATTTTTTAAATATATAAAAACTAGAATTGTGATTAAGTAGATTCTGACATGTGACATGTGAAAGACCCAATGATTAGGATATTAGTCTGAAGACCGTGCATCATGTAAAATGTTTACAATATAATATTAAGATAAAAATCAGATCTCAATATAGCATCTGCACAATATTTTATATCTTTGTCAAATTATGTCTTTATCTTCAAGAACTGGAAACAATTTGAGAACATGAATCAGAACAGAGTAGTGTGATTTGAAATTGGACTTCTTTTAAAAGTTCCCTTATTATTATAATGTTTAATCATCCATTTTAAAACCTCATATGTATTTCCACTAATGAAATAACCCTTTTAATTCATATAAGAGTAGCTAGTCAAAATCTCAGTCCATAACCTGTCATGATGAGTAAAGATCAGTTTATTTTTCCGTATCTAAACTAATTTCTCTTTCAGATCCCTATTCTCCTAAATCTCAGTCAATCCAGGGTCTTCTTTCATCCTTCCTGGAATCCTATCTTTGTTCACCTCTGTTTTTCACTCCTTGACCATCATTCCCTCCTTCCTCATTCTTCATCCCTGGCTTCTTCAATCAGCTGTTTTCTCTGAAATGGCCATACTACTCCCAGGAATGTGAGAAACTGCCTATTACTTCCATTCATCAGGGCTGTAATTAAGTTTGATTCCTGTCCTCCTTGTGGGATGATTCCATGACAGAATGGAGCTGTCAAACCTCTGGATGACTGTTGCTTGCCCATCTTCCCAGATATCCCTAAACAATCCCTTTGCTCACAGTTATGAGAGGCGTAAAACTCTGAGGTCTTCATTCCTACCACTCCCCCCAACATCAAGTTTCACCCTGAAATGGGTATGCAGCTCCTCTGTGCCTCAGATTCCCATTCTTACAGGAAATTTGATCATCCATCCCACCCCAGACTTGGACTAGGCAGCAAAATGGACTTAACTCAAGTGCCCTTTGGAGATCAATATACATTTTGCATTTACATCTCCCTGTTGCCTAGAGAAATGATCACATTGGGGCCTCATTTTTACATTGTCATGATTCTTTCAGGCCTAAGTTCTCTCAGACATGTACCTTTAGAAATCAAAGCCACATGGTGACTGCTCGGTTCTCTATGTTTTCACTTCATCCCTCTGCAGAGGCAAAGAACATCAGTGATCAAAGATGATTGGGCAGTAGGAAAAAGGAAATACAAGAAGAGAGAAAACTATCATATCTCAAAATCTTGTTGTGCCTTTCCGCTATTACGAATATTGCCTAAATTCAAGAAAAGTCCTTGTGGCTTTACCCATAGTCAAGAACAATTGCATAATATATAAGGCCATACATTTTGGATGATTCATAAATGTGTGTGATTATAAAAATAGAACCACTATAGTTTTTATTCTATTAATGTTACTATGTGGATAATCTCAAATTCACTTGTTTAGACAGATGTTGAAACACATTCACAAATTCACTCTCAGATGCCCAAAAATTATTTCTTCTTTTTTTAAAGATTTTATTTATTTGACAGAGAGAAACACAGCAAGAGAGGGAACACAAGCAGAGGGAATGGTAGTGGGAGAAGCAGGCTTCTTGCCAAGCAAGGAGCCCGATGTGGGGCTCGATCCCAGGACTCTGGGATCATGACCTGAGCCAAAGGCAGATGCTTAATGACTGAGCCACCCAGGCGCCCCTATTTCTTCTTTATTTTCTAAAAAAATATCTCATGTTTCTATAAAATCTCATCCCACTGGTGGCATAAACAAAATATGCATTTGCCAATTGATGGTATCTCATAGAATGGGGTTTTTAATAAACTCTTTAAGGGAATCCAGTCTCCACCAGATGAGTGTTCAGACATTTCCTTCTGACCACCTCATCGGATTTCCATCTCATTCTCTTCAGGATGGGATCTAGGATTTGGGGAGGGGTGAGGGAAGGTTGTAGGGCTTATTTGACCAATGAGAACTTAGTATCCAAACATGCAGATCTGTGGGCTGTGCTATGGAACCCTATTTGCCTCCATCAGAGGGAGGTATTGGTATTAAGGGATTGTTGGTATTGAGGGATTGTTGCAGTTTCCTCCTCCTCCCCTTCAAATTTGGCTCTATTCCAGAGCTAACGATCCTCTAATTTGTAGCCAATCTCCAATGAGACAAAGTCATAGGGTGTCTTCAACCTCAGCTCTTACAATGATGTGACTTTTCCCCTAACCCAGGTGGCCTCTTGGCAGTCTGGCTGCATCTCAGCACAGCTACCTTACACATCCCACTCAGCTCACTAGGATGGCCTTTCCACATCTCAACCACAGCACGCAGCAGCCAAGAGAGGACCTGGAGCATTTGCTCATTTGTTTTCTTTGCCTAAGAACACATCAAAAATTTTTACTCTGAGGCAGTTGATCGCATGTTGGTTCCAAGTTACACGACACTGCCACCTCCTCCAAGAGTGTCAAATTTGGAATGGGACACCAACCTCCTCTATTTTTCCTTCACCTTAAACTACAGAACACCATCTTTCCAACTTCTGAGTCAGAAATGTGTGAAGTTACTTGTTTGACCACTTGTTTCCTCTGCCTCTTATTTTTCTCTCTCTTTTTCCCCTTGCTCCTTCTCCAGAAGTAGAAGGGCATTTTTCTAGTTCCGTTTCTTAGAAAGGACATCCCTTCTTCTTACAAAGACAGAATTCATCCTCTCCACAGCATAGTTTTTCACAAATTGAAAGACAGCTATTGGGAAAGTACCTGTAGGGTCATGTGATACACTGAGGCTAAAGCAAAGAATGAGGTATACACTGGTCTGATATTTTCAAAATGTAATCTCTGTTACCCTATTCATAACACAGACTTACATTAAATAGCCCTTTTCATTGGCAAAGTAATTTGCTCCATATGTTAGTCCAAACAAGATTCTGTGATAATATCGTGAACAAATTTTTAAAGACTTATAATTTAAACAAGTAATTTAAATAAGATTTTGTTCACAAAAATCAAATAAGCTTTTGTGGGAGATAGTATTGTGAAACTAAAGCCTAGCAATGGCAAAGCTAGGATGCCACCCTGACACATGAAGTTCAAATGTCAGCATCCTTGCCATTCACCAGAGTCTTCATGTTTCCCAGATTATTACATGGATGGCAACCTACTAGGTCAAATTTCTCATAATGGTTATGAAGTGGCCAATGATGACCAACTCTTCATCAAAGAATATCTTAGGTTTGGAAAGAATCTGACTTGTCAATTTAGCAAAACACGAGATTCTCACATGCCAGATATGGTCTCCAGTTTTTAAAAGTGTTCTTTAGAATCTATCTAAATGTCTTTGAGGGAGTATATAAAATATAATTTTCAATCTCTCCAGGTATTTTCCATTTCATATTTCCATTGGCCCTATTTTTTAAAAAGATTATTTGTTTGTTTGACAGAGAGAGAGAGAGAGAGAAATTACAAGTAGATAGAGAGGCAGGCAGAGAGGGGGGAAGCAGGCTCCCCACCGAGCAGAGAGCCTGATGAGGGACTCGATTCCAAGACCCTGAGATTATGACCTGAGCCGAAGACAGAGGCTTTAACCCACTGAGCCACCCAGGCACCCTCCATTGGCCCCATTTTAAAAAATATTTTATTTATTTACTTGAGAGAGAGAGACAGAAAGCGAGAGAACACAAGCAGAAGGAGCAGGAAAGAGAGAAGGAGAAGCAGATTCCCTGCTCAGCAGGGGGCCCGACACAGGACTCTATCCCAGGATCCTGGGATCATGACCTAAGATGAAAGCAGACACTTAACTGGCTGAACCACCCAGGTGCCCCTCCACTGGTCCCATTTTATAACAAATTATTATGATTATTACTATTACTATATGTAGAAAAGATATGTATGGTATTTCAAATGCATATCTGTCAATTAGTTTTCAATTAAATGCTACATCTCTGGATCCTTTTAAATAATCAGCAAAACTGTTGAGAAATAGAATACTTGCAAAGCTGGAGAGGATCTTGAAGATAATTTAATTCAAATTCATTAACTGTGTATTTGTGTCACATTCAATCATCCATTGAACAAATGTTGACTGAAAACCTACCATGCCCCAGGCACCATTTTAAGGTCTGGAACACAGTCATCAGCCAAATGGCCCAAGCTCACTGCTCTCACGTAGCTTACATTTTAATTTATGAGACATTAAAGATATATAACTGAAATGTATGGAATGTTAAAAAAAAAATAAGTGCCAAGGAGCGGATATGAAATAGCAAGAAAGGGAAGATGTAATGTGCAATGAGAGATACTTCAATATGGTGGCTGAGGAAAGGCCTCAGGGAGATACTGACTTTTGAGTAAATAGGTGACTAGGGTGGGCTCAGGAATGGGAATGCTAATAAATTAATAAAAATTCAAAATCTTGAAAACACAAAATCTTTTTAGGGGCAAGCTGCAGGAAAACAATCACTTCCATACATTGCTGGTGGTAGTTCAAAATGATATGACGCTGTCGGGGAAATTTTCTCCGTATCTAATGAAACTATACATGCATTCTCCTTTTGACTCACTGTTCCCACTTCTAGGAATCTATTCTGAGACACAGCTCCATGATTTTAAAACAATATAAGTGAATTATTGACAAAAGCAAATTAATAGAAAATAACGGAGTCAACAAAATCCTTATGAGATTGTATCAAGAAAACACAACACTTAATTATCATTATTGCTTTAAGCCATTAAGTTTGGGGGCAATTTTTTCCACATCCATACCAATGGGGCCAAACAGTAATGGATAAGGAAACACGGAACAATAGAAGAAAATTCATGAGTTCACATCGACAAGCGAGGAAGGGAGAAAGAAAGAGAGGAAAGTAATAAAGGGATAAAAGAGAGGAAAAGAAAGGGAAGCTCATTACCGACGCCAGCTGAAAAGTACAGAATAAGTGTTAGAATTACATCTCCATTTTGCAGTCACCAAGGTAACAGCTAATTTAAACACGGATCGTCAATGGATGGTAAAACCTTTGGATAAAAACTGGGGTAGTGGAGCAGCAGGGGGCTGTAACAATGTACTCACCAACTCTCACAGTATCATCCACGAATTACTCACTAATTGCAAAAGGAAAGTGTCAGTTTCTAGTGGGGAGAACTGGCAGATACCACTTTACCAAGTGATTCAACTCTGCATCACTGTTAACCCAAATACCTGCTAATAGGAGCCTTTCTGATGTGATACGTATATCACATATTCTTGCTGAAACTGTTTAACCTAGGTTCATTCATGAGATTAAAAAAATAAGACACATAAAAAATGTGGGACATTGTCCAACACAGCTGATCTGATCTTTAAAAGTCAGTGTTAGAATAACAGCAGCCACAAAAAGACTGGGGACACTTCCAGATTAAAAGGGACTAAAGTGGGGCACCTGGGTGGCTCAGTGGGTTAAAGCCTCTGCCTTTGACTCAGGTCATGATCTCAGGGTCCTGGGATCGAGCCCTGTATCGGACTCTTTGCTCAGCAGGGAGCCTGCTTCCTCCTCTCTCTCTGCCTGCCTCTCTGCCTACATGCGCTCTCTTTCTCTATCAAATAAATAAATAAAATCTTTTTTTAAATAAATAAAAGGGACTAAAGTGACATAACAAGTAAATGTAACATATGCACCTTAAATGTAAAACACCGCAGACTGGATAATATTACTGAATTTTTTTTCACTTTCTTAGGTCAATTATAGTGTTATGGTTATATAGGAGACTATACCATTTCTTAGAACAGACATGCTGATATATTTAAAAACAAAATATCATGATAGCTATAACCTATTTTCAAATAGTTTAGCAAAATAAAAATCCTTGGGGTAAAGAGGGAAGGAAGGAGAGAGAGGGAGAAAGACAGAAAGCAAAGGAGGCAAAACATTAACAATTGGTGAATCTAAATGAAGGCTATATGCTTTTTCACTGTAGTAACCTTCCAGTTTTTACATGGGTTTGAAGTTAAAAACAAAATCTATTGTTAAAAACACGATAGAATACTGGAGCTGAACTGGAAGTCAACAAACATAGACAAATATATCTTGTGGAATTTTGCTACAGGATAGGAGAGAATTAGGACAGACAAATAGGAGAGACAGTAATCCCTAATTTCTTGATTTCTAAGTTAAGGAGGCTAATTCAGAATATTTACATGTGTATCTATAATGTAAGTGTAGAAATTCTGCAAGATTTCCTACCTCTGGGGTCACCTGGGTGGCTCAGTCAGTTAAACGGCAGCCTATGTCTCAGGTCATGATCCCAGGGTCCTAAGATTGAGCCCTGCATCGGGCTCCCTGCTCAGTGGAGAGTCTGCTTCTCCCTCCCCCTCTTCTTTCCTCTCTGCCTACTTGTGCTCTCTCTGTACCTCTGCCAAATAAATAAATAAAAATTTTAAAAAGCAAAAACAAAAACAAAAAAATTCCTACCTCTGCAGTAACCTTTGCTTTATCACATTCTATAACTTTTCTTCCTTTTATTTTGAAATACTCTACATTAATCAAGACAGTATGGTACTGGCAAAATAGGCAAATAAGTCAATGTATACAATAAAGAATCCCAAAATAGACCCACATAAAGATAAGAAACTGAGTTTTGATGAAGGAGCAAGGGCAATAAAGTGGGAAAAAAATAATCTTTTTAACACAGGGTGCTGTAATAACTGGACATCCATATTCCAAAAAATGAAACAAGACACAGATTTTACACCCTTCACACAAATTAACTCAAAATGGATCATAAACCTAAATGTAAAATACAAAACTATGAAACTCAAAATAGGAGAAAATCCGGGTGACCTTGGGTATGATAATAATTTGTTAGATTCATAAACTCATGATTGATACAATCAATAATAATGAAATCTACCAAGATCCCAGTCATGATAAAGGCAGCCTTCTAGGAACCCCTGGTATCTCCATCTCCTTAGCTAAATTCATTTAACCATTCTTAATGATAGGAAACACTAGGATTTATTTTACATTGTTTTTGAACATTTGTGCTTCTCTGTAAAGGCTTTTTGAGAAAAGTCTTGGCCCTGCTTGAAGATATTCCTATAGCAGACCTCCAAGCATAAGAAACCCAAGTTCAGCTCTCTAATTATTTTATCAAATGTCGGCCTTGCCTAAGTTCTAAGATATGTGGGTTGCCTTCCAATCAGTAAGACAGAACATCTACACTTGATTGATTCCCATCAGAAAGCCCATGGAGACAACTGCTTCTCCAGATAAGAGAAGAGTATTTCTGGAAATTCTCTGATTTTCACCTTTTTCATCAGCCCTGATCACGAGAAAGAGATATGCATATACTAAATTACATTAACTCTTCCCACATACAAATGTCTTTTCAGATCTGCAGTTTAATATTATGTCTTGTCAGTTGTTTGGACAAGTATATGAAACAGTGATGTGAGGTTGCACATGGCTTCCTTTGTTGTCGTTCATAAGTGATGAGAGTTTACTATGAACTTCCCTTTCTTCTAATGTTACATGACACCCTTTTGTCCTGAATTCAGGACAAAGATATATGGGCTATTTCTCATGGTTTGGCTTCTTTTACCAAGTGAGAATTATTCAGCTCAGCACTGTTCTTTTCACTCTGGCTGCTAGGAAGCTAAGTGATCTTTTCCAATCTTTCCTTCATTAGCTTTCTTCACTTCACTTCTCAACCCCATTAGTCTGCCCTTGTTTTTGTTTCATAAAAACTCACTTCATCTCTCCAATATTGCTAAGATCTTTACATGTTCTATGGCAATAACTCCTAAGCATGTTTGCTGAGCAATTTAATTGATCGGTAACTCATGGCATTCATGAGAACACTCAGACAAAGTGCCAGATTGAACATCCTGAAAGGGACTCTCAGAGACTCATAGCATGTCAGACCTCTAAGCAACAACAACTGTCATAAAATGAAATAAGAACCATAATAGAAACAGGTAAAAGGTGCAGTGGGAATATAGAAGGAAAATGCCTATGGTTTGTTAGAAGAGAATGAGAAGACCTCACAAAAACGTGAAATCTTAACTGGGGTCTAGAAGGATGAGGAGAAATTTATAGGCAGATATATTTATAATGTATGGTGGGGCATGAATCCCATGGCATATACGAAGGACGTAGGAAACACCATTGCTATATAACCATATGCATCCCATTGGACCCTGGTACTGTCACTTAATCTGATTAATTTGGTCTCTCTCCTACGAGCCCATAAAATCTTCATCTATCTAAGGAGTTCAAGGAAAAGTGGCTTTGATTCATTTCATAGTCTTCTAAATCTGTCTTTTGCCTGGACATGGCCTTTTGAAATTCAGAAGTCATGTATTTGATTATTTTTCTTCTTTTTGCATTGGTGCTGAGTCATCCCTTCTTAGAGATCATAACAGCAAGATGTAACACTTTGAGAAAGCAGTAAACTGGGTATACCCAGGATTGGGTGCTATGGCAAAATATCATCCCTTCCCAAGAGGAACCTCAGTGGCGAAAGGAATCTTAGACATTCCCCAAGTCAGTTCTTTCACCGTCATTTTATGGAATATGTATTTGATGTAAACAAAAGGCAGAGCGATGCTCTCAAAATCATCCCAGTCAGCTGGAGCTGTGGACCACATTCCTGACTCCTGCCTCAGCAATAGTCCAGGTTCTCAACAATATAGTCCTTTAATTTGGGGCACAAACTGCCAAGGGAGTTTGTTAAAATGTATTGAAGGAATGTATTTTGGGATTCTACTGTTAGAGATTCAGATATGGAGAGGGGAGTCAGAAACCTGCATTTTAAACAAGCATCTCAGGTGATAATTATGCAAAGAACCTAGCCTTCTAAAAACATCAGTTTGGAGGTTGCACTCCACAAGAATAGAGACTTATTGCTCTTAATCTCTTTATCCCCAGCAACTGCAGAGCACATGGTGTATAGGAATGTCCAATGTCAAATGAATGAGTAAACCATATTTCTTAAAATACACACCACCTTCAAACTTTGTTGTTTCTTTCTAGCAAATGTACTGCCAGGTTTGCTCTTGACCGATCTATTTTGAATTGTTATCTCTGAATTATACTGTTTCTATATTTCCTTATAAATGAAGCTTTTCAATACAAAGTCCAGATCAAGATTTTGCAACACGGAAAGCTAGCAACCTCATAAAACATCCGAGGAAGCAAGAATTCAAGCAGCAGAAGAGAATGATTGTTTAAGTTGTCATTGTTCACCCTTTGAACACATAAGCTATTATTCCAAATCAAAACCCAAGTGATTTTTTTCGTATTTTGTGATTCATTGTAGCCTTATCTTCATTTATGAGATAATATAAAAAGGTTCTCCCTCTGTTACATACGTGACTATTAAATATTTAGTCCTACAGAGTGAATTTATATTTTATAAACAAATATTCTAAAGAAGAGCAATTTTTTAATATAAATTAAGATAAGTGATAATAATGATATGACATGGAAAAAAAATATTGTTGGCTTCTGCTAAGAACTATTTTATTCCATAAATTAGGCTATTTTAAAATAACATCTAGGGGAAGTTGCCACAAAGAAATAACTCATTAGGAAGGAAGTCTACCTGCAATTATCCTGAGACTGGGGACTCTTCTAACATTGTCACATAACTTACAGAGTGAAAAACTAGTATATCTTCATTCTAGAAATGTTTAAAGAGTCTCAGTATCCTCAACCTTTCACATAGTACTTCCTAAATAGCCATGTTCTATATCTCACACCACATGGCCTCTGCCTTCCAAGTGTAATTCACATAATCTGGTTATCTGGTTCTGTAAGAATTATAAAAGTCCATTTCAGAGGGATAATTGCCAGGTGAGTGATATCCAAGACTGAGAAAATGTAGACGATTAGATTTAGCAAAATGTTATAGCATGATTCATATTTGTTGATTGTGAAAATGCTTTGGGGAGATTGAATTAGCAGGGAGAAGACCTTTTAGGAGGCTCAGAGAAAAGAATCTCAGGAGTATAATTTTGGAATGAATTAAGTTATTTGGGGATCTAAACGAGCATGTCTGAAAATTAATATAACAAAAGAAGAAGCATCTATGAGAGTAGAAAGTCAGCATGTAGGCCAGATTGCTTTTGACATTTGACAAGTAATTATTAAAGTGAAAGTAATCATGAAAACTCAGGATGCCTAGTTTTCTAGTGATCAATTTTGGCCAGAGTTTAACACAATTATCCAGATATTCAAACAAAAACGCAAATACAAATTTGCTCAAAACATATTTTTTCCTGTGTTATTTAAATAATTTTCATAGATCACTAAACTTTGTCCAGCTGGTTCATAATTTTGGTTTTCGAGGCATCATTTTATAAAAACTTTTACCTTTTCTTTTCCCATAACGCATCATTCATGGCCAGAGCTCAGAACATAAAACTAACATCATAATTCTTAATAGTATTCTTCTTCAAGGGTACATCTTCATTTTCAATTGGTAATAAGTCTTACACAATGAATGATTCTCAAATTATTTAAAGTGAATTACAGGGTGGCAGAATTGGTATAGAGGGAAAGGTCTTTAGAACAGGCATGAATTACAACCCAAAGCCTCCTTCCTCCTGCTGTAATTGGCCCTGATATATTGGGAATGATGTAGCTCAGATAAAAGAAACCTTACTACAGGCTTTGGCAGAGGCTGCATTTGTACCAGAAGGTACCAGCGAGGTGATTAGGCTTAGCCATCCAGCTGCTTGGTCACCCACTATGCAGTGCACCCCAGAAGTTTCCATGATGGACACGAAGCCCACTGCCTTTCAGGGACAGAAGCAGAGATGTCACTTTGAACAGCGAACAAGTCGCCGGGATAAGCAATGACTTTGTTCTTCCACTATATCCTGCAGCACTATTTGTACTAAAATAATATGGGCAAGGAAACCAGCTGAAGAAAAAAAATACCAACTATATTGAGTTGATGTGCTCCAAATGAGAGGTCTTCTGTAATCTACCAAAGGAAAAAAAAAAAAAAACATGACACGGCATGTTAGCCCTGAAGAACTACTTTATGATAAACAAAACTAATAGATTTTTCTCAAAAGTGCATTTGTTCACTTCAGAAAGTGATAGGCATTTAAAGATAAATAAGGGGATGGGGAGCAAAATTCCTTAATCTCAGTCGATGGTATTTGGTGGGGGGCCAGGGGGTTCTTTTCCACTCACAAAACCACAAAAAGGTGATTTGTGATGTGTTTCTGTTCAACACTTTCCCCATGCATATTATCTCTGCAAGATGAATCTTCTCTAAGACATGTATTGCCCTTTTATGCTGACTGCATGCGTGTGAATGCATAAAATGCCACATTTCCAATTAGGATGTGTATACTCAGGAAGGATGACATATCAGGGCTGTCAGGCTAAAAGCCCTACAGCTCAGGAAAACTTTCCATATCATTCTGTGGGTCTGCCAAGATTATAGGATGTGACTATTAGTTTTCTTCGTCTTCTCTTTTCTTACCTTTGATTCTAAGACATCCTCCCTCTCAAGCTAGATGCTGTTGTGTTTTTTTTTTTTTAGACAGCTCCAGAAATAAAGTGAATTGCCGATCTCTCTTACTAAAATTTAAGTAACGCTTTGTTTTATCCTAGTAAGATGTACTTCCTGTTGTTTCCAATATAGATTAGTTTCCAACAATTTGACTTTACCTCTTCATGTAAAAAATATGCTGTTAACACATTATGGAATGAGATTGTTTTCTGTGGGAAAAACTACAGGGGGAAATTTGTATTGAAGTTTAACACTTTATGATGTCTTCTTTGAAAGTCTTAAACATTGTGCAAGTAGAAATGTCACAATATCGAGGTGCCATATGTTAGTGCACACACTACAATGAATGACACCTAATAGGATAATAAAATCTTCAGAAAGGCATTATAAATCCTTGAAATATAAATTTGATATTTGAAGGGCACCTGAGTGGCTCAGTGAGTTAAAGCCTCTGCCTTCGGTTCAAGTCACGATCTCAGGGTTCTGGGATTGAGCCCTGCATCGGGCTCTCTGCTTGGCAGGGAGCCTGCTTTCCTCTCTCTCTCTCTCTGCCTGCCTCTCTGCCTACTTGTGATCTCTCTTCTCTCCCCCAAATAAATAAATAAAATCCTAAATAAATAAATAAATTTGATATTTGAGAATACATAATATTTTTCCCGAAATTTTCAAATCTTTATATTGTTGACAATCAGGGGGAAAGGAATAGGATAGATGGGAAAATGCTGGTATATTGGAATGTCAGGTAGAAATATAACTTTTCTGAGTAGATTGCTTCTGAAAAGTTACAAAGATATTCAAAAGTATGATTCCTATTTTCACTAGATTCAACTTAGTAGTATATTAAATTATAAGGCCAGAGTCCAATTGGACTGCATTTATAAGCTATGTGGCTGTGGCCGAGAATTTGCGTGCTATGCTTTGAAAGCCTCGATGATTCAAGCACTGTAGATGTGGACATCTCCCAACTCATCTGAAAATACCATTCACATCTTTATTACTGTGAGAGAGATAAGATCACAGAACTTGAAGAGGCACAGCAGACGATCTGGTCCACTTTTCCTGCTATTCGCAGAGTAATTACCATATTTTTCCAGGCTGAGCAATCAATAATGCATTCTAATGCTTTCCATTTGGTTCCCTACAATATTGGTTTTAATGTCCTCATCTTGCCAATAAAAGTTCCTTTTCCCTAGTTTTCTAATCAGCTCAAGTTGATCTTTTTAAATGGAAAGTGGCAATAACCAGCTAATCAACAAAACACATTTGCTCTCCCTCAAAGCATGTTACAAAGAGCAGCTCAGTCCGTCACACTTAGTCCTTCTGATGATTTCGGGGGAGGATGGGTTTTGTTATTCACACGGGTAAAAAATCTAGGTGCATGAACAAGTAGGGCATTTTCACTAGGCATATTTACTCAACATAAATATGGGCTCACATTTAAGACCGCCTATATTGTTCATCTAAGTTTGACATTATCATTTTGATGCTGTAACTGCTAGTTCTTAAAGGCTTTAGTTTTATTAAATTTTAATGAAACAAGATTTGTTAACTCATACATAGTATGTTTAGATTTTTTTTTTTTTTGTATAATAGATTCTTGCTTTGTAAGAGTCTCTTGCTAGACTGATGGAAGTAGAGAAAAGATTAAATTACTTCTCTAGGATCACCTCAAAATTGAGTGGCTCAGTTGAAATCAGAAACCCGATCACAGCCCTTTGCTCTACGCCTCAGGCCTTATAGCTTTCTATGTTAGTAAAAAACAATATTTTGTGCATTAAAGAAAAGATGATGCGATTTATCTTTGCTGTTAATATCATTTGTTGCTTATTACAGAAGGATGTGCAGCCACAGGTAAAATTGAAATTGACCTTAATAAAAAAAAATGTTTAAGGCAGCACTACACCTGAAAATAAAATTTAGTGCTTATGTTTAAAATGTATATAGGTTTTTTAATTCTCACAAACTATAGTGAAGGAACTACTTCCACAAAATCATCAGGGAAAATTCCAATGATTCCACATCCCTGGAAATAACCTTCAGGGATGTTATTCCAAGCCATTATCTTTAACAATCAGCATTACTCAGGTTTTATAAAAAGAAATGGATGAAAAGAGATCATTGCCCTCAGGGAACTTACCATCTCCTTGGGAGGATGCAACAAGACACAGTAAACAAAAAGTGTGCAAGACTCGTGCACTACTAAGTAAGCACTAAATTTAGTGATTAAGCACTAAATTCTATATTATAAATTGACTCTCCGTTTAGTGAGAAACCAGAAGAGATAAAGATCAATCCTGGCTACTTAGAATATGAGGGAATATTCTTGAAGAAGTTTTAAAGTTAAGCTAGAGCTCAGTGGATGGATCCACAGGTAGAGTGAAAGAAGAGAGTTGCTCTGGGTGGAATATGGGGAGGTTATCACGAGGTGCTCTGAAAAAGTGAGAGATACTTCTGAGACAGTGAATAAAATGAAGCCTGCGTGCTTCTTCGGTCTTCGGGTCAGCAAATATTTATGGAGACCCTACCCTTCTAGAGACTAGGGATACAGTAGTAAGACAGAAAAAAAGGAGGACAAAGCTCCTATAGCACTTCTCCCAGCAGGAGACACGTGACTTACAAAGAGCCTGAGAGAGGAAGGGTAATGAAAAGATTGTTTATAAATATAGAGCAGCTTTTAAGGAAATCAGCAAAGGATGTTTAATACCCCAAAGCCAGCAATAGTGGGAAGCAGCCACCATCTCTAGGTTTGAAGGGACAACAGGAGGGAGAAGTTTCCAGAACCTAGACAGAAGGTCCAAGAGAAGGGCCATCTGACAAGAGGTGTGGCCTTCAGTAAAGATCACTATCAAGTTGCAGTGACCTGCTGGGAGTGAATCTAATGAATAAATATCCCCTCTCCTGCCTCTCTATTTCCTCCTAAAGTTTCCCATTTGCTAATTCCAACTACAAGGCAGAAAGCAAAGGAGTCATTCAGTGCAGTCAGTACAGATCTATGTGACATGAAGAAGAGCGGGAATGACATCTGAAAGGAAAACAGAAGTATTCAGCATAGTCTCTGGATCAACCAGGAGACTACCAGGGAAAAGAACACCAGTAGGATAAATACACACACGTGTACATGCACACACATACACACACATACATGCACATAAAAAGTAAATGCATATATTTTAAAGATATATAATATATAATTTATATTTTACATATAAAGTTTATACTCATGTATAATTTAAATGTGTAAGTCTATATGAATATAAAATACATAAATATGTATGTATACCACATATACACACACATATGTATTTTTCATATATTTATAATGAAATTCCTTTCAAGGAATTGGTTTTATATGACTGAGGGATCCGGCAAGTCTGAAATCTAAAGGACAGGCTGGTAGGCTGGAAATTCTGGAAAAGATGCTGAGGCTGAAGTCCACAGATAGAATTTCCTCCTCACTGGGGAAACCTCAGTTTTTCTTTTAAGGACATTCAACTGATTGGATAAGGCCCACCCAAATTATGGAGGACAGTTATCTATAATAAAGTCAACTGATCATATATGTTCACCGTATGTAAAAAATACCTTTATAGCAACATCCAGATGTGTTTTTAATTGAATAACCGGGTGCTATTGCCTAGCCAAATTAACACCCAAAAAAAGAAATCATCACAGATTCTATTCTTATTGACGTTGTATTTTAGTAGAGAACATCGGGAAAAAAACTTTTTAATTTTTTAAGTATACCTTCCAGGTAGTGACAAACGAAGCAGAAGAAAGTAGAATATTTGGGTAAGGAGTGATGAGAGGCGCTCTGTCTTAGGGTAGTCACCAAAATATTTAAGACCCAACCTTTGTGCTGAGACCTGAATGAAACCAGGAAGTGAGACATTTGGATAACAAGGGAAAGGATTCCAGGCAGACGCCCAGCCCAGGCTCCACGCCTGCCCTTCAAGGATTAGTGAGGAAGCCACTTTGGGAGCTGAGGTAGCAGGGAAAAAGTGGGAAGAGATGAGATTAGACAGTGGCAGGGGTGGGACTAGGAAGGGCTTTTGAAGCAAGAAGAAGATTTCCAATTACATTTTAAGCAAAATAGGAAGCAGTTAAATCATTTGGAGCTGAAAATTAATATGACCTGACTCTGACTTCATTGTTGCTTTTAAAGAACCACCATTGCCTTCAGTTGGAGAAAAGATCATAGGCATCAGGAGGTGAAGGGGGAAACACAGGGTGGAGAGCTCTGGCCTCTCCAGGTTAGATTAGAGCTTTGGTGGTGGAGACTCTAACATAATCGGAAGGTAAAGCCAATACAATTTGCTCGGTAGATGTGGCACATATTAAGACAGTTTAGGGGCGCCTGGGTGGCTCAGTGGGTTAAGGCCTCTGCCTTTGGCTGAGGTCATGATCTCAGGGTCCTGGGATGGAGCCCCGCATCGGGCTCTCTGCTCAGTGGGGAGCCTGCTTGCCCCTCTCTCTCTGCCTGCCTCTCTGCCTACTTGTGAACTCTCTCTCTCTGTCAAATAAATAAATAAAATCTTTAAAAAAAAAAAAAAAAAGATAGTTTGATATTTGGCCTGAGCAACTGAAGAGACAGAATTACTTACTCATATGCTGAGATGTAAAAGACGAGGAAAGGCCAGCTTTGGGGTTTGGAGGATGGGGATTCAGAATTCTAGTTTGGAAATATCAAAGTGTCTATTGGTCATCCGGTTGAAAATGCCGAGAGGGCTGTTAGTTTCTGGAAAGCAGGAGAGAGTTTAGGACTGTGGAGATAAGTTTGGTAGTTACCAGTGTAAAGATATTGGGAAGAATAGGTAAGCATAGCTGATAGGTATAATGGGGGGTAAGTTATGATAAGGGATCAGCAGCTTTAACGGTGAAAGCTCTGTGAGCTCCTTTAGGGAAAAAATGGTGCCTTATTCATGTTGGATGCTTAGTACACAGCCTAGGAGCTAGCACATGATGGTCTCTTGGCAACTATTGATGAATGAATGAATGAATGAATGAATGAATGAATGAATGAATGAATGAATGATTGGATTAGGGAACTGAAAGCCACTGAATGTCAGGAACACTGGCCTGGCATGATCCAAGTCCCTTCCCCCTGCCCTCAGGAAGCTACACAAAACAACAGACTTCACCACGAATTGGCAACTGCTCAGTTAATCATAGCTGAAAAAGCAAGGTCCTTAAAGGTTGAAAGAACTGAACTGCAGCCCGGGCTCTATTACTTAGGAGCCCTGTGACTTTGGCCAATCATTAAATAATCAGAAATTCAGTTATGTCAATAAAATACATGTGCATCAAGCATCATGCTTGGCACATGAAAGTGGAGAAGACAACTCAATCTCCTTGCTCATTTCCTCAGAACCTCATTAAAAAGACCTGAACGGCAACATTTATTAATTTTAAACAATATCTCTTTCATGACTAATAAGCTCACAAAACTAGTTACAGTTCTAAATCATGCAGGTTTGGCTTTGTTCTTTAAAAGCTTTGGACCTTGTTTAAATCTGCGTAATCATTTCAGTGATTCTCAAAGTTCTGGCTACTGTTTTCCTCATCGTAGGCCTCCTTTCCACCGTCAAATAACTTTTATTGAAAGCTGACTACATGTTGAATAACATTCAAGGCATTGTGGTTAGAATGGAGTTCTGGTAACATCTTAGATTCATGTTCATCTTGTCGGTAGTTGAGTCTATAATTTATAAATTATATTTATATGGAACCACCGACTTGACAGTTAATTTTCAGAAATGACTTTCTACTTCCTTCACTTCTACGGACAAAAGAGAATAAATGCACTCAAAGGACAGAAAGTTTGGGAAATTTTCTGACAACTCCTGACTCATAGAAATTATTCAATTTTAAACTTCAGGTGACATAAAAACAAAATGATACAATTGTCCTCAAGGAACAAGGTCCATGAGATAGGTCGTAAGGTATGGGAGAGTGGCAGTACGTAGAACAGGTTCTGGGTAAATGATTGAATAATGAACAAAATGATGAAAAAAAAATGAACAAAATAATGAAAGATATAATAATTTACAGATGCGTATGATTCATCCCAGCAGAAGTTATCATGGATTGCCTTATGGAGGACACAAGACTTGAGCAGGAACTTCAAGAAAAATGAAACTTTTATAATACATGATTGAATGATTTTAGACAATGAAAAGTAGAAGGCACAGTAAGTACTCTAACACACTTGGTATACAGGGACTAAATAAGGAAATAGTACAAATTGAATAAGAGTAGGCCTTGAATATGTAGGTTAAAATCTGTATTATACTTATTGAGTAATATTAATAAGCATCAGTTAGGACATTTTCTTTGTAGGTAACAGAAAATTCAACTCAAGCTTAAACACTAAGGACATCATTAGCTCATGCACTGGGAATTCCAGCCACAGAATAGAGTCCAGTGGTGACTTAACTTTGTGGCTCCATCTGGGACCCCCTGGTTCTACCCTCCTCTCCATGCTGGTATTTATACCACGACTGCTGTTCAGACTTCACATCTATGGATGACGCCATCCAGAGGAAAGGAAATGGCTCTATGACATTCTCTTGAGTCAGGAAGCAGTTTCTAACTTGCAGTTTCCAGTTACCATCTCATTTGCCAAATCTCACCAGTCCCATCCCAAACCAATATCTACTGTCATATCAATGTCCTTATTGGCTTAGAGCTAGGACCTTGAACCACTCACTGAAAAGGAGGATGCAATTTCTGTGATTAGCCTGACACTCTGGGGCTTCCCCTAAGTGGGAGTCAGCCACCCAACCACTCAGTTGCCACATTGGTGGGGGGGTGGCGATGTAACAGATATTGAGAAGGTGACTTCGGTGTCCACCCACTGTGGGGAATTATTGAGGTGTTTTATGCATGAAAGCCATGTGAACAGATAATCCTATTGAATATTAATTTGATGGTGATTTAATGATTTGCAAATAAAATAATTTTATTTTTATAAATAATTTTAACAATAAAACCTCAAGGAAAATGCAAAGAAATTCAAATATGAATACAAAATATAAATACAAATGCTCTATATGAAAAAATATACTCTGCTAGTATTCTAAAACTGTGAACTAAAACAAAAAAGTCTACATTTTCCTGTCTAAATTAGATTTTCTGAAAACTAATGTCTCTTGCTGTTGAGGAGTTATCATGGTGAAATGAAGTAATATAACACTTCAGGAAAGAGATTTAGCATTATGCTTTAGAAGTTTTATCAATATAATTACACTTACAGGGCTGGGTCTTAAACAATTAGGTATGCAATTAAAGATCTGTATATAGGGACTCTCATAATAGTGTTCTATATAATAAATATAACCTGAAAAGACCAGCAGGGAAATGGCCAAATAAGGGAAAAGTTCACAAATGGAAAACTATGTAGCAGAAAAATAATTCTGGTGATAAAGGAAAATATTCAATATAATAATAATTTTTAAAGCACCAGGATCACAAATATATACTTTAAAAAAAAGCAATTTTTTAAGAAGAGAGAGGTTTTTTAAAAAGAATGACACTTTTAAAAGTTTTACTGCATTTTCACTTACTTGGATTAAGTGCCTGCCTAAAGAAAAACAGTGTTTCACCTTGATGAGCATAAGTGAGTAATTTTTGAATATAATCATTATAGTGACTTCTAAAGTCTTTCCCCTAACTTTCTACAACACAAGGTTAAAAGCAAAACACAATACAATGAAATAAAACAAAATTAAAGCAAAAAAAAAAAAAAAAAACCACACACACACACAAAACTCTGCAGTTGAATTATAAAACAGCAATATTATTCATTCAAAAATATTGAGACTACCATGAAACTGTCATTATTCTGGGTGAGACAATACCCAAGTATTCACAAAGTTATTAAAATGATTTGATATTTTTTATTGAAGTATAGTTGATGTTCAACTATATATTAGTTTTAGTGCTTTGATAAGTTTATATGTTATGCTATGTTCACCACAAGTGTAGCTACAGCTACCATCTATCACCATACAAGCCTAGTACAATATCACTGACTATATTCCCTATGCTGTGCTTTTTATTCCCATAATTTACTCATCCTTCAAGTGGAAGCCTGTATCTTCCACTCTCCTTCATCCATTTGCCTGTCCCCCCACCTGCCTCCCCTTGAGCAACCATTAGTTTGTTTTCTGTATTTGTAGATCTATTTCTACTTTTTATTTGTGTATTCATTTGTTTCATTTTTTAAATTCCACATCTAAGTGAAATCATATGGTATTTTTCTTTTGCTGTCTGACTTATTTCACTTAGCATAATACCCTCTACATCCATCCATGTTGTCACAAATGGCAAAATCTCACCTTTTCTATGGCTGAGTAATATTCCAGTGTGTGTGTGTGTGTGTGTGTGTGTGCGTGTGCGTGTATCACATTTTCTTTATTCATTCATCTGTTGATGGATACTTTGGCTGCTTCTGTATCTTTGCTATTATGAACAATGCTGCAATAAACAGAGAAGTGCATACATCTTTCTGGATTGGTATTTTCATTTTCTTTATGTAAATACCCAGTAGTGGAAGTCCTATGGATCATTTGGGTATTTCTATTTTTTTTTTTAAGATTTTATTTATTTATTTATTTGACAGAGAGAGAGCTCACAAGTAGGCAGAGAGACAGGCAGAGAGAGAGGAGGAAGCAGGCTCCCTGCAGAGCAGAGAGCCCGATGCAGGGCTCGATCCCAGGACCCTGAGATCATGACCTGAGCCGAAAGCAGAGGCTTTAACCCACTGAGCCACCCAGGTGCCCCTGGGTATTTCTATTTTTAATTTTTTTTAATTTTCTGAAGAACTTCCATCCTGTTTTCCACAGTGGTTGTACCAATTTACATTCCCACCAACAATGCATAAGGGCTCCTTTTTTCCCACATCCTTATCAACACTTATTATTCCTTATCTTTTTGATTCTAGCTATTCTGACATGTAAGGTAGTATCTCATTATGGTTTTGATTTACATTTCCCTGATGATGAGTGATAAGCATGTTTCAATATGTCTGTTGATCATCTGCATGTCTTCTTTGGAAAAAATGTCTATTCGGGTCCCCTGCCCATTTTTTAATTGGATTATTTGTTTTTAGAAGTTGAGCTGCATAAATTCTTTAGATATTTTAGATACTAACCCCTTTTCAGATATATCATTTGTAAATATTTTCTCCCATTTATTAGGTTGCCTTTTCATTTGGTTGATGGTTTCATTTGATCTGCAAGAGTTTGCTTTTTTTTGTTTTGTTTTGGTTTGGTTTGGTTTGTGGGGTTTTTTTTGTTTGTTTGTTTTTTGTGTTTTGTGGTTTTTTTTTTTTTTTTTGGTGTGGTCCCAATAGTTTAATTTTGCTGTTTCTCTTGCCTTAGGCAACCTGTCCAAAAAAAAAAAAACGTTGTTACAGCTGATGTCAAAGACATTACTGCTTATGTTTTTTTCTAGGAGTTTCATGGCTTCAGGTCTCACACTGAGATCTTTAATCCATTTTGAATTTATTTTTGTGTATGGTATAAGAAAGTGGCCTAGTTTCATTCTTTTGCATGTTGCTGTCCAGTTTTCCCAGCACCATTTTTTGAAGAGACTGTCTTTATCACATCATATATTTTTTTTGTCATAGATTAATTGATTTATTTCACTTAGCATAACACCCTCTACATCCATCCATGTTGTCAGAAATGGCAAAAATCTCACCTTTTCTATGGCTGAGTAATATTCCAGTGTGCGTGTGTGTGTGTGTGTGTGTGTGTGTGTGTGCATCACATTTTCTTTATTCCTTCAAAGTGAGGGTTTCTTTATGAGCTCTAATCTGTTCCATTGATCTATGTATCTATTTTTGCATCATTACCATACTGTTTTGATTACTACAGCTTTGTAGTATGTCTTGAAATCTGGAATTATGTTACCTTCAGCTTTGTTCTTTCTCAGCATGGTTTTTGCTATTTGAGATCTTTTGTGATTCTATACAAATTTTAGGGTTATTTGTTCTACTTCTGTGGAAAATGCTGTTGGTATGTTGGTAGGGATCGCTTGAATCTAGATTGCTTTGAGTAGTATGGACATTTTAAAATATTATTTTTTTCCAGTCCATAAACTTGGAATATCTTTTTATTCATCTGTATCATCTTCAATTTCTTCTATCAGAGTACTGGTCTTTCACCTCCTTGGTTAAGTTTATTTCTAGCAATTTTATTATTTTTGGTGCAGTTGTAAATGGAATTGTTTTCCTAATTTCTCTTGCTGATATTTCATTCTTAGTGTATAGAAATGCAACCAATTTTTGCATAATAATTTGTATCCAGCAACATTTTTGAATTTGATAATTCTGATGCTGGGTCATGGTCCTTGAATCATGAAAGTGGTTATTAAGATACTTTACAATGTTAATCATTGGATTGGGGTTTTGGCTACATGGAGATTGATTCCATTTTTTCTCTAATTTTGTGCCTATTTTGAAAGTTGCATGATAAAGAGTAACAAATAATTTATATGGAACCAATGAAAGCATGTCTAATCCATAATGGTTAGTTTTCTAAAACTTAAAACAAACCTTTCTCAATTATTGTATGTATACTTGTCTAGGTAATGGACTTTGAAAATACAAATCTTTCATTTAAATAAAGATAAACAATACATTTGCATAGGCATAAACTGTATGTGCATCTTAGATATTACTTAATATATTGCAGATATTATTTTATAATTATATGCATGTATCAAACTTGGTATCAGAAGTGGCCTTTTTGGGCACCTAGGTGGCTTAGTTAGTTAAGTGTCTGCCTTTGGCTCAGGTCATGGTCCCAAGGTCCTGGGATTAAGCCCCACACCGGGCTCCCTGCTCAGCGGGGAGCCTACTTCTGCCTCTCCCTTTGCATGCTCTCTCTCTCACACATAAATAAATTAAATCTTAAAAAAAAAAAAAAAAGCAGCAGCACTCATTTGGTATAGGAAAAAAATGGTATAGAAAATTATATCAGGGACGCCTGGGTGGCTCAGTGGGTTAAAGCCTCTGCCTTTGGCTCAGGTTATGATCTCAGGGTCCTGAGATTGAGCCTCACATCAGGCTTTTTGCTCAACAGGGAGCCTGCTTCCCCCTCTTTCTCTGCCTGCCTCTCTGCCTACTTGTGATCTCTCTCTATGTCAAGTAAATAAATATTTTTTAAAAAAAGAAAAATCATATTAATGAATTGACCTTTTTAAAAAAATATTTCTTTCATTTATTTTTTAAAGAGTTTATTTATATGACAGAGAGCATACACGTACATGAGCAGCGGGGAGGGGCAGAGGCAGAGGGAGAAGCCAACTGAGCTGGGAGCCCTACACAGGACGCTATCCCAGAACCCTGGGATCATGACCCAAGCCAAAGCAGACACTTAACCAACTGAGCCACCTAGGCGCCCACAAATTCATCTTTAACATGCAAGCATTTTATTTCAGGATCGAAATTCTATCTTTATAAACAAACTCGTTCTACTAGGCATTTCCTTTTATGCTTTTATTATTAAATTTATCTGCAATTTGACAAGCTGTTTGATTTTCCACACTTAATACACTTTAATTACCATAGAATAAAAATATTTTAGAGTTATATGAACCTTAGAAGCTGTCTAAACGATGAAATAATGAAGGGTAGGTCGAGTGACTTTTAATCATTACATCCCTAACTGTGGGAAGTCAATAAAAATGTGTTGTGTTGACTAGATTCAGTCTACTTTCCCACATAGGATAGGGCTCTCCCCCATGACACTCCCAACTGATGGATATATTCATTTCAATACTAATCCTTCCTGTGATAAAGGATTTATTATACACTCCTAGATTTGTTTTCTAAGGTTAGTACCACTAACTGGGTGGATTAAAACAGCAGATACAATGTCTTATAGTTCTGGAGGCTACAAGTGCAAAATCAAAGTTTCAACAGGGCCCGCCTCCCTCCAAAACCTGGAGGGGAGACTCCTTCCTGGCCTCTCACTTCCGGTGGTTGCCAGCCCTCCTTGGCTGTCCTTGGCTTACAAGCTACAGGACTTCAATCTCTACCTCTGTTATCACCTGGTGTTCTCCCTGTGTGTCTCTGTTTCATATGGCATTGTTTTCCTGATGTCTCTGTGTCTTCACATAATGTTCTCCTGGAACAGTGCCCACCATCCCTCCTTCTTATAAAAACACCAACACACTGGGGCACCTGGGTGGCTCAGTCGTTAAGCGTCTGCCTTCGGCTCAGGTCATGATCCCAGGCTCCTGGGATCGAGCCCTGCATCAGGCTCTCTGCTCAGCAGGGAGCCTGCTTCTCCCACTACCATTCCCTCTGCTTGTGTTCCCTCTCTCACTGTGTTTCTCTGTCAAATAAATAAAATATTAAAAAAAAAAAACACCAATGACACTGGAGTAAGGCCCCACCCTAAAGACATCATCTGAACTTGATTACATCTGCAAAGATCTTATTTCCAAATAAAGTCACCGATACATCTACTGGAGTTAAGGTTATACATATTTGGGTGGAGGGGAGCCTACTTCCGCCTCTCCCTTTGCATGCATTTGAGCTGTAGTGCCCCCACACAGAATAATGGGACACAGACAACTGTCTGAGTTGATGGTGAAGATAACTAGAATTAAGATTATCTGCATCACCTGCCTTCTACTTAAAACTTTATATATCTACTTATATATCGTATATTTATCAGTACTTGGATTTTGAAAATATATATATTTGGAATATACAGACTATACAGTTGACCCTTGAACCATGCAGGGATTAGGGGCACCAACCCACACAGTTGAAGATCTGCCTATAACTTGTTGGGGTTAATGTAGATCATGAAATTAGCCATAATACCTGGTTTGCTAAAATGTAACATGGAGGCCACTGAAGGCAGAGAAGTTTTCAGAGAAGAGCATTGGCCTTTGGAATGCCAAGGCCTACGTGACCACTCTGTCACTGGAATGCTGCTGGGAGTTGCCTTCCCGGAAGTTTTCTTAGCCCAAACAGCCGCCCTGCGATCTAAGACATGTATGCGTTGTCCCTTAGGCTATGTTTAGCACTAGTAGAACACGCAGATCAGCATATCGTGTCTTTCCCATAAACAAATCCTCTGAGTTTCAGTAAGACCCCTTATCACACATCACATGCTTGAGAAACAGTGGTGAGGATTTGGGATTACTTTTAAGGACCAGTAAAAGGCGGAGCAAAGAACTAAGGGTCCTCGTCTGTGAGTGTTGACCCCTTTGCTTTCTCTTCTCTTTCACAGCAAAGTTTGGAGTAATCTTTCATCCCTCAGTGTGAGGATTACTGGCCATTCCCAGCAGTATTTGATTCCTCGAGAACTTAAGTACTAATAGCCTACTGTTGACCCAAGTCTTTCCAATAACACAGCCAGTTATCACATATTTTGTATGTCATATGTATTATACACTGTACTCTTATAATAAAGTAAGTTAGAGAATAGAAACTTTAGAGAAAATTATAAGGAAGAGAAAATACATTTACGGTATTCTATGTATATTTCTTGAAAATAATCTGTCTAAGAATGGGAGAAGATATTCGCAAATGACATATCAGATAAAGGGCTAGCATCCAAAATCCATCAAGAACTTCTCAAACTCAACACCCAGAGAACAAATAATCCAATCAAGAAATGGGCAGAAGATATGAACACACATTTCTGCAAAGAGGACATCCAAATGGCCAACAGACACATGAAAAAGTGTTCAACATCACTCAGC
>CM053605.1:153121330-153138893 GCA_028646535.1 Procyon lotor
AACAGATGAATGGATAAAGAAGATGTGGTATATATATACAATGGAATACTGTGCAGCCATCAAGAGAAACGAAATCTGGCCATTTGCAACAATATGGATGGAACTGGAGGATATTATGCTAAGCAAAAAAGGTCAGTCAGAGAAAGACAATTATCACATCATCTCTCTGATATGAAGAATTTGAGAGGCAAGGCGGGGGGTTGTGAGGGGATGGGGGAGAGAAATGAAACAGGAAGGGATGGGGAGGGAGACAAACCATAAGAGACTCCTAGACTCATGAAACAAACTAAGGGTGGCTGGGAGGCGGGGGTGTAGGGATAGGGTGGCTGGGTTGTGGACATTGGGGAGGGTATGTGCTATGGTAAGTGCTGTGAAATGTGTAAGCCTGATGATTCACAGACATGTACCCTGGAGCAAATAATACATTATATGTTAATAAAAAATAAATAAATAAATAAATAAAATTTTAAAAAAGAAAATAATCTGTCTATAAGTGGACCCACACAGTTTAAACCCATGTTGTTCAGGGGCTAACTGTATGCATATTTGGAATACATATTTTTTTGGAATATGTGCATATATTTGGGAATATATATACTTGCACAATGCCTCTTTCTTATCCAGAACTTATGAATTTTATAGCAAGAACTGAATAAATTTATTCATGCTCATAGATTCATACTAGGAGAGCTGGAGTTACTAACACTTCATAATATGTATCGATAAGAGCATTATACTTTGAACACTAGGAAATTCTGAATATTTTTCAAGTATTCATGGTAACTATTACTTCCCCATTTCTGAAATGGTAAGAAAAAGGTCACATAAAATGGGCTCAAAGGGCCTTGGAGACTGTCTTCACATAAAATTGCAATGTCCCTTTTCATATCACATCCCTGTTCACAAGAGATTTCCAAAAGATTTTAGTCAAATATGAAACTTTTTGCTCTGTTTGTAAGTAACGTATTTTTGTTTCAAAATCAAATCTAATATGCTTTCTATTTTCAGCTCTTAAAAACAGCTCCAAAGACTCTTAGATCTTCATTTTGATCCACATACGTGTGTCTGCAATTGGATTAGATAAATTGGAACTTCATGAAAATGAGGTAGAGTTAAACTATTTCATGGTCTGGTTTCATACTAAGAAATAATATAATTTTATCGCGGGTCCGTGGTGTCTTGGTGCCAGCCGAATGCCGAAGCCAACTGCAGGCTTTTATCAAAAATTACACTTTGAATTAGAGCCAAGATTCTAGTTTTCAGCTAAGATGCTTTACATTTAAGGCAGCTTTGTACTTCATGGACTAATTGCCGTAATACGTGATTATTGATGCAGAATCCTCTGTGGTTCCTTTTGGTCTAGTAGACTTGCATATTGAAAATTGAAGCTTTAACATATTTAACAGCACAAGTGACTGACTTGACAGAAATTTTCACACACAGACCCTGACAGCCTGAAGTAAGGATACCCTTCCTTTATCCCCATTCCTCCACCCACACTTCTGCCTGCTTACAGCTAATATTCCTCGGACTGTCAGTTGCTGGCATCTGGTAAATCCAATTCTTACTGGCCCAGAGAATGTACTAATTATATCCTACAGCTAATTAGAAAGCAGCCTCTTTGCTAGAGAACAGTTTATTTAGCTCATCAATGAATAAGACTTGGTTTGAATCTTGATTTAAAAATCAAAGGAAAATGGAGAAGGGATGAGAAGGAAAATATATCCTTCATGAAGCAGGAAGCCCTGTTAATTAAATTGAAGAAATAAATATAGATTTTATATGACTGGAAGGAGAGGCTTTCGACTAAAACACTGAAACTAGAGGAATTAAAGGATGTATTTGCATTTCCAGAACCTTATTTACAAGACCTAGAAACATGTATTCTTAAAATCTCAGCATAGTTGTAGTAGATGTGTCAATGGCCTATTTTCAAAACTGATCAGATTCTTTTTTTTTTTTTTTAAGATTTTATTTATTTGACAGAGAGAGAGAGCACAAACAGGGGGAAGAGCAGGCAGAGGGAGGGGGAGAAGCAAATACCTGCTAAACAGGGAGCACAATGTGGGGTCTGATCCCAGGACCCCCCAGGATCATGACCTCAGCCAAAGGCGGAGGTTTAAGGGACTGAGCCACCCAGCTGCCCCTGGTCAGATTTTTTTAGAAAGCGATGAGGAGGGTAATGTTTTATTGATGAAAGTTTCATGAATAGCATGCATGATTCAACACTTAGGCTTAGGTTAAATGCTTCTGAAGCATCAGATTTCTATAATGTGTATTTATGTTAATGGCTCACATGGAATTTATTAAATAAAAAATACAGTTCCTCACATTAACAGAGCTTTACCATAAATTTGGAGATGACATAAACCTTGCAGGTGTCAACCCTTGAAATATATAAATGGTAACCTGACCCATTCACTCTTTTCCCCTTTATCTTCGTAATCAAATCTGATCACCACAAGCAGCCCAGAAAGACATTTTCATGCTAATTTTCAAAATTGTTACCAATTTACCATGACTAATTAAAATGGGAAGCTGTGTAACACTTCAGGTCAGTGGTTCTCCACCCTGACTGCACTTCAGAATCATCTAGGGAAGCCTTTTAAAAATATCCAATACTGTACCCACCCCCCTGCCACCTCTACAAATCAACCTATTCAGAATCTCTGAGTATGGGGCCCAGGAGAGATTGGGGAGCCTTTAAGAAAGTTTGTTGAGTTGCCGAAGAACCAGATAAAGACAGAAAAGGAGAAGAATTGGTTTCTTAGGCTTGAACAGAGATACTGTGCATCCTGCCAAGCGGACAGTAAGGGGTACATGGATCCTTCTGAGAGCTGATTAAACATTATGGACTCTCCCCAGGAACGCAAACACATCCATTAAGATGAAACTGGCATAGAAGGTGATACGTTTCAAAAGAAAAGCAGAGTCCCAGGAGAAAAGTCTGTGAACTAGAGGGAAGAAAGACGTGTTCCCAGAGATGGAAGAGCCACACTAAGAAATGAAGTCCAATTATTATATGCACGGGGCCATTCAGGCAGAGATGATAATGGCATATAAAGGACTGTGAGATAGGAAAACTTTCCAAAATGACATTTACATGTCTCATTTTAAGAGAATATATCTATAAGCTTCCTGCGAAGACCTAATTCTTTGCTGAATGTAACATGTTTCTCTCCCGACTGTCACACTCTCCCCCCAAAGCAAAGATTCATGCATTACTTATTCTAGTCTAGTTTCCTATGCTATTTTCCAAAAAGACTTTCACAAATTTCTCCTTTTCCCTTCCCTTTAAATAATATTAGATTGATGCTGCTAACGCAGACCCCAAATTTTAAAGTACTTTGGGTTTCAGCATCAGAATACTGAAGGAAACAGTAGCTATCCACTTCAAGGTCATTTTTATAATTTGAATTTTATTTCATTCTTTCTCTCTAGAATTTCCACTCAATGCACCCTGATTTTCTTTGAGCCAATCTTAGATGATCTCATTCAAATCAAGCTCCTTCATTTTTCTCAATCCATCTTTTTATATACAACCCTGGAAATGGAACTTAGGTACTAAAATCAGCTCTGAAGCTGTTCTAACTATAGTCACTCAGCTTAATAAATCCTAGATTTAGGACCTATGCTTTTTCTAACGCAGAATTATCAAGCCATGGGATGGTTGGAATCAAAGGATTCCTTAGAAGTTTGTAACAATTTAAATCCACCAGGCTGCATAAGTAGTCCAAATGGCATTAATAGTTTAAACAGTTAAAAATATTTCAAGATTCATATTGATGCTGTTTTTAACGTCTTCCCAACCAACCCATTACCCTTGATGTTGTTAATAGACAATTAGCAGACTAGATTCGCGTCAGTGGCACGCTAAACAGCATGCATGTGCTTCCAACATGGACAGGAAGGGAGAATTGATAAAAGGACCAGAAAAGTAAAACCACAAGATTAAAGTGCATGTCTACGGGACAATGTATCTACACAAAAATGGCTTGCAAGAGATCAATGAAAAAAGTTCTCCCTCAAATGACAAAACATCTAAGGAATATGGAAGGTCTGACACACATAGCATGGGGCTTCTATTTCTGTCGTGCCAGTAGATGGCATGTTGGATTGGATATTAAAATATCTCTGTTCCTATCTGTCATGAAAAACCTCATTTAAATTACTATTAAAATCTTGATCTTCTGTAACTAGATTTACTTTTACTGTAGCCATTAATACTGAGTCCCCTTAGCTGAATCTCCTTCCCAAGACACAAAGGTAAGTTCCTGTGGGTCTTACTTGAAATGAGGCCACCTACATTGTAATTGATATATATTTATATAGTTATAATATAAATATTATAATTGACTCCTTAGAGACTATTCATTTTGAATGCTTAAATGAATATATTTCTTTGTTTAGATATAGTTTACAGTATATTCCACACAGTTTCATATGTAAATAATGAGTTGATATATATCTATATATATATCAACTCATTTCAACTCATTGATATAAATATGTCAATTTATATTGATATAAATTTTTTTCCAGTGGAAAAAATTTATAAGGTTTGGAGCATCCCAAAGTTATCCCTAAGGGATAGAAAAACAGTTCTACATCTAGGGTGCCTGGTTGGGCTCAGTCAGTGGAGCATGTGACTCTTGATCTTGGGTTGTGAGTTTGGGCCCCACACTGGGTGTAGAGATCGCTTAAAAATAAAATCTTAAAAAAAAAACAGTTACACATCTAAAATGTTGCAAACTGTACATGTTCATTAAATATTTAAAGAAAAGCAGTAGAATTCAGAATCACTCTTGCCCGCTCTATCCAGACTAGTTCAAAAGAGCATTTTTATGACTTTCCTAAAATTTACCAAGAATGTCTGAAGAGAATGTCTTTATCCAAAATAAGATATATATTTTATTATCAAAATTTCCTTTGCTGTTTATAACCATCTAAATAATCTACAATATCAAAATGTGAGCCATCACACAGCTCTGCAATTTTTCACTTCTCATACAATGCTTATACAGTAAATAGGATTTGTCAAATTTGAATTCCATTAGAAATCTAAGCTCAAATCCTAAGAACCTTTACTTTTCCCAGACCAAATTTTGAGCCTTCTGTAGCCCACTGTGCACATGAGTCACCCACAAGGCAAGACACAGCCTACAGTAGGAGGGAAGGGCTCAGCCAACAGACTGTAATTACATTACTCAAAGATCTGCAGCCCGTGCCTCAAGCAATGGCTCAACACAGGGTTGGTGGCAGGAAAGATGGAAAATAAGGAATAAAAATTAAAACAGGAAAAAATGAATTCAAAAGTAAGAACTAGTGATTATAAAAGGGGTTCAAGTTAGAATTATAGCAGCAGCAGCATCCAAGATTACCCTTGGGTTCAAATGTTGGTAATATCAAGAGTCCAACAAAAAATTACATCTAGGTGTAATTCGTTGAGTGGCTCAGTCGTTGAGCATCTGCCCTTGGCTCAGGTCATGATCCCAGGGTCCTGGGATCAAGCCCCACATCGGGCTCCCTGATGCCCGCTTCTCCCTCTCCCACTCCTCCTGCTTGTATTCCCTCTCTTGCTACATCTCTCTCTGTCAAATAAATAAATAAAATCTTTAAAAATATAAAAATATTTTTTTAATTACATGTTTAAACCATTTGGGATTAAGTATATTTGCAGGAATTTTAAGCTACTGGAACCTAAGCCAACAGCAGGGATATTTTAAGTAATAGCAGCTAGTCTTTGCTAATTTCAAGCTCGAGACATTGACATATAAATAATGTTAAAAGGGGCAACTGAACAGAAGTAATCAATATTTGATTTGTACAAGGCAGACCACCCCCACAACCCAATGACTAGATTAGTGAACTCTACCAAGTAAGTATTGTTACCTGCACATTCATCATCATTTTTAAAATATGTCGGAATTAAATATATTTAAATATATATGAAGATCTATGTATTATATATAGATATACTAAGTAGATATAATACATATATTTGTGTGTGTATAGTCACAAGATTAATCAAATGAAATGTTCATGTATTTAAATCAGCCAGCAGCCTCGCAGAACAAATCATGTGTATCAGTGTGGATTTCAAACATGGGCAAAAGAACAAGCTTTGTTTGCAGCATAAAAGAAACTATGTCTGGTTGGCACACTGCCATACCACAAAGCGATCTCCTGATAACTTGTGGCTCAAAATGCTGCTATCATCAGATTCCTTCCTTTGGTAGTACTATACACACTTTGATGTTGTGATAACATGGTCACTTCATATGCAAGATATAATGGAAGCAGAAATTGCTCCCTTGATTTAACCAGTGGTTATTTATGAATGTTGAGCAGTGCAAAATTGCAGTTATTTGTGGATCCTCGTTAATAACACCTCGCACTATTTCTGCAAAGGCAAATGCACTTTGACATTCAGTATTTTTTCTTCACAATTATTTGAATTCCCTCTGAACAGAAGTAGAAAATAGGTAATTGTACCCATCGTTCAAATAGCAATACAGTTTATTTTGGAATTGTGATGAGAGCCAATGGGTCCTTTGTCTGCTTCGGTGTTGCAACGAATAAAAATTGCTGCTTTTCCCATCATGAAAAATACCACAATGGCATTACTTTTCTAAGGAAATTGTGCAAAAGATAGTTCCATGGTTAAAAATCCCTTAAATGTTCCAGGCCTTATCAATGACATTTAGTTGCTCTAACTGGATGATAAAATCTATAAAACGTAAGAAGCAGGGACAGATAACCCAGGAAAATTTTAACGACAGTAACAGTTTAGGAGGAAAGAGGTAGCACCAAACTAAAACCTTCCATTTTATATTATTAATTTTAATTTAGTTTACACACAAAATTTTTGAGAGTATTCATCATATAACTGCTCAGTAAAACAATTTAAGAACTGTAGACAAGACATGAAATAAGGTAAATGATCTCAAGCAGCTCCTTTGCCCTGTGCTCTTTTGTTCCTTCATCACCCCCCCAATTTTGGATTCCATCCCCATCTGGCCAATGTCCTCACAACGGCTCTCATCAAATGTCTCTTTCTGAGCACAATATTTCTCCAAGTCTTCACCACTTTCTTTGTGAAAACATACCTGACCACTGAACATATCAGCGGTATTCAATCTTAAACATCTTTTACTTTTGAAAAGTAAGTATTGAACCCTTCAACCCTATTGAAGAATCTGTTACACTGGGATTAAGATGAAAATTTCCCTTATTCTGAGAAAGAGATTTCTGAATTTCAACTATCTATCTATCTATCTGGACATTTTTTTAAGGCCTTAGTAGCCATTTTGAGACCCCATGAAATATAATCTTGGGAGAACTGTCTGTTATTCATTGGTGAACAGTGCTTACTTAGCACTAGCACATGGCAATTACTCAATAGATGTTGGTTGAAGTTCACTGTGTTACCTCCAATTTAGTCCAAAATTGTGTATCACTGATAAAGAACCCTTGCTCCCAACAATGGCAAATAAATCCAAGAGAGCAAAATGTTTAAAGTTTTCTGGAAAACTTTAGTGGCTTAGCCACTTTAGTAGCTTAGAACAATCACTAACCATCAAAATACCAAAGAATAAATCTCCACCCTATTCCCTGAAAAGCACACTACATAGTTACCCTATCATAGCTTTCAAAGCTTTAACATCTATCCACACGACTTCAATAATGAGGGCTTTTATTTAAAAATGTTATTTGTTTTCTTTGTCCAGTAGCTTAATAGATACATCATACAAGAGCAAGCAAGTAGCTGACTTCAATATCAATCACTCTGGGAGATGCCTCCTTAACTATCAGCTCACCCCTCTGTTGCCAAAAGTTAATTAGGTATATGATACACACATACACACACACACACACACACACACACACACACACACACACACACACATTCATATTAGTCAGGGTTCTCTGGAGAAACAGAACCAATTCATATTAAAAATAAACTATATTTAAAATAGACTATATACTGCCAGGATAGCTCAGTCAGTTGAGCGACTGCTTTCAGCTCAGGGCATGACCCTGGAGTTGCGGGATCAAGTCCTCCGTCAGGCTCCCTGATTGGCGGGAGGTCTGCTTCTCCCTCTGACCTTCCCCCTCTCATGCTTGCTCTCTCTCTCTCAAATAAATAAATAAAATCTTTAAAAAATAAAATAAAATAGACTACATATAATATTCCTCTTATATATGATATACATAAAATATATATAATTATAAATCAATATAATTTCATCTAAAAAATATCTTCATGGAAGTATCCAAAATAATATTTGATGAAATATCTGTGTACTATAATCTAGCCAAGTTGATAAATAAAATTAACCATCACAAATCCCAAGCATTTAAATTTGCCTAATACTGCATTAAAAGATGAAGAAACTTAATTTTGTTCATATAACAAAATATTTAAATCATTAATTGGTAAGGAGATTAGCAGAGAAACAATATATGTATTTGGTTCCAGATCTTCATTTTCATGGAAATACCTTTAAACACAAACACATGAAGTTTGTAGAATTAAGTCATTATCATAAAGGCTGTCATACTTTATGATACCTACTAGAAGAATCTGCTCTTTTCATAACATTTGTTTCTTAACTAGCTGCAATAAAACTTCTTTATTATAGAGTCCATAAAACATTTTCACCCCCTAAATTCAATTCTTAAAGCAGCCATTAAGTGCCTACAATGTACCCATTTGTAATGCTATTAATAGCAATTATGAGGTGAGCTCTAGCCAACAAGAAGACGGTGAAATGCAATGAAAATATTATCCTAAAGAACTTACATACTATAATCTTCTTGGTGATAGAATTCTCTACTCTATATACACAGCCAGAAAACATGAAGCTTTGTCCATCGAGTTTATAAAACGTGTTTTCTCTGAAGACAAAAAAAAATCTAGATAATAAAGATGCATAAGATAATTCTCACTGCTACCAACCATTTTCCTAGAATGTGCCTCTGATCATGTCAAGTAACTGCTCAAAAGATCTTTGATAGAGCCCTGCAGTCAGTGAACTATATCAAATCCAGCCTGTAGCCTGTTTCTGTATAACCTCAGAGCTAAAAATGGTTTTTACATTTTTTAAGTGTGTGTGTGTGTGTGTGTGTGTGTTTTAAGGCAAAGATGTCTTTTAAGTCAAAGAGACTTGTGGTTTATGAGATGAAGAACAAAATCCATAGCATGACATTTAAGGCCCTCCACACTCTAAAGGCAAATTGATAGACCAACCACACTTCAAATATTCCCTGTCTCGGCATGTCCTTCTTTTCCTTTCCTGTCATCTAAATTCAGCTGTCCATCAAAAAACAACTCAAACTCATCTCCTTTATGAAGATTTATCCAGCTATTCAATTCCATAGTAACCTCTCCTTCCTTGGAAGTCCAACAGACTATAAGTATCTGCTCTACTCACTGATGATCACGCTTCTTTTTATGTATATATTTTTATCTAAGCTTGTCTTCCCAACAAGAGTGTAAGTTCCTTATATAGTTCCCTTCTAACAATGTCATGCGGATGATTAGTATCAGTATTATAGGTTTTAAGGACTTTCTAGGTCCTGCAAGTCTGATTTCTTATTAGTCAACAATTAATCACCTTCATTCATCATCAATTACTATTGCCAAGTATTGCCAAATCTGAGCATACATTTTTTCCTTCACTTTATTCTCACAAAATTTTAGATGATAAATATAACTATCTGATTTTTACATATAAAAGTTGATGATATTACTCTCTTTATGTTGGGTTTCTACCTCGTTCCAGACCTGAGCTGTGGAAGGAATGCCCTGAGGCAGAGTCCCTAGTCCTTCAAGGGGAATGATAGAGACAGGAGCTGGAGGCAAGGATGGGGATAAATAAGTCACACATTAAAAGCTCAGGGGGCACAGCATCCTGACCTTGTGGCTTCCAAGACCTCGGGACTGACAAATAAAGAGCCAAAGGTGTAGAACATGTCTTCCTCTTCCATCTCTGCCCCTGAGTAACCCCTAAACTCACTATAATACATCTGCATTGCAGTTAACAGCCCCACCATGCAGAAGGGCTACCAGGAGGGTTCAAGTACAAACTTTGTAGGGTCAAAAACTCCTCCTCCCAACACATGGGAAGAGTTTCCCAAGTGATTGGAAACAGCCTCCATGAGAGACTACTTCACTGTATGTTACAGATCCTCCCAGCCCAGAGACCCAATAATATCCAATTCCAGAACTACCTACGGGTTTACGGAACCTGCTGCCTCTCCACTTTGAGAGTACACTTTAGTAAACTGCTTTGTGCTAGCTACTTTCCTTCCCGCTGTCTTTATTTGACTGTGAATTCCCCCACGTAAATCTTCTTGTAGGGAATCCAAGGACCAAGATGTCCATTCATGGAATACAGACTCTGACGTGTAATGTGTACACCCATTTCACACCTTCATTCAATCAATAGATGTTTATTGAACTCTTAATATGCACTAGGCCTTGAAGAAGATACAATTTCTTCCTTAATCAAGTGATGGATTTTAGATGCAGATTTAGCTCAGTTTTTAACCACTGCACTATACTATTTGGTGTTTGTTGTTGGTGGTTTGGCTTTGTTTTGTTTTGCCTTGCCTAAAGAGATATTGCTATGATGAAAATAGCGGCTCTAGTGCTAAAAGATTAAAAGAAAGTAAGAGAGTCTGCAGTGTGTAAGAAAGCACCAGAGCCAGAATGGAGAGTGAATGATGGATTGAGGAAGGAAGAAGAAGTTTTTATAGTAAAAATGTTCATACACATGGAGGAATTGGAACGGGGGAACTTCATAAATATATAGTTGGTAGTTAATATTTCCCTCCTTTGGTCAATCAAAAAAGAAGGTAGATGATGAGTTCCAAGTTCTGTAAAGAAGACAAATTTAGGGTGCCTGGGTGGCTCAATGGGGTTGAGCCTCTGCCTTTGGCTTGGGTCATGATCTCAGGGTCCTGGGATGGAGCCCCACATCGGGCTCTCTGCTCAGCAGGGAGCCTGCTTCCCCCTCTCTCTCTGCCTGCCTCTCTCCCTCCTTGTGATCTCTGTCTCTGCAAATAAATAAATAAAAAATATTTTTTTAAAAAAAGAAGACAAATTTAATAGAAGTCCTTCATGTCATTGGATTTAAATGATTCCTTAGATCTCACACCAAAAGCATAAGATATGAAAATAAGAATAGATACATTGGACAACATAAAAAGTTAAAACTTCTGTGTATCAAAGGACATGGTCAACAGTGAAAAGGCAACCTATGGAATGGAAGAAAATATTTTCAAGTCATGTATCTGATAAAATGTTAATATAATATCTAAAATATATAAAGAACTCATACATGTCAATAATAGAAAACAAATTACTCAATTAAAAAATGGGCTACCTCTGAAACTAATAATACACAGTATGTTAATTAAATTATCTTAAATTTTAAAAAATGGGCAAGGGACCAGAATAGACTTTTCTCCAAAAATATTCACAAATGCCCACCAGGTACATCAACAGTTGCTCAGCATTACTAATTAGCGAAGAACTGCAAATCAAAATCACAATGAGATACCACTCATTGATAGCTACTATCAAAACAAACAACAACAACAAAACAAAACAGATAATAACAATGTTGGGAAAGATGTAGAGAAATTGGAGTCCTTATGCACTTTTGGTGGGAATGTAAAATGGTGCAATCACTATTAAACAGTATGGCGTTTCCTCAACAAATTAAAAATAAAATTACCATGTGATCCAGCAATTCCACTTCGGTATAAATGCCCCAAAGGAAGAGTTGAAAGCAGCATCTCGAAGAGATATTTACACACAATGTTCCTACCAGCATTAGTCATAAAAGCCAAAAGATTGGAAGCAACAAAAGTGCCCATCAACAAATGAATGGATAAACATAATGGAATACTATTCAATCTTAAAAAGAAGGAAATTCTGGGGGTGTCTGGGTGGTTCAGTCAGTTAAACATCTGCCTTTGGCTCAGGCCATGATCTCAGGGTACTCGGATGGAGCCCCTCATTAGGCTCCCTGCTCAGAAAACAAGAGGGAACCCGCTTCTCCCTCTCCCTCTTTCTCTCCCCTTGCTTGTGCTCTTTCTCTCTCTCTGTCAAATATATAAATAAAGTCTTAAAAAGAAAAAGAAGGAGGAAATTCTGACACATGCTACAACATTGATGAATGTGGAAGACATTCTGCTAAGTGAAATAATCTGATCACTCACACACACACACACACACACACACACACACACACACCATTGCAGGATCCCGTTTATGTAGGATATCTAGAATAATCAAATTCATAGAGACAGAAAGTGGAATGGTGGTTGCCAGGGGCTGGAGTTTATCGGATATAGTCCTCCTTTGCAAGATGACAAGAGTTCTGAAGATTGATTTCACAACAATGTGAACATACTTAGCACTGCTGAGTCATACACTTAAAAATGGTTAAAATGAAAAAGAAATGGTTAATATGGTAAACATTATGTGTATTTTGCCACAATTAAAATAATTTTTAGTAAAATAAATTTAATAGAGTTCTTCTACTCCTGTGATGAAGGAACATTCGCCATATTAACTACTCTTAAAGTGATTATGTGAGACTACAAAAATCATAATTACCATCTAAACCCAAAATTCCCAAAATGGGCCATGAGCCTAAGCACCTGAAAGATGTTAGAATCTGCTTGTTTTTTACACCTGTGGAAATGCTGAAATGTTAATGCATTCTCTGGTAGGCTTGAAAAAAAATTGCATATTTACAAGAAAGTTTCTTATACTTCCGCTGGCAGTGATTTCACTCCCTCCTGAGGGTGTCAACACTATCTTGTGATTTTTTTTATCTCCCACATTTTCAGGGATAAAAGAAAAGATAGTAAAAACCCAAATTTTTGTTGTCTTTCAAGAAATTAACTTGGTGCACTGAGTGTAACTAAAGAGTGGATGGCGCTTGTCGTCTTCCTCTCATGTGACTTGAACACAGACAGGAGGTGCTGCTGAACTTCATTACGTATTTCAAATAATTTCCCATCATAAATGGATCAAATCTTCATGGCACAAAATAATCCAATATCAAATCTTTGAATGTCTGCTCTGTGAAAGATACAAGGGCTTAATAAGATTTAGAAAGGACTTCTATTTTAAAGAAACTTAAAGTTGAAGGGATAGTGACATACATGAAAAATTACATAGCAATGAAGGACTAAAAATGTAAAGAAAATCAGGTAAAAGAGGTCTTAAAAGGAAGTGCATTTTGAATTGCAAATACAGAGATTGTCAATGAAAGGCCTCTGAGAGATTCAGAAAGATTTCTAGGGAAGGATTATAGATGGAGCAGTTCTCACCTGGGGGCAATTGGCCCCTCTGGAGATGTTGATCTGGGCCTGGAAATGTTTTTGACCGTCACACTGGGAGAGAGATGCTACTACTGTCTAGAGGATAGATGCTAGGGATGCTGCTGAACATCTTGCAACAGGCCCCGCCCCCCACAAACACACACAAAATAAATAATTATTATCTGGCCCAAAATGTCAATAGTGTCAAGGTTGAGAAACCCCGGACTAAAGCTAAGCCATTCCATAAAAAGAATTTCACTAAAGTGCTGAAGAATGCAGAAGAGATGCAACGGAGGGAAGTAAAGAATCACAGATACGAAGGGCTTAGTGGCTGAAGCATTAAGGGGTGCTAAGGGGATCAACTTAACTTGAGTGACAGGCTTTAAAAGGGAGTGGCCATCTTGAAATACAGACTAAAAAGAGCACGAGCTTTGGAGCTCTGCTATGATTAGATGTAAGACTTTGAACAATTATCTGTCTTCTGTGAGCCTGATTTTCCGTATCTACAAAATAAAAATAATATTTATCCCTTATATTTGTGGTCAAGATCAAATCAGATAACTTGAAGTGCCTCCCATCCCAGCAGGACAATAGAAAACAATCAATAGGAGACAGGACAAAGGGCATTCCTTCAATTCTCCAGGCCTTGAAGATTACCAAGTTTCCACTTTCAATTACTGATTGAAATTACTGATTTTCCATTACCACTGCAATCAACCAAAGGCTTATTAATTAAGCTTTTATTATCTTCTTCCATCCTTCCCTTCATTTATTCAACAATTACTTCTTCAGCTATCCTTCCTTTGAGGCAACGCTCTCTTTCCTGAAGAGAGATTTCCTTCTCTTAGAGAAAAACAGATTTATTAACTTAAAAAGTAGGAAGAAGTCTTAGAAATCCTCTGAATGAATCATATACAGATGACTCCAAATGTAACTGGATTCCTGAACAACGATCATAAGGAATCCTACATCTAGAGTGTATCATCTCCTGTGTTGACACTTGAAATTCACCCTGACCTCTAATATTATAGCAAAGGTTCTCTCTTAATATGATCAAATTCTCCTTGTTCAAGTTGAAAACATTTTCCTTTGCTATATCACCACCTTTCTTCCTAAACCCCATATACACACTTCCTTCTTAAATCTCACATACATACTGCCTTTGTTGAAATTTTTGCCTGATTCAGTGATGTCTGGATCGCCTTTGCTTGATTAGGCAAACAAAAGATACTTTATAAATAGCCTTGGTTGGGACTGGTGTCCATGTCAAGTGCTGAGGTTATGGTAAATGAGTATTGGTCTTCGTTTCTAGTATAGGGCGTGATCTCGGATATAGAAAGATAGGATGGCCAAGGAAACTCATGATGTCATGAACTCTGGTTCATGGTTGTCTAAAACAGCTTCATGAGGGCACAAAGTGGAAAATATTCAATATTTGGTAAAACCAGTAGGAAATGATGTTATTTGGAACACTTGAGGTGTGAAGTGAAAGATAAGTAGGTACTTACCAGGTAGAAAAATTAGAGGAGAGTATTCCAGGTAAAAACAACATCTTAAAGATAAAAAGGTTTGCAGAAGAAAGATGGGATCAGTGGCTGTGGAACCCAACAGGTAGTTCTCCTTAGCTAAGTCATGGGGTATGAGAAGGGGAGAAGCAGGAGAGGCAATCCGATTACAGAAGGCCATATAGGCCATCCCGATGAACTTGGCTTTTAGGGAAAGCTATGTGGAGTTATTTAAAATATTGTTAAGAGAAGGTAACACATCATCATATTTGTGTTTTTAGAAAGATCCTCTGGCTGCACTGTACAAGATGTATTAGAAAAGGCAAGGCCAAAGAATGAGTAAATATCTATACAGAAAACTCTTGACATCTATAATTTAAATTGGGACCACTGTACTGAAACAAATTAGATTATAAGAATGGGGACCCCCACACTGCCTTCGGCCCAGGTCAGATCCCAGGGGCCTGGGATCAAGCCCCGCATCAGGCTCCCTGCTCGGCAGGAAGCCTGCTTCTCCCACTACCATTCCCTCTGATTGTGTTCCCTCTCTCGCTGTGTTTCTCTCTGTCAAATAAATAAAATCTTTAAAAAAAAAAAAAAGAATGGGGACCCCCACAACACCCAAAAAATAAATAATCCAATTTAAACTTGGGCCGAAGATATTTCTCCAGAGAAGACATAGCCAATAGACACATGAAAAGATGTTCATCATCACTTATCATCAGGGATATGCAAATGAAAACTACAATGAGATCTCATCTCACAATGGTCAGAATAGCTAAAATCAACAACACGAGGAACAACAAGTGTTGGTGAACATGTGAAGAAAAAGAACCTTCTTGCACTGTTGATGGGAATCCAAACTGGTACAGCCCCTGCAGAAAACAGTATAGAGGTTCCTCAAAAAGTTAATAATAGAACTGCCCTATGACCCAGCAATTGCACTACTGGGTATTTACCCAAAGAATACAAAAACACTAATTCAGAGGGATACAAGGACCCCTACATTTACATCGGTGTTATTTACACTAGCCAAGATATGGAAGCAGCCCAAATGTGCATCCATTGATGAATGGATAGAGAAGTGGTATATTTTTGTTTCCAGGAATATAGGAATATCAGTCAGCCATAAAAAAGAATGGACTCTTGCCTTTTGCAACAGCATGGATAGAGCTAGAGAGTATAATGCTAAGCCCAATAAGTCAGTCAGCGAAAGACAAGTACCCTATGATTTCATTCATATGTAGAATTTAAGAAACAAAACAAATGAGCAACGGGGAAAAAAAAGAGAAACCAAGAAACAGACTCTTAACTATAGAGAATACACTGATAGTTATCAGAGGTGAGTGGGGGGATGGGTTAAATAGGTGATGGGGATTAAGGAGAGTACCTGTCCTGATGAGCACCGGGTGTTATATGGAAGTGATGAATCACTACTTTGTACATCTGAAACTAATGGTAACTAGCTGGAATTAAAATCACTTAAAATTAATTAATTCAAATTAATTAATTTTCATTAATTATTAGAAAAAAAGATGGGATCTCCTATATATACCATAATCTGTATATAACATTAGGCTGTACACACACACACACACACACACACACACACACATTTTTTTTAAAAAGCTAGCTCAAAGGATTAAGGAGGCTGACAATTCCAAATTCTACAAAGGGGGCCAGCAGCCTGGAGACCCTAAGAAGAGATACCTCAATTCAAGTCCAGTGGCTCTCAAACTGAATGACTTCCAATCCCGTTCTTTACTACAGCTCTTTTTTATGATCTCTGAACAATGATACCTGACTGTCTATGAGATATGTCCAATCGGTGGGCCCAAAGCGTCACTAAGTTAAACATTCTCTAAATTCAAACATGTCCTTCCCCAAACCTGCCATTCCTCCATTATCTCCAGTCTTATATAAAGGTTTTCCTTCTTTCCAATTGTCTAAGCTAGAAACCTGGGTGTCTTTTTAGATTCTTTTGTCTTCCAATTCCCATAACAAAACATGCATTCCAGCATGAATTTCCAGCCATCTAAACGTATCTTCTATATACCCCTTTCTTCTCTATCTCAACTGCCTCAGGCATAATTTTATCTTGCCAAAAACAATGAAGTGGGTTCCTGATCCGTTTGATCAATGATCAATCCGCCTTTTAAAAATCTAACCAAGTTGAAATTAAAAAAGCTATTAACAAGGTACAATTAAAAATGGAGGCTCTCACTGCTGGAATAAATGAGGTCAAAGAAAGAATCAGCGATATAGAAGACCAAATTATGGAGAATAAAGAAGCTGAGAAAAAGAGAGACAAACAACTACTGGACCACAAGGGGAGAATTCGAGAGATAAATGATACCATAAAATGCAACAATATTAGAATAATTGGGCTCCCAGAAGAAGAAGAAAGAGAGACAGGGGCGGAAGGTATATTGGAGAAAATTATTGTAGAGAATTTCCCTAATCTGGCAAAGGAACAAGCATCAGAATCCAGGAGGTGCAGAGAAACCCCTCAAAATCAATAAAAATAGGTCTATACCCCAGCATCTAATGGTAAAACTTACAAGCCTCAGTGACAAAGAGAAAATCCTGAAAGTAGCTCAGGACAAGAAATCTGTAACATACAAAGGCAAAGATATTAGATTAACAGCAGACCTATCCACAGAGACCTGGTAGGCCAGAAAGGACTGGCAGGATATATTTAGAGCGCTGAA
>CM053605.1:153139393-153157274 GCA_028646535.1 Procyon lotor
AGTCAGTCAGAGAAGGACAATTATCACATGATCTCTCTGATATGAAGAATTTGAGAGGCAAGGCGGGAGTTTGGCGGGGTGGGGGAGAGAAATGAAACAGGAAGGGATGGGGAGGGAGACAAATCATAACAGACTCCTAGACTCATGAAATGAACTAAGGGTGGCTGGGAGGCGGGGGGGTAGGGATGGGGTGGCTGGGTTGTTGACATTGGGGAGGGTATGTGCTATGGTAAGTGCTGTGAAATGTGTAAGCCTGATGATTCACAGACATGTACCCTGGGGCAAATAATACATTATATATTACTAAAAATTAAAAAAAATATTCATCAGCTACTATTTTACAATATTTCTTATAAATTTTTTTTCTTGCTGCTAGCAAATACCAAAGGCACTTAATTTTTTGTATTCATCTGTTGAATCTCTGAGGATTGGATTACTGTATTCTACTTTTTGTTTTCAAAAAAGTAGATTCTACTTTCACTTTAAAGAAAAATATGAATTTTTATGCTTTTAATTTTTTATTGAGGTATAATCAACATACAATATCCTATTAGTTTCAGGAGTATATCTTAGTGATTCAATACTATTATATGTGAAGAAATAATCCCCATGATAAGTGTAGTTACCATCTGTCACCATGCAAGGTTATTATAAGACTATTGACTATATTCCCAATGTTGTACATTACGTCCCCATGACTTATTTATTTTAAAATTAATTAGCAGCTTGCATTTACTAAGCAATGTACCAACAAGAAAATCAGGGATTTTGATGGTCACAACAAAAAAACCACATACTCTTCCTTCTCACGGTGTTGGTTTAATTGTAGCCTAAGTTGTACTTTTTTCTTTCCTCAGCTAACAATGCCAAAAACATATGTGGTGAGTTAACAGCCAAAGTAATTGAAATGTGCGATTCTTGGCTGCCGATAAGGGCAACACCAAATCTCGGGAGCTAACAAGAGGTGTTGATGATTCATTAACAAAACATAAAATTGTGAGATGGGTAGCTAGTAAGAGCCAATTACTATGACTAGTTCCCGGAGTTTGCCTGTAGCTAGAAAGAACTGCCAGTTAGCAGTATCACCATTGGCTGCCATTCCGCGTGAAAGCCAGTGCCTGCGAATCAGCACGTATGGGCTGTCTCACATAGAGGTGGAAGAGGCCAGTAGACTGTAAAGTTCCTCTCCTTGTCCTCACAGTACTAGTCTACAGGGGAATAAGGTGGAATCTCCAGGTCAGAAAGTTATACGGTATTCCATATTAATGACAGACATCTCATGCTTGAATGGCAGGATAAAGAACTTCCACACACACACTTGATGAGCATAGGGTGTATATTCATCACTCCTAAGCACGTGTTACAGATGACAAGAAAACGGATGCCTAGAATAGCTTGCCCGGAATCTGATTTCCTAATTCCAGGGCTCGTTTACTAACCCAAATTCACATTTCTACATACTCTAAATTTTGTTAGCACTAGAGCTTGTTTATTAACACATTTCCAGTTTAATAGCTTTTGACATGCAAGGGCGCTGCCTCTCAATCACTTCTATTTCCACAAAAAGCAATATTTATAAACTGTTAACATTTCATGTCATGTGCTTAAAAAAAAATCCCAATCCAGGCGCTGTCAGCCACCATTCCAGAAGGTAAAATGGAACACTCCCAGCTCGTTGTATTTATGCCATGTCTGCTGCCTCTCAGTACAAAGCACAGAGAGAGGGTTGGTGATTATTTAGTGTGGCCAGACAGACAAATCATGCAAATCAGACTAAATAACACCCCGACTTATTACTCAGTAGTTCAAATATTTGGATTTCCTTCCTGTATCTTATTAATTTTCCATATTTATGTAAGTTTCTCCTCTTTAACATATGAGCTCTAGCCTTTATCTATTATAGATATTTTCCACTGAAACTAGCTGAAATTATTGCTTATATATATATATATTGTTATTTATACTTACATGTATCAAACACATATTGAGTGCCCACTGCTTTTCAGACTCTGAATTCTACTTGAAATATAGGCAGGTAGTATTTTGAGATCATCATAAGGCACAAGGTTAAGTTTAAAAGGGGTTACCAAGGAACACCAATATGCAAGTAGTTTACTTGTGTACTAATGTTATTTTAATCTGCTGAAAGATGCATGCCCAAATATGACTCATGTTCTGTTAATAGAAGATAAGAATATCCCTGAAAGTTATGTGTCTGCCACAAATTGTCTCCATGAATGAACATTAAAACTGAATGAAACTCTTGGGAAAAACATCTAAATGAAAAGTGAGAAGTCTAGTCAACCATCTGGAACTTTCGTACAGGATGCCAAACATCCAGCTACTTGTTAAAATCTGGATGAGTGTTAGCCGCCATTTAGTTATAGATTGAGTTCTTCTATTTCAACATTCAGAGAGTTCTAGTAAATGTTAATTTCTAGACTATTGCGTATCCCTAAAATAGCATCTCATCAGTAATATTCGACTTCTAGTTTTAGTATTGATGTTTTGAATAAAAGCATATGATTAATGAATTTTCTGGTCATGCAGAAGACAAGTGCCAATCCACTTGCCAAAGTATCATTTGAGCTAAAATTGCTGAGGCTGGTCTGGGGACTGGATTTAACTTTTATGGAAATAGAAACCCAAAAGTTTGGACTGTCCTTTTCATCTTTTTTCCTAAAGAAAGAAAGTTTAACATGCATGTTTACTACTAATATGTGATAATCTTTGATTGAACAGAGTTCTGTCATTAAGACAACTACCCATTTGTCAGCTCCCCCCATAAAAAGACAGTTTGAATGAATCATTCAACAAATGTAGAATGTTGCATTTGTAAGTTTTTTAAAAATCACAAGGCACTCTTAGTTCCACCCATAAAGTCTGACAGATCATCTAATCAATATTTGCTATTTGTTAGCATATTTTTCCCTACTGCCAGGTATACTTAAGACTCACAAGCAAAGGAGATTACTAGTAAACTGGTTTCTCAAATAGATATATTCTATGCTTTTAATGTGTCTCTTGGATTAGTTAAGCAAGCTAGTCTCTCTAACTAAATGTTATTATATCTTCAAATATGCATATATAGTTTCAAAATTATTTAATAAAAATATTATTATTTGCTTCCAAAGTTAGTATTACTTGCTGTCTTAAAACAACATGCATTATTCTAGGGGTGCCTGGGTGGCTCAGTCGGTTAAGCATCTGCCTTAACAGGTCATAATCCCAGGATCCTGGAATTGAGCCCTACATCTCAGGTCATAATCCCAGGATCCTGGAATTGAGCCCCACGTCAGACTCCCTGCTTAGCGGGAGCCTGCTTTTCCATTTCTCCGACTCTCGCTCATGTTCTTTCTCTCTCTCTCAAATAAATAAAATCTTTTTTAAAAAATGCATGACTTTATAGCAGTGGTAAGTGGTTTTGAGTAGTTTTATTCATGAAATTGTGTGTGTGTATATATATATATATATATACACACACACACAAACATATACATATATGTGTACGTCTTCATTCAGAATTCTATAAAATAGACTGGGTGGCTTATACACAAGAGAAATTTATTTCTCAAAATTTTGAAGGCTGAAAGTCTGAGACCAGTATGCCCACATGGTTGAATGAACCCTCTTTGAAGTTGCAGACTACCTACCCCTCCTCACATCCTCACAAGGCAGAGAGTAGAGACGGGAAACAAGTTCTCTTATGACTTTCAAAATATCATTAATTCCATTCCTGAGGTCTCCATCCTCATAACCTCAACTAATCATAATTACCTTCCAAAGGCCCCACCTCCTCATACGATCACGTTGAGGTGTGGGGTTTTAGTATATGAATTTTGGGAGCACACAACATTCAGTTCGTATCAATATATATGCCAAACTTCAGCAGAGTTGAAAATCAGTATAGTGATTTTCAATATAGTATATACATAATATATTTATAGTACTATTTTTAGACCTACATTGTCCAATATAGTAGCCACTAGCAGCAGATGGATCGTGAGTACATGAAATGGGGCTAGTGTAACTGAGTAACTGATTTTTTTAATTTAATTAAAATATTTATATTTAGAAATGTTGGCTTTTGGGGCACCTGTCTGGATCAGTGTATTAAAGCCTCTGCCTTCGGCTCAGGTCACAATCTCAGGGTCCTAGGATCGAGCCCCACATCGTTCTCTCTGCTCAGCGGGGAGCCTGCTTGCCCCCCTCTCTCTCTGCCTGCCTCTCTGCCTACTTGTGATCTCTCTCTGTGTCAAATAAATTAATTAATTAAATTTAAAAAAAAGTAAATGTTGGCATTGTAAATCATTTGTCTGGTAAATACAATATTATTGCTCTGTAGAACTATATTTGCTTTAAACATTACCTCACATGAGCTATTACTGTTTATTGCAATATGTGGGGTGGGACACAGGCATCCTTTAGGGATGCCCCATAAACACAGCAACAATCTAGTTACTATCAACAGGCAGATTCAGACAGATTCAGTTGGAATATTTTGTCTATGCAGCAAATGTAATGTTACAATGTTTCTTTAAATATTTCTTACAGTTAAGCTAAGTAAAAATGGTACCTATCTAAATCATAATTGGTAATTAGAATATTCATCATTATTTAACTAGAATTAGTAAAATATTTTTTCTTTTTTTTTTTTTTTAAGATTTTATTTATTTATTTAACAGAGAGAGAGAGATCACAAGCAGGCTGAAAGGCAGGCATAGAGAGAGGGGGAAGCAGGCTCCCTGCTGAGCAGAGAGCCCCATGCGGGGCTTGATCCCAGGACTCTCAGATCATGACCTGAGCCGAAGGCAGAGGCTTTAACCCACTGAACCACCCAGGCGCCCCTAAAATATTTTTTCTAATTAAAAACAAGCTTTTAAAAGTTTTTAACTTAAGGTACACTATTGATACAAAATCAACTCAAGATGCAGAAGCTTATGTTAGATCAGTAAAGAAAATGGTCTGGTAGAGGGTATGCTGCAATTTCATGACGAAAATCTGTTGCAATTTCCTGCAGCAGAGCAAACTAAAAAAACTCTTGTTCTGTAAAAATGACTTTAAAGATAATAAAATGCTCAATGTAAAGAGACAATTTTCAGTAATTATCAAGAAATGACCAGAAGACATGAACAGAAATTTCTGCAAAGAAGACATCCAAATGACAACAGACACATGAAAAAGTGCTCGACATCACTTGGCATCAGGGAAATATAAATCAAAACCACAATGAGATACCACCACCCACCAGTCAGAATGGCTAAAATTAACAAGTCAGGAAATGACAGGTGTTGGCAAGAATGTAGAGAAAGGGGGAACCCTCCTACACTGTTGGTGGGAATGCAAGCTGGTGCAGCCACTCTGAAAAACACTATGGAGGTTCCTCAAAAAAGTTGAAAATAGAGCTACCCTATGACCCAGCAATTGCACTACTGGGTATTTACTCCAAAGATAAAAATGTAGTGATCTGAAGGGGCACCTGCACCCCAATGTTTATGGCAGCAATGTCCCCAACAGGCAAACTGTGGAAAGAACCTAGATGTCCATCAACAGATGAATGGATAAAGAAGAGGTGGTATATATATACAATGGAATATTATGCAGCCATCAAGAAATGAAATCTTGCCATTTGCAACAATGTGGATGGAACTAGAGGGTATTACACTAAGCAAAATAAGTCTGTCAGAGAAAGACAATTATCATATCATCTCACTGATATGAGGAATTTGAGAAACAAGACAAAGGATCATAGGAGAAAAGAGGGAAAATGAAACAAGATGAAACCAGAGAGGGAGACAAACCATAAGAGACTCTTAATCTCAGGAAACAAACTGAGTGTTCCTGGAGGGGAGGGGTTTGGGGGGATGGACATTGGAGAGAGTATGTGCTATGGGGAGTGCTGTGAATTGTGTAAGATTGATGAATCACAGACCTGTACCCCTGAAACAAATAATACATTATATGTTAATAAAAAAAGGAATTTGGTAAGAATTTTGTTCTCAAGAGTTGAAACAAATTGACAAAATTAGTCACTAAAAATCAGAATAAAATGTCAAAAAACTTTCTACTGATTTTTTAACAAGATCTAAGCTTGTAATTATGGACAACCATAAAATGACATATTCTTACCGAAAGAGTAAAACTGTTTTTAAATGGAGCGATGGTAAGAGAAATTATAATTTCACACTGCATATAAACAAGTTAAATTTGAAGCTTCAAGAAAAGGAAAAGTTGTCTGTGGCCTAAGTAGATAGATATTAGAATTTTTATTAAAATTGATAACTTTCATAATCAAAATAATAATAATAATAATTTACACATTTTTCTAACATGAATCACTATGCAGAAGGTTAATTACAATTGGCAGCATTACCTAAAAGGTTTACAAAAACTACTAGGAAAACCTTAAGAATGCTTTAATATTGATAAATATAACATTGCTTTTTATTTTATGCAACATCTCTTTGAATAAGTTACAATATTGACAGTAACAAATGGCATAAGAGTTAATAAACTGAACCAATTTAGATATAGTTTGAAACTGATATGCTTTTGCTTCAAAGCTTCAAAGTCAATTATTTCTTCTAAAAGAGATGAACCAGCTCTGTCAACATAGATGCAAATATTAAAGGGAAATTGCTTTGATTCTCAATTGAGTTATTAGAAAACTTTTAAATAGGTTTGGAACAAGTTGGGTATATGAGTCTATTTTTCAGTAGCAAAACTTGTGAAATCTGGAAACATGGATTAAGTATTTTTTAAGAAAATTTGGTGGCCAAATTGATTTGTGCTACAAGTTTAAAATGTGCACCAGATTTTGGAGACCTAATACAAAAGAAGAAAAAGAAGGAGGAGGAGGAGGAGCAAGAGAGAGAGAGAGAGAAAGAAAGAAAGAAGAAAGAGATGTTCCTTTAATTTTATGTTGATTACTTGTTGAAATGATAAAATTTTGGATATATTGGGTTAAATAAAATGATTATTAAGATTAGTTTCAGATACGTTGTTTTACTGTTTTTATGTAGCTATTAGAAAATTTTAAATTACATATTTGGCAAAAATAGATATACCTCAATAATAAATTTAAAAATTTAAAAATAAAATAGGGGCACCTGGGTGGCTCAGTCAGTTAAGCATCTGACTCTTGATCTCAGCTCAGGTCATGATCTCGTGGTCCTGAGATGGAGACCCACATAAGGCTCCACACTCACAGGGAATCTGCTTGAGATTCTATCCCTCTCCTTCTTCCCCTCCACCACTTGTACTCTCTCTCTCTAAAATAAATAAATAACTTTTAAAAAATTTTTAAGAACAAAATAAAATTACATATGTAGCTTTAACAACATTTCTATTGGACAGTGCTTCCTTAAATGAATAAATTGTTTTGTAAAATATATTTTACATTTATTTTGTTAAATAAATTTACTACTTGTCCTAATTTTATAACTCAAAAATATAGCTGAACAAGTCTCTTTATTAGCTGTATTGATGGGGTAAAGAAACTTTTCAATAAATTACCATTTTAAAGGATCATACAGTTTATTTTGAATTGAACTTATTTGATTCAAAGTATAAAGGCTGACTGGACTCTCTATATTATCAGTTTTATTATTTTCAGCCTTGACATTTTCAACAGACCATAATACTTTAGATATAAAGTACATTATTAGATTACGTATAGGATTCCATCAAAATGATAAAGATCTAAGATAAGTGATAAAGAAAAACATAGCATATTCATTAGTGACCTTAGATTATTTAATCTTTGTAGATTAAACGATAGCCATCTGAAATTAATTTTATAGTTTCATTTTCATTTCCACTGGACATAAGTATCAGTAGTAATGACCTGACTTACAAAGAAAGCCATTTGTTTGATGCCATTTCCATTACTTCTAACATTGGGAATTTATTTCCACAATTACTTATTTCAAAAATTCATAGACATTTGAGATTGAAAACAAAGATTACTTTGTCCAACACTTATTTTATAGATAGGGAAGCTAAGATCCACAAATGCTAGGGAAAATAGAACAACAAATGCATTGTTCTGCTTCTCCAGACTTTGCTTCCTTTCCTCTTTCAGTTCTTTTGACCAGTTTAGAGTTCTTGGTTTTTGTTTGTTTGTTTGTTTGTTGTTTATTTGTTTGTTTGTTTGGTTGGTTTGGTTGGTTTGGTTGGTTTGGTTGGAGGGACTAGAGGGTCTGGAGTGAAAATTAATTATAGTTAAGGATAGCAGCTAAGGGACTGTGAGCTAAATAATGGAAAAGAGAATCCTCCTCAGTATAAACATGCTAACCACTATCCCCAGGACAGCAAAGCATTCTGATGATTCTCTGGTAGATTGGCTGAGATGTAGAGAGAGAAGGCACATTTCTCCATAACACTAAAGCCATCTTCTATTGTGAAGCCTCCAAGATCAAGATCAGAGGACCTTCTAACCTTCTTGCAGTTACATGTTGAGTATCTAGTTTTGCTTGTCTTTTGCTTGCTTCTCAGCATTTATATCAATGGTTCTGTGGTAATATTGCATCTGTAAAATTTTGAGAAATGGCCACAATATTTGAACAGTAAAGTAGTCAATCTAGTCCATTCTCCAAAATCTCTGTTTTTCCTAAATCTGTAGATTGCATTCTAGAGTGCTTACAAAAATATTATTTGATATTTAATGAAACAATCTCTCATTTGATGTTTTGTACTTTATTCAAAATCCCCAAATAACAGGTTTTTCTTTATTCTTGTGAATTAAAAGCAAACTGTCATTAATGGCACTCAGAATCCATGTGAGATTTCTCTTCTTTTGGATATTTGAGGACTTTGTTCTTCGCTGCCCAAGCAAATGAAATAACTCTTCAGATTCTAAGCCTGATAGCTTGAAGAAAACTGAAATGTATTGTGGAACATACCATATTGGAATTTATATGATATTATATATCATGAAATATATTATAAAACTGGAAAAAGTTTTATGGACATGATTTGAATTTTACTTTTACTTAAAATAGCAAAGTGAAAAGCTGTCAGTAGGCAATTACAGTAAATAAAATACAAATTTGTTATAAGTGAATAATATCAAATCAGTCTAGTAAGACAGAAGATAACCCTGCGGGTGAAAAAAAAACTGAGATTTTTCTTTTGACCAGCAAAAGAATTTTGAGGATTTCTGAGCAAAATTAGCCATGCCCCACTTAGGATTGTTAAGTATTATTGAAAATTTCATGTGAATGTGAAAACATATACATATAGGAGTACATTGACATATGTGCTCCAGTCCATTGCTAATTCTGCTTTTTAGCCCAAAATGTTAAAAGAGCGAGCTCACAGATGCTTTCAAATTTGCAATGATTGCAAGAAAAGTCTCAGATGTGGATTGGGCATTGGCATAAACTTCGCCAGTTGGCATCAGCATCAGTAACAGGTGGTATAGTAGGCAGTGAAATTGCAAAGGCAGAACTGTTTGCGTTTCCTGTGTTATCATCTCGATCTTTTTTTAGTAAGCATAATTCTAGTAATTAGGAGCAAGTTGGTTTTTTTTTTAATGGAAGTACAAAGCGCAGAAATATTTGTGCATTATTGTTAATATTTAAGGTTTTTAAATATTAGGTTTTTAACCTATCACATTAGGTATAATAATGGTGAATTTATATGTCCTGTGATAGTATATAATTCTTACATGTGCATCATCTCATTTTTCCCCACTATGAGGCATGAATCTGACGCATCCAAAGAATAAAATGCAAGATTATCTTAACAACTTTCTTAAATGAATTGCTTACTGCAATTACTTACTAGTTTTAAAGTGTTACACCATTTTCACAATCTCCCCTCTACCGAAATTTTATTAATCCAAATAATTACTGGTGCAAACCTTTAGAAAATATCTTCCACATAGTATACGTTTTTGAGATTTTCTTTGAACAGTAACGTTTCTATTTAGGTTATGACTTAAAATGTGTTTTAGATTTATCATTTATAGCTTACTTTTATATTATATTATACTTTAGTATCATATTAGTATGATTAGAAATGCTTATTATTTGTAAAAATGTAGATTTAAGAATTCAACATGTGAATTTTAGGGAGGGACATAATTCAACAACAGGCATCAACTAAAAATGACATAACCCTGTTCAAAAAAAAAAAACAAGAGCCCAGACAATTGATACAAGGAACAAATTATATCTGGCTTATTCAGAATAAATCAGGTGCTCATTTAAAGTTGTATCTTCATCTATTAAGACAAATGGATGCCCTACTAGAGTTAACCTATCTATTAAAGTTACATTAAGATTTGTCATAACCTACATTTTCCTTTCTCCATCATTTAATTTTTGTACTTTCATTATACTATATTTCTATTCTTCCTGTTTCCATTTCTTTATAAATCAATTGTGTTTAATAAGATTTTGAATTTTCCATTTTGGAGAATAAAATAAACTTGAAATGAAATATTAGTACTTAAGCCTTTCATGAAGATTTTGGCTCATATCCATATTATTGGTCTTAGTGACATCCAGTGGCCATGACAGGTCAGTGGCAGGATTTCAGGTCTTTCCAGAAGTATCTTTACTATATACTTCTTATCTAGAACATAAAGATATATACATCCTTAGGCCACTGATCATTTTAACATAAGGGCGATTAGATGCCCCTGGTCATGTGTCATTCATAAACTGAACTACCTCATATATCAGAAAAATAATGATCATTATATTTGGTTTTATTTTACTCCATCTCATTAATGAATTAGTATCTCTTACTGCTTAAAAATATTAAGCCACAAAATGTATTTTAAAGAAATTCTAAACAGACATGGCTTATGCTATTTAGCAGTATTTGCTTTCACACACCTTTCGGTTAGAGTACCTGTATTTAAATAAAATTATCAAATATACTTTTAAAAGTATGGGGTATTCTTAACAATCAAAATGTTTCTAGGTACTTTGAGCAGGAAATTTAAAAATATTATATATTTCATTAGAATGTAGTAAAGAAAGTGTGCTGAAACATGATTATTGGGGTCTGACTATGGCCCCCTGTGCTGAAGTCAGACTGAAGAATCAGACCACAGCTCTATTAAAAAAAAAATTTTTTTAGGAGTCCGCAAAATCTGTATTACAATTTTTTGTGCCTTGAGGCAAGTTACTTAGGTCTCTAGGCTGAGTTTCTGATAATAACAATGCTGACGCATATTATAGTGTTATGCTAAGAACTAACCACAAATAATGATTACTTAGTACTTTGTAGTTTAAAAAGTCAATCATGCAAATTTGCACACATGTGATACCTAAGGGGAGTAGGGAAGTAAGCCTTTCTGTCTTTCTAAATAATAGCAAGGTAATCCATCTTAGGCTTCTTTTGTTATGCAGCACAAGGCTAGGAGCGTGGCCTTGACAGAACCACTAAATGCATAGTTGTAGTGAATAGAATCAAGAATGGGGTATTTATCATTTCCCTGCGAAACTGATACACATATACAAAACCTCTAAAAGGGGAGTATATAATTAAATGTCTGACTCTGAGAGGTATAGAAGCTGAGAAGAGGAACAATGGCAGTGGACTAATGTAATAAGCAAAGGTTTCCAGAGGAAGGAGTATCCATCTTAAAAGAGGCACAGGCATTTGATTATTGGAGAAAAGTATGGAGAAAAGTATGGAGAAAGGGAGAAAACGGGCAGTTTAATTTGGGGCAGGGATGCATGTAAAATGTGGAAGTGGAACACGAGCCTACGGTTTGGTGAGGGAATGATTCTGACCCAAGGTGCAGCTTTTCTTTTTTTTTCAGGGTTGGGAGAGTGTGGAGGAGGACACTTGGCAAAGAAGCGAGAGTGGCCCGTTGAAAAGTGTTTTCACCATGGCTGATGGACCCCATCGCCAAGAGAAACAAAGAGTCATTATAGACTTTTAGAGGGTAATGGCAGGATATGAGCAGCAGGCGCAGAGATTGGATCTGTTTTTGAAACAAAGATGCACTATGTTTCTTGTTAGGTGACATCTGAGAAAACCAAACACAAGTTCCCAAAAGTTTAAACAGTAATGTTGGAGAGGAGAAGAAGATTTAGAGATTCCAGGGTAGGAAGTGAGTCTGGGGATTAGCAACCTGGAAAAGGTACAGGTCAGCAATGAGTCAAAAAGCCATCAGAAATATTGATAATGAAAATAAAGGGGAGAAAGATAGAAAGGGTCTTTTTTTTTTTTTTTTTTGGAAGAAACAAAGTGTTAATATACTCCAAAAAAAAAATTTTTTTTTTTTTTTTATGAGCAGCTAGACATGTTAGGGATTGGGAGCAAAGGTCCCAATAATTGAATTGAATTGAATTGAATTGGAAGGTCTCAGTATAATTGCCACAGAAAAATCAAGCAGAATCAAAACTGAAAACAGACATTCCTATTCAGTTCAGCTGGGACAGGAAGAGAGGGGAGAGGTTCAATTTGCCATTTCCAGCTTCTGAGAGAGTGGCTCCATAGAGTACGTGGGTCCCCATCCAGATTTCCAGAACTTGAGGAGCAAAGATGTTCCTGAGGAAATTCATGAATTGAATTGAATGAGGCCATTCTTTCAAAGAGCCTGACTGATCGCAGAAATGGAATGGTATTAGGAAGGGTAAGCAGGATGAAGGAAAAGTTCCATTTAATAGGGAAACTGAGGCAGCCTTCAAAGCTGAAGGAAAGAAGTCCAAGTTTGAAAAAGAGGAAGGCTGGGATAAAGCAGGAAAAGTTCAAGGAAAAGGCAGCAAAGAGAGGCGTCAACCAGCTCCCTTGTAATTCCGACGAGAGGAAGGGCCACGAACACGAGACATCCTTTTGAAATCTCAGAAATGAAGTTTTAAGAGAATGATATATCTTCCTCTGAGACTTGAGGGGAAAATAAAAACAGATATACATAAATCAAATCAAAGACGAGAGATAGAATTAAGAGCTCAACAACATAAAACGAGGCCTGAAATTGGTGTGGAAAATAATCCAGGGAACCAGTGAGCAATAAAAGGACGCTGAGCAGGAGACGCGGGCCAAGTGTAAATAGTTAGCAGGCTCTAGCAGGGAGCCAGCTGCGCTAAGCCACAGGGCTTTCTCCAGCCACACATTGCTGTCGGCGAGCAGAAGGCTCACCGTGGAGCCCTCCAAGGCTAGAGAGGGAGGGAGGGACCACGAGGGAGTCCACAGTGCCAGCGCGAGGAGCACAGAGGCAGCTGACCGCTTAACACAAGGTGGAAAGGAATCAAGTTTGGTCTAAGGAGAGAAGCGGGATCCTAGCAAAAAAAGGGTCGGGATGAGTAATGTCATAATTCCCAAAGCAGAAAGAAAGTTCCAACTGTTGTGGAGGAAGGAGAGACAAGACAATGTGCAGCAGAGCTGGATTTTGATACTTCCGAGGGATTGGGAGCAGTGTTTTGTGATGGAGTTCCACACACGCCTGACGTGGCTACGAGGTGCCCTTAACTGGGAGGTCAAGTTTCCTGATAAGACCTTGGATATTGAAAAAGTCATTTTGGGTGAGCGAATGGAACACTGAAGAGGTAGGGTGAGAGCTGGATTCTAGTCATTTGGGTAAATGCAATCAGTTGCTGAGAGCGGTGGTTATCAAAGCCTGGGCTTTTCATGTGTTAGCATCACATGAAAAACTGATGGAAATGCAATTCCTTGAGCTCCATTTGCACACTGAATCAGAAAGTCTGGGGATGGGGCTCAGCAGTCTCTTCAGGGCACCATGAACACTTAGGTTTGAGAACCACCGTCTTAGAGACCAGAACAAGAAAGATGAAAAGGGTCGCTGACAAGGGCTTTACCTCTTAAAAATGGAATGAGGTTGGCGTGATCAATATTCTGCCATGATCATATAAAACACAGTTAAGAACAAGAAGCAAGCAATAAATATTTATCCTTCTGCATTTTATAAATCTCTGTCATATATATCTATACTTTCTGCACAGCATGGGAGAAAATATTTGCAAACCATGTATCTGATAAGGGGGTTTAGATTCAAAATAAAGAAGAAACTCTTATAACGCAATAGAATGAATGAATAACTTGATTTTTAAAATGGCCAAAGGAATTGAACAGACATCGCTTCAAAAAAGACATACAAATGGCCAACAGACACATGAAAAGATGCTCAACATCAGGGAAATGCAAATCCATAAGACTCCATAGTAGAATTCTGACTGTACCTGCTCTTTGATGATAATTTTATGACAAACAATTGGAATGTTTACCAACTATTCATAGAAAAGAATTCAAAATTGCAAGAAATGTATGCAAAGGTTAGAGATGCTGCATTTTAACAATATAGAAAATAACTAGTTTGAAAGAGAAGAGTAAATTGCAGGAAAGTATAATTTACAACATTATAAATATGAGGTTGCTTTGAGATGTTCTCAAAGCAATATTTTAGCAAATATATTCTGAAGAATCATGACAAGTTAGACATGTTACAATTTCCTAGTAATTACTTGATGAAAAAATACCATTCGTTGTTGGGTGATTTACACAAAAACAATTTACAGGGTCGCTTGAATTTATTTAATTATTTACGTGCCAGACTAAATATGTTCTCTAGAGAAATCTTAGTAAAATTATCACTTCATTAATAATTGGAAACAATGATGCTTATTACTTTCTCTACTGTACACTTAACTGTATTCCAGAGATGGCCAAGATGGGACCCAAATGAATGACAATGAAAAACTCAAGTGTCGGCGCACACTCAATTAGGTCTAAGGAAATATATAAACTCCTTCGCATTCACTGAAACCTGTACATTTGAGTCAAATGATTCTGAATTTATGCTATATAAACTCACTTGATAAAATATTTATCTCAAAAAATATTTCAGGGCACCTGGGTGGCTCAGTCAGTTGAGAGGCTGACTCTTGGTTTCAGCTCAGGTCATGATCTCAAGGTCCTCAGATCAAGCCCCCTGCTGGGGCTCCAAGCTCAGTAGGGAGTCTGCTTGAAATTATTTCCCCTTTCCACCCTCCCATCTGTCTCTCCCTCACCTACCGTCCCCCAATCCCCACTCAGAGAGTGTGTGCTCTCACACTCTCTAAAATAAATAAATCTCAAAAAATTTTTCAAAATTTGCCTAATTACAAAAGCAACATCTTTTAACTATCTCAATGTAGTCTGTGTCTATTATAAAAAGGAAATTCAGATAAATACCAAAATAGAAATGTCATATTTCTACCATCCATAGATTTCTATAATGCCTTTAGACTATACCTTAGTGTAAAACTTTACAGATATTTTGCTGTGTCTCTCACACACACACACACACACACACACACACACATTTTTTCAGTTACTTAATCTCTACATTTCCTCATCTAACATACAATCGATATTCTAATTTCCCCAGTTGTCTTGGTAGAGTTGGCTTATCCAAACTAGGACACATATTACATCTGCTTTTTTATAGTCCTAAAATCTCTTCTATTTTCATCTGATATACCTCTCCTTTCTCTTTTCGTTTCCCTCGTGGCATTGACTGGTTGAGGAGACTTTGTTAAATCGAAGACCACTTTGGTTTTCCAGATGTGCCATCGGGTCCTTCAGTTCGTGTTTCCTCTTGAAATTAGTTCTAAATTGCTGGTGGATTCAGAATACATCAAAGATTATGCACTACCCATCGTCTCATCAGGTGACATCTGGGTGACCTGCTATGAATGATACTAAGATCAACCACTGAATTCAGGTCATGACTGTCTGATTCCTTAAAGCACAACTACTTCTTCCCATCAGGATGAGAAAGTTATCTCTGCTACTTTGGTATTCTTCAACTGTCCAGTTTCCTATCAAACCTAACAGCCTTTGCAATCATTGATAATCCAGAGTTGGTGTTTAATTAGAAGTTACAAATTCCTGCTTTTTTAATCCCTTAAAGTCAGAGTGTAAAATGAAATAAAATTATTATGGTTATCACTTACTGGGTGCTTACAAAGTATCCAGTTCTATGCAACAGGCTTACCAAATCATTTAAATCTCAAAACAGTCCTAGGAGGTAGGTAATACCCATGCCTCTGTAACCAAGGAGGAAATTGAGACTCTGAGACTACTCAAATCAAATCAAAGAAGTTAAATAATGTGCTCTTGCTAGCAGGTCATTAGTGCTGGAGGCAGAATCCAAACTCGATGTAGTTCTGACTCCAAAAAGTATATTTACCATTAAGTAACATTGCCTCTCCAAGCCGCAAATGTGTTTTGATAATTAATTATGTTAAAAATGATATCATGAAATAGGACACCGAATTTCCGGGAAACAACCTTACTCCATCAACTGGGAGTAGTTTATGCCATCTTGCCTGAGTTCCCTCTGCCCCTTTTCTAATTTCTAAAATCTCTTCAGTCACAGTTATTAATAGTATCAGAATATTTTGAAAATTTAAAATTAGGAGGGAGGTAGGACAGAGGAAATGTTAGAGACCTCTCATGAGAAAACTTCAGTCTTTGTTTCCCATGCGAAAACCAGAGTTCATCTAGTGGTGGTCTCATTACTGCCTGGGTAATGTGAGGGACACCTCTATGATTCCCTGGGAAAGAAGTCACACTGGTGCCTGGCCAGTGTAGGGGACACCCCTATGATTTCCTGGGAAAGCTTCCCATTTGTCTCACTTATTTGACTTATTTGAATCTACAGTGTTAAATCGTTTCATTAATCCCACCGAAACCCTTTGAGGTTTGGTGACTTTTTTTTTCTTTTCAACGATTTTATTAAATATTGAATACATACAAAGTAATTTTTATTATTTATGGGTAAAGAATAGTGAATTTTTTAAAACACCTGCATTCCTGTCTTTCAGCTTAACGCACGTACAGAGATGCAGGGCACCTGGGTGCCTCAGTCAGTGACACATCCAACTCTTGATCTTAGCTCAGGTCTTGATCTCAGGGTCGTGAGTTCAAGCCCTACACTGGGCTCCAGGCTGGACATGGAGCCTACTCCAAAAAGAAATAGAAAGAGAAAGAAACATAATGATGTATTTGAAATCACCTGTATGAGTTTCCCCAGAGGACATCTTTTATTTCCCCATCCAGATATCAGTGTCTGACATTGTCAGACATTCTTTATTTACTCTTATAATTGACAAAAGTTATTCTTATATTGTGATGTTGTCAGAGCGGTTCCCCCTGATACAGTGTGACTATCAGCCATTCCTATTTTCTCTTTTGTGAAATCCCCTGTTCAAATATTTTGTCCCTGTCAGTGGAATAAAGTAGGAGAGGATTGCTTTTCTTATCAACTCAGATGGTTTTGTGCTCTAGATAGAGACTTTTTTTGAATATTTGTTACAAATACTCTGCCATTCTGTGACTTATTATTTTGCTATCATTATGGTATATTCTGAGGACCAGAAGCTCCTCACTTTAATGGTGGCAAATTTATTGTTTCCTTTGTGTTTTGTACTTCTGTCTTTAACAGATCTATTCCTACTGAAAAGGCAAGAAAATATTGTCTTTATCTTCTAAAACGATATTGTTGTATTTTCCACACTTAACCTAACTAGAATTGTTTTGTTTTGTTTTGTGTTGTGTTGTTTTGGTGATCAAAAACTCAATATTGGGGCGCCTGGGTGGCTCAGTGGGTTAAAGCCTCTGCCTCCAGCTCAGGTCATGATCTCAAGGTCCTGGGATAGAGCCCCATATCGGGCTCTCTGCTCAGCGGGGAGCCTGCTTCCCCCTCTCTCTCTGCCTGCCTCTCTGCCTACTTGTGATCGCTCTCTGTCCAAAAAAATAAATAAAATCTTTAAAAAAAAAAAAAAAAAAGACACGGGTCTTCTGACAGAGTCCTAGTTTCTAAATTTGCTTATCTTCAAGAGTATTAATATTGTGCATTAAAACATCTATTGCAATATATGTACCATACATTGCTTACATATAAAAGCCTTTT
>CM053605.1:153157774-153263258 GCA_028646535.1 Procyon lotor
TTTCCATATATACTTCAAAGAGTATAACTACTGAAAGAAACTTCTAAGTAGAGGTAACAGCAAGTGAAAAGCTCTGAGTACAAAAGTACCTGGTATATTCAAGGAACTGCAAGAAATTCATGGTAGCTGGAGGAAAGTCAACAAAAGAGTAGAAAATGTAGTTGAAAGGTAAGACAGGGCCAGATTCTGTCAGGCCTTGAAAATCATATTAACGTGTTAGCATTTACTCAGTAAGATTAAGAGTAGTGAATTTCTAAGAAAATCTACATTTTAGCAAGATCACTCTGTTTTCAGTGTTAGCAGGAGGAGGAATATAATAAGGGCAGAAGCAGAGAAACCAATCAGATGTTGGAGACTTTGGTTCCATGGTGATAGAGACAATGTAAAGGTCAAAATGTGGATATATTTTGAAGGCAGAACTAGTGAGATTTTCTGCAACACTGGATGTGAGTGTGACAGAAAGAAGAGTCAAGGTTAACAGGAGGCTTTTTAGTTCAAGAAATTGTAATCAGCTAAAATGGAGAAGTTTATGGTGGGAACAGACAAGTCTTCTGAGGTAAGAACTTTTAAATGCTTTAGATATCAAGTGGAAATGTGAAGAAGACAGCTGTATATCCATTTCTGGAATCCAGGGCTTAAGAGATATCAACATTTAGATTATATGTGAAGCCATGTGACCAGGAAGTGCAAATAGAAAAGAGAAGATGTCTACTATATACTAGGACATTCCAATATTTAAAGATAGAGGAGATGAAGAGGAAGCCAGCAAAAGACAATGAGAATGAGTGGCCATAAAGGTAAAAGCAAAACCAGGCAAGTATGGTGCTGGAAGCCAAGCAAAGAAGGTAGTTCAAGATGACATAGTGATCAATGATGCAAATGCTACTTGTAAGATGAGGAATGAGAAATGATCTTTGGCAATTGAAGATCATGGCTGATCTTTACAAAGTACAGGTTGAGTGCAATGCTATATGAGGAAAGCTGATCCCAATGACTCCAAAAGAGAATGAGAAGAGAGTACAAGAAAGGGTGATTCTTTTAGAGAGTTCTTTTATTTTAAAATGTGAGATGAAAAATGATAGCTAGAGGGAGATGTAGGGTCAAGAGATGATCTGATGTAATTTTAAAAATCATATTTGCATGCTGATGCAAATGGTTTGGGAAAAAGAAAAAACACTAATGCAAGAGAGAGATGAGATAATTGCTGGCATACTGAACTTGAATGACTGAAGGGGAATGGGCTAGAAGGCACAACATGGTTGCTGACCTCAGTGAAGAGTGTAGAGGGTTCATTCATAGCAGGCAATGATGTTGTCCCGTGAGCTCAACTACAGACACCTGGGGAGATGGGGGTGGTTAGAGCTCTTGAAAATTTTTTTTCTGATTGCTTCCATTTTTCAGTGAAGAAAGAAAAGAGGTTATCATCTGATAATGAGGATAGGAAAGACATGCTGCAAGTGTCAAGGGAGAGTAGAAAATCAGGAATGTGAGAAAGTGGAAATTGACCAGGAAAGTACATTGTGATCAATGGGCAGCATGAAGAACCTCTTAGTTCAGTGATCCTGTATTTAAAGTGAGATCAGCAAGACTGCTTTGTTTTTTATGTCTTCTCCAATCACTATCTGGGCACAGAGTATTGGGCATTGGCTTTGACCAATGCTTCAATTTTACAAAGTGAGTAAAAAAGAGCAGGAAAGTTGAGGGTTTGTTATATGCTGCTCCTTCTCGAAGTCTGTTGTTGGTGAAATGATTTTTTAAATTAAAAATTCATTGATAATCATCACTGAATCCAAAAAAGTTTTGACATTATGCACTGTGTTCATTAACAAAAACTAAAACATCATGGAAGACAAAGCAATTATTCTCAAAGGTACTTTATTTTTTCTATTTTAATTTTTTTAGGGGCGAGGGGCAAGAGAAGAGGGAAACAGAATCTTAAGCAGGCTCTGTGCCCAGCATGGGCTCATGACACTGAGATCAAGACTGAAGCTGAATTCAAGAGTTGGACCCTTAACCAACTAAGCCACCTAGGCACCCCTCAAAGCTACTTTAAACTACAATATTAAACCATACTGATTGAAAATAAGTAACTTTCAGTAAGAATAAAAATTTCCATAAAACACATCAAAAATTGTTTATATAATAGTAATAAATGATACAACCTCTTTGAAACAAAGCATAAATTTTAAAATATTATCACAAAGAGAAGATTATGAACTAATTTCTCCCTACCAATATAAGCTACAAATTGATTTGTTTTGTAGCTCAGAAATAAAGTGTACTTTTCCAAGCAGAGAAATCAAGAAAATGAAATTCTTTTATCAGCATGCAAGAATACATTTTAGGGGCACCTGGGTGGCTCAGTGGGTTAAAGCTTCTGCCTTCGGCTCAGGTCATGATCTCAGGGTCCTTGGATCGAGCCCCACATCGGGCTCTCTGCTCAGCAGGGAGCCTGCTTCCCCCTCTCTCTCTGCCTGCCTCTCTGCCTGCTTGTGATCTCTCTGTTAAATAAATAAAATCTTTGAATAAAAAAATACATTTTAAAGTGATGGATACTAGAGATAACAAATTTATTTCAAGTAACTTTTATGGTAAGAAGTGTGTGTGTGTGTGTGTGTGTGTGTGTGTGTGTGTGTGTGTGTGTGTGACTTTTTTTGTTTTAAAATTTGTTTCACTCAAATATATCTTCAAGACCTCCTCAATATCCTCTTGGCCTCTCCTGCCTCCTGGACCTTCTGTATCTGTGTCCCCCTAGTCCCTTTCATGGCATTCTGACACAAACACACTCACAGAAGTTCTCCACCAGAAACTGACTGACCACAACCTAGGAGAATCTGGCTCCCCAAAGATTTCTTGAACCGAAGTGAGACACAAGACACAGTTAACATCTGACTCCCCAAGGGACCACCTAACAGGCCAACTAATGCCCTCTAGAAGGGCATGAGAATCAATACCTGATGACTTGATCTTTGACCAACGAGGACAGGACAAGTCCTCATAAACTCCCCTTCTCTTTACTGTTCTCTTCTGAGATCCTGTTTCTCTGGAGATAGTCTGCCTGGAGACAGTCTGCAAGGCATGGCAGGTGCACCTACCAAGCAGCCCGTGACATCTTTTGCAGGATAAGCATGGTACTCCATCAGCTTGCACTCTAGCTCGCCTCTCTTTGCCCTCACTCTCATCTCCCATAATTGCACCTCACAAATAAAGCATCAGCACTAAACCCTTAGACTCTATTTTCAAGAGACCGCAGGTTGATACAAAAAGAAGCAAAGCACAAAGCACAGGTACAATTGAATTTTGCAGAGCATACTTTCACGCAATCAACACCAAAGTTAAAAATTAAAACAGACTTTAGAAGCTTCTCCTTGTGCCTTTTCACCAATTACGTATAATTATTGTTATATTATGTAAATTTAAGTCTGAGCCCATTCTCACTGGACTGACAGGAAGTAAAGTCTCATCCCTCCAGGGGCCCCTAATTTCCTTGTACTTTGCAAAAAATGAAAAAAAAAGGCACAAAACATAGATCTCCTTAATCTCAGGACACACTAACTTTAGCCACTGAAGACACCAGAAATCTCTCCTTATTCCCTAATTGCTTCACGAAGGCACGGTCTTCTGACAGTGAAACACCTAACAAAATAACTTTAATAGTTCAAGTTTTTTACAAAACAAAACTTTTGTTTTACAAAACAAAAGTGAGAAAAGTGAGAGTTTTCCAGGCCATGTCTGCTCAAATTCATTTAGGTCCACTTATTATAAACCTCTTCAAAAAGCAAAACTGTACAAAACTACTTGTAAAACTTAAATTTTTTACAGTATTTGTAAAACTAGAGAGGGGAAAATGCAGGAGTTCATATAAAAACTCAACACATTTATGACAAGGAACAATTCTAATACAAAGGTAAAGGAGTAATTAATTAACTGACATGTTCTTCCACTTTGTAGCATTCAACATTACTTTGACTTTCCAGTTAAAATACAGAGTTCCTCATCTGCTTTAAAGACTAGAAATTGTGTTGATTTTATCAAACTTTCTTATTGTGTACTATTACATACAGAAAAGTACATAAAATATATTTTACTCAATGAATTATTACAGAGCAATTCCCAAGTGTAAACAGGTGAAGAAAAAAACTTTGCCAGCAACTTCCAGAAGTCCCCAGGACATGATCTCTCCCTCATCCTTTTATAGTGTTGTTTTCTTCCTTTTCTACACACTTGTTAGCACACATCTCCAAACACAGTGGTTCATTTCACCTATTTTTGAATGTTATGCAAATAGAATCAGAGTAGGTATTTTTGTATCTTGATTCTTCCAACAATATATTATACACCTATTTTATTCCTTGTTGTTGCCTACAGCTTAAGTTCATCAGTTTCCTGAAGAGTACTCCACTGTAATTATAAACCACAATTCATGTGCCCACTCTGTGGTAGATAATAATTTCCAGTTTAAGGCTATTGTGAATAATATTAGTGTGAAGATTCAGGTATGTGTCTTCTAGGGCAAATGTGTATACATTTCTGCTGGACAAATTCTTAACTATAGAACTTATGGATAATAAGGTATGCACCTCTCAACTTAACTGGCAAATCAAAATGGTTTCCAAAATGCTTATTCCAATTTACACTTCCACCAGAGCTGTGTGAAAGTTCCTACTATTCCAGATCCTCGTTAACACTTGACATTTTAGGTTATTTAAAAACTTGAGCCATCCTGGTGGTGTCTAATAGAATTTCACTTTGGTTTAATTGTACATTTTCCAATTATGATTAGTAAAACTAGTAATATGTACTCTGTTGTACAATAATTGCTTAAGTGGATATTCACTTTTACAAATTGCCTGTTCAGATTCATTGCCCATGTTTTTACTACTAGACTTTTTCCTTATTGATTTTTATGAATTACTTATGAACTCTGAGCAATTTATAGTTACATGGATTGCAAATACCCTCTTTTATTTGGCTCGACACTCACTTTCTTAAAGGACCATTTTAAAGATTGGAAGATTTTGCCTATAATGAAGTCAAAATTATCCACTTTTAGAGCTTTTCCTCTTCTAGTTGACAATAGTTTCCTAATCCTCCAGTATACTATTGAAAATAAGTGAAAATAGCAAACTTCTTTGCCTGTTTTACTCCCAAAGGAAAAGCTATCAATACTTTACCATTAAGTATAGTGTTAACTTTAAGGATTGTTCTTCTTTGGTTGGTTACCCTTTATTATATTAATAAAGTTTCTTCCTATTCTTAATGTTATAAAAATTTTTCTCATGAATGAATGTGTAATGTTTCCAAAAGCTTTCTCTGCAGCTATATTTTTCTCCATAATTTTGTTAACAGAGGAGTGAGGTTATAGGGAATACTTAATATATTTGCATTTCCCAAAAAAAAGTATAGTCAACTTTTCACAATGATTTAAAATCATATGTTGCTGGATTCAGTTTGTTGATATTCTAACTAGAATTGTTGCATCAATGTTCATGAGTCAAATGACTGCAATAGACGTGAGTCAGTAATGTTCCTGTAAGGTTTTGTTCTCCAAGTTATGCTGACTCATCAGATGTGCTAGCAGTGTTTCATCCTTTTCAAATCTCCAGAAGGATTTGTATGTTTGCTATTATTTTTTTTCCTTAAATATCAAGAGCTTCTTCCTCACGGGAAATCTGCTCTTAAGATTCCAATCACCTCACCCTGAAAATCTAATGTCTGTCTCAACTCAGTGAGAGTCAGATCTGATTTGGACCCCCTTCCCAACAGGACAATAAATCTGTTCTCTGTTACTTCATCATCAACAGAAGCAGAAGTCAAAATATACAATAATTGGATGGAAATGATTTGTACATTACATCTTTGTCAAGAAAATTCTCACTACTATTTTTGGAAATGAGTTTTCTATTTTTATGCTTTATAACTTACAGAACTTGAACCTTTAACTTCTTCAGTCAGCTCTTCTAGAATGCACTCATTGTTGCTTGCCACAAATTGTTGTGCTCTGTTTTGCTACTTCCTCCATTGGAAATACAACTAATCTTCATGTAGAAGCAGTAAAGTAAAATATGATACAAATTAGTGTATTAAATGCCTTTATGAGAATGTTTTATGATGTTCCATTCAACTTTTCTGAAATATTTAATCCTAAGATCTTATAAATAGAAAGCTTTCTTATATTAGCAATAAATCACAAGTTATGAAATTTTAAGACATGAAAGTTAGATTTTTCTTCCTCTTAAAGAATTTCTATTCAAAAAGGATCTTAAATAACTGTGAGCTAAGGTAGCAGTACTCACCTTTTTTAAATTGAGGTACTATTGGCATATAACATTGATTTCAGATGTACATGATTCAATATCTGTATATATTGCAAAATGATCATCACAGTAAGTCTTGCTAATATCCATTACCATATATGGTTACAAATATTTTGTGTGTGTGTGTGTGTGATGAGAACGTTTAAGATCTATGCTCTTAGCAAGTTGGCTTTTAAATTTGATATAGCATCTTGAAATTATATCAGTCTTATTTTATTTTGTTCTTAATTTTTTCACTCTCAGAAAGATGTTTCCCACTGTTAAGTTTTTTTTAATTTTTCCTAGAAAAATATAATTACAAGTGAATCATGAGGCTAGCATTTCTATAAATTATTAACATATGAAGACACTCAAAAGCATTAAATGAGGGATTTTTTAAATTTAGAATTATAATTTTTATGTTTGCCAGTCTTTCTACCCTTTCATGACACATACAGATAGTATTAATAACATATATACAGAACAGTGGGATAAATGGAAGCAGCAGTTTTAGCTAGAGGGACCATGGAGCACTTGCTACTTTGAGTCCCCACTCATCAACTTGAAGGTGGAGGGAGTCCTCCCCAGGCACATTCATAACCCATTTTAGGTACTCTGCGAATCACTGGTTAGAAAGTTCTGCTTTAGGGCATGAAGGACTGAGTGGTTAGAGGAACATTCTAATAGCTTTAACAAGAAGTTGGATGAGTGGAAGCAAAGAATTATTTAAAGCATACTTTTCATGTACCTTCCCTCCCAGAGGAGAGAAATGGAGAAAATTAAATTCACAAATGTTATTGTATCATCATCAATTAGCATTTATTGAACAACAAATCATTGAGGGAATAAAGACACAAGACTTTATACTAGAAATAGTTTGTTCCCTAAAGATGTTTCAATTTGTTTAGCTCATATAATCCTGATATTTTGTGACATTTCCAGTATGTAGTAAGTATAATAATTAAAATTCTAAGTTGACATTTTCACAGTTTTTAATGAATTTCTCATAAACATATTTGAAATGCACATGCAATAAATTAGGATTTAGCATGAGCAAATCTTTGCAATTTAAATAAGTAGCAAGTATTTCTTGGGTTCTTCACTTAAATATGGAGTCAATTTTACAAATTTGAGACATTATCTCCAATAATGAGCTTCTCACTCAATAAAACTATATTTATAGCTTTAAAATTTTGACAGGTATGCAAATGTGTATTTGGGCAGGGTGACAACATAATAATGAGTGGTTCACACTGGATCAAACAAGCCTCTTATCAAACTATTATGTCAACGCAATTGTCACTTTATTACAAGTAGAAGTATTAATGTAATAATAGATGCCAGTTAACGATATCCTGTTAATCATTGACATACACTAGCTCCTGTATTTCAGTTTTTAAAACAATCCTTCAAGTTTAGTTTGTTGTCCCTATTTTATGGATACATGAGGTTTGGAAGGGTTAAGAAATTTGCCCAAGGTCACTGAATTTGTAAGTGGTATGGTACTTTATAATGAGTCCCCTAATTTTATGTGCCAGGAATATTACAGCTTTAGTATAGTTTCTTTAAATAAAAATAATTTTGCATCTGAACCTCCATCCCACTGAGCTAAAGGAAACTACACCTAACTTTTTCTTGGTTTCCCCCAGAGAGATAGCAAAGGGCAAGGTGAGGGTTTTCTGTTATTGTATGATTTATGCACAAATTAATATTAGCTGTTCTAAGAGCTCTACTGGGAAGAAGGAAGAAGAACCTGCTATTCCTAGATCTACCATCATTTCTCTCTCTTGTCCAAGAGTTTGTTTCCCACCTGCGGAGAAGTCCTTTTTTTTTCCTGAACTGCAAATTCAGTTATTCTCAATAAGAACATTTTTTTAGAAGATCTTATTTATTTATTTATTTAACAGAGAGAAGAGAGGTCACAAGTAGGCGGGGGGCGGGGTGGGGAAACAGCCTCTCAATAATAATTTATGGGAAGGAAAAGCCAGGGATTCTATCCAACTCCTATATTCAGTCCTGTGCATTCCTCTTTTGAGACAGTGACAAGTCAGGTTGCTTAGATGGTGAAATGAAAATAGAAGGAGAAAGTAAATGTACTTAAACAAATTTTAACAGTTAAAAATATGATCCAGCCACACCACATTCTTCCCAGAATACAACTAGAGGTTATTAAAACATTGAGATGCTGTGTTATCTTGCCTCTGACCATGAACATCACACAGATGGAACAAGATGAATTACCATCACCAGCATGACTCACTCTTCACCCAACCACATCCCCATGTAAGAGAACTAAATAATTTCATCCTACTCTAATAAGAAATTCTCTTCTTGCCTAAATGTTAAAAGCCTTTTTAGGATAACAGAAACTTCCATCAAAAGGCAATATAGTTTGCAGAGTAGGGAAGGAACCAAAGCTATTGCATACAATGGCAATACTTTGCTACTTATGGAAATGTTCCCATTCTCAACATGGGGTAAGACTTACTTCCCTCCTTTAATTAAAAAAAAAAAACATAGAAGTGAGCTCTGTCCTTAGGAAATGTGCTGTGCCTGCTCTCCTCTAGCAAATAACAGCCTCCATGGATAAGCAAATAGGTTTGCCTACTCTTCACCTGTGGAAATACCTAAAAGGAAGACCCAGTCTCTGGAATGCATGACAGGGAAGAACACCACTCTGTGGTTTGGTTTTGTTTTCTTTCGTTTTTTTAATTGTATGAGAACCCACTAAGGAAGTAGCCTCCTTAATTGCATTTTAAGAGAATGAACATGTACATGAAAAACACAACTACAATATTACACAATGCTCAGCCCCTTTCTAACTGACTTCTTGGGGTAAAAGTCAAAAACATTGGGAATCAGAACAATGAAATACAAATAGAAATTACCTATGATTCACCTCAGTGAGTAAACAATGTTGCCTAACTGCAGTCATTCCCAAGAAGCGTCTTCACTCAACATAAAAGTTAAGTAAACAAAAAATGCCAAGCTCTGTATTTGAAGCAAATGTGATGCATCAAGGAATTGAGAGACTTCACAGCAGAAAAACATTGTTGTGCTAAAAAAATAAAAATAAAAAAAAATCTACATGGAATTACCTACAGCACGCTTTCTCTTCCATTCCATATTTAAAAATAATAAAATGTTGGTGTGAAGCATTGGATCCATTGTTCCATGCACAAGCATGATTTTCCTGCAGTAGAAATCGACAGAGAGCTCTCTAGAAGGGGAGGTATGGGGGAGGGGTGAGAACATGAGAAGGGGCAGAAGGTAAGGCATAACCACAATGCTCACACTGTCCTTGGATGCTTTCCCACTGGGACTCCGGAGAAAGTCCAAGTTGTTTTAACTATTCATTCCTAAATTGTTATTCTACTATAAAGAGGCAAGATAAGAGGAAAAAGAGGGCATGCTCCACTTGATTCCCCTTTCTGCTCTCCTGTGGAGGAGAAAGATCTTTAAGTCAAGAGGTCTATTGCCTGGTGTGTGATAGTTGTTGACTGGCAAACCATCAGAACACAGTGATGTTGGAAAGAGTGAGGAGAGCCAAAACTTTCAGACAGGCAATGAGCTGAAATGCCCAAGAGATGATAAAACTAAACATCTTGCTTATCCACCATGGTAGAGAAAGTGGACCTCTGAAAGAAGGCACATATGAATAGGGAATGGAAATCAAAGTTGCATTTATTTGCACAGAGATTATCCAGCAACTAATTATAACTTATTTAAGCTTCCAACAAGAATGCATGAAGCATCTTCTACATGCTAGACACAATGGTTAAAGAGAGGGAACTCTGAAAAATAATCTCCACTGTACAGATGTTAATATTCTAAGTGGAACATGGTCAAATAAACACAAAGTGTGATAACTACAGTGAAGATGTAGGTACCTGTTCTTAATGTGGCATGTAAGAGAGCAATCCCATTCAGCCAGGAGACACTGTAGAAGGCTGAACAGAGGAGGTGATACCTCAGCTCATCTTTAAGAAGTAAAGTCTATCCAGGCAAAATTACATCTGAGGAAAAGGGGATGGAGTGAAAGGATAGTTCAGGTGAGTGTACCCAATATGCCAGATATGGAAGATGGAGATATCATGACCTGTGTAGGAAACTAACTTTGCTCCTCCCGAAGGAACACAGATGTAGGAGTGGGAATGGGGAGAGATGAAGCTGGAGACGTAGTCAGTGACCAGTTTATGGATGACCTGAGAAGCTATTGGTAAGAATTGTGGACTTTGACCTGTAGTCACACAGGGATTTATGTGTTTAAAAAGGATACTCTGCCAGAAATATAGAGAATGTATTGGAAGAGAATAGAAACTAAGACTGTAGTAATAAGCCCTAAAAGAAAGTATGAAGACTTAGACATAAGAAATGACCCTTGAGATGGAGGTCAATGTGCAGACTGGAAAGTATTAAAGACATGAAATTGATATGAACTGTTGATCAATTACATATGGGTAACATTAGATGGGAGAGAAAAGACTGACTTCTGGGTTTACAGTTTTATCAGATGCATAGACGTTTGTAAATTTAGGGGCACCTGGGTGGGTGGCTCAGTTGGTTAAGCAGCTGCCTTTGGCTCAGGTCATCATCTCAGGCCCTGGGATGGAGACGCGCATCAGGCTCTCTGCTCAGTGGAGAGCAGCAACTAGTCCAGCAAACCAAACCACAATCTCTACAATAATTGGTCCAGAACAGTCAAGGTTTGGTCAATGAGTGTTAGCTTCTCTATTTACCACCTCTACTTCCATTTCAAGATGAACTAGAGAAAGCAAACTATGTTCCCCAAACCAAGCACACAACTAGTTAACCCAACTTTAGCTTTCCCATGCCAACAATCTCAAATCAGAGTATACCTGAAATGTTCTTTATTCCCCACCATAAAGTTTTCCCCCCTTCTTGCCACCTACTCTTTGCCAAATCCAAGTGATAAGGATGGACCCCTTTACTATGGTAAGATCTGCATAAAGAGCCTCTGTTTGTTCTCTTTCAAGTGGTTTTCATTTATTTCCACACTTTTACCAGAAGATCCATCTAGATAAAGTATGTACTGCCCATTGCTTCAGACCTGGGCATTTGACTAAGAGCAATACTTGTAGAGGTTCCTTATGCCTCGCTGCTTATGACTTGACAATTCCATGCTGAATTGATAAGTCATAACTGGGTCTGAAGTCTATTCTTTTTGAGTTGAGTTCCACATTACTTATTCTCAGTGTAATACCCAGGTTTGGGTTTTGGTTTCAATTTGTTTGGCATCCTTGATGGAATCAGAACATTACTTTTTCCTCACTTCTGTGTTTCCATTTTGTGTTTATTTCATAGTGTCATTTGTCATGAAAAGGAGAATCATGGGGAGCACCTGGGTAGCTCAGTTGGTTGGGCATCTGACTCTTGGTCTCTGCTCAAGTCATAGTCTTGGGGTTGTGTTATCAAGCTCTGCATTGGGCTCTGTGCTCAGCATGGATTCTGTTTGTCATTTTCTCTCCCTCCGTCCCTCCCCCTGCTCACATTCTCTCTGTATCTCTCTCTAAAATAAATAAATTTTTTTTTTAAAGATTTTATTTATTTGACAGAGAGAAATACAGCGAGAGAGGGAACACAAGCAGAGGGAGTGGTAGCGGGAGAAGCAGGCTTCCTGCAGAGCAAGGAGCCCGATGCGGGGCTCGATCCCAGGCCCCTGGGATCATGACCTGAGCCGAAGGCAGACGCTTAATGACTGAGCCACCCAGGCGCCCCATAATTTTTTTTTTTAAATGAGAATCATGGGTAGAAGACAGATAGAAGATGACAAGATAGGTTTTATAAGCCTTCAAGCCAATCCCACAAATAGAGGAGTTTGTGGTTCTCACTGGACTAGTGTCCATTTGGACAAATTCTGCTGTGGGTCACTAATAAAACCAGATCTCTTCTTATATTTCATTTTTTGTTTTGAGAGTTTGTCTTTGATCCAGAGAGCATGTTTTCTCTAGTTGTCCACCTGCTAGAGTGCAGATATTTTGGGTTTGTGTACAGGGGCAGCCAACCCTTAGGTTGGGGGCCCAAGACAAAAAGTGTACACACATCACTTTCACTTGACCTTGGTCAGGTCTCATGAGATCACCTAAGTCCAATTTTTCCCCTAACAGTCACAACTGCTGTACCTTATCTATGCTTTCATTACAGTCCTAATGCTTACACCTCTCTCTGTAAATAGCATGACTTTGGCAAGGATGACTGAGACTTCCAGGGCCACTCTGAGGAACATTTGATTTAAACAAAATTGTACATTGGAGAAAAACCTTCAGAAACAAAACAAATAATTGCCATTTGCCATAATATGGTTAGACCTTGAGGGTACTGTGCTAAATGAAATAAGTCAGAGGAAGACAATTGTCATATGATCTCACTTATATGTGTAATTTTAAAAAAAAATTAAAAAAATTAAAAAAAAACCCTCAAGCTCATAGACATAGAGAACAGACCAGTGGTTGTCAGAGGTAGGGTAGCAGAGAGAGCAGAAGGGAAATAGGTGAGGGAATCAAAAAGTACAAAGTTTCAGTTATATAACAAATAAGTCACAGAGATATAATGCACATTCTGGTGACTAGAGTTAATAATACTGTATTATATATTTGAAAGTTGTTAAGAGAGATCTTAAAAGTTCTCACAAGAAAAAAATTATAATAAAATGTAACAAAATTATTATGTTGTACATCTGGAACTAATAAAATGTTTTATGTCAATTATCCTCAATTTTTAAAAAGGAAATAAACTATCTCCAGCTCACTGGGCACCATTTTTTGACTGATATGCAGAAGCCTCCTAAGAAAATTTTGATTGAAAAATTGTTTCACTAAAAGTTTCTCTGGCAAAATTTCATGAGAAATTTGATAAACTTAAGCAACAACAAACCAAAATCATTTCCTTAGTACGCTGTCCCTGTCCTCCTACTGCCTCCCTATACCTAGTCTCCACCTTCTCCTCACCATATCCTGACCACTTGCATTACTCAGGAATCTCTTGGAGATTCTTAAATCCCATTTCTTTCTAAAGAGCCTTCTCTTTCATGGGCAAAATATTCAGACAACTCAAGAATTTAAACCTTAGACCTCAGTGGAATTACGAACCATAACTAAAGATTTATGTCCACTTGGGCGGCTCAGTCAGTTAAGCATCTGCCTTCAGCTCAGTCATGATCTTGGGATCCTGGAATCTAGTCCCACATCAGGCTCTCTGCTCAGTAGGGAGTCTATTCTCACTCAGACCCTCTCTCCATGCTCTATCTTTCTCTCTCAAATACATAAAAATAAAATATTAAAAAAATATTTACCTCAACCAAGATGCATAGGATAATTTAAATTGGGGGGGACATTCTACCCAGGGTTATGGACTATAATAACTTGTGCACATATTGGTTGGAATCACAGACGCTAAATCCTAAAGAGCAAAAGTTGATTGAACTAATCCAGAAAGGGTTATACAGGATCCATCTTTACAAAAAAACAACATGGCCTCACTGAGGACAATTTCTACCACCAGTAAGGTCACACTCCCCATCCCCCACAAGTACTGCAGGTAGATATACAGGCTACATCTTACCAGAAAGTATCCAAGAAAGGGGAGTATAATGAACCCCTTTGTGCCTGAGAATTACTCAAAGAGATTAACCAAGCAAAGTAGAGCAGGGAAGAGCAATCCTTGTCCAGGAGAGGAGTGGGTTGGGGCAATCAGTCCCTTTGTGTTTTGATCGTAGAAAATAAAAAGTCTGCTCCAAACTGGAGGTAAAGGGTGAGGAGTTGCTAGCCCTCAGGGGTCATGGCTCCCAATCCAGACCGTGCACTTTCTGGGAAGCTGAGGTCCTTGGAGGTGGATGCTTGTGGGATTGAAGAATTGAGCCAAGGGTCATTCTTGGCTGAAATGCTCACAGAGGGAGTAGGATCACAATTCCTGCTAAGACTCAAAGGCTCTGGATGGTGCCTCCTAGGAGACAGTTGCAGAATGAGAAGCAACCACTATAGCAAACAAGCAGAGTTCTCCATGCTTCGGGGTCCATGACAGAATTTTGGACTTCCCTTGATCAACTGAGGGAAGGCAGGCAACCCCTTTACTTATTTAGTTGACTGCTTGTTTGTTTAACAAACCCAGACAGTATTACTATTTATAGCTACTTGGGAGTGCTTTATAAGTACTAACTCATTTAATGCTCATAGCAATTTTACAAGGTAATACTATTATTATACCCATTTTTTAGATGAGTAAAGTAGGGCACAGAGAGGTGGAATTCCTTACCCAAAGTCAGGCTACTAGCAAGTGATCAAAAACATGATCCAAACCTAGTTTGTTCAGATTCCATGCTCTTAACCATAAGTAATTGATTTTTTTTAAAATTTTTTTATTATGATTACTTATTGGGAAAATAATAGCGCTGTCAGGAATCATATCCCAATTTTATGGAGTATTTCATGCCAGCTGCATTTAACTTAATCCTTACAACAACTCTGTGACTTGGGTATTTTTATCTTCAAATTATAGATGAGGAAACAGGTTCTGTGGCTCATCCAAAGTCAAGGAGAAAGATGCAGGCACACTGAAACACAAGTTGCTTGATGCCAAGGATTTTTTCCACTGTACCATTGTCAGCTATTAGAAAGATCCAGAGGAAGTGAATAAGGAGGTTGTAAAAGAGACATAGAATCTTAAAAAAAAATAAAAAATGAATAAAAATCAGGATTCAGACTTGCCTATTGCTGACTGCACATCAGTTTGCAAAACATATCACAATCAGCCCTTACGGTGGAAAATAAGTCAATTTCTATATTACTGTAGCTTTGTCAAAGGCCTCCCAAGGGGACTGGAGGAATTTGCAGAATTCATGTTGCAATGTAGCCCATTGTAAGATCTCTACAGTAATTAGACTCGGATCCAGAAACTGCACGTAGCCCATCAGCTTGGGAAACAGAGACTAGTGCATTATCAAGTTAAGCAGCCCCCGCTAATCATCCCTATTACTTCAGAGTCAACAAAACAAGAATCACACAACTTCATGATTTTCTAATACATATAGAAATATGGATTTTCCTATACACATGGAAAAAACAATTCTGATAAGAACAGATAAAAATTAGTTCAAATATTTGAGATGTTCAACTAAACTCAAAAACAACACCGTATACTAATCTTAGTTCTTCTAAAACAGTACCATTTCTGTGGTATTGAAAAATAAGTTTATGGTCTTAGAGAGTAAGCCCTTCACACACACACACAAAAAAAAGAGTAAGCTCTTCGCATTCTTTTCTTATCTTTGTTCAACACAGATGACTCAAGGCTCTTACCATCAATTACCTTATCACGCCAATTCTAAACTGGGTTTTCCAAACTGTAATGTCTTATTCCTGTTCTCACTGTATTTTCTTAATTTATTTTCAGTGCCAAAAGGGGTGCTTGGCAGAATGGGTGAATGGGGTCATATTTTGAATTAGCCAAATAATTATCAATTTAAAAATCCTTACATTCTATATATAGAATAACATCCCCTTCAGTTCAGGAAATATATTAAATGCACTTCAGGAAATGTATTAAAAAGATAATAAACAACATGCCATTTTGAATGATACTAAAAACTATGCTAACTGAATAGTAAAAATAGAAAACTGGAGGTTTTTCAACCAGAATAAAGAGAAAAATATCTTACTTTGTGCTGGACATCTACAAAGTGGTAAAATTCAGGAAAAAACTGGTTTAGGCAAAAAAAAAATTCACTTTACTAAAGGAACAATAATGAGCTCATGAAAACAAAGATACAACTGGGACTCAGAACAAACTAAACCTTGACTCAAAGCCCTGGACCATCCCTCATTGGTCTACCTGTCTCTGAGCTTGTGTCCCATCAACCCCAGCTATAACAATCCAGATTATTGTGCTCTGTTTCCCAAAGCTCATGATGGAACCCAGCCACTACAAACTGCCGTCAGGTGTATATTTTCTTTGTTCAAAAGATTAGTCACACTGGGCTGACATCTTTCAATTCAGACCCATGGACCTTCACCCTCCCCACCCACCCCCATGTACCAGCACAGTGATTTAACTTTGAATCCATATCAATAGGACAAGAGCTATTCCCCAAAAGGTGAGACAAAAGTGAGCCATGGAGAAAATAAGCATCTACCTACTCTTCAGTCTGCAAAGAGGAAAGATTTCAAGGCCAATCTGGCAAGTATGTCATATTAAAACTTAAGAAAAAATAATTACAGCTCAAAATCATAGGCACACATATTTGACAAATTACTTTCACAGTGAGTCAAATCCGGAAAGAATAGAATACTGCCTATTGGAGAACTATAGACTCAGTGAAAATAAAAGAAAATAAGCATCCAAATAAAAATAAAATGGGCTATATTCTGTATTATTTACCCTTAGTCTTTTTCCCATTCTTCTTTCCCATGCAACTCTCCTACCATCTCCAACAAGGCGTTTTCCTAAGAACCACAGCTCTGAGAGAAATTACAAGGACATGGTGTTCTCTGACTCTTCACTAACGTGAAATTCTGAAGTAAAAGGGAACACTAATTTCAAAGAAATCCTATCCAAGAGTTAATAATATATAAATGGGCTATCAAAGGTGCTATAATGTATGCAGAAGTAATGTATACAACACTTTAAGCAAAGTTCAGTATTTCATTTCCCTGGAATAAAAGATAGTATTCAAAATATGTAACACCAGCTATATTCCTTCCATTCCAGAGAAAAAGAAACTGAATTGCTAACCTCTAACAACATTAAAAAAAAAAAAAACCCAAACATCACATGGAAGTGACAGTATTTATTATTAGAAACTTTCAACTCTCCATTCTACAATGTAAAATTTAATAAAGCAGCTATTTGACACCATAAGACTTGCAAGGACATAGGAGTGGGAGATGGAAATAGTGTAAAACCTAATAACATGTGCAAAGTTCCATAAGAAAAATAAATATTCTAGTGTCAACATGACAGTTAAAATTCAAGGTTGAAGGTACATTCTTGTAATAATGTGGTACTACTTATCCACAGAATATTTGCTCCAGAACAACTAGAATTAGTTTTAGTTTTCCAAGAGGAAAAATATAAGATGTATTTTTAAGTTGTAGGAAAAAAATATTTCAGTAAAATGGCTGATAATGTTTTGTTACTAAAGCTAAAAAGGTATTCAAGCCAAAAATTAATTAGAATAAAAAATTGAGTATCTTAACCCATAAACTTGAGCATCAGTCTTGGTCTTCAATGCAGAGGGTATCAATGATGCTAAGAGCCTTCTCAGTGTTTCCTCAAGAGTCAAGTAAATTTTAGGGCTCAAGAAATTATCTAGGAAATTCAGGCCCCCAATCAAATTATACTTTTAACATCTAAACAGGAGAGAGAGTTATTTTGGTTAGAGTTTAATTTATTTTCTCTGGAACAATGAAAACATGATCGGAAAACATACCCAGGTTCAATCTGGGAGATAAGTCTATGAAGCATGGAGTAAACAAATATTTGGGCTCTAAAATATGGTAATTAATACACTATTAAATTTTCAGAACACAAGAGTATTGTACCATGTTAGAGTTGAATACTCCACTTTTTTCAAATTCAAGCTTTACTGTTTGCCTTCCCTTACATGAATAGAGCAATATTAAATCATGCATCTTTATACTGTTGACTGATATATGATAAACTCCTGGAATAGAGACAGGTTGGCATGTAGTAGAGATCTAATAAATGAATATACTTTGATTATGATAGCTAATAAATGAATATACTTGGATTATGATAGCTTAAATTTTAAGTCAAATCTATTTTTGTTCAATGCATGTACAGTGTTATTTTTTTTCCATTACCCAATTTTAATTTTTTTTCAGCTCTATTGAGATATAATTGACAAAATTGCAATGTATTTAACATGTATGATGTGATGATTTGATGTGTGTATATATTGGGAAAGGATTCCCACAATCAAGTTAATTAACACATCACTTCACATGATTTCCTTCTTTTTTATGGAAATCCTTAAAATTTACTCTCATAATAAATTTCAAATATACAACTTAGTATAATTAACTAAAGTCACCATGGTATACATTAGATCCTCAGAGTTTATTTTATAACTGGAAGTTTATACTTCTTACCCAGTTTCCCCACCGCTCAGCCCCTGGCAACCACCAAACCACCATTATACTATCCGTTTCTATGTGTCTGCCTTTTTTTCAGATTCTACATATTACCATGTAGTATTACCATGTAATATACCAGGTATATTACATGTATACCATGTACATGTATATATGTTATAATATACATATATATTATATAATACATGTATATTTGTATGTAATATACCATGTATATTACATGTATACCATCTACATGTTACCATGTAGTATACCATGCAGTATTACCTTTCTCTATCTGGTTTATTTTACTTAACATAATGACCTCTAGGTTCATCCCTGTTGTTGCAAATATTAGAATTTCCTTCTTTTATAAGGCTGGATAACATCCCATCGTGTGTGTGTGTGTGTGTGTGTACCTATATCACATTTTCTTTATCCATTCATGGCTGATAGACATGTAAGTTGTTTCTATATGTTGAGTATTTAATACTCAGTGAACATGAGAATTCAAAGGTCTCTTCAAGATAAAGTAGAACTGTTAGATATGGTAGCACTATCTGTAATTTTTTGAGGAAGCTTCGTACTGTTTTCCAAAATGGCTGTATCGATTTACATACCCATCAAGAGTGCACTCACCCCTTCTTTTAAAATTGTCAATGGGAGGGATGCCTGGATGGCTCAGTTGGTTGATTGTCTGCCCTCAGGGGAGCCTTCAGCTCAGGTCATGATCTCAGGATCCTGGGATCGAGTCCACATGGGGCTCCCTTCTCAGCAGTGAGTCTGCTCCTCTCTCACTCTGTTCTTGCACTCTTGCTCTCTCTTTCCCTCTCCCTCTCAAATAAATAAATAAAATCTTTAAAAATAATAAAATTGTCAGTGGGAAACTTATTTTAAACGGAAACAAATAAATTACAACTCAGGAGCACTCCCATGATTTGTGACTGCTAAAACTCTGAAGATATATCAGTAGGTTGCCAACTAAAGGTTATTGCAGGAGTGAGGTCATGTGAGGACACAGCAAGATGGTGGCCATCTGCAAGCCAAGGAGAGAGGCCTCTGAAGGAATCAAATCTACTAACACCTTGGTCTTTGACTTCTGGCCTCTAGAATGGTGAGAAAATAAACTTCTGTTGTTTAAGGTACCCAGTATGGTATTTTGTTATGACAGCTGTAGCAAACTAATATGCCCGCTAAGTTTTGGGGTGATTTGTTACATAGCACTGGATAACTAATACAATGATTTTTATTCAACTAGAGTAGTACATAAGAAGTTAAACAAGATATCCTTGACCTTTAGGGGATTATAGGACAGAAATAGTCTTGTTGCTTATAGTTAATTTAGAAATATTACAGTGACAAGAAGACTACACAAACATACAAACATATGATTACTTACACACATACCTTAGGGCAAATAGATTGAAAATTCAGACTCCTTTTAAATAAAGCACCATAAAAGCACACCATAAAAGTGTCCTTAGTAATAAATATTTCTATTATCTTCTTTACTTAATAAACGATAGATTTTATGCATTATAATGTAGAAATATAATTTTTAAAATACTGCCACTTAAAGTACGTGTGGCAATTATTCAAGAATCATTCAAAATAAGCATAAATAATGAAGTAGTTTCTCTGTTATCACTTGAAAGGACATAATCTTCCTGTGGGGAATAATATCGAAGACAGACAATTTTGATTTGTAAGGTTCAGAAACACAGTAGCTAGATTCAAAAATGGTGCCTGAAAAAGATGTTGAAAAATTCATAAATCCAAGAAAGCAGAATAAAGGGAGTCAGTTCTCACTGAAGGAATGATGGCTGCCAATCACTGAGCATCTCAGAAATAGAATTTGTATATTTTATTTTGATATATGCAATAGTTACCTCCGCGCTACAAAGGAAGAAACCAGCCCCAAAAGATTAAGTAACTTGTGAATACTGGACAATTCAGAACTGCTTAAACTATTACCATCACCACCACCACCACCACCACCATCATCATCACTATCTTCATCTGCCAGGATGAGGTCAAAATCTCGTATTCCATATTTATGTATGGGCCATTTAAGTATATTTTTCCAATAAGAGAGGATCTACGTGGTCCCATTTATTTATCATCTATATATTAAGGAATATGGCCCACAAGATATGATCCAACAATAGGTCATAGTTCATTGCCCTTTAAAGTACATGTTCATAGTGGATCACAAGAATCTTTAGATGTGAAGGGAAGAATAAAAACTTAGAGTAGCTACTGATAGTTGTCCCAAGATTCCTACCTTCCTCTTGCATTCCTCTGATACTGGACACAACCTTCAGGCCTTAAAGATAGACAGGATGATCCAAGTTAAGCTAATCATATTCTTCCCACCAGGAAACTTACTTTTAGCCTATCACCTGATGACATCTGACAGCAGGTCCTAAAAAGAGCAAAGGTTATAAATTCCTTTGCTGAGATCTCCAGAACTACATATAGCTGTATGTATACAAATATATATATATATTCTGAGACTTGGTGGTTCATCTTTTGGTCAGTTTTGTCAAAGTTTTGTTCAGCCAATCACTTTTATGAGAGGCCTAGAATCACTTTCTGGTGCTTTCATACAATGAATATCAAATGGAAATTGGGACCACAGAGTGGTCTCATCGAAATAAAGTCACAGAAATGTGCAGAATTCGGATCTCATCATCAGGCCAAAAAGTTGTAAGACTTCTACAGATATCTCAAAATGGGAAAGGAGCAGCCCATGGTTTTCAGTGATAGAATATCCCCTCCTTCTATTGTCTGTGGACTGCTGGAATAGGGTACAGATTTAAGGAATGGGTAGCTCCTACCACAAATTTAAATTTAAATTATATACCCACAAATTTGAAGGGGATAGAGAGCACAGAACCAGGGTATGCTGGCTGATATTAATGGCATTTCACATGATAGAGTGATATCCTAAGTCAAAAATCTTTCCATCAGGGGTGCCTGCTGGCCCAGTCAGTAGAGCATGCTACTCCCGATCTCAGGGTCGTGAGTTCAAGCACCACAGTGGGCACAGAGCTTACTTTTAAAAAGGAAAAAAAAAATCTTGCTTTCAGACAGAGCAAAAACTCAGGCCCCTTTTGTTTTGATGTGACCACAGCAATCGGTGCCCAGAAACAAAATCTGAAAACTAGTTCTGCTGCATTGCAACACCTCTGTCAGCAAAAACTTCATACCCTCTGAGTAAAGAAATGGCCTCCCACTGAGAGCCGGGAAGAGTATCCATCAACTCTCAGCATTCCTCAGCTTCTAAAACATGACATCGTAGCACAACTCTGTAAAATGTTGTCCTCAAAGATCAAAGCCCTCCATCCCAGCACACTCAGTTTCTGGTCATTTATCTCATCCCTTACGGGAGAACTCGCTTTCTCTGCATTCCACACAGACCCAGCACCTCAGTCTGTGGCTTGGGTACCTTCTCGAGGCTTAGAGAAGCAGAGGTTCTCTTTTAGCCCACATTTTTCCCATTCCCAGACACCGTGTGCTGCTCCCTCTTTAGGAAGAAGGACAGTGGTCTTGAAAATTTGATGTCTGAAACTGGGGACATCTTGAAAATCCCTCCCTTCTCCGGATCCTCGTGGGTATTCTGAAGAGATTGCACTTGGCAGATAAGGCTGCGTTGGACCTTTGCTTTCACAAAAGTGAGCTTTTCTGCCTCAGAGCACAATCCTGTGCCTACACTTGTAGGGAACTTTGCATATCATGTACATTTTTTGTCTCCATGTCTTCTCCCTGTGGGCAGAAAGTATATTGTACTGGCCCTTTCCCTAACGTCTGTCACATTAGACAGTTAGAGCCTGTCACATAGTAAATATTTAATAAAAGTTTGTTCACTAAATAAAACAATAAATGCATATCCTAATCATTTCACTCAAAGTGTGAGCACATATTTTACTCTGATAGTCTCTGAAACTGACAAAAAGTTCTTCTCCATTTTTCTGCAAATGAAGAATGCATTTCATTCCTCCCATAATAAAAGGAGATGGAAAAAAACAGATCAGTCAGCACAGAACCTTAAACCCCTGACAAGAGAGAAACGATTTCCCCCATTCTGTAAATCAGGAATGTGCTAAAAAAGACTAATGAATCAGATATCAAAACATCAAAATTCTTATTTTCATTTTGAAATAGTATTAGATTTTTTCTGCTTCTTCTCCAGAAAGTAGGGGTCAAAGTTGCCCTGCCTTCACATTTTCTCAAAATCTATTTTTAACAAATTAGTACTTTTTAAAAACTTTTCATTTTGAAATAATTTCAAACTTATTTCATTATAGTTAAAAGAAAAATCTGGAACACAGGTTAAACCTCATTTTAACTCAAACAGAGAACAAAAAGTTAAATAGAAAGCAGGAACTCTCAGGGAAAGTGTTCATATTTGTTAATAATATGTCATTTACATGCTCTAATTGGCTTCCCTAGTATTCTAAAAGTAAATTTTAGAATAGTTTTCTTATTTGAACTTTAATTTACAAACTATTGTGTCCTTTTGCATATTCGGATACAATTTGCATAAATAGTATAATTACAATTATCTGCTTTACCCAAAAGATTAGAAAGGAAAACTACTAATTAATCTCATTTACATGTGGATAAGGTTAATTGCTAAGACCAATTTTTTTATTTTCCCTTGCTAAGCTGTAATAAATGCTGTCATGCTTATTAAGATACAACATAGATATTATACTATGTATCAAATCGAATAATTATATTTATGTAGTATCTTTCACTTGTTTTGTTTTTTTTTTAAATAATTTTGTTCTCATTGAAGAAGCCATTATGTGATTAGACAGGTGCTTTCTCCCTGCTAGAAAGAGGACAATCTGGTCTTTCTAAAGCTGTTATTTTTCTCTCCTGACCTATATAAATACAAGATAAATATTGATGGCCTCCCATCCTCAAACTACATTTATTTTTGTTGAGTCAGGTACTCCATCCTTGCCTCTTCATCTAAGTTCCCGTCCATTCTACTTTGTGACTATTTCTTCTCCCAGAGTCCAGGAATCCTGTTTCTTTCTAGACTACCTTAAATGGTTTCCAGTAAGTACTCACAAAAGTCACTCCCCTAAACTTCTGCCTAGACCCCAAATATTCCAGAAGCATTTTTCTCAATGTAAATTTAATGATGTAGCCTCCTCCCATAAAATCCTTCAAAGTCTCTTTGCCCTACAAGAGAGTCCTAAAGCTTCATGAGGAGGTACAGGAAATCCTTCGTCATCGACTTTTGCCTGCGTGCCCAACCCCAGCTCCAGCTGTGATTCAAAAAGTCAGGTGTCAATCCGCTTGGAGTTCCTGAAACCCATATCACCACCGCACAGCCCAAAGCAGGTTGCCCCTGAAGTTAGTGGAATATAAACTTCCTGTCCCTCTCTGTACATGCTGAAAGGGGCTGAGTTTTTTGAATGTTCTAGGAAGGAACAAAAATCAAGTGGTAATCAGAAAATATTCCTCTGTAAACATTTCTGTTAAATTGCCTAAAGGGATCTCCGAAGAAGGGCGCTTAAAATTTTTAAGTCTCCAGTAATTTATTGTGATAGGTTTTCTCATTTGAAAATATGTTCATTGCCACATATTAATTTTTGTTTCATAAATTTGGGTTAATTTTCTAAAGAAGGCTTGTTCCAACTCTACCTTTGTCTGTGATCCTCTTGCTTGAGTGTCCTTCTGCCTCTTGCCTAATTAGGAAAATCACCCTGAACCTTTAAGATGCAGCTTAAAATCCATCTCCTTTTTCCCTTACCTATCCCTAAAATGATTCCAAATTTCATCCTTTATTCTACTAAAGAAATTGTCATTCTTTAATTGTTTACTTATTTATTCTCTATCTACGCCAGTTTAGACACACAAAACTTGTCCTCTCCTGACATCACAGCTTTCTTCAGCGGAATGCTTTCTCCCATCAATCATAGCAGCATGGCAAGTTTAGTTGCCTTAGTCCTCACACCCTACTACCTGAAGGCTCCTGGAGGTTCCTTTGCCCATGCATGTATTTTATTTTGCCTTCCCCAGCACAATCAAATGTGTTTCCCCTATGACCTGCTCTCAGCTCATTGGACTCTCACTCCTGGGACCTTCACCTTGAGTCTTGTGAACAGCTGGCCTCTATGAAGTAGTTCCTTCCACTGAGAACCTATGTAACTTCAGGGATCCTGAGTCCTCAGCCTTTCCTTCTCAGAGGGAGATTGCCACTCATCTCCCAATATCCATACCCCTTATGCCATGGGACTACCCAGGAGGAGACTACGTTCTCTAGCCTCCCTCTCATTGAGGTGAGGCTCACCACAGGAAGTGACTGAAATGATGCTTGCAACCTGACAGGGTCTTTAGGCATCAAACCTGCCTCCTCGTGCATAGTGTCTTTTCCCTTCTTTTGGGATGGAGCCAGAGTGTGTGTGTGGGATCTCTCATGCTTGGGCTCTACATCTAGATATTTTGATTTACTTGGCCTCAGAAAGAGCCTGGAGATCTCCATATTTCTAAATCTCTTCAGAAATCATAATGTACAAGCAGGGTTGACAAGCAAAGTCCTGGGAGGGGAGGGGTTCTTAACTTTGCTTCGTTCTGCTAGAAGTTTCACTGATAACAAGAATGTCACAGCTGATTACTTCTGTTATGCAGACTAAAAATAAGAAATGGCTTAAAATTAGAAATTGTGTATGTTTACATATATAATATGTACATCAAACATGAAAATTCATTGGGGCCAATAAGAGAAACTAGTGGTCCTTGGAGAAATGGTTAATTTTAGGGTTGGGGCAGGAAATCTGTAAACTGAGATCAGAGCACATTTTGTTCTTCCAGAAAGCTCACAAACAAAAGGGACACAGGCGCCAACTTTTTGGCCAAAGTTGGAACAATAAGAGCAACAGAATAAATAATGGTATTGGACTATAACCCAAAGCATAAACTAAATATCCTTGAGAGGGCACCTGGCTGGCTCAGCCAAGTAGAGCATGCAATACTCGATCTTGGGGGTTGTGAGCTCCAGCCCCACATTGTTTTTTACTTTTAAAAGTAAAATTTAAAAAAAAATCTATAGTTAGATAGATATCCTTGAGTCCATACTCATATGAATAAATGATCAAATAAATGGGTAAGAATAGATAAATCTCATAGGCAGAAGAATTCAAATAATTCATGTAGAAATTCTTCCCTCAAAGGGGTGGAATAGGACTCCCTGGCCTTGAGATATGAGCAACCCTTAGTGACTGGCCTTCAAAGAATACAGTGTGGAAAGCTGTGAGGTGAGGGGTACCTATATAATGGAGAACCCTGACAAACACCCTCTAGACAGGTGATCAAGGTTAAGGTCAACAGTCAAAAACCATGTTGAAGCATGCATCTTTGATATGATGTGTCATGGTCCCCAAAACCCCAAACTAACCATGAAAAAAATATCACACCATCCCAAATCAAAGTTAGATAATAAAAATGTACCAGTGTTTGTTAGCTGTGGCAAATATACCCTAATAATGTAAGATGTCAGCAAGAGTTGCCAAAGCCTTCAGAGTGTGTAGGAACTATGCAATCTTTGCAGCTTTTCTATAAATCAAAAACAACTCTAGAATTAAATGCTTAAATACTAGAAAATATACTAGGGTGTTGGCCAGGTACATATATATACAATAAGAGCATTCATAATGAAAGGAACATTTGAAACTTGGCTTGCAAACTATTATTAAGCACCAGAATTCTCATATCTCAAAATTGCCATATGTTAGGATTTTATCTACACAGAGTTACTGATTCAAAGTTTTTGGCCAAAACAGAAGAGCAATATGAATTTCCAGATATATTCTGAGGGAATTACACCTAAATACTCACGTAGCATTACATCTGATGTGGTCTAGAGATTCAGATTTAAAACTGAGAATGTAAACAAGTGATAAGTATTCCCATATTCTAAAAGTGAAGGACAAGACCATCTATCTGGGACTTACAAGGTTGAACAGAATTGGTTTTGCCAACATCCGTCCATCACCCACCTCCTGGCTAAGAGAATACTTAGAATTAGTTATGGAGGCTGGAGGCCAGTAATCAAGGAGAACTTCGAAGAGATAATTATGAATGTGCTATTCCTGCCTCTGATCAGACACAGAGAATCCCTTGTGTCAACAGAGCAAGGGGTGAAGGTAGGGCTCTTTCTGAAATAGCAATAAAAGAGCCCATTAAAAAAATCAACATTTGGAATCTACCCCTTAAAAAAACACTACCATTAGATTCCGGGCTGACCCTCCTAACAAAGCCTACCCATTATTTCTGTTTCAATTAAAATTGCTGCGTAAGAGATTATCCCAAAACAGAGGTTTTAAAAAGCCATTTACTTATATTCACAGATTCTGAAGAATAGAGATTCACTGAAGGAACAGTGAGGATAGTTTGTCTCTGTTCTATGACATCTGGGAATTCAGCAGCAAAGGCCGGAAGGGCTGGAGCTCACTTGTTCGTAGAATATACCTACATATCGGACACCCCGTTGAGACAACTAGAAACTGAGATTCCTAACTGAACCTGCCAACCAGCATGTGGCCTCTCCTTGTGCTTGACTTCCCCCTGCCATAGGGACCTTCGAGAAGGCAGGAAGTTCAGGATTCCAAGCATGAGTGTTGGGCCAGCAAGGTGGAAGCTGCATGGCCCTTGATGATCCAGCCGTAGACTCAGAGGGCATCACTTCTGCTAGACCCGAATGGCTGAAATTGGGCTCCACTTCTTTATGGAAAGTAGCAACATGGGGAAGTGGCAAGATCACAGCAAAGATCATTGAAAAGCTTGTGGAGTGGGAGATAAGGCTGTGGCCCTCTTTGGAAAATGCAATTTTCCAGAACTGCCTTCTTCCCCATGGCAAAACTGGTAGGAGCCAAAAGAGCTGGTTCTAAAGGAGGAAAGGGGGACATTTTTCAACATGTCCTCTTTCCTTTCCCATTTCTAAGCCTAACAAGGGGTTAGGAGGAGGGAAGAAGATTTAAATTCAATGTAATTTGAAGTTCCAAATGTTAACACAGATCGGATTGGATGTATTGAAGCTTGAACATAGAGACAGTTTACTACCTGATAATGGTCAGACGAGCTTTAAGAACTGCCTGAAATTTCATCCAGGGGATGGGTTGACTATGTTTTTGGTTCAAGGAGAAAGAATAAAGCTGTTTTCTACCTGCATCCTACCAGGCCCAATTCACTCAAATGGTTCCAGGCGGCCTGCATATGCCTTGCAATATGGCATTAGTGTGCATTATAAAAGATTCCCTTTGTGAAGTTTGCATGAACGTCACCCATGCAGAAAATCAGTTTCAGCCATTTGCAAGTCAGGTAGAAATTAGTTGCAAGAGAAAATAAAAGACCATCCAGACTATGGGCTTTGGGGCTTGGTTTTAGAAAATTCTTTGGTTTGCTCATAACTTTCACTTATCCCAATTTTTTTTTCTTTCTGGAAATCTTAAGTTCCTTTTTGTTTCAATTTGTAATTTTGAGAAATTTAAAGGTATTGAAAATGGAAAGAATATCCTATGAACATTCATATTCCCAATGTCAACCAATTGCCACATTTCGATCTATACCTGTTCCATCCACAATCATAGCTATATTTAATTGGCTGAAACATCTGAAAGACATAATGATGCTTTACCCCTTCAGCTCAAATCTCCTAAGAACAGTCATTTTCCTACACAACCAGAGTACCATTAACACACACTCAGGAAAGTTACCACTGATATATTATCTAACATGCATGACATATTCAAAATTCCTCAGTTTTTCCCCACAATGTCCTTCATGGGTTTCCCTCATTAGAGATACAATCAAGAACCAAATGTTTCGTTTAGTTGTCATGTCTCTTTGGCATCCTTTAGAGAAGTTCTTTCATCTTTACCAACCTATTTTAAGAGTCAATAAAGGTCAAGCCAGTCGTTTTGTAGAATGATCCACAATTGAATTTGCCTGATTGTTTCCTCATGCATAGATTCAGATTAAACAGTTTTGGCAAGAATATCATAGAAGCGATGCTAGTATTTCTTGGTAGATCACTTCAGAAGGCAGGTACTATTTGTTTCTCCCTTTATTAGGGACATTAGGTTCATTAACTTGGTTAAGGTGGGGTATGCCAGATTTCTTCATTGTAAAGGTACTTTAGCACCTCTGTAAGTATATCTAAGTGTGATACTTTGAAACTGTGTACATATTCTGTTTATCAACAACTTTTCACCCAAAGGTTTCAGCGCCCATTGATGACCCTTGCCTGAATCAATTATTACATTTCTGGCTGCAAAAAGGGGGTTGCTTTTCCAATTGTATGGTTCGCAATCACATGTATCACCTAGAATACCTCCATGAAGGAGAGCCTTTTCTTTCTTGCTTCCCCATCTTTTTTACCATGACTGTAAACTCATAAATTATTTTTTTAATTGAATGCCTTATATTCCTTATCGTCATTCTTCTTTTGATGCCTAGTTGCTCCAAATTTGACCAGTGGGAAGCCCTTCAGGCTGGCTCTGATATTCTTTTGATATGTTCCTATCAGTTTTCAAGCCTTTCCTTCATTTTGGACAAAAGATACTACAGATTCAACATGTAAGTTCTTGCCACACACCAACAACCATCCATTTATTCAAAAAGCCCGAGTTGCTTTTAGTAGGAAATCTAAATTAGAAACCAATATATAGGTGCTAAGTATGCTGATTGCTGCTGAGGAATTAGTAGTGTTCATTGATATGTTCTGTAGACCGTGCAAAGAAATATGCCCCTTAAAAAAATGTTAAGAAGCTAAGTCCTTTGTTTTAGTTAATATTCTTTCAATTACTAACAATCACCAAATCCCACATTTTGCTTCTTTTATTTTTTAAAGATTTTATTTATTTGTGTGTGTGAGAGAGAGTGAGTGTACACAAGCAGGAGGAGTGACAGGCAGAGGGAGAAGCAGGCTTCCCCTGAGCAAGGAGCCCAACATGGAACTCAATCTCAGGACCCTGGGATCATGACCTGAGCCAAAGGCAGTGGATTAACCAACTAAGCCACCCAGGTGCCCCAACTTCTTTTAAAATTGAGATCTAATTTGCATATAACCCTGTGTAAGTTTAGGGTACACGCCATGTTGATTTGGTACATTTACATTGCCAGATGATTACCACCATAGCCTTAGCTACTACGTCTATCCTATCACATAATTATCATTTCTGTCTCACTCTTTTTGTTTTTAACTTACTCCCTAAAGAGCAATGCAATTTACTTTTATTTACCACTATCTGCAAGCTTTTTTTAGGGAAGTGCTTTGGCCTAACTCATTATTCTTTCACAAATTGGGTATTTATTTATTCAACACATTTTTATTTTCCCTTCTGCATGTTGTGGACTCAGAATGAGCTTCCAGAGGAAGAAATCTCAAAATGAATAACAGATCTACAGGGGACTAGATCTACAGGAGACTAGTAAGTGCTTATCTAAGGGAAGAGGAGAGGAGGATGTCAAGAGGATGACAGAGGGTAGGGCGCATATGAGGATCTCCAGGCGTGGGATTCAGTTATGACCAACAATAAATGAATTAATTTTCCAAAATTTGGTAGTAAGTAGATACCATCTAGGTGTGTCTATAAAGAGAAACCACTAAGAGAAGCAGACATTGGGGAAAGTTTTTTTAGAAGGGCTCTATTAAAAAAAAATTCCTATTTGGACAACTTTTAACACAACCCTCAGAAAGTGAGTAGATATTGTCAACATTCCTCTAACTGGACTCTTCTCAGTATTTTCTTTTATAAACTGTTAAACATTGAACAGATACAAAATAATTTTGATTAAATATATAGAAGGCAAACAAACACAAACACCTGGGTACCCATGACCTAATTTAATGAACAGGAAGTTACCATCCCATCCAAAGCCCTGTGTATTCCAGGGCATCCTTTATAATTGCCTCAACCCTCAGCAAAAACCCATTAATCTGAATTTAACGTTATTGTACATTTGCTCCCCTCTGCACATTTTACTCACTATAGAGTTTGCATCCCGAAACGGTACATTATTTATGTACGGTTTGGAATTTTATATATGTGTAAACATACCAGTGTATTCTTTTGTAGCAGGAAACTCCTGACAACCAATTCAGTTTTTGCTTCGTGTTGCAGTTCATTCATTTGCAATGATCTACTATTTCATCAGATGAATATAGCACGATTTACTTATCTCTTCTAAAGTGATTGAATGGATATTTGGGTGGTTTCCAGGGTTTAGCTACTTCAAACCACGCTGCAGGGAACATTCTTGTGCATGTGTCTTGCACAAGAGCTTTTCTGGGATAGGAATGAAATGACTCTCTAAATATGTACATCTCAAATTAACTAGACAGTGTCAAACTGTTTTCCAAAATAATTTTGCCAATTTGCCATTCTACCACCTGTGTATGTGTGCAGCTTTTCCACATTCTCATCAATGCTTAATATTATCCAATGTTTTATAAATTTTTCCACTGTGAAAAATAGATTGGTATTTTATAGTGGCTTCTTATTTGCATTTTTTTAAAAAGATTTTATTTATTTGCCAGAGAGAAACACAAGCAGAGGGAATGGTAGCGGGGGAAGCAGGCTCCCTGCTGCGCAGAGAGCCTGATGTGGGGCTCGGTCCCAGGACCCTGGGATCATGACCTGAGCTGAAGGCAGACGCTTAACGACTGAGCCACCCAGGTGCCCCTATTTGCATTTTTCTAGCTACTAGAAAGATTCAACAAATTTTTCATATGTTATTGACCATTTGAGTTTTCACTTATGGGAAGAATTACTGAAGCCCTTTACCAGATGTTCTAGTATATTTTCTTTTCCTTTTTGCTTCTAGGAATTCTTTATATAATCCAGATACTGATATTTCATCCTTTATATAAATTACAAACATATTTGCCTATTGCGGGTTTTTGTTTTGGGAGTTTTTGTTTGTTTTGTTTTTTTCCAAACTATGTCTTTTGAGTACACTTAAATCAAGAACTTTGGCCCATCAAAAAACAATTTTTTTTTATTGTTCATGCTTTTTTCCTGCCTTGGTTTAAAAAATTCTTTATACCAAATATATTTATAGCTCAAAGATTTGTAAAAAAAAAAAATCCTATAAACACTCAGAATTTAATGTAGATTAAGTGTTATAAATATCTTATTTTCTTAGAGTTTTATAATTTCAGATTACGGTGTGAAGTAGGGTCCAATTTCATTTTTTTCCCATTTTTATGATTATTTGTCCAGATAAAATCATACTGAAATGTTTATCTTTTACACACAATCTGTAATACCAGCTCAATTATAGATCGAATTTTGCTATCTGGATAAATCTGTTGCTGAAACTGACCATTCCACTAGGAAATTTGTCTATTCCCTTGCAAAACACTAAATTTATTACTACAACTATGTAATAATTCTTGATTGCTGGTAAGGAAATCCCTCCACTTAGTTGTTTTTTCAGAGAGTCTTTTATATTCTTCTATATTAATTTTGGAATTATATTTTCAAGTTCAACAAAAAAAGCTTGTTGGGATTTTTATTAGAATTGCAACAAACTGGTAGGTGAATTTTGGGAAGATCAACATCTTTATAACAATAATCCAAACCAAAAATATCGTATGTGTTTATTTACATAGGTTTCCTTTAATGGCTTCCCATTAAGCTTTACAAATTTCTCTAAAAATGTCTTGCTCAAATTTTGTTAGATCTATTTCTAGCCTCTTTGTAATTTTGATACTATTATAAATGGCACCTTCATTTAAGAAGACACTTTCTAAACTATCGTATTGTAGAAATTCAACTGATTTTTATACACTGGTTTCATATCCAACAGATTCATTAGACTCTTATTATGTAGGGTTTTTGTTTTTTACTATTCTTTACACATAATAATATTATCTAACTAATGAGAGGTTTTGTTGTTTTTCTTTTTTTTTTCCTCTCTGGCCTATACTTATTGTATCTTTTTGTGCCCTATTGCTAGGACCTTTATACATTTTTTTCCTTTACACATTTTTAAATGGAAGTGTGGATAATGAACTCCAGTGCCTTGGGCAAATGCTTTTAACATTTCACCATTAAGTAACACATTTGCTGTACATTTTTTTAATTCATCCTTTGTCATGTTACGGAAGTTTACTTAACAGTCTTGGGTTTGTCCCCCTAACTTTTTGCTTGGAAAATTTCAAATATCAGAAAGGCTGTAGTAATAGCAGAGCAAATATCCATATTCTCTCTGCTTTAAATATATTAAAATACTTACTTTATATTCTATACCTGATAATTTCCATATTTGGCTTTTCTGAGCTCAGAGGTGGTATTTCTACGTGACCCTTATAACATAGGTATAGCTCTTTGTGGGCCTAGATTTTTGGGGGGATTCTGCTACTAGGTACCCACCTTGTGCTGGTCCTGGGCCGTGTATCTGGCTTACCTTGTCCTGGGAAGGAATGAAATGTAAAGTTCAAGGTGTCCTGGTTCAGCAAATGCCCTTAAGATAAAAGCCACAATCGGTATCCTGCTTTCCTCTCTGCCTTCCTGTTTTCACCTAGTTTAGTTCACCTAGTTTAGGGTCTCTGAACATTCCTACTCATTTGCTAGCTCATTTATTAAAATTTAATATTTAAAACTTTTTAAATATTTAAAAGAAATTAAATATTTCTTTATATTTTCAGGAGGGATTTTTAGTTGTTTTCAGTGAGAAAGTGAGTCGGGATGCCCAGATGACCTCACCATAAGAAACGGAATGTGGGGTAGTCGTTATGTAACATTTGGAATCTCATACTAATGTTGGTCTTCCTTAGAGCTTATTTTCCCCTTTCCATCCTGAAGGCCATTGATCCAATGACTAAACATGTCCTTCTTCCCCATCTTTCACTCACCATCTTTATTAGCTTCAGAAACCCTCTGAATGTCTTAAAGAGGTTTCTGGCCTAAAGTGGCTATTTAAGCCAAAAGCTAAACTCTAATATCCAAAGACGAACACAGGTTCCCTGTAGTGAAAATAGCAAAAGCGAGCTGCCTGGAATCAAATATTTTCCAATATCTCCACCTTATCTCTGTGGGGATTTACAGTTACTTCATGAGGCAGAATGTTTTGACACAGGTCAGTTTGTTCTTTTAAAGTAAGAGAAGCTTTGTTGCTTTTAATTGTTTCATTTTCTAGTCGACTGCTGGCTGTTAAAAAAAAAAAAAAGACAACAACCTGCTGTTGGAATTAACAACTAGGAATTAAAAATTAAAAATCTAGGAATTAAAATGAGCTCTATTTAGCCAAGAGCCCCCTCCTCCTCGCAACCTCCTACATATATACACACACACTGCTTAGTTCAAGAGAGCTAACCAAGGTAAAATCGTGAACAACATCATGTCCCTTTTCAGGATTCATCCTGTGCTTATTTATGGCCCTCAAATGTGGCCTTTCCCAGCCTGGTATCTCTTATACTCTGAATTAAGAAGACTTGGGGGAGGGGAGAGGAGTGATTCTGCTTGATAGTCCCCTGTGTTTTCTACATTTTTCTCTCGTTTGGTCATGCCCATTTCACCACGTGCATAATTAAGCTCAGATGATTTCACTCAACTATGGGTACAGATGAGGTCAGTTAAAGGTGTGGTGTCTCACATTATTCAAAGAGAAGCATGAATTTATATATGTTTCCTATTATTCCAAACCAGATCACCATATTTTTCGGGACTTAACGCAGTTCGTTCTCTTGCTGCGCTGGAGGTCAGTAGTTCGAAATAAAAGTCTTTAAGAGCTAAACTCAAGGTGTGTATAGGACAGACCCTTCCTGTCGACAAGCTCCGAGGGGAGAATCTGTGTACCTGCTTTTCGTGGCTTCCGGTGCTGTGACCGTCTGTACCTTTGGCTTGTGGCCTCTTCCTCTTCAAAGCACACCACTCCAAACGCTATTTCTTTCACCACCTCACCACCAGCTCTGCCTTCCGCTGTCACTGCCACTGCCCTTTCCACCATCCCCCTCTTATAGGAACTGTTGTGATTACATTCAACTCACCTGAATAATCCAGGCTACTCTCTCCACCTCCGGATCCTTAACTTAATGACACTTGCAGAGTTTCTTGACCATATGAGGTTCTAGGTTCTAGGCATTAGGACATGGGCATCTTTAGAAGGGATGTTATTAGGGCCCTTGTTGAACCTAACACAGTTGATAATAAACAGTCCCTCCCATGCCCTCTAATTCAATCTCCTTGTGCCAGTCTGCAAACCTGCTGTCACCTGGCCTTGAGACTAAGGTCCTTCTTGCTAGTCCATTTATACTTTCTAGAGGGACATGGGTTGTCACCATCAGTTATTTTTAAAGATTTTATTTATTTATTTGAGAGTGAGAGCAGGAGAGAGCACGAGCGAGGGGAGTGGCACAGGGAGAGGGAAAAGCAGACTCCTCACTGAGCAGGGAACCCAACTCAGGGCTTGGTCCCAGGACCCTGGGATCATGACCTGAGCTGAAAGCGGACATTTAACCGCCTGAGGCACCCAAGTGCCCACCATCAGTTATTTCACAGATAAAAATTGTTCCCAACATCCCTTATTCTAATTAATAGTTCTTCTGTTTGGAGCAGATTTGGGGTATCCAAAGCCTTATTTAGAAACTTCTACAGTGTAGACCTCAAGTTATGGTGATTCGTTGGTTAATTACCCACCAAGAATTTAAGCTAATTTACACACACACATACACACACACACTCACATGTGCTCACACAACACTGTTCAACATCAAAACATTTTGATGAATATTATAGGCAATACAGCAATGGATTTTCACAATTTATCCTCATCTTCCTCTGTTGATGAACATACTGATAACTTTATAATGGGTTTTATTTTTCTAAGAGTATCCCTGAAAGACAATAATAGAAACATCCCTCATAGATAATAATTAAGATATGACTACCTTCGAAGCCATAAAGAAGTATATAAAGAGCTATTGATGACCTACTATGTGTTAAGCATTTATGTGTTGCCATGGATTTTGTTAATGTAATATTAATAATGTAAATAAAAGCCAATGGTTTAAAGCTTTGGTGTGATGTCAGATTTCTTTGGACCAGCAGCTGCATCAGGTAGATAGTATCAGTCTATACTGTATAATTAGCAGGAAGCTAGAAGGCATTCCCAGATTTTAGGCAGCCCTCAATCCAGTCAATGTGCTGGAGAGACGGTGGTATTGGGATGGTTCATGGGAACAATGATATTGAATGTGAGGCCTCTGAAAACTTGGCTTTAATCATGATCACCGGGCTTAACACTCTGGCCAAAATCGATTCTATGCTAGCCCCTCAGATGCTGGAACCTGGTGACTAATCCTATCCAGACTCTGACCTCAGCTCTGGGGACAGTTATGTATTTACTCTGGTGAAAAGGTTAAGGAAAGAGGTATAATAGGTATTTAGAAAATATTTCTCATCCTGACACCTTTGAAAAGGCTGCCCTTTTAGACAGAGGACATGTTTTGACACCTGTAAATCTTCTCTCTCAGCATCATTTCTGAAATATTAGGTGCACCTGAGGTATTGAGACCTCAAATTTTCTCCTAGAAAATATTTCATTGAGTCAGTAATGCAAACAAAAAGAAATGAAGCCTCACATAAGAATGAATTTCTGTAAATAAATGAAGTGTTAAAATGTAGTTCTTTTTGACACCTAAAACACAAATTATAAGAAGCAAATCACTTTAGCATGAAATAGTCATTGGAAAAATCCAGCTAAGAAAATTCAGGTATTGAATTTTTTTGAAAGGAGAGAGATAAAAAACAGGGTAGGCAGCAAGTGCGAGAAAGGGTATTGAAAAACAGGAGATGCAAGAAGAATGGAAATGTTAGCACATGGGTCTTATAACCTGTGTTTAGAGGTTAGAACTTCTTAAGCTATGAGAATTTAAAGACTATGAAAACAGATCAGGCAAAAAGTAACTAGATGCCCATAATTCTATGTTTTGTTTTGTTTTGGTTTGGTTTGGTTTTCCTTGGCACCAGAGAAGACTAAATTCCCCAGTCTTTCTTGCAGTTAGGTTGGGGCTATATTGACCTTCTGGCCTATATAACATAGATGGAAATATTGCCTGGGCCTGCTCCTCAAATCATCCTCGACATCCTTAGTTCACTGTCTTCCACTTCTGCAAAGACCCCAAAGATATGGCTTCGAATGGCAGGGTAGCCAATTGGAAAGAACAGAATCACTGAGGCAGCCCTTGTAGGAGAGCTACCAAGGAGAACCATCAGATCTGTATCTGAATCAAACATGGCCCAGAAATACACCCTTATAGTTTTAAGCTTCTAAGCTATTGGTGCTGTTTGTTATAGCAACCCACCTTAATTATTCCTGACTGAAACAGTATGTGAGTAGCATGATCAGATTTGCATTTTAGGTAAATCCCCCTGACAATGTGTGAGCATGGATTTGATAATACAAGAAGATTGAAGATGGGAGACCAATGGCACTCCTGCCGAGGTGGTACAGGCAAGATGGGGGGAACTGCCATCAATTGTATAACTGCAGTTGAGGGGAAGTAGGCAAAGATTACAGGAGGTAAAATAAGTAGAACTTGGGGATGGATCAGGATTAAAGGGGGGGGTATCAAGGTCAATGTCCATGCATCCCAGTGAGGAACTTGACTTTTGAGAGCACCAGTTGCAAGACAATGCTAAATAAGAAGCATCCATAGGGGGGTTGGAATATTCCATTTGAGGTATGCTCTCCTTTTTCATTGTACTTGTTCCATTTCTCATTTATTTCTGTGCTCCTTTCATTACAGGATTGCTAAACTGTATTACTTCATGAGCATAGGGACCTTATCTATTTTTACTTAATGTCCATCCTATCATCAGGCCATTCTTTGCACTAAGAGTAGATATGCAACAAATACTGTTGAGTGAACGAATGAATGAACTCATGGGTGATGTGACAAGTAGACTACTGGACATATAGACTTCAAGGGAACAATCTGACCTTTAATCAGGTAGATGAAAACCTGAGTGTGGAAAAAGTGGTCCTTAAGAAAAGGAGGAAGTTCTGAGTTCCTCAGAACAACATGTTCTGAAAAGAACATGGATTAAAGTGGTTGAGTGTTCATTCTTATGTAAGAGAGGACTTCTTCACTAAGAAGAAAGAAACGGTTGAAAAAAAGATGAGAGATGCATAAGAGTATAAAGAAGGCTTTGTAGCTCAGTATGAGAAAATGGCACCTATGGACAGAGTGACTTAAACAGAGGAACACCTATCTTCTTACCCTGGAAAACAGGAGATAAAAGTGGGTGTGGGGAGGCATAATCTTAGATATGACGGAGTTAACTTGAAAGAGACCACGTGGATGAGAATTACATGGATGGGGGCAGGTCTTGAGGAGAATGGGAAAAGTCTGGAGCAGTCATGGAGAAACAAGACAGGGAGATGGAAAAAACTCAAAGGGTTATAGATGGCACCAAGGGCAGAGCTTAGGTTAGGGACTGTGAACTTGTGGACCATGAACATGGGAAGGGCACATACAGAATTTCTCCTTCATTCAGCAAATATTCCTTCAGCACCTTCCATGGTGAAGCACTGTGCTGGTTGCAGGGACAGCAGTACATTCATGATGTTGGTGCTTTGCATTTATTGTGACCGAGGCACAAACATTCAGTCATTTCAGTAAAAACAAAACTTATTCATCGGTGGCATGTAGACAAAATTATTGGCTGTGTGAAATTTTCCCTTTTCAGTCTGTTGTTTTATTGTAGTGGCGCACACAGGTTCCCGCTTTAATTCTCAAGTTAAAGTGTTTAGTGTGTTCTCTCACTGACCTTCATTAAATAAATCACGGTGAGCCTGGCAGAGTCTGGAAACCGGGCTGATGAAATCGGGTAATGAGAGAGTCTGCATATTTCTCCATCCTTCTGTGGCTCCATTTCCCTCCCAAAGCAGAATTTTCTCTTTTTCCTACTTCCTTTCCCTCACAGGCTGGTCTCCAAGTAAAAAGCCTAATAAACGTGTCAATTTAGCATCGCTGTAAAGCAGAGAATTTCTCTTACAGATGTCGTTAGTCTATTTGTCTGTAGATGAGGGAAGAGTGGAGGTCATTTTTCGGGAGCTATCAGACTAGGACCCAAAAGGCCTGCCACCTCAATATACATATCAGGCCAGAGGTTGCTGACTGGTAATAGTATTTAAGCTAGTGTATTATTGTTTAGTTTTTTTCCCCAAAATTGAAATTGCAACATGAAGATATTTAAGAGTTGACTAAATTTATTGGCTGTTAAGAAAGACTAAGAATCCATGCCTCACTCACAGTTAATTTTTTTCCCACTGGCCATAATAACCCAGACAATATGCATTTCCCATTGTATTCCAAAATATTGACTTAATTTTATCAAAGTGGCTTGGTTGGTCTCTAAAGGCATAAGGATTTTTTTTTCCAGAATACCAATGATGCATACTATTGCAGAGAAACTATTACGGGAGTAATTCACTGATAACCTCATTTTCTGTATTATTGAGTGTTGTTTTGAGAATATTAAGTGAAATTCCATGTTAAGATATGCGATTTGCCAGCAAAATTTGGGGGAAATTATTGAAATATAGTGGTGATTTTTGCCCTGCCTACCTTATCTACCTGCTCCATTAGTGAATCAACTTGAATGACCAGTGAATTATTCCAATGAAATAGAATGGTGATAACAGTCAATTAAACTAATTTCTAAATTCATCTACTAGCTTTTACCAAGGTCACCCAACCAAACAAGAATTCAGAAAAATTAATATTCTGTCTTCTTTTTATTAAATCATCTCGAGGGCTTGGGAGAAAGAGTGCCGAATGACAATCTGGTTTTATCTTTTAAATCCTCCTCATCTACTTAACTGAATCCACTGGTAGGCTTATTAAAAAGGTGACAGCCTGGGTAACCCAAACAATGTGGGCAGGACTAGAATCCTTAAGCAACTGAAAGAATTGCATTTGCTACTGTGTTTATCTCTTCAGCACTAACTGATGATTTACACTTGGGGTTTGTTCACTTTCTTGTCACTGAAAGTTACTTAACTGTGCATCACCCCTTGTCAAAACTGTATCTGTGTTCCCAGGGCTACCATGTGGGGGATGGAAAAAAGGTTTTGGAACACATCTTCCCTGCATTCCCTCTATATTACTATATAGACATTATATAATATGTCTATATTATTATATAGACGTTATATAATATACATTATATTTAATTATTGAAATTGATACCATCGTAAGTTTAATTTAATTTTAAAGCATATTTGCATTTTAAAATATTAATATGTAATTTCTATTCACATTATTTAGAGTCTTCCTATTTCAAATCAGTCAGTGAATCCAGTCAGTGAATGGGGTTCAGTGACTCCTCAAGGACTCTAACTTAGTCCAGGTCACCATTGTCATTTGATTTACACAACATCCTTCTACTTGGACCCCTTCCTCTAATTCACTGATTAAAATTTCCATCATTCGGGGCACCTCGGTGGCTCATTGGGTTAAAGCCTCTGCCTTCGGCTCAGGTCATGATCCCAGGGTCCTGGGATCGAGCCCCACATCGGGCTCTCTGCTCAGCAGGAAGCCTGCTTACCCCCCTCTCTCTGCCTGCCTCTCTGCCTCCTTGTGATCTCTCTCTCTCTCAAATAAATAAATAAAATCTTTAAAAAAAAATTCCCATCATTCATTCAATAAACTTATTTTTATCACTGACTATATGACAGGGACTATTTTAAGCATTGAGCAGAGAAAGGTAAACAGGAAAAAAGAAAAAAAAAATCCCTGTCACCTGGGACCTTACAGATTGATCTTTCTGAATTGCAAATCAGGGTCATGAGTTCGAGCCCCATGTTGGGTGTTGAGATTACGAAAATAAATGAACTTAAAAAAAAAAATAAGCCAGGGGCACCTGGGCGGCTCAGTCGTTAAGCGTCTGCCTTCGGCTCAGGTTATGATCCCAGGGTCCTAGGATCGAGCCCCGCATCAGGCTCCTCCCTCGGCAGGAAGCCTGCTTCTCCCGCTACCATTCCCTCTGCTTCTGTTTCCTCTCTCGCTGTGTTTCTCTCTGTCAAATAAATAAAATCTTTAAAAAAAAAATAAGCCAAAGATCTTAACAGATAACTCAGCAAAAAAGATATACAAATAAGTATATGAAAGATGCTCCACATCATGTCATCAGGGAAAAGCAAATTAAAATAATACTGATACACTACTTAACTATCACAGTGAATAAAATCCAGGTGCACCTGATTGCCTCAGCTACACAGAGCATGAGACTCTTGATCTCAGGGGTCCGTGAGCTTGAGCCCCATGTTGGACACAGAAATTATATTAAAAAGAAAAAAATGGACAAAATCTAGAATATGGAGAGTACTAAAATCTGGCAAGGATGTGGGGCAAAGGGAGCTCACATTCATTGCTGGCAGAAATGCAAAATGGTACAACCACTTTGGAAGACAGTTTAGAAGCAGCTTACAAAACTAAATATACTCTTACTATACAGTCCGGCAACCCCAATCCTTGGTATTTACCCAAAAGAGATGAAAACTTAAGTCCGCACAAAAACATGCACACAGGGGATTTTAGCATCTTTACGCATAATTGCCAAAACTTGGATGCAGTCCAGCCATCCTTCAGTGAGTGAATGGACAAATAAACTGAGGCACATCCAGACAATGGAATAATATTCAGCATTAAAAAGGAATGAGTTATCAAGCCATGAAAAGGCGCAGATGAAACTTAAATGCCTATCACGGAGTGAAAGAAGCCAACATGAGGCATAGGGCATGATTCCAACTATATGGAATTCTGAAAAAAGGCAAAACTATGGAGATAAAAACATCGGTGGTTGCCAGGGATTGGTGGGGGTTGGTGGAGCACAGAGAATGTGTAGGGCCGTGAAAATATTCTGTATGATACCATACTGGTGGATCCATGTCATTTATACATTTGTCCAAATCCATAGAATATACAGCACTGTGAGTGAATCGTGATGTAAATTATAGATTTTGGATGCTTACTTGTTATTGTAGTTTCTTCGTCTGTCACGAATGTCCCACTCTGGTGGGGGATGTTGAAAATAAGAGAGGTCATGCATGTGTGGGGGCAGGAAATATACAGGAAATTTCTGTAGCTTCCCTTTTAATTTTTCTATGAATCTAAAACTGCTCTAAAAAATGTCATAATTTTTTTCAAAAATCTAAGCTACAGCTACATTGCATATCATTCAGTTCTTTCAACATGATCTCTATTCGCTTCTGGGCCCATTTTTCTGGGCCCTCTTTTTCTTTGCTCAGATTACTTGCACCTATGTTTGGGAATCTGGTTAACACTCAGTCCTTGTCAGAAGTCTCTGACCCTCCCTAGGCCTCTCTAGATCAGGGGTTCACAAGTAATGGTCTGAACGCCAAATCCAGCCCACTGTCTGGTTTTTGTAAATATACTTTTATTTCAACGCAGACACACTCATTGTTTATCTATTGCCTGTGGCTGCTTTCACAGAGTTGAAAGCAACAGGCACCACATGAACTACAAAGCATTTGCTATTTTCTACCTGGCCCTTTACAGCAGTTTGCCAAGCTCTGTTTTAGATACTTCTGCTTTATGCTCCTATGACATTGTATTGACCCTAACATCACTCCCCTCGTGTTTTAGGTACCATCCTTTCCAAGTGGCAAGCTGCTTGAGGGCAGGAATATATCTGTCTGGCTAACCATTGAACAGCCAGTGAGTCATAGAGTGCTTAATGCATACTTAATATGTACATGCAATTCATATGTACGTGAATTCAGAACCTAATTAAAGTGAGGGCCCGCTGCAGAGCTGATCAACTAACAGGTTGCAAGAGACACAAAATGTCACCTGGACTGTAATAGGATGGAGAAACTTGCCAGAACTTCTGTCAGAGACTGAGTATCTAGAAGAAATACTTGAATAAGCCAATTGGGTGCGGGGGTGGGGGGAGGAGGGTTCCCTCCTCATCTATGTGCATGACAATAGGTAGTTCCTAGTTTGCCATTTTAGTAATGTCAGTCCAGTTAGCTGTGGCCTTTGCTTTGAGGAGTGCAGTAAACCTGCGAGAATACAGCTGAAATCCTGCTCCTTCTCCATCCTTCTTTCAGGGAGCACTCAGTTTCCACTCCAAATGAATGGATAGCAAACATTTTCCAATAAAGGCTGGAAGGATCTCCAAAATCCTAATTCCTCAAAGCACTCAGATGTTTCAAACAGACCACGAAGAAATAAACACAATTTTTCATTAATGGAACAAAAAAATATTAGCTATAATAATCTCAGTTCCACTTCCACCATGGTTTGGGTCTTTTTTTTCTTTAATTATGGGTTAAAACCTCATAGGAAATAAAATTTTTGTTTATAAAATAGAGTGAAGAGAATAATAAATTAGAAAGAATCCAAATGCATTCATAATTATAGTTCATGATACATTTGTTCACATTAAATAAACACACATATGTATGTGCTAGATCAGAATATATATAATTTTTTATTATTATTTCAAAGTAATCTCTACACCTAACACGGGCTTGAACTCAAAACCCCAAGATCAAGAGTCACATACTCTACCAACTGAACCAGCCAGGTGCCTCCAGGATGTATATATATTTTTTACTGTGAGCCTTGATCAAGAAACTTTAAGAGCCACCAATCTAACTTTTTGCTTCTTCTTTAATATTGATAGAACAGCAGTGTTTATCAAGTTTGTGGTAACCTGATGTGAGGGGCCCTCTCAATAGCGCTGAAGTGTTTGGAAAGGCTGAAGCAAGGGCAAGGAAAGGTGAGAAATGAAAACAGTCCCCCATTTATTGAAAGACCTACCAGCAGCGGGGGGTAGGGGGGATCACATCACCTGGGAGTCCTGCCTAGCCAGACTGAATTAGAACCTACATTTTAATAAAATTCCTAGATGGTTCATATGCTCATTAAAACAACTAACCACATACTGGGTAGGTAAAGCTATTGCTGTTCTCACATCTCTCAGATACTTTCACTATTTTTGTGCACACCAGTTACCAGTTTGCTTTTAATCCCAACCCTTGCTGCCTGTTCTACCTTAGGTCTGTCAGAAGGAACTTTGCCTGTGAGCAAGGAGAACCCAAAGAGATTAAGACTATACCTCCCACTGGGCAACCCTTAACCAATGATGGACGGGTGAGGGGATTAAATATTCTGTCACTCCATTCCTCCATTCTGAAGTATGAACTATGTTTTCTCCATGGTTCTCTTACAGGATTGAGCCAAAGTGATTGTTGGCATATTTTGCTTGACATCATATCCTTGACTGGCCGCATCGGGCTCTCTGCTCAGCAGGGAGCCTGCTTCCCCCTCTCTCTCTGCCTCTCTGCCTCTCTGCCTCTCTGCCTACTTCTGATCTCTCTCCTCTCTTTCAAGTAAATAAAATCTTTAAAAAGAAATACAAATGAAATAACAATTTTCAAACCATTTAATATCGGGTAACAAAGAAGAGTCATCTCTAAGACACAAGAAAGAGGTGGGGTCCTGTGACGGCCCCAACTTAGAGCTTTGGAGAGTTTCCAGACTATCGTTCGAGGAGGGACAACCTAAATAGAGCTCCATGGAGGCTTTAAATGCAGGAATAGAGGCTATGAGGAAACCAAGGCCACTGGAGTTGTCAGGGAAGAAGCCCGGAAAAAGAGAGCAGCCAGAGAAAGGAAAATGATACCATATGTAAATACAGATCTGCAAGGAATAAAGAGGACTGGAATTGGTAACTGTATGGGTAAATATTAAGTTTTTCAGTTGTTATTTAAAAAGTTGATGACAAAAATACAATGAATTTTATTAAGTATGGAGCTATAAGTGCATATAACAGGCATTTTGTTATTTAATTTAAATAGTAGATTCAATTCATTTTCAGTGCCTATTTTATATTTTTCAGAAATTGGCATCTACTGAAAATGATATTCTGTAATACCATTCTGATTTTGAGGGCACCCAGGTGGCTCAGTCAGTTAAGCACCTGACTTCTTCTCCATCATGATCTCAGAGTCCTGGGATGAAGCCCTGTGTCACCCTCTCGGCTCTGGGAGGGGTCTGCTTCTCTTTCTCTTCCTCTGTCCCTACCATTGCTCCTGCTTTCTCTTTCTCTCTCATATAAACAAATAAAATCTTAAAAAAAAAAAATTCTGGGAGACCTGGGTGGCTCAGTCCATTAAGTATCTGCCTTCGCCTCAGGTCATGATCCTGGGGTCCCAGGATAGAGTCCCTCATCTGGCTCCCTACTCAGCAAGGAGTCTGCTTCTCTCTCCCCTGCTCTGCTCATGCTCTCTCCCTCCCTCTCAAACACATAAAGAAAATCTTAAAAAAAAATTTTGATTTTTGTGATTTTGACCATCTCCTATAATTACCACAAATGGACTTCATTGTACAATGAGTACATTGTACAAGGAATACATTCCTACAATGAATTACTATCTTATTATAAAATTAATATTCTAATAAGAAAAAATTATCGAAAGTACCCAAAGGCGTTGACTTATAAATCTTTGATATGACAAATGACTTGCCTAACTTTCTTTTATACTTTTAAGATATATGAACTTTTTTTACCAAGAAATCTTCAGCTGGAATGGTTTTCTTCTTAGTGTCTATAAATATTTAGAAAGTTCAATTATCATGCTTAAAATTGCCAGAGCTGGATTATGCTTAACCATTTAAAATATTGATTTGCTTAGATGTTCTTAGATAAAACTTTATCATTATGAATTGAATTTAATGTTATTTCATAATGGACTTGTAACACTTAGTAATAAATGAGCCTTTATGTAGATAAGTTTTCTCAGTCTTCTTTATCTTAACTGAAAGAATTCATTACCAGGGGAACTTTCATCCCTAACTGCTCCAAAACTCACAGGAAACATTCATTTTTGAGCAACTGTATAGGATATGTAACATAAAACTAATGTGACACTATGAAAGGACTCTTGGACTTATCCAGGAATTATTGCAAATGAACATAACATTATCTTCAAAGAAAATGTTTAATATGTAAAATACCTCAACATCTGTAAGGAATTTATAGACAATTATTCATTAATTGTATGAGTTAGATATATGACAGCACAGAATTATTGCACCATACATATGATGTTTTTCCAGTTTAGCCCATATATTCTATAATTTGGGAAGGTTTTTTTAATAGAGAAAAAAATTCAAATTAAAAAATTAGTTCATTTAGCTTTGTCTCAAGAAACAGCTTATTTGTATGTTGAATACATAGTAAGAATTATGGAGCCACTCAATTACAAGGGAACAATGAATATAAAAAGTAAAAATTTCTTGGGGCACCTGGGTGGTTCATTCTGTTGAGTGGCTCACTCTTGATTTCAGCTCAGGTCATGATCTCAGGGTCCTGGGATAGAGCCCCAAGTCAGGCTCTGTGCTCAGCGGGGAGTCTGCTGGGGAATTCTCTCTCTCCTCCTTCCGCTCCTCCCCCTGTTTGCACTCTCTCTCTCACTCACTCAAATAAATAAATAAATAAATATTTTAAAAAATTAAATGTCTTTTAATACCTTTGGTAATATAATCTCTACCTGCAATAATAAAGTTCAAGAGAATGAACAAGTATATGAAAATAAAATTCTATCAAAAATGTAGAAATGTAGGTCTCTGCATGTTTCTGAGAAATTAAAAATAATCAGTGCAAAGTATTTGTTAATAAAGTGAGTTTAGAGGGTTAAAAATCAAAATATGAATTTGGGTAAACTCAGGGCACAAAGGTAGGAAGAAAAGTTGCAATGTTAATTATCATGTAATTGATTTCCAGACTTTAAAGAAATGCCATTGAAATTAATTGATTAATTAAAGTCAGACTTCAGGAGTGAGAAAACTTGATTTTGCACTTGGAGAATTATGTTACTATAGTGTTACAATTTTTATAATAAAAAAGATATCACCTTTACAAACTCTCCATAATGTTGGTGAGAAAATGACTGAAATGTTTTCAGGTGTTTAACATTCCCATTGATTATCTTTGCATGAATCCTGATGAACAAAATGGATGAATTCTTCTACTACTTAGAGTCAACCCACTAACAAAAGGTAATAGGTGTCATAAAATGTGGTCATCCTCATACATGTTTTTCTTCACCAAATTCCTTAGCAGGCCCTGGACTTTTTCTCTGATCTGTATATGATTTATATTCTACTACCTATTATCAACCACAAAACAGATATTTTGTTAGGCCCTGTGAATACACAGTTTTTCCCCTTAAGACACATACAGGTTGGTGGGGGAAAATAGAGAAATTATTATGAAATGCATAAGTGGGAACAAAGTATAGAGGAAGCTGGCAATGTGTAATTTTTTAGCATTTATGACCATCACTCTAATGCAAAATAAAATGAACAGACATTAGAGATTTTATTGAGTTCACTAATTAAAAAAATGCCTGTAAGATGTTAAAACTGGTGTAAAGGAGAATCTGAAGAATGAATGGACTTAGAGGTAGATGTTGACATAGACACAGATAGGCAGGCACATTCCAGAATGTTGGAATGGATGCTTACAGATGCAAGACTAGGGGAATAACACATAACCTTTGAAATTTTTTTCAAATATTTTTCCCCTGGACAGATATCAATTGTATTCCTACTGGAGAAACTCATTTACATTTCCATGGACAAGAATGTTTTTCATTCCTATCAGTTTTCTACTACTTACAGAGCAATAAAAAGCCTAGGGAAAGGTAATCAAAGGCACAGACCCAATTCCCCAAGCACAGCGACAGCTAGACAACCATCCAAAAGAGAGTGCTTTTACTTTAAGAGACATTACAATCTAATTTATTAAAACCCTCCAGAAATAGGAAAACATGACATAGTTATGTATTGAGGGGTCAAGGTCTTTCTCAAATAGAAATGCCCACAGACAGATTGACACCTAGAGGACTTACACCTTCAGTTTTACAATCCTAGGCAAGGGTCAAAGTAAACACAGAAACAAAAATTCATTGACTCACTCACTTAGATCTTTGAGAGTTGTTCTCGTTATCACTTAACAGAAAATTCATAATTGATTTGAGCACACAAACAAAAGAGAAACAGAAACAGAAAAGACTTTCACACTATATTCCCTGCCATTTCCGATTTGTTAGGAAATATATTTCTATCTTCCATCTGACACAGATTGTCAAAAATTCCCACTAGAAAATCAATTTTCTAATCACTGTTGTCACCTACATGGAATAAATTATGCTAGTGTACAAACTCCTCCCCTGCCCCACTTTACACACACACACACACACACACACACACACACACACACGGTAGAAAGTGGAAATAGAGTGAAACAGAGTCAGCAAAGTTTAAACTTTTTTGCCACCTGGGATTTCCCATGGGATACCTTCTACAACAACCCTTTTTGGATGAAACCTTCATGTATGTCTGTAGGACCTCCTAAATTGTTCAAATATAATTTTTTAAAAATGTAAATCATGACTCTTATGCTGATATGACATTTCATTTAGTTTATTTATTAATGAGTGAACCAGTAAGATTTAAAAACTTGTCCAAAGGAAAATCCAAATATTATATATATTGTCAGCAACGCTGAAATGGGGGTGCCTGGGTGGCTCAGTTGTTAAGCATCCGCCTTCAGCTCAGGTCATGATCCCAGAGTCCTGGGATGGAGCCCTGCATCGGGCTCCCTGCTCAGTGGGGAGTCTGCTTCTCCCTCTCTTACTCCTCCTGCTTGTGTTCCCTCTCTCGCTGTCTCTCTCTGTCAAAAATAAATAAATGAAATCTTAAAAACAACAACAACAACAACAACGCTGAAATGAATTTCCCAACAGACTCAAAATGGCTTAATACCCCGTAGGACAATAAAATGAAACATTTGAAATCATCTTTTCTACAAAGCAGAGAAACTAAGCATATCTCTACCGACTTAACAAAGTTTATTGGTATGTTTACAGACAGTAATCATTCACATTACTATAAGCTTTCTACAACTAACACAGTATGAAAAATAATCCAGTGAGACACTTGAAGTTGCATACAATGAGATCTCTCCAAAGGGCCAGTTAGAAAATGCCAACATTCCGTTGAAAGGCCACCCAGAAATCTTCTGTGGCCCATTTTCGAGTTTTTCAGTTTTCCTAACCTCCACCAAAGAGGAGGTAAAATACCGATCCAGGAAAACAAGGCAAGATACAGGTGATGAGAATACATGGAAACACCAAGGAGAAGATGAAAGGTAGAGTGAAATAAGACGCAGTGTCCCAAAAAAAGGACCAGGCATTCAGCGAATATTGAAAGTCTAGTTGAGTCGAAGTGTGAGGTCTGAGTCAAGGAAAATGACACTGGAGAGGTGCACTAAGTCCAAGCTTTTGATGCTGCTGTTTTAAAGTAGTGAATAACTTCATGGTTGTTAGTTTTTTTTTCCATTAATGATAACTCTTCCTTTTTGTTTTGTTTTGTTTTAAAGATTTTATTTATTTATTTGACAGAGAGAGACACAGCAAGAGAGGGAACACAAGCAGGGGGAGTAGGAGAGAGGGAGATGCAGGCTTCCTGCCGAGCAGAGAGCCCGATGTGGGGCTTGATCCCAGGACCCTGGGACCGTGACCTGAGCCAAAGGCAGATGCTTAACAGCCAAGCCACCCAGATGCACCAAGGATGACTCTTTGGTGCCATCGAGAGTAATATGGGGTTAAGAGCTACTGGATGGGGGGTATTATACATGGTAAAAGACAGTGATGTTCTGGAATGAGACAATGTTGTTGGAGATGGAGAAATGTCAACAGAAGAGGAATTCCAGAAATAGGATCTGAGAATCTTTAGGATGAAGAGAGTTAAGCCATTTTAAAACTCAAGCCAACTGTGTTAAGATAACATTTTAAATCTTAGATCATTGCCCTAGTCCATAGCAAATGAACAGGCAGATTTGAATTTAATGGGTCAAATCTCTGTATTGGTCTAAGACCTGATCAGACTGTCTGATTTAAATGCATGTGTAAGAAGCTGCCTTTAGATACCCTCCAAAGGGGCCTCATGATAGCCTGGGGTGGTTTAAACACAATTTTCATAGTCACAAAGCAGGTTTTTTAAAAACTCAGAATACATTTATCCAAATTTTAAAAGTAGCACAAGACAAATTAATAGATTCTGGGATTGAATCAATACATTTTTATTTCATAATAAAAAAGAAAAACATGACTATCTTTCATGAATAGATACCAAGATTATGAATTCAGTACTATAATACTTTTTTCATCTTCTTTGTTTTAGAGATTTGAGCTCTTCTTTTTTTTTTTTTTTTCGGATAGAAATCTGAGATGGATCTTAGACATTTCACAATTTATGATGGTTACTTCAATAACAATAACTTGGTAGTATAATGTACTCCCATCTATTTTTTAATTTGCTATAAATATATAAACTTATATATCAATGTTTAAAAAAATAATAGGTGAACCAGCACAAACTATATGCCTTTTTTTTTCAGCAGGTGGAGAATTATGTTCTGACAGAAATGACATTTCTCTGCCTCCCCCAGAATATTTTTAACTGAGAACTCATGGGGGAGATTGTAGTAATAAAAATACAACCTAGCAATGAATTTATTATAGTAGATTTTTTATTATAAAGATGTTAAGTCAGGAGAAATACTTTATGATACTGCTGATTCTTAAAATGCGAACAGCTTTCCCCTCCCCAATTTTAGCAAAGTCTGATAAAAAAGACAACAAGAATATGCGGAAAATGTAGAGTTATAGCTGCTCTTTATTTCTTAGATCTTCAATCATGAATTTAGAATATGACCTTGAAATGTAGAGCACATTTCATTAAAATAGTTTTTATCATTGAAATCTCCCATCCCAAAGGTTCTCTCTCCTGTTCTTTATGATAAGAAAATGAATTTCCATTTTGACAATTGGTACAGAGATGTGTTAAGCAGTTTTCTCTGTCTTAACAGATAAGCTGATTTTAATTAGGAAAGAAAATTTATAGGATTACTTGACTAGAGGTCTAGATCTAGGAGGGGAAACATGCAGCAAGAATTCCACCATTCTCCTCACCCTTTCTCATGACAGACATTACTAATCTAGCAATGTACTTTCTTTTTTCTAAGGCCGGAAGTGACCTCAGAGTCCTCGTCAAATCCCTTGGAGTTAGCATATAATAGAAAAGTTATTGCCAGCCCTTATTTAACAGTCTAGCAGGATTCAAATAATTTAACGAGGAACACTTTATTTCAAGTACCATTAATCACCACTGTCATATCATATAGCTCACAATTTCAGTGATGTTGCTATACCACTAGGAAAAATAAATGGTAGCCTACACAACTATAGTAAGAAAAAGAGCGCCTGGTGGATCAGTCAAATAAGCATCTGTCTTGGGCTCCCATCATGATCCCAGGATCCTGGGATCAAGCCCTGCTTTGGGTTCCCTGCTCAGCAGTGTATCTGTTTCTCCCTCTCCCTCTGCCCCTCCCCTTGCTCATGCTCTCTCTCAGGCTCTCTCTTATGCTTGTTCTCTCTCTCTCTTTCAAATAAATAAAATCTTTTTAAAAAAAGAAATTACAGCATATAACCATTATAATAACCGGGTTCAATCATATATGTTCCTTCCACTGATACTTCCCATAATTCACTGAAGATCTGTATAATTTCCAAATATTTATTATGGAGATGTTAATTGGTTAATACAATTGTACAGTTTCTAGTTTTTGTGCAATTAGTTCAAAATGCAGAATTTCCAGATCTACAGAATGTACTTACCATGAAAACTAAATATGGGCAAGAAATCAAAACACCGTATATATTACACATAGGTAAATATATTTGTATTTATGTTCATGAACATATATATTTAGCAGAGACCAACCGCCCAGATCTTTTGACTTCTACAATGATTTTAAACATGAAAATAGAATAGTCAAAAGGTAAAATAGATAAAAGATGAAATGTTTTCTAGAACCAAGATGCCCTAACATTGAAAATATGAATTGTGATTCTTGCAAGATGTTGTAATGGTAAAAGCAATCCCAATGTCGACATATGTTTCCTTCATAGGGCTATTATTTGAATGAAATCATACATACAATGGCAGAAAAATGCAAGCGACTCAATAAATGTTATATGCCATTCTTCCCTCTTTCTGTGAAAACTAGACCATAGCTCTTGGAGAGCAAGAAGTGTATCTTTATTTATGGCTAAAACCTCATATAAGATAGTGCCAACCTTACTACAGGTGTTTGGGAAGGAATCAACTATTGATTGGTTTACCTTGTGGAAAGTTAACAACATCCTGATTGGTTATGATATCTTTGTGTTAGTTTGATGCTACTGGTAAAGCTGGGGTGAGGTATTAAATTGGTTTGAAAGGAGGATCACCACTTCTTTTTCAATACAACGTGCCTGGAAGTCTGTGGACATGTGCACATCCTTACGATTTCCTAGCTAACTTATTGTATTCCTTGAATATGAATTCTAATAGCACACATTAGTTCATTTGCAAAATTGAGGCTCTCTTCCTGACCCATAACACTCTTCTGAAAATCTAAGATAGGTTTTCTTATTCCAATTTAAATTTCATTTTCTTGAAAGGTTATGATCATATCACTGCTTTTGAATCAGAATTAATATCATACTTTCAAGTGTTGAAAACTGATGATTTTAGACTCTTTTGCAAGGTAATAGTCAAGAGATTCATGTTTATTCTACTATTTGTAGCCAGTTAAAATACCAAATTCCATTATGGACAAATTAAACTTTTCTCCAAAATATACTGGAAAATTTTCAATAGATTCAAAATTCCCTCAGTCTTGGTAGGGTTTGAGGGTACATGAATCAGACGGTGCGTGTTAAGGAGAGCAACTAAATCCAGTGAACTGATAATTTTACTCATTCTCAGATTCATTACTTTCTCAAGTCCTAATTGAATACCAATTACAAGTAAGACCTTTTTTTAGGGGCTGGAATAATCAAACTTAACAAACAAAACCCAAAACTCTGGATATTCTGAGCTACTGCTCCTTCAATTAAAGTGTTTCCAAGTCACCATTGTGAGTAGAGCCAGACCTCTGCTTTGATTGCTCTTAGGAAAGTCATATAAAGAAGCCACTGTCAATCCACAAGACATAAATCATAATATGACCCATATTTACATTAGAATAAAATATACTAACTTACTGAGTTGAAGTGGTAATCCTTAAGGAAATAATAGTAAAACCTAGATTTTTAAGTATGCCTGAGATTAAAATTTTAAAGTCATGATTTCTGTACTTATTTGTTCTTCTTGAGGCCTTCTACTATGTCACATCTTACTTCTTATCCAATTATTAAAAACAAAAACAAAAACTCAAAAGGACCTCAACTCAATAGGGCACTGTATGTGATACGTGGATTCAATAAACGTTTTTATGAATAAATAGTCTACTTAGAGAAATCGAAGTAGTAACAAACTGTGGAGTTGAAGTGATAGGCTGAGGAAGATTACAGTAACATTCCCAGCACTGAAGTCCACAAACAGGATGACCCCAAACTTGGACGAGCAGAGTTTCTCTCCTGTCTACTCTCCTGCACTTCAGGGTCCTCTGGGTTTCGAGGTATCTTTTTCAAAATTAAGTTGATCTCCAGTTGCTGGGATAACCGGGCCTGGCATGTCATTCTGGAGGTGGGGGGTGGGGGTCAAGACTACACCTGGACACATGTAGGTTCTGTCCACATTTCTAGTATTTGTGATGCTTTGCAAACTCATACAGACACTCCCTTGCTTGTCTATGCATGTCCATATGCATGTATGTACACACACACACACACACACACACACACACACACACACACACACGGGTTGACCAGATGCTCCAAGTAGTTCAAGTGCTTGTACCTGCAGAATCATACTAGGGCCATGACTGGGGCTGATTAGGATTTATAGAATGGTCACTCCCTTTCCCCTTCTGGGAGCACTAAGATCCACCTCCAGCTATGATTCACACCTCAACTCAAGTGATTCACATACAACTCAACAACTCTTTGAGTTGTTGTAAGTGAAAGAGGAACTTTCCTTCTAAGTTCTGAAGGGAAAAGAAGCCCTGTTGTAGAGGTCATACACAATAAATTAGAATAAATGCAACATACGTGAAGCAAGAGCCATTTTCTCCTCCCATTCTAATAAGAACGCTGGGTGAGGGGAAAGACAGAAAGCTGGAAGCTAATAGACATCGTAGTTCCCCTGTGTCCTCTGTGTGGGCTAAACCCTAATAGGATCAGGATCCCCAGAGCGGGGAGATATGCATTTGGACTCTTGTATCCGGAGACACTGTAATCTGTATTCTCTCTATGACCCTTGTGCTACAAGGGAACAGGAGCATACAGAAAGGATACAGGGGTAGACTGAGGCAACTGCTGAGTGGTGCCAGAGGGCAGTCCAACTTCCTTGTGCCATCAACAAAGGACAGAGATAAGTTGAGGGAAAATAGCTACCACTACTGGTAGTTCACACCCATGGGCAACATTCTAGGTGAGAAGAGGGATCGCATTGCCTCGGATGTACTGTGGACTGCGTCATCCAGGGACTAAAAAACGATCTATTTATCTCAGATAATGCCATCCTAGAAAATAACCCTAACCAACAACTAGGTGATCTGTTGTCACACATGCCCAAATGTCTGGACAAAAAGAACCCTCCCTCGGGAAGGAGGTCTACCTGAGATAATTCTTAGGTGACTACATTTACCTTGAATTGGCAAGGTAAATTCTGCTGCTGAGTAGAAGAGAGACTTAAAACAGAAACTAAGTTCTATTATAGGAAGCCAAAGGAAGTTCCATTCCGGGCACCTGAGTTTGTGGCCTGTGAAAATTCATAACCGTCACACAAATAAAAAAATCTCCATTTGAATTGCTAGCAATTGCAGTGAACAATAATTTTGGATGGTGGTTAACTAATCCTTTAAGTCAACTTGAACAGGAACATGCTTTGCCCAAAAATACAGAAAAAAAAAGAAAAACACCTTTAAAAATCTTGCCCAAGTCCAAAGACTTCTTATAATGAATATTTCAATTTGGTGCTGTGATGCCCCATATTTTTGTTGAATGGTGAAGTATGTGTGATTCATTAAGCTCTCATTCATTATGAAAATAGACTAGCAAATTATATTCTTTGTAAGTGAAATCATTATGGAAGTAATTTACAAAATACATTAAGCCCTTTCATGATCTTTCTAAAGGAAAAGCCAAATAGTTTTAAACACATTCCAAGGTCATTATCATTTTAAAATCTTAAATCTTACTTTTTATTTGTTATTTTGTGAGCTATCTCTTGTACAAATATCTAAATTTAGCTACACTTTGCACAACACAAAACTACTTTTCATGTGGGCTCAGGAGAATCATGATTCAAGTATGTTTTCCTGAAGTTTAAAATAAAGATAAAATTCTAGTTTCTTCAATACTGTGTTCAAATGTTCTTTTCTTTGCCTCTCAGATTTGTGCAAGCCAGTCTCGCCCCTTGGAGACTGTAACATGATCTCTCATCTCTTCCATTTTTGTACTAAATCATCATTTTAAAGTTGCAAAAGCAACATACAAACCAGGCAGCATGTTGCAAGTTTAAAATAAGGTTGTTTGACACTCCGTGAGGTTTTAAAAGCAGTTATCTACTTAAATTAAGGTAGTAGTCAAAGCAAAGGTAGTGTCCTAGGCTGTGCACACTCACAATACTGTTCATTACCACAAACATGCCAGTACATGTTTGTTTCCCAGGAAAAATAGAGCCCTATTCATTATTCATAGAGGTCCTCCAGTACAGTAAAGACATTCATTCTTTAATGGATCTATGACTAGGGTGTTGTGAAGCCCAAAGATGTTATTTTTGGAAGATAGTTTACCAATTAAAAGCAAACAGCACCGGATTGCTTAGTAATGTCCTCAACATTGATTGGCTATGATTGCAAATGAACATCAGGAGAAAACTGAAGGCTCATTGCTCACTACTGCTTCTCTGCTTGTCTCCGACACTTCCCTGGAAACAGATCGTTAGTGGATGGAACTTCCAACTTCCAAGCTCAGACTTTTTCTCTTCTCCAAGTAACTTAAAAAACATACTAGGTTTACTCTATCACATTTAATTATTTCCCCCTGAAATGTAATAAAATGTGAGAAGTTAATATAGAGGCCAAGTGTTAGCAATGATTGCTTGGAAGTGAATTCAGACTATGAAGACAAATAAGAGCATTTTCTTCAAGTAAAAAAAAAAAAAAAGATGATGTTTTATATGAAGTTACATTTTTTTGTAGCTGATAAAGAATGGAGGATGTTAGCCATTAATATTTTACAATATTCAGTGGAATTACTTTTCTTGTATTTTGAGTTACCAATAAAAGACATAGATCTAGATCAGTGCTACTTTCTTAACCACAGAGCTAAAAATTATTGCTAGTTCGTATTTGTTATGCAAGCTGTAAACTGAAAGATTTATTACTCTTTTCCTTAGCATTTACTGATCTTTTAGAATGTGACACAATTTGGGTGTAGTGTAGTCATAGACTGCTTAGGAAATTCTGTTCTCTATCGGAGATGAGAGTACATTTGTAAATGCTTTCAGGAAAATAAACTAAAAAAACCCACTTATGCATAAAACTCAATGGAAATACTAGCATTGATAGGAAATATGTTACAGGATTTGTCTGGTCACACTGAGAAATTGTTTTCCTGGCCTAGTAGAAAGCACATTTTATTGCTAAATTCTAGTACTTATTATTCATAGTAATGGCTACGTGGAGAAAGCAAATTTTCTTTGTACCTCTGCATCCGTGTATGTTCATTCCAACCGTGAAGGTGAATGGTAGAGTTTGAAAAGCTATATAAACATGAATTATCATTGAAAACATTATCCTTGTCACTGGCTTAAGGGATGATATGCACTGTGAAAGAATCAGTAATTTTTTTGAAGAGCCAGTCTGGCCTCTTCATAACATGATCCTAATCTTTGACAAAGGAGAAAGTAAAACGTATCAATTAAGTTATTGGTATGTTACTATTTATCTGGATCCAATAGGCCTGTTGACAGGGTTCCTCGAGGACTTCAAGTTTTTCTTTGCAGAGTTATATTTTAGTACAACCTGGCTGCTTTCCCCTATCTCCTCTTTCTTATGACCTAGAGTTTCTGTATAGTTTTTAACTGGGATGTTTGTGACAGTAGCCAATTGTCGGTCTGGCCTCAAGAACATTGCCTCTATCCCCTCCATCAGCTTTCTACAGACAAAAACAATACTGCCTTAAGATGTAACCCTCAACAAAGAAGCTTTATTGTCTTATAGATATCAGTAGATAAAGAAGAATCTATTTAAATTTTTCATTTCCTTTTTTTCCTTGCCATAGTATCTATGCTAACTTATAATAAAATTAAATGGATTTAATCATTGTATTTTGAAATTATTAGATAACTCCCCAAATTAAAAACTCTGAATATATTTATTATTGAATTATAGAATATTCAGATCACCTGCCATTATTAAAAGTCATTTCACCTCAAAGTATGATCCTGGATTTCTTCTGATTCTATATAATCAAACAATTTTGTAGTTTATTTTTCTAAGTAACTTTTGTTTTGCTTTGATCCTCTTTTGTGGAGCCATTAAGTTAAGAAAAGAGCTTAACCAGAAAATTAGCTTACTGTTCTTTCAGAGTAGAGTCCTTCTAAGCTGAAATTCTATAGACATAGTTTAAAAAGCAGATACCTTTATGTAATTAATAGTTAATAACATCAACATTTTATGGGTTCATCATCAGTTTTTTTCCCTAAAAACCAAGCCTGTCATACTGCTTCTTTAACATTGGAATAATTAATAATGGGGGATTTATAAATTTATTATTATTAATTTATTAATAAAATTAAATAATTAATAATGGTTAATTAAAAACCTGGAGTTTTTAAAACCTGAGAAATCATTGTAATAAACAGAGTTAAGATATTCCATTGATGAAAAGCAGCAACATGTGAAGGGCTCTTTCCTGTCCTATAATCCTGTGTTGTCTTTCACTTGCCTTAAGGAAGGTCATTGTTGCCCAAGGTTGGTTACCAGAGGGAAAGGGGATGGAGGGATGAGTGAAACAGGTGACGGGGATTAAGGAGTGCCCTTGTGATGAGCACCCAGTGATGTATACAAGTGTTGGCTTACTGTGTTATACACCTGAAACCAATATAATACTGTGTCAACTAACTGGAATTAAAATAAAAACTTAAAAAAAAAGGAAGGTCATTGTTTATGGTGCCAGATGATCTGAAAACATGCAAAGCTCCATTCATCTTTCACAAAAGCAAAGAACTAGAGAAGCAACTGCCAAGATGTATGGTTCCAATAATCTAGGTATGTCAAATTACTGCCTAGCTCTGGAATCATCTCTCCTAACATTAATATCGGGATTTATAACAAGTAAGACAAGGTTAAATGATCTTCTTTTATGAACTACAAAAATGCAAGTTTATTAATCTGCAATAGGATTTTCATTTGTGTCACTCTTTTACATATACATATCTCATTTGGAAATACTTCAAAAACACGTGAGCTTTAAATAATGGCATTATTGAAGGCATCTATTAATATTGTGAGCCATAAAGTCAAAATGAAACTCTCTTCTTTATGTACAATAAGCTTTTCTAATAATGGTATAAAGTGGTGCTTAGCCAGTATTACATTTGCCGAGATTGTTCCAAGGCAGAAAGTGGTCTTAACACCAATTTTTGAAAGTAAATACTTTGTTACTTGATTATTTGAATGTACTTTATGACCTAAGATGTGTTTCTAGGCATGAATCTCACTTAGGATCAGTGGAGAGTAGATTCCTGGATTATTAATAATATAAAAACTAAAAATGGCATTTTAAATTATCGTAACAATGTTTTCTATTTATACATCCTTCATGGTTGTCAGGAATATTTCAAGTAAATATGAGTTGTGTTTAAGAATATGCGAATCTTCCAGCATATATGGAAACAACATGTAATTAAATAATTAGAGCTCTTTCTGTTCTCTTGGCTAAACTCTGACATCATTATTAGGGAAAAATCTGATTAAATAGATCACACAATTCCCTCCACTGAAACCAAATAGCTCTGGCTTCACATTAGAAGAATATTGGAAGACAAGAAGAATCCGTTGTCCTTCCATGTTTGCCGTTTGGCTTTCTGCAAAAGATGACTAGTGACCCAGCGGTCCTCAGCTGCCCTAAAGATATAATTTTAATTGGTTTATATTAATACTGGGTATACTGTTAAGGCTCAATAAATGTTAAATGGACTATTGCATTTTGGTTGAGTATAAACCTTGGTAGAAAAATAAAATATTATTTTCAGCACCATTTTTGTCATTATTCATCCAAGTTTACCTCTTCTTTCCCTGTAACTCAGCAACCTTCCCATTATCCAGGTGCCAGGTAGAGCTACCGTTGTGAAATTTCTGACAGCTTTTTCATTATAGGCTCTGTTTTTCAAGAGGCAGGTTAACTAAGTGATTTTGATTTGTGCCAAGCTAAGACGTGGAATAGACACTTGAAAACCATTCTCTTGTTTTCAAGAGATTTCATTTGAACTTATTTGTCCTACTTGATCTAAATACACAAAGAAAAAAAAAACACCCTAAAATTCATGCTATTTCTCATTCATGCACTGGTGTAACCGAACAAAAGAATAGCAAATTCTGTAATTGTGTCTTTTTCTAAAAAATTCAAGTCTTTGAAAAATTAACAACGAAAACTCTCATAGCACAAGACTATTATCTTACTGAGAAAAGTATCAACAGCCATTTGTTTTACATACATGAGATGTAAGACCCCTTTATTCCATATAACATGACAACAAATGTTATTTGCATTTGGTGAAAGTGTGACATATTTATTTTAAAATAATGTTTCTCATCATAAAACAGAACTTACATTTCCTGTAGAAAACTTACAGAATGCAAATAAAAAAGAGAACTTTTTAAAATCAACATACCAAATAATAACATAGTGACTTTCGATCTATTTCTATGTCTAGTCCCTCTTCCTTCCTTGTAGTTTTAGAAGCTTCTTCTGGAAAGCATTCCCTGACTACCCTTTCCCCTCTTTCACATGGAGCTACCACAGTGTAATTAGTTATACCTTGATTTTTCCATATTCTATCCATCTACTTCATATACAATTCCATGTGGTCAGCATCCACCCCACTGTTTCATTAAAATGTTTCCGTTGAAGTTTCCAGTAAATCTCTTCATCATTATCCAAGTACCATTTTCTCTGCCTTCCTTGTCCTTGATGTCTACTGTGATTTGCTTTATGACTGCAAATCTAACTTAGATGCCACAGCGCTACCTAATTTTCTTCTCTTCTTACATTTACAGCTAACCCCTGTCTCTTGCTTCACTTCTTTTGTTCTTCCTTTAGTTTGCTCTATACATTTATATTGCTTTCATTTGTAAATAACAGAATAACCACCTGACAGTGGCATAAACTACAAAGATATTTATGAATTATTTAACAAGAAGCCCAAAGGTTGGTGGTCCAAGGGCTGGTTTGGTGGGTCAAACAGGAAGTCAAAACTCTAGGTTCTTTCCATCCTCTGTTCTTTGCCTGCGAAGATGGCTTGCCTCCTAGTCACCAGATGTTTAATTAACTCTAAGAAGGCAGGAGGCTGAGATAAAAAGACCTTTCTGGTCCTATAGTTCTTGCCTTAACCAGGAAAAATAACGTTCATCTGAGATTTCCTTACATCTCATTGGCCAGAAGTGATCTTAGTTCACTATTTCCTTACATCTCATTGGCCAGAAGTGATCTCTGGCACTATTTAATAGGAAAGGGAAAAGACTGCCATGCTTAGGCCAAATGTGATTCATCCCTTAGTGCTGGCACAATGCCCCCGGATGCAATCAGACTTAGACTAGGAAGGAAGAGCCCTTGACCATGAAGTAGATCATGGGCTGCTCTGCTTGCCTATTAACTATGGCTGCTCCTCAAGACTTAGTCTTTTTCCCTCTGCAACTCAAAGCCTCTGAGATTCCATTCATCTTATGCCCAGAAGGGGCTATGAAAAACAGCTGGGATGTAAAAATGGTGTATAAACAAGAATCTTTCTGTCCTAATAAATATATTTTCCCAGTGAGACTCACATTTTTAAAATAAGTCTTCATAATTATTTTGTATGTGTGTGTCTTGAATCAAAGACCAAATCATGCAATTCTTCTCTGCAAAATTTACCTTCACCTTCTTTCTACTCACTATCTTCCTATCCTAGTAGCAATCTCCTGAAACCTTTACCATAATGGCAGAACTCTATGTGTTTCCCTTTCTTACCTTTCTCTTGTGCTTCTATGTGCTTGCTTCCTCCAGTTTGTTGTTCTTCAATGTCCCTTTTTCCTATTACATACAGTATAAACACGACTGCTAGAGTTTGCTTCGGCTAAACTTTTTTTTTCTATCTAAACTGAATGACAACGTTTTTTTGATATGAGCTCTCTTCTTTCTAGTCTCTTCTATGAACTTGCATGTCATTTGGTGTTCATTTCAGTACCTCATGTAGGCTGTGCTGTTGCCCTTAGCTGGAGATTTTGACTTTGCCTCTCTTACACCATTTCAAACAGTGCTGAATTACCCAAGGGGGCCATATAGGGGCTGAGAGGATCAGCAAGGTAAGTTACTTAATTCTTTGGTCTGAGTGGAGTTCACAAACCTACTCTGCATTGTTTCACCCTCCTGATGGCATTAAAGTACTTTATTTATGCTCGGTTAAGTTATAATTCTTTCCATATACTAGTTTTGCATAACTCCCAAGGTCATTTTATAAGCATAGGAACTATGTACAATAACCTAGTTCTGTATTGTTGTATTGAATACTCATTAAATACTTAGTGATTCATTGATTTTTAAATAATTTAAACCACTCATACTATGTTTTTACCCATCCTTCCTCCACCAACATCCTTTTTATTGCATTATCTGCTATATACTGTTAGGGTCAGAGTCAAGTAAAACAAGTCCCAGTAGGAGATGATAGGTAGGTTATGTGTGTATGTACCCCTTCCTCGGGGGTGTACAATGCCTATCACTTGGTAATGACAGAAACAGACTTCTGAATGAAGTTATGTCAAATATCATAGAAATAATGACTTTGTTACAGCAATTCCTAATCATACTCATCTTATCCTTTTCCCACAAAGGGTAGATTTTGTTCTCATCTTGATTTCAGACTTTGAGGAAAATGAGCTCAGTGACTTAAGGTCAGACTGCACAGTACCATGAAGTTAAAAATTGTGTGAAAATTTGGAGACAAAAATGTGTATGTGACTGTTGTTTTCAGAAAGAAATGTTTAGCTATGGAGTTTTGAAGAAGAGAAAGTCAGTTTTTAAACCAGTCAGCCTTATGTTATTAAGCATTTCCATGGTTTAATGAGGTTGGATCTTATACTTGAGCCCCTTTTCAGTGGAGTAAGAGAGGAAGAATTAATCAAGAGAGGAAGAAGATATACCTAACATGTTGCAACGATAACAAATTGAATGACTTAAATTCCATGAGTCATTCTGGTCATTAACAGCCATCATCAGAAAAACATCAGCATGTGTGGCTTTACATGGGTACTCCATACAACTGGACATTACCCTATAGCAATTTTTGAGTAGTGTGCTGGCCTAAATACATTTGGCCACAGAAGTGAGTAAGCATTACCTTTTTTTTTTTTTTTTTTGTCTTGGATTTAACTATCTCAGTAGTTGCAGAAGCTTTGGGTTTCCACATCAGTTTCTACTTAGCAGAGTTCATTAACATAAGAAAGTCAATAAGAAATTAGTCCACCCTGCATTTTCATTTTTATTCCGTTTCACAAAACTTGAGTGCAAGGTGGGAAGAAAGTGAAGCTCTTCCCCAGTTGGGAATTCTGTTAACTTGGAAGAAAATGTTAAGCCCAGTGTGTGAGACTGTGGAGAGAAGGAAGACTTCATTCTCCCTCCCAGTATCTTCCTTCGTGCACCCCACTGACCCTCGCTCTCTCATTTTCCCTTGCTTCTTTGTTGTGTTTCTTTTCCTTAGCTTTCCTGTTCCTCACACACTAGAATTTAAGCATAAGGATCTCTGATCCGAGATTACGTAATATTTGAAATTAAAAAGGGTGAAATTAATGAGTCCAAAACCAAAATTTAAAAAAATATAAAAAACCACTGGTGTCTGCGTGCACAAACTGTCTTTAGAAAATAAAAAACAAAGCCAAACAAAAGTGAGACCATTCATTACAGCGAAGAATGTGCTCTGAAAGTCAGGGGTTCCCCACATGTTCATTTCCGCGCGGGCTTTGTGTTTCAGTAGGTCACAAATTGTTGCTCATATTTTGAGCAACAATTGGAATTGCGTGGTCCTTTAAGTCCACGAAAGCATAGTTTAATACCACATATGTTAATGACTTAAAATACTTTGTCTTTCTAGATTACTTACTTAAGTCATTAAAGGGAACGTTTCGGATCGGTATGAAGGATGTGAAGGGAGTGAGAAAACAGAACCGCCTCCTTTTCCCCTTTTCTTCTACGGAGTATCGAGAGATCCAGTCCAGGTTTTGCCTTCGACTCCGCCTCTGAATTTCGGCCGTGCTCCGTGTAGCACGTTTCTCTCCCCTCCTTTCTCCTTCCCTCTAGCCTCCAGTGTCTGTCTCCGGGATTTCTCTCTTCCTATTTCAGGAGGACTCTCACGGGCTCCCTCAGCCTGTGTGAAGCTGAGGTTTCCCCTGGATCCCGTTTATCCCCAACACATACCTCCACGCACACGCGTCCCCAAGAACCCGCGCTCGCCCCGACACACACGCGCGCACACACACTCGCGCTCGCCTGTCCACCTCCCTCTCCGGGAGAGCCGGCGCGCGTTCCCACCTTCGCCGCACACTCGGGCGAGCCGAGCTCGCAGCGTCCTACGATTCTGCGGCTCGGAAGTCGGATCGCAGCTCAGAACCCCCGTGGTGGTTCTTTAAACATTTCTTTGCCTCCGCTCTCTCGTTTTTATTGCACCGCTCTCGATCTGGGAGGCTAGAGGAGCAAGGCGGCTGCTTTCCCAGCCAGCCCTGGTTGGCTTGCCATCCTCCATCTGGCTTATAAAAGTTTGCTGAGCGCAGTCCAGAGGGCTGCGCTGCTCGTCCCCTCGGCTGGCAGAAGGGGGTGACGCTGGGCAGCGGCAAGGAGCGCGCCGCTGGCTCTGGCGGGCTTTCGGCTCAGGGGCAAGGTGAAGAGCGCACGGGCCCTGGGGTTTACCGAGCTGGATTTGCACGTTGCACCATGCCTTCTTGGATCGGGGCTGTGATTCTTCCCCTCTCCGGGCTGCTGCTGTCCCTCACGGCCGGGGCGGAGGTGAAGGCTCGGAGCTGCGGAGAGGTCCGCCAGGCGTACGGTGCCAAGGGATTCAGCCTGGCGGACATCCCCTACCAGGAGATCGCAGGTAAGCGCGGGCGCGCGGCCCGGCAGGCTGCAGCCCTCGGCGGCCGCCCGGCGCCCTCCTTCTTCCCCCTGTTGCTGAGTTGTTGGTGTTCACTTTCTGTCAGGGCTCTCCCGGACGCCGGCGGATCCTCGGGCGGCTGCTCCCGCGGGGAAGGTGTGCGTCTCCGCCGTCTCATTGTGTGTACACGCGGGAGCGCCCTCCTTCCCTCCCGCCCGCCCTCCCTCGGCTCTGGCGCCCGTGCGCGCCCTTCGCTGCGGGCTCCGGCCGGGCGGGCCGCGGAGCCCCGGACGGCCGGGGGCGGCCGCGGCGCGAGGGCAGGTCGCCGAGCGGGGCGCCCACCCCGCGCCTCCGGCTCAGGCAAACTTGGAAGAACTGCGGCCGCAGTTTGCCCAGCGCCACAGTCTGAGTGGCGCCTTCCCCGCTCCCGCCCTCGCGCCGGCGGGGGCGGTGGAGAGACGCGGAGGGCTCCCCTCTCCGCTAGCTCCGCTCTCCCGGTCCTTCCAGGAGGCAGAGCGCCCGGCGCCCGGGTCGGGGGCGGGCGAGGCGGGGGGACCCCCACCGTGGGGGGGGCGCGGGGGGGACCCGGCCTCCGGACATCGGCAGTTCCGGGCTGGTTTGGGGAGTTCACCGGCTGCCAGCTTCGGGCTTGGGGCGGGCTTTCGCGTTATGGGTCCTCTGTGCTTTCCCGATTGCGGTTGGTCACTCCTGGTTCAGGGACACCCCCGGCACCCGGCGCGGCGCCCGGACCTGAGCGCGATCTCGCCCGCCCGCCTGGTCTCAGAAGCTGCGCCGACTTTTAAGCGGGTGGCTCACGGGTGGGTTTGTCCCGGGGACCCCGGACCCCGCGTGCCGGGCCACTAGCATTCCCGCACCGCGAGCTCGAGAGCCCCCACCCCCTTTCTCGGCGCCAGTGTGTGGGTAGCGCTAGGTCTCCAGCAACTTGCGCAGCAGCCTGGGTGCTTGTTTTCCGGCTCTTAGCTCCAACCGAAGGGGAGCTTCTCTGGGGCTCTGTGAATGAAACGTGTCGAGGAGAGAGAATCCTGTGGCTGCGAGAGAGCACAGCTGAGGGAGGCAGAGAGCGGCCAAGAGATGCTGCGAGGGCGCGGGCTGCTCAAACCCGGCCGTTGAAGTCCTCGGTGACCTCAGATGGTCAAATCAAAACGCTGCGTTTCCACCAGCCTCTCTGCATTTCGCCAAAGAGCCGGTCGCCGAGTGAAAAGCTTTTTGAAGCTGTATCTTAAAACATCAACAGTTTCGATACGTAATGCAATTGCTGTTTTATTACGGTTGAGCACAAACTCTACAAGTGAAGGTTTTTACTTATACCGAAATGAACACATTTATAGAAATTTAGGCATTGGGGGTAAAAAAAAAAAAAAAGCCCATACACACGCTAACCGCGCCGAGCTTGATATATAGGGAGCCTTTTTCCAATTCTGAGCCAGCCGTAGCCAGTCTCTGGTGAGTCGGAGGCGGAACCGGTGGTGAATTATAAGACTACTTTTCTACCCCTGTCACTTCTTCTCCCTTTTCCAGAACTCCTTAATTTGTTAATCAGTGAATAGAGAGCTACTGCCTCCACGGCTCCTTAAGTTTCTTAACTCTCATTCCCCTTTGTCTACTGTTATTTCATTCTTTTTAATTAATTGATAAGGATCAGCTTTGCTTTTTTCTCCTCCCCCAAATCTCAGGGAATTCAACTTTAAAAGATTTTATAGTATGGTTCACTTCTTCTAGGAACTTTTTCTCCTCTAATCTGGGCTTTTTCAAATTGTATCTTTTAAACACCCAGATAGTTCTCAGCATGATTTCAGATATGATATCTCAGAGAAGAAAATAGTTAAGTATTTTTTAATTGCTTCAGTACTCTTTAGTGGATTATGGTACTTTCAGGAGGCTGCACTTCATCTTTAGCATGATGCAAATCTCCTTAAAATCAGAATGAAGGTTTTCAGTGTAAATAATTTCTGTACTCATCATATACTTTCCTGAAAACATTTCCAGTGGTTAAAATAAATCCTTTAGTTGATTTTTAACTATAGGGTTTTTTTTTCCCCTTTTCCCTCCACCTCTTGACAATTACAGTGTTCCCTAATTAGCTATTAAGTTCTAAAACATGGGCTTTTGTTTAAGTCACTTTCTAGTTCTAAGCACAGTGTTGACTTTGTCTTAACCCTGGTGTGCTTTGATGCTGGTGGAAATGATCAAGATACAGGTCATTGTAGGGTCAGAGGCACGTCTGATAGGGAAACCAATGAAGTAAAAGATAATTGTATACTAAAGATATATTTATTTTTGTGTATATATATTTGTATGTAAATTTTTTAAAAGTGAACTACTCAATGCTACACATTGTTGGAATAATGTCTTAGGAAATCTGTCCTCTTTTTAAATGAAAACACTCTTTTGCTCTTCCCTAGTTCCTGATACTATTTGCATTTCATTATCTAGTATATGGTGGTTATCCTTTCTTTAAACTCCCTTTTCATCCTTTCAATTGTTTGGATTTTTAACAGTTTGCTTGAGAAATGGCATATGTCATTTGTCTGCCAGGGAACATGAATTTAAAGGAACTGCTGTTCATAATTTAGATTCATGAAAGCTGTTTCTCATTGAAAGATATTTGCAGGTAGCTTGCCTGGTAAAACAACTGAGAAGTAATAAGGACATTATGTTTCATCATGACATTATTAAAGTTTTACTCAGAACTCACAATTGTGAAATAGTGTTGCCCTTTTCTATTCTAGGATAAAAGGGAGTTCTTCAAACTCAATAGATGAGGGGCCGTGATGGGTAATATATAAAGTTATACTCTCAGAGAGGGCTTGGGAGCCCTTTAAGGGGCGGGTTACATCATTAATCTTCAGTCAGCCCTGATCTTAAGCCATCCCAGGCAGATCAGATAGACTATCAGTCCTCGTTTGAAGGACCTCCAAAGGAGAAGACCCATGAACCCCTCTCAGCCATCCATTCTCGTACTTAGCAATTCTTGTCGCATCGAAATGTTTCCAGATAACTAGCCCAAAGCCTTCCCAGTTTGCTTGCTTATTTTCTTCTGTTGCATCTTCTGGGAAGTTACTGAGCAGTGGATCATCCAGTTCTCTGTTATTGTAGCTGACTTATTGGCCTCCATGCCCACTTTTTTTCCATTAGTTATCTATTGCAGCTATGTTTAACAATCCCTTATTTTTAAATTACTACGTGCCCAGAACCTGCTTGAAAACATTATCCGCTTCTAAAACATTAGACATTGTCTTACTGACACCTTTTAATAATTTTGCAGATAGCCTCATAATCCCCATTTTATAGATGAAAAGACAGAGCAGCAGAGAGGCTTGAATAATTAACTTGCCCAAGGATGACTCAGCAAGAATGTGGTGAGGCTAGAATTCCAATTCAGGCGTTCTGACTCCAGGTACCTGAGTCCTAGACTTAATCCTGCCCGCTGCCATTTGATGTTTGTTGAATGAATGCGTGCAAAATCAATTCTTTCTTCATCTACCAGGTACATAGCCTGGTATTATCAATCACCATATGTATTCCCTCACAGTTTGTGCTGAATATTTTTCTATTTACTTGAAACATCTACAGTTTTTCAAAATCACTTTGAATTTGAAATTTATGTTCTCAGGAATTAGCCATGCTACCATCACTAAATTGTTCATCTATTTATGTGTTTTCCTGATTTTTTTTTATTGTATCTCTGTAGCTATATAAAAGATGGAAACTAAAGAATACGTATTAGTATTTTTCAGTGTACCAGGCCTACATGAATAATGGGTTAGTGCAACAAAACTTGCTATAGGAAATTATCATAGGGGTAGAGGGAGAAAGGAAGTTTATATTCATAGATTAGGGAAAAATATATGATTGTTTTCTCAGTATTTGTCCCTTTTATGTCTCAGGTGTTTTGAGAGCTGGGCTGCAGGTGGATATCAAAGCATTAAACTCCTTCCCATCTCTTGAATATGAATTTAGAGTATTTCAATACTCTAAAAATGTATCCCAAAATCAAATTAAGAAAATATTCACTTACACTCTGCTGATATACTAGTGACTTTTTTCGATCCTTCTTTATTGCTTTCAAATTTGAGTAATTTGCCTGATCTTTGTCCCAACAGCCGTTTCCTCTCTTTGATGGGTTTCCCAGGGAAACTATCCTCCCTCCCTCCTTCCCTCCCTCTGTTCCCCCAGCAAACTAACTTATTTAATACATTTGCCATTAACACAATTTTTTTTTCAATTTGTATGTAGCTATCACATTAACATAAACAGAAAAACAGTGTTTCGTAACTCTTACTCTTTTATACACATGTTAAATACTGTACTTTGAAATAAATTATTTAATTTACATTTAACTGTCTGCTTCATAGATTTTCTGATTTCTTTGCCCTCTCTTGAGTTAGCTGATGTCTTTAAAATCCTTTGGAAGAACAGTGGGAGAGGTATAAACGAGTTAGCAAAACTTCAATTTTAAAAAAAAATAATTTGTCGAGTCACTAGATTTCTAAAAGAATCACATTAATTTCAGGTATCAAAGCAATCTAAAATCTGGGCTATTAGGAGTACCACTTGTTAAACTCTTGATTTGGGAATTAATTTTAGAATGATCCTTGCAAACAGAGCTATCTTAGCTGATTTAATTAGAGGATAATATGTCATCATTGAGAACAAGAGTTCATTTGAGTTGACTGATATACTTTTTTACATAAAACTCACCTCTTATAACTGTACCACATGGTAATTGCTGGTGAGTAGAAATGTAGGCTGCTATCAAAAGTGATTTAAAATATATAGCATTATGTCTTTAAAGTGTTATAGTATAAACATTGTGTCATAATTTATGTAAGAGCGTGACTAATGTTCTTTTACAATTATGGATAAGTTTTTTTTTTTAATTTTATTTATTTATTTGACAGAGAGATCACAGGCAGAGAGGCAGGCAGAGAGAGAGGGGGAAGCAGGCTTCCCGCTGAGCAGAGAGCCTGATGTGGGGCTTGATCCTAGGACCCTGAGATCATGCCCTGAGCCAAAGGCAAAGGCTTTAACCCACTGAGCCACCCAGGCGCCCCAATTATGGATAAGTTTTATGAACACTTACAAAATACAAAATTATTGAGTCTTTTTAAACCAAATGACCTACGTATTTAGTCACTAGATTTGTATAGAAATACGAGTTTAGGATAGAAATTGTAGTAAGGGAATTGCTGATAAAATTGTTTATTAGCTTAATCTTATATTTTAATAACATATTTAAGACTGGTTTGTTTTTTTTTTTCTCCCTTAATTCACATCTCTCACAAGACTAGGAAGGCCAGTCGTGGTGACAGTTTAAACAGAATACCAAATATTTTTTTAAACTTGATGCTTATATCTCTTTGCAGACCAAATTCTGCTCTTTTAAATTCATCAGCTGGCACATAATTCTACTTTAAGTAGTTTCATAGACTTTTCCAGTATTATTCAGTTTTAAGTTATTTACATGATATTGTTTGAAAGTATAATTATCTCCCTGGGATGCCATATTTGTAAATAAAAGCTTTCATAGCAGTAAGTCTTGGGTAAAGGTTTAAAAAATTCTAATAATCCTGAATGGAAGTATTTAAGAGTTTTTAATGGATGAAAAATATTTTTTAAACAAATGTACCAAAGAAAAATAGAAATTCGATTCCATGTTTAGACATTATCCAGGTTACTGATTTATTTCTATAACTCATTCTCTATTACCTTTAGGTGTTTTTTTTTTTATTCATTGAATAAATATTTCTTATTTACCTTCTATGTGTAATTTACTTTGCTAGGTGCTGTGTATAGGGCCTCAGTGGATTTTAATCCTAGCAGGGAAGTAGAAATTAAGGGCATCATTCACCGTGAATGGCTGAAATTGAGGCAAGCATGAGGCACGTGACTCCATGAAAGCATTTGGAAGGAGCATCTGATCTAATCACGGCATCTGGGAATGCTTCCTCAAGGAAGAGCAATTGGCCGTGGTCCTGGAGCATGAATACAGAGTTAGTACCTGTATGGCTAGAAGACCCTGAAAGCATGAGAGGACTTGTAGAACCTGGGCAAGCAGCGGTGAATGGAAAGCCCTGTGGGACGATGGGAGAGCCTGTGGGCCAGGGTAATACACTGTCCAAAGATGGCGCATGCATGTTGGCCCAGTGCAGTTTACCTTTACTCCTCAAGTATGGACCCTTAGCTCGAAAACGTGTGGGTGTGGAACTCAAGCTTTTACATATCCGGTTGTTTTAAACATAGCCCAAAGAAAATAGACTTTTAACCATTTAGAGCCTCTCTCTTTTGTATACCCTGCAAAACTGCGTAAGGCCTGCTAGTCATTTATAGGATGAATCTGGGACCTAAAAACACTCCCAAGTTGCTGTGCTCTCCACCCTGTGGCTGGGCAACATTGCCTGGATACGTGATTTCCCTCCCCACTCCTGGGGGTTCCCTTCTGGTCCTGGGTCCTCTGTTATGTCTGCCAGGCCTCCAGCTCTGAGGGACTCCCCTCCCACGTGGCCTGTCCAGTGCCACCCAAATAAAACTCTCTGTGTCCTGCTGCCACCCCCCTTCCCAGTCCTATCTCTTGCCTTAATCAGCCCTGAAATCCCTGGCGCTCACTGTGGTGGCCTTGGCCTTCAGCCTATGGCAGTGAGACACTATTGAAGAAGTGTTCCAAACAGGGTTGGACTTGATTTGAAATGTTACTTTGGTGGCTCTGTAGAGCATGGATTGCAGGGGAGCGAAAGCAGATCCTGGAATAGGAGGAGATGTTAGCTTGAACTAGAGTGGTGACTGGAAATGGAAGGAAGTAGAAAGCAAGACATATTTAGGAGCCAAGTGAAATAAGAAAGACTGAGAAAGACAAATACCAAATACTGTAGGCTGTCACTTATCAGCAGCATCTAAAAACCAAAATGAACAAAACAGAACCCAGATTCACAGATGCAGAAGACAGATTGGTAGTTGCCACAGGGGAGGAAGGATGGGGGGTGGATGGGTAAAAGGGATCAAGCAGTACAAACATGCATTATTATAAAATAAGTCCTAGGGATGTAATATAGTGCATGAGGAATATAGTCAAGATTATATTAACTTTGTATGGTGATGGATGGTAACTAGACTTAGCTGATCATTTTGCAATGTATGCAAAGGTCAGATCACTGTATTGTGCACCTGAAACCAATATAATATTGTAGGTCAGTTATACTTCAATTTAAAAAAGAAATGTTTAGGAAGTAGAAGTGATACAACCAACAGACCACAAGTCAATCAAAAGTGAATCACTGAACATCTACCATGTGATGGACAGTGACTATGAACCGGCGTCTGTGTATGTGAAAGAGAGGGAGAGATTGAGGGAGACAAACAAGCATCCCAGAAAATTCGTTGAGCTTACAAGGCCATGTAAATAACTCTGACTTCGTTTATATGTGCTTTTTAGTGGAGACGAAACTCAACATCATAAAACCGGCATGGCATTGTTAAGAGTGTCATTGTGGCTGAGAGAAAATGATTTCCCAGATGGGGTACGGTGAGATTGTAACTCTCAGAAAGAAAAGACTTACCCAAATGTATGTAATCAGCTGTGTCATTTTGAAACCTACATCAAATTTTTTTGTCCTATGGCAGTATAAAAAAAAATCTTAAAATTTTTACCGAGATGAAGAATTAATTAAATTGTTACTTCACTGCCTCATATTTAAACAATGCTATGTCCATGGCTTAAGTGCCAAATACGTTACTGGTTGTAATGATAGGAATCACAAAAAGAAGAGACTTACTTTGACCTTGCTGAAAGGAAGAGGTAAAATTTAATTGGGACGGTATTATTCAGGATTCTCTAATGAAAGCAAAGCAATAGGATATATATAGATGTATGTATATGAGGAGATTTATTATAGGCATTGGCTCTAAAGGTTATGGAAACTGAGAAGCCCCACGATATGCTGTATGTAAACTGGAAACCCAGGAAAGTAGATGCGGAAGGCCTTAGGCAGGGCGGGATACTGGTATAAGTCTCAGAGTCCGAGGCTGGAGAACCAGGAGCTCTCATGTCCCAATGCAGAAAAAGATAGGTGTCCAAGCTAAAGAAGAGAGGGAGAGAATTTATTTTTCCTTTTTTTGTTCTATTTGGGTCTGGATGGATTGGATGATGTTCCCTTACACTGGTCACTCCTGCTACTAAATCAAATGCTCATCTCTTCCAGAAACATCCTCAGGGACACACCCACAAATTATGTTTTACCAGCTATCTGGGTATCCCTTAGGCAGGTCAAATTGACATATAAAATTAACTGTCAGGGGGACATCGACTGATGGGTAGCATTTGACAAACAGCCATGAAAGAAGAAGGCATTTGGGGTGGGATTAAATTCATAAGCACAGTAGTACATGTGGAGGGTACTACAGAAAGGGTTCAATTAAGAATTTGTGGGACATAATATTGAACAAATAGGGTGGGGTTATATTTTTGATGGGCCTTGAAAAACCTTGGCTTTATGTGGCAGGAAGTAGGTCATCATCCTAGGTTCTTGGCAGTCAAGTGACAAGACGAAAGCATTGTTTTAGATGGATCAAGCACTGGAATCAAGATTGAGTAGAGAGGAGATCATTAAAGGCGGGGGGGTGGGGTGGATAGCCAGGGGGCTGATTTAGATACTGAAGCACGAGATGCCAATGGCCAATATGAGGTTAAGTGGAGAGAAGAAGGGTGAATGAGGTCATCAGAGAAGAAACAACATTAAACAGAAACATTAAAAAACTTAAAAAAAAAAAACAACAAAACTTGACTCCCGCTACTTAGAATTTCCAATAAAAAGGGTTTCAAGAAGACAAGCCATTGAAACTCTTGCCTGAAATCATGTGTCTTTTAAGATACTTCTGGCAGCAGGTCATATAAAATCCTGAATCGGGTGGGAAAGCCATCATTTCCCCTAAGTTCCAACCCAGAAAAGCTTTATGACTGAGAAAGTGGGATGTTCACATGATCATCAGGGTTCCCAGGTTCTCTCCATCTTTTGTTATCTCTGCTGTCCTCATTCTACCAGGGAGCTCCATTATGGAAGCGAGGCAGCTCCTGGAGTAACAAGAGTCAAAGCCTCATTATGACGCCCAGAGGCACACAGTGGGGCTCTTTCTAACCATGTGTGTCTCCTCCTGGATGAGACACAACTAACTGTCAGAAGCCCCCTGGCAGATTTACCCACTCTCTCATTCCAGAGTTGCTTTCTGTACTCATGCCCTGAAGAGAAAGGAAAAGGGCCATGGACTAGGCAGGTTACTTCCTCAGACAGGGGCTGATGTCTTCCTTCAATATATGGCCACTGCAATGCTTGGTAATCTTCATAAGAATCCGCAGGAATTGAGGGGTGATGGAAAAATTGAGAGTAACTACTCAGATTGTCTGAATTAATGAGGTAGTTGGCAATCTTGCTCATTAAGTCCAGTGTTCCAGTGTTTCTCAACTCTGGCCAGAGGTTACCTCTGGTCAGCTTACCAGAGGTAAGCTGGTAAACATTACCAATATTTACCAATTGGCTTTCAGGAGGGTAGGGTGCGGGGAGACCTGATCTGTAGCATATGCCAATTTCTGTGGTTTAGAAATGTTCCCACCACAACAGATTTCAAGCTACTAATGACAGTTTAACAACCAGCTTACAAAATTCCTGAAAATTTACCTGCTGGTTCTTTTGCGTTGGAAAGAGCCAGAGCTATCCGGGAGTCATGTGAGATGCTAAAATACAATACTTATACTTGGGTTCCATCTTTAAATATTCTGATTTAATTGGTCCTAGACAGGGCCCTCTTTTGCCTGTCCTCCTCTCTCCCTTCTTCCCTCCCTTTCTTTTTCAATTTTCCCAAGTATTTCTGATGTGCATCCAGGGAAGGGAACCAGTTAGCTAAAGCTAACTTCATAAACTTGATCTTGCATTAGAATTACAGGAGGGCTTGTTAAACACCACCGCCTGGGCCACACCCGCAAAGGTTCAGATTTAATCCTTTCTGGGTGGGGTCTGTAATTTGCAATTTTTTTTTTACAAGTTCCCAGGTGATGCTGATGCTGTTGGTCCAGGCGGGCACCGTCTCTTGAGTCTCAGGGGGCCAAACTTTGGCTGCATTTACTGTGGTTTTAAATACAGTTTTTTTGGTCAGGGTAGACAGTCAGATTTGGGCAATGAATTCTGTTATTTCTCATCTTGGTCATAGGTAAGAATCCTAACTGAGAAAGTGCCTCTATTTCAAACTGAACCGCCTTCCTCCTCCCCCATCGCCTCTGTAGTCTTTCAAATGCTTACTTTGGCCACTAGGGGGACTAAGGGAAAGAGAGTGATTGGATCAGTTCAATCCACGAGTACCTCTGTGTGGAACAAAGGGGACCCAAGGGCAAGCACACAGCTGCCTGAGTAGGAGTGAACTTCAGCATGGCTCTAAAGGGAACTGGGAAATGTTTTCCATTTCTTTTACTATAGGATCCCTCGTATTTTCTGTTAATATGAAAGGCTTTCTTTGGGTACATGACTCGTTTTGGGGGGTTCCTATTTAGAACATTTCTGGTGAAGAGTAATTTCAACTCCCCACTCCCCCCTTTGAGCTGTTTTTCCTCCAGGAGTCTCCCAAATGCAGATCTAGCCATTTTTTTCCCTGACCTCTAGACTCTTATGCAAGGAGACTGCATTTAGAGCTGGTCAGTCTTCATTTTATACACATTGAATTAAAGACGCAGCTTAATACATTCAGGGCATGCACACCTGTGTTCTGTAGGCTTGATCAGCTGGTGTGTTTGCTCCTTATTACAGTTCTTGGACTTCTTGAGAGATTGGCTTCCTCTCTTTGTGCCCCCAGGACAGTAGAGATTAGCAAGGGTCACTGCTCCTCAGCTGACTTTCGGGGAACAGAGGTGTTTCCTCTTAAGGTTGCAGTGAGGTTGAGGCAAATATTTTCTTTGCAAAGAAAGCACTTTGAGGTCTTCTTTTTAAAAAGATGAATAATTTTCAATTTGTATATTCTTAATGGGTCAGCACAGTTCAAAGTCAGCAGCGCTTTTGAAATGAACTTGAAAAAAGCCGCTGTGCTTTTAGATATTACAGATATTTTTAAAATGACAGGCCTTAACTTCTTCCTGAAAAAAATTAGAAAATACTTTAAAATACTTTAAACATACTCTAGTTGTTTGCTTATCTTATTTCCTTCTAAATCCCAATGATTGGGAGTTTTTAAAACTTAAAAAATGGTAAAATGTGAAATGACTGACATCTTTTTCTTTTTTTACAGCAAGAGGTTTAACAAATGTTTTTGAAGAGTTTTGCTCTTTGATATACTGGGAACTCGATTTGGAAAATAAGAATTTGTAATTCTTACATATTAATAATTTAGAAATATAGGATTCCTGGACATTCCTACTTGATCTATTACAACTTCTCCTCCAGCTATATGTTTACTTTGAACTTAGGTAACACAGTTTACTGTTACATTTATATTATCAAGTGCTAATGTGTGAAAGGCTTCTATTGTACTTTTACTACTCATTTGATTATGTGGTATCTTATTTAATATTCTTTCATAGACTTGAGGGTATTTAGACATCAGGAGGTCAAGTATTATGTTAAAAGCTTAGGCCAGTCTTTTTATATGTCTGTAATAAAGAATATATTCATTTCACTTATATTACCACATGGCTCTCATAAAAGGTCAGTTTCAACTGAATATAAAATAGATTACAAATGGCAAATCTTATGTCATCAACAACAAAATTATTATGGATAATCCCTTTTCAATTACTATCTTCCCCTCTTTTAAAAAAAAAGCAATTTCAGGATTTCTTAAAATCAGAGATCCGCATGATGTGTTTTGTACAGTAGACATAAAAATTATATAAATCCATTTTTTTTTATCTTTAGTCTAGGAAATATGTATAGAGTAATCACACTGAAACTCCAGTTGAAACAGTAGCAAGTCAGGTACATCAGAGATTTGCAACAAAAAAACCCATAGAATTATAGTTTTTCATTTTGTTGTTATATTAATTTAACAAATTAATTTTGAATCGATTTCTCAGCCTGGGTTATTGATGTAAAGATAAGTAATATTATGGGAAGTTCCATGCATAAATGTAAGCTGATTGCTATGATTTAAGAGTGGCAGTTTATTCTTATCTAGAATTTGCTCAGGAAATTATAGAAAGGTTTTTGGTTTAACAAAGGGTGGAGTGTATATAAAAATGTAGGTTGCAATGATCTTAATTCTAGGTGGTAACTAAGGTTGCATTTTATAACTAGCATGGCAAATTCCTGTAGCTGAAAAGCCAGTAATGCACTTCAAAGTGAATTTTAACCTTTCTAGCCACGAGTTTGTAAAGTACAACTCTTGACAAACCATGGTTTTACCTCCGAAATATTTATTTTCAAAAGTTATGACCTTGTATTTGAAAAAAAGTTTATAAACGCTCTATGTTCTGAAAGGCTTGGAAACAGTATTATTCGGAAAAAATAAGCCTCGCTCCCAACTACTATAATCAGGAAAAAGAGAAAGATGGAATACAAATCAGCCAGAGCAGGCTTTTCTCCATTGCACATTTCCTAAAGCCATCTTCATTCAAGGTGACGGTTCCGATTTTAACCTAATTAAGCATCAGAGACAGTCAGGGTCCTAAGAGAAGAGCCTGAAGGTTCCTGGAAGTCCTGTGCTGCTCCTTCCTTCCCTCCCAGGCATGGCCAGGGAGCCGCTGTCCGGGGACTTCTGGAAGGTTCCGGGGATGCCCAGAAGGAGGCTCTGCTGTGTAGCACCAGCCCGGAGGTGTGCCACCTTAAGCCACATTTCAACCCGGTTACCGTGGAATTGATTTTCACGGCTCATGACAGAAGCTGTTTTCAGCCCTTGAAAAGGAAGTAGCTGGAGCTGATACTCCTAACACAAACAGCAAATTGCTCCGTGGCTTTCATAGCCTTCGAGGTCTGTTACCTTAAGGTACTAATGGCCTTTTAACAGTGTTTCCAGCTGAGCAGCAGATGTAAAGGATACCGAACATTGAAAGCAGTGTTCTTTTTTTTTTCTCCTCCCCGAAAGAATCATTTTTTACAGATATTGTACTAACACCATGTCCTAGGACCTATTCAATGGCATGTTAGATTTCAAAAACTGAACCAAACCTCAGATAAAGTATTGTCAGCGCCGCTCTGGGCTGTGTGTTCTGTGTTACCAACGCCCATTAGGCACTGAGATCCTATCACCAGGAGTAGGGGCCCATTTGGTAGTATCTCATCAGGGAAAAGAATAATGAATGAAACCCCACGAAGCCTCTAACACTCTTACACCACGTTAAGTCATTCCATTTTTATCCTAAACCTTGCAGTGTGTTTCTGAAAACAATGCGTTTAGCTTTAGGAATTCTATCCAGGCTACCTTTGGCTTCCCTTTCTATTGTGTTGAGTGCTAGTTTTGTCCTTCTGTTGGTCAGGGCCTGAGATGTTTCCTGAATGGGGAGCTATGCCCTCCCTACACTGTGAACTTGGAGGCTTTTAAGCTTTGGTCTGTGGAAGGTTAGTATTCCTGTCTTGTGAACTTTTGGGGAAAAAGTCAAACATAACTGAAGATCACTTGTCGAACTGGACATTTTTCCATTTTAAAACCTTGGAGACATAGTACGCCTTTTGATTTCACTAAGGTCCAAGCAGCGCTTGGTATTTCCACTTTCCAGTGGTAACTACACAAGGTAAGAGAAAAACAGCCATGCCAGCGAACCGTCATCCCTCACTCCAGGAACTGGCCTGTTTTACAAGCTTCTGGAGGGATATTTAGGAAGCAGGTGAGCTGCTACCATTTTCTTCTCCCAAAGTGGAAAATATACGGACGTTGAAACTGATCTGAATAGGCAACGTGGATAGACATGCGGTTTCTTTCCTTCTTGTTTTCTTCCTCTTCTTCCTCCTGGTCCCTCTCTTCTTCCTCCTGGTCCCTCTCTTTGGTTGAGCAGAGGCTGGCTTTGGCTCCTGGCTCTGTTACTTCGCCTTTGCGAACCTGTTTGTGCCTCCGTTCTTTTGTCTGTGAACAGGGATAACAGTAGTCCCTACCAGTCATCATTGTGTTGTATTAAATGAATAAACCTTTAAAAAGCTCTTAGAATAGTGGCTGGCTTCCGATGAAGGCTGTTTACAACTTTGAAGCCAGTCAATCTCTTGATGAGAGTAGGGAGTAACAAGGGGAGAATGGGGAAGAGTGAGTTTCCTGGGGCTCCTCTAGGCTCCTGGGCTTAGCTCACCTGCTCTGCCAATGTCCAGGGTTGGTGGAACTTTTGATTTGCTCTAGTGCAACTTGGGAAGGAACTGGTAGGCTCCTTTCCCGGAGTACTCACCCTGACCGTGGTCTTTTTGGATCTTTAGGTCTCGTGAATCAGTGGCTCGTTCTTCGCCTGGCCTCTGGTCCCCCTGTAGTTTTGATCACTGGCTGTGGTAGGAGCATAATAAGCCTTCTGGTCTACAACTCAACTGCATTCTGAGACCACCCAGGAGCACTCTGAGACCCCTGGGCCAGACTTGTGTCCCCTTGGTGTGGGGGTAGCCCTCTCTCTGAACATCTTTGCCTCCGAGTTTAAGGTCATTGTCAGAAGCCCACTGGGCAATCTTTTTACAGATTCCTAAACAGATTTTTGGGAACCTCTTTGACTTTCCTGTATTGATGGGATGCTCAGAGATGAGAAACTGGGAAATGTGGAGGATCTTCCTGTACCTCCCTCCTTTATACAGACTGTTGGGGGCAGGGATGGGTTTACCATCTTTTGTCTTCCTGGCTGGACCTCAAACCCCTCATGCAGGATTGGAGACTTGTCTCTTAAAGAGGTGAGGTAACGGACACCCATGGCCTTGGAGGGGGAAGTCTGTAAGACAATAAATTAAGGGGCAAACAAAACTGAATCAGTGAAAGATTTGCAGAGTATTATTCTCATTACCTACGCAGTGTGGAGACTTCTGAAGAGTCTCTCAAATGTCAAGTGAACTGGGAATAACATAGATTCTTTGTTTATGTGGGAATTTTTAGGCTTTCTGGCAGATGGTTTCATTTGGAGCGAGAGGACCTAATTCCTTGTTTTGTGCTTACAAGTTGGTTATTTTGAAGTTCTCTTTACGCCCTTGAACCTCAGTTTTCTCCTCTATATAAAAGGGCCTGGCTAATGATACTGTTCTTTGTGAGGTTTACATGGCGTAATGTGTGTGAACAGCCTGACAGAAGTCTCCAGTAAACGTTAGCTCCTCCTTCTCCCAATTCCCTCCTGACACATGTATTGTGATGAGAAGTCTTCCTATTTCTTATTCAGGAGAGGAGGGAAACCTAGTAGGCTGTAATCCCCACTGTAAGACTTAGTCATTTTTAATTTCCTTTTATGATAAGCTTCTAAGAGAGAAGCTCTCATAGAACGTTAGAAGGTGATCTTGAAATGCTGTTAAATGTCACATAGCAAATCTTTTAAAAACATTCTCTTTCTTTTCTCTTTGGTCTTCTTGGAACTGACTGTGAAACTTCCCTTTCATGCTATTCTCACAGGTTTCTGTTGTGCGTTCTGTCCTCAGAATGGTATATCTGATGGATGGCTTTGATTGTTTCGCTTTGCCAAAGCAGAGGTTCTCAGACTTGAGTGTACATCAGAATTACCCAGAAGGCTCGTTCAAACATGGGCTGCCGGGTCCCCTTCTGGGAGTTTCTGAACTGGTCCATCTGAGATGGGGCCCGTGGCCAGGTGATGCTGACGCGAAAGGCTTTGAGGCCACACTTGAGAACCGCTGGATTCCGGTTTAAGCCTTCAACTCTCAAAAGTCAATTTAGTTCTCCAGTGACCTGAGAATAAATACCCACCATCTTGGTTTGACATTCAAGAACTGAAACTGTCTTACTTAGTTCTAAGAGCCCTTCTAGAAATCTCTGTCTCATAAAGCCTTTTTCACTCAACTTAATCTTCTTTCTGTGTCTCATTTCATTTGCTAATACTCATAACAATGCTTGCTCTGTCCTTTCCAGTTTTCTCTACCAACTAAAATGCAGTTTAGCTCAAATTACTCTTAATTAATTTGTCCTAAGTTACCCAGTCCCTATTTTCCCCTTCTTGCCTTGCTTGTGTAGTGTTTGCCTCTTTGTTTGGTAATTAACCAAATTCTGCCTTCTCCTGACTCTGAAACTGTTATCTTGTGTCCTTTAAAATGAGTCACTTAACTTTTGTTCCCCAAATTTGCCTATGTGCTATGTGGTAGCTCAGGGCACTTGTACTTTCCAGAGCTCAGTATTTGAACATAGTAGGTATTGAATAAATAACTAACTGCTCCTTGATGGAAATATAAAAAGACTTTTTTTGTTTGTTTGTTTGGCCAGGCTTTACCTAAAGACAACTTTAAGTAAGATCAAAATTAAATGGTGTAATATAAAGACACTCTTAAATTTTCTTGGGAAGAGTGTGGCTGATAAGTTATATTAGCTGAAGTCAGTGGAAATCACTTTGTGGAAGTATAGACCAGAGTTTATTGTGTGGAACATGCATTTTGTTGCTTTCACTTTATTTTAAAGCACATCATTTCTCTCAATGAGGCACCTACTGTATATAGCTATATGTCTATCAAAATGTTTTTTCAAAATGTGGCATATTTTAGCTATCACTGACAGCAATTTTCAAATGCCTGAAAAGATTAGAGAAGCTAAATGTAAAGAGTACTATAAATTGCAGTGACATTTCCTGGGAGATAAAGAAATTGATAGAGAGGAAAGTTAGTTTAAAAAGTCAGGCCTAGGGATAAAGCAATCAAATTGTACCACCTTTGGAATGATCTATTTACGATGGAGGCTTTGAATAATAAATTGTGCCACAGGAAAGCTCATAGGAACCACTTGTAATTTTCTGAATTCCATTTTAAGCTGCTACCTACCTAGGCTGTCTTACTTATTATATCAGTTCGGGTCAGTGAAAATTTATTTTTAATTAGTTGGCTGAAGAACAGCACCCACAATTTCCCTGCCCTTGAGGCACACATAGAGTTGTGAAGACAGATACATAGATAATTAGTTTCTATATGATGTGGGGAGTGATGTGACAAAGACTCTGTGGGCCTAGAAGAAAGCAGGTAGAGGCTGAGAGCAGGTAAAGGTAATCCTCTGGAGGACCAGGGGGAGAGGCAGTGAGGGCTCTCAATCGGGGAGCAGGAAGTGCCTTTTTCGACACTGCAATAATCTATTTCTTATATAGGATTAATTGTTCTTCCTTGTAAGTGGATGAACTCTGACTATATAGTAAGTAGGGAGAGTTAAACTCCTCTACCCTTCTACCATGAATTAGAAGATCATGCCCTATGAACTGTCTAAGAAATGGGCGACTCTGGTTTTGCAAAATGTTATCAGTTGATCTTTGTTTAAGCAAATAGAACATGCGTCTGTCCTTGGAAAATTGTATATAAATTCCCAAGCATGATATTTAACTCTGCATTATTTTAACTCCCATGTTTTAATGAAATTTCCAGAGAAACATTAGGAAAATAGGTACATTAATCACACAATAATCCCTGCTAAAGGGATAATTTCAAGTTGTGACAACCCTACTATTTCATATACAGACATTCCTTTGCAGACATTAGCATATGATTGTGCTGTATATTTTGAAAAGTCATAGACATCATAGCAACCTAATAAAGCAGTTATAATATGTGTAAATCAGCAGACAAATATTTTGATGGTCAAAGATGACATTTGCCAGAGGGGGCTAAAAAGAACAGTGTGGTATGAATCCCTTTTACTGACTTTCTTATACAGATGGTGCAAGAGGTGGTTCTAGCTGGAGGAAAGATGGAACCAAGTTAGGTTTTCTTATATATTTGTGCATTGCAGTGATTTGACTGGGTTTATTTTTTTAGTTTATTTTCTATCAGGTTTGAAACTGTGAATATTTAAACTCCTGTGCTGTTGTAGTTTGCATATGAAGATGTTTTAAGCAAGTTCTGACATGATAAAAAAAAAAATAGAGAGGATGCCCAGATGATAACAAGCAGAAAAATTCCTCCTTTACATAAAAGCCTCCATTCTCATTTGTAAAGCAAAATGTTCTCTCTTAAAAGTGTAACAGCTGCAAAAAAAAAAAAAAAAAAAAAAAAAGGCAGGAAGACAGAACACACTCATCTAAGTTGTAAAATATGGTTTGGGAGCTCAACAGGGATTTTGCTGTTCCTGAGAAAAAAATCAAAATCTAATTTTAAAATGAAGGTATTTAAAAGCACAGTCCTATGTATGGGGCTGGTGAGCGGCCAGGATGCGGCCACTTGGCTGTTTGTGCTGGAGCCCAGGTGGGCCACCTTGCACTTGGGCCACGCTATCCTGTGCTTCTGATCGGATGTGTTAGCAAGCTCCTATCTCTTCCGAATGCAACAGTGGCTGAAATAAGAGAATTCCAGAAATAGTTTTAACACAAAAGCAATTTTGGTTTTCATAAAGGTGATTTGTTCAACTGAATATTTCTTTCTAAAAACAAGATTGAAAGATTTTTTTTTTTCTTTCCCCACATGGATTTGAAGCTCTGAACTTGTGTGTTTCTTTAGGTGTTAAACATATTGATCTTTAGGGATACATTGATCTTTTCCTAATCGTTGTAGCATTGAGGGGGCTGTTTGTTTTCTGAATAGTGTACCTGATCTCTGAATGAAAGGTGTAACAGTCTGTCAGAGACCTTGAATGGTGAGTCTTGGGATTTCATTTCTCAGACAGAGCACTGATTTTCTGACCTGGAAAATAGAAGCCTCTATACCTAATGTATAGTATTGAGATTGAGGAGTATGGTGTGTGTGTGTGAGTGTGTGTGTGTGAGACAGAGAGAGAGAGAGTGAAAGAGAGAATTCATTATTAACCACAATAAGTAATAAAATTTTGTTAAAGACTAATAGTAAGCCTAATTAGCTAAAGTGTTAACTTCAGCTGTTAACAGACAAACTTAGTTTTCTTTCTCTAAAGGAAGTTTCTCTATTTCATTTGGAAAAATGAGATAGACACTAATGATGCTACGATTTAAAGATGCTTTTCTGCAGACAAGAGAGGTCATTTTTTTTTTCTTAAGAAGGAATGCATTTAGAAGGAGTAATTCCTCCCTTCTCTGATCTCTTGCAATTTTATTTAAACATTTTGGTACAGTAGTCACTTTCTAACTTTTTTATGAATATAAAATACATTTGACATATTTGATGATTTATCTGACATATTTGATTAGTCTCCTGTAAGTCTGTAAGATCCTAGAAATTAGGGCCAGGTCTGCTTTATCCTTGGATAGCCCTTAGCTCCTGGCATATAAGAACATATATTGAGGGTACCAAATAATGACGATGGCATAGGCTTTCATTTGATTCCTAGAAAACAACCTCTTATGTAGCTGTTGACCAAGTCATGTATATTTTCTGTTATGAAAGGCATTCTGTGTACTACTACTCATGTGCTTTCAGTCATTATTTTGTTACTTTTCATTTCTACAGATTTTTCTTGAGCACAAATGAGGTCAGAGTACCTGGCCCTCAATGAGTTTATACTCTAGGAGGGAACACAGTACACGATGTTGTGTAAGGTATATCCTGTGGAGACCAATGTTTGAGATACTCTCTACCATGCAAGTTAGTAAACTAGACATAACATTTTTATCTAGAACTGGCCCTGCTGAACATTGTATATTGTTATTCCAACCCTAATTTTTGGGGAGAGAAAGAGAGACCATTTTTGCATTTTACTTGTCCTTTTGCTTCTGGAAAAAAAAATCAATATTGTAGAGCCATAATTTTATAGTGGGTGAAATAGTCTTATTCACTGATATTTTTGAAAGGATAAAGTAGGTAATCTCTCTGTTCTCTTGCTATAACAAAAATATCAAATGATTGACCTTTCTATGTAGTTGAAGATGGCCTTTTAATCAAATGAAAAGGAATCAAGATAAAGCATTGGAGTTATTAAAAATGGGCTTTATGTTATACCACTGAGTATATATATTTGCATATAACATTTGTTAAGCTCTCTCTATATTCCATGTACTATTTTAAACTCTTTACTTGTAAGATGTCACATAATCCTTACAGCATCTTTTTTGTCATAGGTAGTGTCATTCATATTTTACAGATGGGAAAACAGAGACAGAGAAAGTGCAATTAACTTGTCTAAGGATACAGACAGGTTAAGCAGATGAGCCAGGAAGATTCCATAGCTCATGGCCTTTACTACTATCTACGTGAATCATATGGTTTTCTTTTTCACATATGCGAAATAGCTGTTTCTAGAATTATACTAATGTACTCAAGTTAATTGGGTTGTGCAACTTTTTATTCAATTCTTTCCAGATATTATGCCTCACTTAATGTTTCGTTGTTTGAGAAGGTAAAGAAGTAGCAAACGTGATTCCACCATTCAGATTCTCTAGAATCTTTCAGTAAGAAAAAGTGATAACTTATTGCTTCAAAGTGTATACTTTGAAATCATAACATATATAATTCAGTATTGTTCCATTATATTATTCTAGGTGTTTGACATCTTACCTTACCGACTTTGGAGAGGTCTTCAACCTTACCGACTTTGGAGAGGTCTTCCTTTTGAGTCTAATGGGAGGCAGAGCTTGCCTCTATTATATGAACTGAAGATATGAAGATATTATATGAACTGAAGATATCAGGTGCTTGCTTTCCCAGACTCCTTTGTGGTAGGGCTGGGGTCACACAACGTAGGATGCATCCGTGAGATTGGTCTGCCCTGTTCTTGCAATAGGAGCTTGTCACACAAAGAAGCAGGGACAGTGGAGAATTTATTCTGGGGAAAAATCAAAGAAAAGATTTAAGATTTATTTTATTACAGATTTGCCCAAACTAGCTTTTGAGGTCTTCGCACCGTTTCTTATGGTGCCGCTGGGGTTATGAAACCAGTGTTGGATAACCCACAGGCAGACCAAGACTATGTTTAGGCCACTTTTGAATTGGGGCATCAAAAAGTAGTTTTGGAAAAATAATAATTCAAGCACTGTAGCAGTCATCATGATAGGAGTCAGAATTTGTGTTTCTTTCCACTTTCTTTGTAGTTCAATATTGATTTAACTTGGAGTTATATCTTACGGTGGGTGGGTAGGTGGGGACACATCATTTCCTTTTTCATGTTCAAGGTCAGACATCTATCTCTACTCCTTTTGAAATGCAAAGAAAACTCCTTCACTAATAGAAATTTTTCCAGAAGGAAAGTAAAGGCTCTTATACCTTGCAGATCTAAAGACCAAGATGTATTACCAAGTCTTCTGTTTTCCTTTTGAAGCTTACTGATTATTAAGCATGTATTGTCCTTTCTGTAAAGTCAGTCCCAAGGCGTGTGGGCGTTAGGGAGAAGGGAATTTGAGGAGCATGGCTCAGGTAGCAGGAAGGAGGGAAAAGAAGGGTAATTGCAAGATGACCCTTTATGACAGAAAACATTGAGGTATCCAAAGCATATATTCTAGTTCAGAAAACTGCCCATCTTGTAGGTTTTCCCAGGCTTCCCATTTCCTAAGAATTAGATTTCTTAGCAATTAATTTCTAAGAGTGATAGAGCATTTGAGATGGTTTGACAAGGCCAGTGCTTTGTACTAGTAATTTTTTTATGGAATGGTTGCAAAACAGCTGTTTAGATGCATTGACTATGAATGTGGCTTTTCAAAAACATTCTAAGATATAAGAAGGATCCAGTATATAAATGCCACTTCTAGTTAAATACATTTTGTAATTTCTTTGGGGGGTGGGGTGGAAGAGTTTCCTTGTTTCTAGGGAAATTGAGTATAAATCCACCACTCCAGGATTCTCTGAGGAATGTGGTTGCTGTTTGAAGATTTTAAGCCCCTTCAGGGCGAGTTTTATGCAATTTCAGTTGTTTCTTGTGTACTTTGCCCAAGGTTGGACACACAGATAAGCCGCTTAACTGACTATCCGTTCATTTTTGAGGTGTCAACCTGGGGTTTAGTGGAAAATATTGAGGATAGGCAAGTTGAAATGGAAAAGAAGATTAATAAAGATGAAGTAACTTTGATATTTCTGGCTTCATTCATGTTTACCTTCTTTTTTTCTATCTATCATCTATCTATCTATTTATCTATGTATTTTCTATCTACACAACACCACACGCATATTACGTAGATTATATATTTTTTAATGTGGAGCTGTGAGAGCGCTCAGGTGGGGAGTCAGTATACATAAATCCTGACATTAGAATCTAACATATTATATGTTATAGTATATTATGACTCCTTGTAACTATTTCTTTTTTTTTTTTAAGATTTTATTTATTTATTTGACAGAGAGCGGAGAGATCACAAGTAGGCAGAGAGGCAGGCAGAGAGAGAAAGGGAAGCAGGCTCCCCACTGAGCAGAGAGCCCGATGCGGGGCTCGATCCCAGGACCCTGAGACCATGACCTGAGCCGAAGGCAGAGGCTTTAACCCACTGAGCCACTCAGGCGCCTCCTCCTTGTAATTATTTCTTGACTTCTAGATATTTCCTCCAGCCAAAAATAACCCTTACCTTTCTCAGGCCCAGATTATAGAGCTTTGTCGTGACAGCGACTGTGGGGTAACTGGCTTCAGACGTTAGCTCAGCAGAGGAAAGGAGGGAGGGTTCCAGAAGAAGAATGAGTGGGAGAGAGCAATTTAAAAAATGGGTGGAAATGTAGATGCTCTCATGCTGGGTTATATTTAAAGCTACTTGTGAAAAGCAATGTGGTGAGGACTTAAAGTCCTTTAAAACTTGAACAATTGACATATCGTGACCCGTCCCTCCAGATGTTTTTAGTTTCCCAAAATTTGTGTGTTGGTGCTACAGAAATATTTAATGACACAAAAGGGTTGGCCTCTTCAGAGGCCACTGTTCTTACAGGCATTTGTGATCCTTCTGTTGATGTTTTATATACATACAAATATTTATAGATGTTATATGTATTTACTCAAATGGTAACACATTGTATACATTTTTTATCCAGATAATTTTGCCACCTAACGACCATCTGGACACTTGTTTCATTTCAGCACCGAAGGTCTCGGCCCTTCGGCCTCCCCACCCCAAGGCTGTATTTTATTCGACTGAACAGCTTTGCCAAACCTTATTTACCCGGTGGCCTATTAACAGACATCTAGGTTGTTTCATTTTTGCTATTAGGAACTGTATTGTCATGGATGTTGTTACATGAACACCTTTTCATGTAAGTGGGACTTATCTCTAAAAGAAATTCTTGGAAGTGGAGTTTCTGGGGGAAAGTCCCAGGCATTGAATGTTTTGTTTTGATCGACATCGCTACGTTTCTCTGCACAGTAAATGTCCGGGTTACTGTTCCAGGAGCAGCAGAGAGCTCTCAGAGTTTTGAGGTTACACAATCCCAGAGGATGCTTTTCACGTGATAGGACATATGGATGGAGTTGTGCTTTCCCTGCAGTATTCCTGGCCTTGCTTGATGCCAGCTCATTGCTCTTATGTCATGGGGGCTCTTGGTTCAAGGTTATGGGCTCTTCAGCTTCGGGTGGAGTGGATGGATGGATGGACTTTTGGGGATTTACTTCAGGTGACTTTTCTCTTTAGGATTCTGCACCACTGCAGAAGAAAGTTGTGTGGATGAAAATAGGCCTATTAAATATGTGGGGTTGACGGCACACTGGAAGTGAAATGCTTTATCTCCCTGTATTCGGAATGGATTATGGGAGTCTCTATCCGGGTGAGCCCGGTACCCATCACCAACATGCATTCATATAAGAGGTTCATGCAGGATGATGAGAAGATCAGAGTATGAAATTTCTTAGAGGTCTGCTGTCTGAATTTTTAAATCTAGCTTGCTTAATTTTAGACACCAAACATATGGCCATAGTTAATTATATGCTTAAAGGCGATGCATTTCAGAAGGGTTGATGTTATTCTGTAGGGGACCTCTCCGAGGCAGTGATAATAAGTTATGTGGTTAGAAAAATAGGAGGTGTATGTAAAGTGCAATTCTGATCTTTTGAGAGAACTGCCATAAACTTTGGAGAAATTGATTTGTTATGAACTCTGTTTATGTTTACTTTTGTGTGTCTGATATGTAACACCATATCTGCATGTATATGGGTATGTATCTGTCTACAGACCTCTGAAATGTACTCACAGTGGTGTGGCTAGAGCCAGCTCATCCTGGGCCATTGGGCCAAATGTTCTATTTTTCAGACATTTGGTGATTCACATTAGTAGCTCCAGATCAGTCATGGTGGGAGTATTTATACCACAGAAATTGGCAAACACTAAAAATCAGGGCCTCATTTCCTAGAAAGCTCATTGTTAAACACTTACCAGTCCACCTCTGTACACGTGTATGTATAATCAATACACTCCGTCCAAAAATGAAGAAACCTGCAGAACTATTAAAAATCCATTTGTTTGTGGGTGCCTAGGTGGCTCAGTCAGATAAGCGTCCTACTTTTGGTTTTGGCTCAGGTCATGATCACAGGGTCGTGAGATCAAGCCCCGAAACTGGCTCGGAGATCAGCATCGAGTCTGCTTGAGATTCTCTCTCCCTCTGCCTCTGCCCCTCCTGCTTGTGCTCTCTCTTGCTCAAATATATAGATAAATCTTTAAGGAAAAAAAAGACCATTTGTTTGCAATGTTTGATTTTAACAAGCAGGGAAAAAGTAGAACTTAGTTCTGTGGTACTTTTGTCATCAAAGCCTTACTAATACTTTAAAGATTAATTTTCCTTTTTTTTTTTTAAGAACAAATACTGTATGTATGGACCATTATAGTTTCATTTTAATTTGTGTATAATTTCTGGTTATTTTTGAATAGTTTCATATCAAAAGAATCTTTTGCAAGTAATACATTATAGACATACGAACAGCATGGATTCATAGAGGTAGGTCTTGACCCTAAATAGCAAAAAATGTCGCCTAATTTTGAGCCTAGGAATCGGGAAAACTAGAAGTACTGCTGTGGAATTGAACACACACTAAAGTTAGAAGGATGGGTAGAGTTCTTAGTACTCATCATCCTCATTTATAAGAAAGAAAACTGGGAATTAATGCTATTAGGATTCATATGACTTAGAATTTGAATTGCCAGATTCAGCCTAGGCTGGGTTTAAGTGTGTTGAGTGTGAATGTAGAGATGGAGGTCAGCAAGGGCATGCATGTTGAGCAACATACAGAGGTTGTGTTCTTAATTTTTTCCCTTAACTATTGAAATAGGGAAGACTAACTTATCCAAGTCCAATATGGGTAATGCTAATAACTTGATCAGAGTTTAAGGAGAGTAAATGTCAGAGTTAAGGCACTGCTGGTAAATATCACTTAGGGAAGGCAGAAGTAATAGCCAGTTGTATATAGCCTTGTGGCGCTTGCCATTCTATAAGTAGTAAAATGTGATTTATTATTCTGTCCTCTGTCATGTGTTACTCAAGAGACACAGAGATGAAGACTTAGAAATCTTGCCTAGAAATGAACTGAGACCCTCATGGTTTCTGGATGTGAAAGAGATTCTAAACTGACTGTGACACCTTTTTTAGTTAATGACTTACTGATCTATGAAGAAAATAACTTGTAAAACCTAAATTAAGCAGAGTAATGATAGTTTACTAATAATGAAAGCCAGCTGTGCTAGTTTCTTTTAACAGCAATATTGCAGTATTAAAATGTCGAGGTTTATATGTTGGGCCTTTGGGAATGCAAAGATGATTTGTTTCGTAGGGGCCTGACGACTTCAAATTTGTGATGACCTATTTCATTCCAGTTTTCTTTTTTTTATTTTTTAAAAGATTTTATTTATTTATTAGACAGAGAGAGGAATCACAAGTAGGCAGAGAGGCAGGCAGAGAGAGAGGGGGAAGCAGGCTCCCCGCTGAGCAGAGAGCCTGATGTGGGGCTCAATCCCAGGACCCTGAGATCACGACCTGAGCTGAAGGCAGAGGCTTTAACCCACTGAGCCACCCAGGTGCCCCTCATTCCAGTTTTAATAATGAAAAATTTTAGGAATGTGGTTTTCTCTGAAATGGAGATTTAAGATTGCATAAATAGAGCTCTTCCAAGAAGAGAGAGAGGTCATTAAAGGCATTGCAGCTCCTACCTCGATCATTCATTTATTTGTAATTTTCAATAGACTTTTTCAGCAGAAGATTTTTTTAAAAGTCTTCTTATTCAAATAATTTCTGTACCCGATGTGGAGCTTGAACTCACAACCCTGAAATCAAGAGTCTCATGCTCTTCCCACTGAGTTAGCCTGGTGCCCTCCACAGAATTTTATCTGATAAGACTTCAGTTCTTCATAAAGTAATTCATGCCAGTTTTCCTCTTCTATCCTTTCATTCATTTTTTTTTTTAAAGATTTATTTATTTGAGAGAGAGAATGAGAGAGTGAGCGTGAGTGGGGGGAGTGGCAGAGGGCGAGAGAATCTCAAGCCGACTCCCTGCTGAGCACAGAGGCTGAGTTGAGTTTGATCTCAAGACCTTGAGATCATGACCTGAGCCTAAACCCAGAGTTGGATGCTCAACTGACTGAGCCACCCAGGTGCCCTTCTATCCTTTTATTATTATAGTTGTTTTGAAAAATCTCTTTATATATTTGAAGATTCATATGAAGTTAAGCTACTTTTTGCTTTTCCCAGCTAGAATTTCTGATTCCTATACTGCTGCCTTTGATCTTTTATTTCTAAATAATCTAATAAAAATGAAAGCACTCTGTGAATTGTGAAGAATGACATGCATGTGCAGTATTATTTTTGATCACTATACATTTTTTTCAAAGTCTAATTTTAGAATTTGAAGATTGAAACATTTTGAATGGTCTTTGGAATTTGGAGAAAGCCAATTGTCATTTAAACATTATCCATTGTTGATTGCCAAATGGACCTGGCCAAATTAATAGATTATTAGATTAACAGATTATTAGACTATACACCTAAATTTTCATCAGCTTGTAGGCACAAAGGGTTTTACCCACATTTAGGGATGGGAAAAAGTTTTTATGTAACAGATGAAAAAGAAAAAACAATAAACATACTTAGATTAGTAGACATGTGGACCTTGGGGAAGAATGTGTTTATAGCTCTCTCTGAAGAGATATGTGTTGATAAGCATGTTTTTGTACTTGTGGATAAGACTGGCTGGAATACTGTTTTACTTTATTCACTCAGTTTTTGTAACCTTAGTAACTAGCCCCTTAATTTAGATTGTATCCATTTTGACTTAAAAATAAGTGATCTATATTTGCCTAGTTTTCTCAGGGCTCATTTTTAGCATTTTATGTATCACAAAAGGTGTTTTAAAGTGGGTTATGTGCATTTCTATAGAGAAAAAGCATCCTGAGGACATTGTGGGGACAATCTATTTGTACATTGTTGCATATTCTTAGAGGATCCCTTGGACAGTGGGTCTGTAGTTCATGGAAGATGAACTCTCCAGTGTAATTTGCCCATGACTGATTCTCCCCATAGGAGCTGGATCAGAAGCTCTGCCAAGCTCATATGGACAATCTGCAAAGTAGAGTCTTGGATAATCTCCCTTTAGAATATTAAAGTCTCAATATCAGGGTGAGGAAACCTACAGGATGCCAGAAATTACTTGAGTTGCCTGAGGATGTAGCAATGAACAGGAAGGCAGGATTCTTGCCTGCAAGGAGGTGTGTAGTGGGAATGAGGTGGGTGAGTCCAGCATTTCTGGGGATATAAAGACCAGTTCTGAGTGAGGGAGCCAGGTAAATATTTTGTCAGGTCAGTACCACTTGATAGTGCCTTCAAGTCCATCTTATTTAGAAGCACATGAATATGAAGCTGCTTGGTGAGTTTGGTTAACTGAATCTAGTGGGGGGTATTTTCAAATGATGGTTGAATATTGGTTCAATAATGGTTGAATAACCAAAGGCTACTCCTTTGGTTCAAGCACTATAGCGTCTTCCTCTACTTCTAGAAAGAAGACATAATTGCTTATCATGGCCCACAGAGTCCTCACTGTCTGGCACGCTTTACTCCCTCCACGCTGACGGGAAGTCAGGCTCCCTCTCTGCTCTTCTGTGCCTGCTCCCCATTCAACAAATGACCCCCTGCCCCTGCGTCCTTTAGATTTTAGCTAAGGCTTGTGTCCTCGGGAAGCTTACCTTGAACTCTTTGCCAAACTCAGAGCCTCTTTCTTTCTTTCTCTTTTTTTTTTTGAGCCTCTTTCTTCCAACTTGTCTTTCTGGAGAGCACTTTTAAGAGTTGTCATTAATCAAACGTAGTTGAAACAAATAAGATAATGATTGTTAAATTTATAAAACACATAGGGTAACTTAATTCTTTATCAATTGAAAGAGAGAAATAGTGGGTTGAGGACAGGTTTGGAATTTCATATTTTTCTCTAGAGAGAAGATGTTTTTTGTTAGCAATATTTTATGAGGGATTGTGTACTTGAGTAATTGGAGGCATGTCACAAATTTGGAAATTATTTCATACATATTGACTTAGGATTCTATCAGTGAAAAGACAATAACATTAAACTTTGATTTAAGACAGACATATTAAGCCTATGCTTTTAGATATGGGTATCCACATGACATTTCTTTCTCATTCTATCAGTTGAAAATTTGAGTGTTGATTTCTACTTTTGTATTTATCAATGTAACGAATATGGATTATCATAAAAATGTCCCACTGACATTTTACCATCCTAGAGTACCTTCTAAATAAAGAAGTAAATTAAGGCTGTGTAATTCTGTTGTCATGTGTTCCTCATTTTAATTTTCCCTCCCGTGCTGCCTTCTGTTTCTTCTTTCTTTTCTTTTTCTCTGGTCACTGTTTTTTTCAATTAAGTAGTACACAAATACAAGTCCACTGTAGAGACGTATGCAGTGTGCCCATTCTGACACCACAGATATGACTAAGTGTTAAGAGTCCCCAAAGCCACTGTGACCTCATGCCTCTTTCCCTGAATTGATGTTTCCCACCAGAGGCTTTTGTGTTTACACCTGTGTACACACGTACACACACGTGCACATGCACTATTATCTGTATATTTTTATAGAAATGTAGATAATAGTTTATATTGTATCGAGGTATTAGGTAGTATGCACTGTAAAAGCAATGTGCTTTTTTTTTAACCTTTTTTAAAAGGAATTAAAAAATAATTTTACCTCTGTACACCCGGAATGTTTTTCCCTCCTCTTCTCTGTAGGTTGCTTTGCAAATCCAAAATACTTTCAAATTCTACTTAAAGTTCTCATTGAAGCCCTTGCAGAATCCCTTATCTAGAACCCCCTCTGCCTTTATCAGCTCAGTTTATTTTGTATCTTTCTCATAGCATTTTCACATTGGCATCCTTTTAAATTTATCTGTGTGTTTGTTGCCCTCAAAAGGAAGTAAAATCCCAGTGGACATTCCCATCAGTGTCTTATATAAATTTTAGGGTTTTAGAGAGTCAACACTAACACTGCCTTTCATTTGCTTTCATCGTTTGATACCAGAGGAGAAACAGTATGGAGAAAGCAGACGGAGATTAATGTGACAAACGGAGATTAAAGCTGATTGTAGATCTGCATTCTGATCTTAGGTTGAAAGGGCTTGCTGCCAAGACCTAGCAGAATTTAACAGACTTGCCCCAGTAGTTAATGGCACATCTGGAGAACTGGAGGCCTCTGCCATTTTTCCTCTGGGCAAGAAGCAGAACAGAAAGCAAATTCATTCGGGAGGAAAGTAAGGGTTTGTACTGCAAGCCCAACTCTTTGTCCATCATCCGTTAGTTCTGATGATAGTTCCTTCCTCCCTAGGTAGACATGCCTAGGGGGCCACAAGACGCTTGGGGTGTTATTCCAAAGAACTATCTCTAAAGGAACCTACCGTGTTTGGGGAAGAAAGTGGTACTCATCTGTAGACCTCGAATCTTTCTGCATTATCTCCCGTTTCATTCAGTTTTTACCTTAATTGAGCTCCTTAAAGTTGACTTAATGAGATCAAATCTATTTGTCTCCCTGTCTCACCTGCTGTCCCTAAGACGGTGAAAGTATTGCCTTAGAACTTGGAAAAATAACTTTCTCTTTCTGAAACAGCTAGGGCTTAAGGTAAAAGTATTCAGAAATCTTTAATATAAAAATTACAATCTAGGTAATCCCTAAAGCAATTGATGAATTGGAGGCTTAATGTGTGTCCAATAGAGCTTCGGAGTACAGGTGGGCCAGACTTAGGGTAGTTTGGCTAATGATTTTTTGACTTTATGATGCTATGAAAGTGATACGCATTCAGTACACTGAAACTGTATTTGGAATTTCGAGTTTTGCTCTTTTCCTGGGCTAGTGATAGGCGGTAGATCCTCTCTTGTGACGTGGGCATTGGCAGCTAGCCACAGCTGCTGGTAGACGTGCCATCACAAGGGGAAGTGACTGAGACACTGACAGCCACTCTGGTTTTCACTTTCAGTATTGTATTCAATACACTGCACAAGAGGGTCAGCACTTCATTATAATACAGGCTTGTGTTTATTATAACACAGTTTTGCAGTGTTCTGGCATGCGTAAGGTAGGCTAGGCTAACCTGTGATGTTCAATAGCTTAGGTGCACTAAATGCACTTTCAAATTACAGTATTTTCAGTTTATGATGGGTTTACTGGGATGTAACCCCATCATGGCGAGGAATATCTGTACACATGAATTCTTACACAAAGATCTGAAAATAAATGGCTGGAAATAGACCAACATAAGTGAGCAATATACCCGTGGTTAGAATTTCGAAGAAGACCAAATGAATGATTTAATATGTACTGTAGTCACTTTTTTCTTGAGCTTCAGCAGAGCTGTGGATCTTATTGTTAATATAGAAGTTAATTTTGCTTAGACGATCATATACTTCGGAAAGAACCATGAATGGGAGATCCCTGCCGTTTGGGTATTCTGAGTGATATTTTATTGTTAAAATGGGAACTAGTCTCATGCTGGTAGACAAGCAACTAATTTTCCTTACCCCAACTGTAAAAGTTTAGTGACCGTGGCTTTTCAGAATAAAAAACCAGGTCTTGCTGACTACCAGGGAAGACTAGTAATTAACTCTTTTAGTTACGTGTACTGAATGTAACTAATAAACATTAAGATATTTCCTCTTAAGTTTTACATATTCTGGAATCAAGTTTATTTTGTGCCAATGGGATTAGAGTTATTTATTTGACTATCAAGATAACTTTTTTTTACCGATGTTAATGAAACAATTATTTTAAATAAGCCATAGTTTTTTTATCTGCTAATAACTCCTCAGATAATAATTAGGTATACTGGATAATATAAACCCAGGCCACTTTGGGGTATTTTCTTTTTGAATTTGCAAATGTGACTAGTTCGATAATGTAATAATTATAGTTAAGCTATAATTTTAATGACAGTTTCTGGAACATTTAAGTTGCCTTTAAATGATACATTTGCCAAATGAATAAGATAAAAAAAAGTGAAAACTGGATGGGAATTTAATCATGATACATAAATTTATATTACTTTTGAAATTGCCTTTTAAAAAATTGAACAAAAGTCACTTCATTTGCAAAATTCAGCTAGTGAGACTATACCAAAATAAAAAGCTTTTTGCCTGGCCAAGCAATCCATCAACAAAACAAAAAGTCAGCGTACTGAATGGGAGATGATATTTGCAAATGATATATCTGATAAGGAGTCAATATCGAAAATATATAAAGAACTTATGCAACACAACACTAAAAAACAAACAATCTAGTTAAAAAATGGGCAGAGATCCTGAATATACATTTTTCCAAAGGAGACATACAGATGGCCAGTGGACACATGGAAAGATACTCAGCATCACTAATCATGAGAAATGCAAAACAAAACCATGATGAGATACCACCTCACACCTGTCAGAATGCTTAAAATTAAAAAGACAAGAAATAACGAGACGTGAGAAAAAGTAGCTCTCATACACCATTGGTGGGAATTCAAATTGGTATGGCCAATGTGGAAGACAGTATGGAGTCTACTCAAAAAATTAAAAATAGAAATACCATATGATTCACTAATTTCACTGCTATGTATTTACCCAAAGAAAATGAAAGAACTAATTACAAAAGAAATATGCACATTTATTGCAGCATTATTTACAATAGCCAAGATATGAAGCAACCCAAATGCCCATCCATACATGAAGAGATAAAGGAGAAATGGTGTACAGACACAGATATGTCAGTGGGAATATTACAGAACCACAAAAAAGGATGATATCTTGCCATTTCCGACAATATAGATGGACCTAGATTGTAGTATGCTAAGTGAAATAAGTCACACTGCGAAAGACAAATACATGGCAGGTGGCAGGGGATAAAAAAAATAAAATAAAAAAATAAAAAATAATAAACGGTCAATTCATTTTAGAAAGAATCTATAGAACAATGAGTTTGAATGATTTTGCGCAGTGAAATTTGAGAGGACATTGGAGAATGAAGTTATTCATTGTGTATGTAGATCTTAGGAAGTGTTTGAGTGATGCAATTAGAATGGAGTCATAGTGTTTGTAAGTTTTTCAACATGCAGGTTGTTGAAATACAACATTCCAGTGTGTGAAGATTCTTAAATAATTCATGTAAGGTATCAGAGTGGAGCTTCAACAGTGTATTCTAGTCTTATTTGGCTATAATGTCTATGAATGATTCAGTAAATAAGGTTATAAATATTCATCTGTTTTATCACTGGCAACAGCTGAGAATCTCTGAACAGACAGTGGACCACAGAATCCAAGTCTTGGATGTCTGTGCGTACTCACTGACTGTTCTTACTTTATTTCCATGTTAGATATCAGTAGTTCAGAAACATTTGTGTTAACCAGCTGCAGAAGCAGAATTGTGCTTTCTTGTATTAGAATTGGAAAAGCTGGTGCCTGTTTCGCCATAAAAATGACAAGTTACCGGCTTTATTCTCGTTAGAACACTTAGGGCAGAGGAAAGACAGGCAAAATGCTTCTCAACACATCTATGCCTGAAATACAACTTCTAAAGCCAAGTGTGAATGAACCATACTCTAAAAAGGCAAATTGTTTCCTGAGGTCTAGGAAAAATCCTTTAGTTATCTCGGAAATTGAGGGATAAATTTTCCAAATTATTTTTTTTCCAAAAATGTAGTCTGAATTATATCCACGTATACAGGATTGCACTTTAAGAGTGATATTAAAAAAAAAGTTGAACCACGTAATCCATTAGTAGTATTTCAGATGTAACAATAGACTCAGAATCCTTTGCTGCTAAGCTGAGAGAATTCATTTGCCTAAAAGTTAAAAAAGTATTTTACCTGTCAAAATTTCAGTTTGTCATAGAGATTTTATGTACTTTGGTATCGTGGGTGTCTGTACATAATAGTCCTTTTAAGATCAACAACCGACGGCTTCTTTTTTCAAGGGAATGGTAAAACTGTCTTCACGCAGCTTCTGTGTAAGAAATGTAAAATGTTAAAAGAGAGTTTTAAAAATTATTCACCTAGACATAAATTCATTCATTCAACCATTATCTACTAAACATTGAAATATGTCAGTCCCTAAGGTATTCATTTTGGTGAACAAAGCCGCAAAAACAAATGAATAACATGTCATTGTTTTGGGGAATGTAGTAGATTCATTCTGGAAATTACATAAAGAATATGTTGGTCCCTTTTCATATCAATATGAAAATAATAGTTTTAGTATCATAAACATAACTGTTGAATGTTATGCTATAATGAATGGATTCTGAAGGGGGAACAGATTCTTTGCTGCATGGGGATTTTATTCTAAATATTCTAAATATTTCTAAATATTTCTATTCTAAATATTCATCTATTTAACTGTATATATTGAGTGCTTACTAGGTACCAGGCATTTTGCTAGGAATCTGAAATGAAATATGATATAACTCGGGAGGAGGAAATTATTTTCATCTGAAAAAAAACTATTACAAATAAAACCTGACTTCAGATATTTCAACTTAGTTTATTGACCGTTTTTTCCTTATGAGTCAGCTAAGGCTTTGTACCATAAATACGAGTTTTAATGCATAAAATGTCTGCGGTAAATACAAAAAAATACATATCCACTGTTTTTGAAATTTTCTGCATAAATTTTAATAGAAATGAATGTTAGTCATGTGCCAATTCTAATTTTGATGTAATAATTTTCTGTGTTTTCAGAGTACTTTAACATACTAATATTGTATCACCAATTAGCGCCTTACATAATACTTTTTAAAAGACTCGGAGAAAAATGCTGTGTAGGGAATTAGTAAGGATTTGGGGTTAGACACTGGGGAAATTTAATCACAAGATTATATATTCACAAACTTGGATTGTCTATTCAAGCCTTCTGAATTTAAGCACTTAATCAGGCAAAATATTGAGGCATAATACACGTCCTGCTTCCGAACTGAAAGCCTCTTCTGATTATAGGCTAACCTGGCTGTCTACTCTGACATGTTGCAAACAGATGCAGTAAGACGTTGAAACTCTTTTCAACTCATTGGGGGAAAGACTGTTTGAAAGTTCTTAATGGTTATTTTTCTAAAAATGGTTCATTTAAGACCTTAATTGGGGACATGAAACGGCTGCTTCTGTCGTCGAGCCTAATTCATGTATATTTGCATCATGTACAGAAGGACCCTTTTGTTTTAAACATTACACAGTTTTACGAGGCATGGGAATGAGAAGAGAGTGTCATTCTTTTTTTTTTTTTTTTTTAAGATTTTATTTATTTATTTGACAGAGAAAGAGAGAGATCACAAGTAGGCAGAGAGGCAGGTGGGGGGGGGGTGGGGAAGCAGGCCCCCTGCTGAGCAAAGAGCCCTATGCCTGCTTGATCCTAGGATCCGGAGGTCATGACCTGAGCCAAAGGCAGAGGCTTTAACCCACTGAGCCACCCAGGTGCCCCGAGAGTGTCATTCTTTAGAACACTGCGTTTGACTAGAGAGCATAAGGGTTAATCCGTGGCCCTCCAGCGTGAGACCTGGGGGAGCACAGGATTCAGTTGGACTGTGTTAGTTTGCTTAGGGCTGCCATAGCAGAAGACCACGGACTGGGGGCTGTAAGTAACAGAGATGCATTTTCTCACCCTTCTGGAGGCTAGAAGTCCAGACACCAAGTCCATGCAGGCTTGGTGTCCTCTGGGGCCCTCTGGGGCCTCTCTGCTCAGCGTGCAGATGGTCACCTTCTCCCTGTGTCCCACATGACCTTCCCTTTGAGTTCCAGCATCCTTGCTGTCTCTCTCTACATCCAAATTTCCTTTTATAAGGGTACAGGTCAAATTTGATTAGGACCCACCTTTCCGGCCTTATTGTAACTTATTCACTGCTCTAAAAGCCCTATCTACACATACAGTCACATTCTGAGCTACTGGGAGTTAGGGTTTCAACATGTAAGTTTTAGGTAGGGGGATATAATTCAGCCCATAACAGCTAGGAAAATGAAGTACTTCCATTTATTCCTTCTTCCCTTCCTCTCTCCCTCCCTCCCTCCAAGGTGGAAACACTTACCTTTAGCCAAGCAAGAGTCCAGGATGGTCTTGCAGCTCTAGCTGAAGGAAGGTGAGAAAGTCCTCAAGATTGTCCTTGTCAGTACGCCTGGTTGACGCGATGGGTTAAGCATCTGCCTTCTGCTCAGGTCACGGTCCCAGGGTCTTGGGATCGAGGTCCACATCGGGCTCCTTGCTCACTGGGGAGTCTGCTTCTCTCTCTGCCTGCTGCTCTCCCCTGCTTGTGCACATTCTCTCTCTCTCTCTGACAAATAAATAAAAGTAAAAAAAAAAAAAAAATCTTAAAAAAAAAAAAAAAAGACTGCCCCTCTCCCCAGACTGAACTCTATGATTAAGCTTTTATGTCGTGGGTTATGAACAAGGTAAATGCAGTAGTTGGTGTCTTTTTTGACTTTGTAGTAGATCTTTTGGTAAAAAGTCTGAGGTTAGTCAGGGACACATACAGCCTTAAAATGTCTGAAACTTTGGTCTTTTTACCAACAAGTTTATTGATCTTCTCACTCTGAGATCTTGAACTCAGAGAGAGAGGAGGGAGGAAAAGAGAGGAAGGAAAAAGGGAGGGAGGGAGAGTGTGTGGTTGGTGTGGTGTGTATACACAGGCACATATGTTGGGGGGCGGTTGCATAGGGGGTGGCGATGGTTATGGGGTTATAGGATGAGATTCCCCTAGAATGGTTGGAGGAAGTGCACTCTGACCAGAAATGCCTAGATCTCAGGGCTTCTCTGAAGAGGATCGTCCATAGAGTGGGAATGGGCAGCTCCTGGAACTGAGGGCTGGAGACTGCTCGTGAGGCCAGCCCTGCGCCTCCTATTTGGAGTACGTGGGATGTGAGATGAGAGGCCTGGTGAAAGCCTTCTCTCTGGGCAGGGATTCCGCCATGATGTCTACAGCCCACTGTCCACTCTGGAACTTCTCAGACCGACGATTCTTCTTTTCTTTCCAGCTTACCTGTTTCTCTGCTGGCCTCCTAGGCAGCTTGCAAAGAGGAGTTTCCATTTTATGTCCTTTTTATATGCTGCCTCATACAAATACTGTCCTCCATTTCGACATTTTTTTTAAGGCAATAAAGATGATAATCAATGCTTCCAAAATACTCATAAACCAGAAATGGAGTCATTACATGGTTCTGTGGCTGGACAGAAGAGTAACCTAGGGAGGGACATTTTCCCTCAAAAATCTCTCCCCGTGAAATCTCTGGTAGCCCTCTACCAACTCCTAAGTACCTAATTTTTGTTGTTGTTGTTGTTAATTATTAGCTTACATATGATACTCTGTAAAGGTTGCATCATCATTTTACTCTGAGTGTAGGAATTCGCAAATCAATGAGCGCAGTGAAAAGAAAGCCTGGTTTTACCGCTGGTTTTGCAAGTAATGGCCTGATGACTGTTAGCAAGTCACTTCATCTCCCTCTGTCTCAGCATCTCATCTACAAAATGATGAAGATAATATCTGCCAACCTAATTAAGAGTTGTAAGGATCAAGTGAAATAATGTCAAGGAAAGTGCTTTATAAACTGTCAGGCACTATACAAATAGAAATGATGAATGCCAGTAGAGAAATGTGAGATTATATTGGAGGCATTAAAAGCTTATAATAAGTGCTTTTGCTTCTTAAAAATCTTGTCTGTTCAGACGAAACCAGAGTGTCTTTATTATACATCAGTTTCTCCAACTTCAGTCTGAGCTTGAGCTTGAAATGTTCAGAGATTCTTAGAACTTAAATGAGTTTTAGCTGCACTGTCGAAGCATATATTGACAAAGACTGTGGTTAATTTTTTTTAACAAATTTATTGACTGTCTTTCACCTTTTTTGAAAGAACAATTGTTCAACTGTGTGTAAGTTTTTGGGTAAATATCTTCCCAATGTACTATAAGCTTCCTAAGGGCAGGAATCGTATCTCTTTTGTTTCCTGAGTAGTTAGGGAGTTCAGTGCTTCTGCAACTCAACAGAAGCTTGTAGAGTAAATGATCAGGGAATGTTTCTTTTATTTATATTAAGGATTTTCATGTCTGATTTCCTAATGTAAAATTAGCTCCTTGATGCTGTGCCCTTCACTTTTTATTCACGCTCTTTATTTTCAAAATAAGTTTATATTTTGTCCCAGTGATTTAAATACGTTTTCCTTCAATACTGTCATTCTGGGATAGAGCATATTGATATTCTAATAACGTTTGCAATAGTTAGGAGGTGCTGACACGATTCAGTTTCACTGTGTGAGCTCACGGAAATATATTTTAAAAATTTTTGTTTTATTTTTAATTGTGGTTACGATCACATACCATTAAATTTACCATCTTAAACCTTCTCAAGCATACACTTCGGTCCTGTTAGGTGTATTGACATTGTGCAACAGATCTCTAGACCTTTCTATCTTGCAAAACTCAAATTCTATGCTTATTAAACACTGGTTTCCCTTCCTTTCTACATTGTTTCTGTGATTTTTGACTATTTTGCATACCTTATAGACAAATATTTTTAAAAGTCTTCTATTGATACATTAGTGTTTATTTCTACTTTTATTTCTGTCTATCAAAGTCACATAGGACTTCTGGATCATGTAATGCTCCAGAAATGCTCCAATGAAAACATGGTGATGTTTTCATTCTCCTTTATATACGACAAAACCAGGTATTAATTTTCTTTAATAAGCACCAGAGATTTTATCCTTCTTAGGGTAAACAGTAAAATAATGAGTGAATACAGACCTTTTCTATAATATGTAAAGCTGTAGGTGCAGTTTCTAAACACTGCGTATTATTAAAGACTCATTTTGATTTGAAAACTTTCTTTTCTTTTAAAAAATATCATTTTATTTAATTATGTTAGTCACCATACAATACATCATTCGTTTTTGATGTCGTGTTCCAAGATTCATTGTTTACATATAACACCCAGTGCTCCATGCAGTTGGTGCCCTCCTTAATACCCACCACCAGGCTCACCCATTCCCACCTCCCTCCCCTCCAAAACCCTGTTTGTTTCCTGAAGTCTGTGGTCTCTCATGGTTCATTTTCCCCTCTGATTTCCTCCCCTTCATTTTTCCTTTCCTTCTCCTAGTGTCTTCCATGCTATTCCTTTTGTTCCACAAATAAGTGAAACCATATGATAATTGACTCTCTTTGTTTGACTTATTTCACTTAGCATAATCCCCTCCAGTCCCATCCATGTCAATGTACATGTTGGGTATTCATCCTTTCTGATGGCTGAGTAATATCCCATTGCGTATATGGACCACATCTTCTTTATCCTTTCATCTGTTGAAGGACATCTCAGCTCCTTCCATAGTTTGGCTATTGGGGACATTGCTGCTATGAACATTGGGGTGCATGTGGCCCTTCTTTTCACTATGTCTGTATCTTTGGGGTAGATACTCAGTAGTGCAATTGCTGGCTCAGAGGGTAGCTCTATTTTTAACTTATTGAAGAACCTCCACACTGTTTTCTAAAGTGGCTGCTCCAAATTGCATTCCTACCAGCAGTGTAGGAGGGTACCCCTTTTTCCCCATCCTCTCCAACATTTAATTGTTTCTTGCCTTATCAATTTTTGCCATTCTAACTCATGTAAGGTGGTATCTCAGTGGGGTTTTGATTTGAATTTAACAGACTCACGAAAACACTTTTCTAAGCTAGTTGAGACCTTGCTTTCACTCTTGCAGGCAGAATGGTCTAACTCTCAAACCTGTTTTGGAATCACCCGGAGAGCTTCTTCATGCAGGTTGCTGGTCTACCCCTGCCTCCCCAAGAGATGCTAATTCGTTAGTTTGGGGAGAAACCTGAGGATTTTCATTTTTAACAAGTTCCAGTGTGATGTTAAACTCTGGGCCCGGGGATCACCCTTTGTGAACTTTTGGTCTGGTGTAGCAGTTTCCAACATAATCTATCAAGGAGTAAGAGGTGGTTTATAAAGACTTGCTCTCTTTGTTTGCAAATGCTGTACTCTAATCACCCCCTCAGGATTCATAGGGATCATCAACATATGAAAGACTCCTTGAGATCCCGCCTTAAGATAGCTTCTTCAAGGTCACTTCTAATATTTCCTAAGTTTACTTGATTGCCCGAATGGCTTTCCTTATCTTTTGAGGGACAGTCGTGTGCTATTGTGCATAATTTGAAAAGTCCTCTTTAGGATAAAGAATTAGGAAGGTGTAAGGTTTTCAGTGTCATGGCTGAAAGTACAGGGTCGTAAAATTCATGGTGAGGCAGGGGCAATGGGTGGCTTCTCTCTCTTCCTTACCTTTAAAATCAATATAGTATAGTTCCATTTCCTAGTGTGGGGAAGAACATAAAGGACCTAAAGTACTTGAAGTTTCTTCAGAGAGAGAAAATAAATGAAATGAAGATTGTACTAACTTTAATTCTAGTGTTTGTTTTGAGGTTGGTAACTGAAAAGTTCCATCACGGTGTCTTAAATGGATTGTTTGGCTTTTCAGTTACGATTTATGTAACTTTCACAACAATAAGCGCACAAATTGGTTAAATATGCAAATATTGTGGCAAATGCCTAGCCTGAAGCAAGCACTGAAAGGTGTGATAGTTCCTGCCTGAGTCCGGAGTGCAGCAGGTGGCCTCCTTTAGAGAGTAGTTCCAAGTCCGTATTAAAAGCAGCCATGGAATGCTTTTTTCCACTCTGTGTCTGATTTGAGATTTCTGCACATGGTTATCATCCTCCAGAGCCCCACGTGGGAGGATCAGAACAAAATTTTCTCTCTAGGAAGTGCCGAGGAAGTGTCCTACTTCCCGTTCCCGATGCCAAGAACAGGTATACACCTATGTGAATTCCCAGAGCAAACTTAGCTTTGCAGACATGTCTTCTTTGTATGCGTATGGTTATCTTTTCCTTTTTATAGATTTTTTTCACCTGTAGTTTTTTTGTTTTTGTTTTTATTTTTTTTTGTTTGTTTGTTTTTATCTAGGGCCAAATAACTGGGTTGGCCAACAGGGCTCTGAGTTTCTACAAAGACATAAAATAAGCAAAGTGAAGAAACTTGACTCCTAAAATTTCATGTGGTTTATCTTCCTTCCCTTTACTTTTTTTTTTTTTTTTAAAGATTTTATTTATTTATTTGAGAGAGAGAAACTGAGAGGATGAGAGGAGCGAAGGTCAGAGAGAGAAGCAGACTCCCCGTGGACCTGGGAGCCGGATGTGGGACTCGATCCCAGGACTCCAGGATCATGACCTGGGCCGAAGGCAGTTGCTTAACCAACTGAGCCACCCAGGCGCCCCTACTTTTTTTTTTTTTTTGGAGTTTTTGCGTTGGACATAGATATATTGCTTTTGTATATGATGTTCATGTCTATATACATAGTAAACACAAAATAAATATGTACCAATGTGTGGTGTTTTCCTATTGTGATGGATGCTTAACATGGCATGTAGCCCTGTCAGGACCTCAAAACCAGATGGGCCCTCTGAGGAAATGTGAAGGGTACTTTACAAATGTGGCTGACCAGATTCTCTAAGGCAGATGTTATTACCTTCAATTCAAAATGTGAGGCTTGGGGCACTTGGGTGGCTCAATGGGTTAAAGCCTCTGCCTTCGGCTCAGGTCAGATCTCAGGGTCCTGGGATCGAGTACCACATCGGGCTCTCTGCTCAGCAGAGAGCCTGCTTCCCCCTCTCCCTCCTCCTGCCTCTCTGCCTACTTGTGATCTCTGTCAAATAAATAAATAAAATCTTGGAAAAAAAAATGTGAGGCTACCCAGAAATACTGGGATTGAAAAAAATTTTTCATTTTTCTAAAGGCATCTTACAGTTAAAGCCATTTTTAGCCCCTAGTACATTGTTTATATATGAACTTTGAAGTGTTAGCTGATGGTAGAACTAGTGTTTAAAAAATGAGGACTTATCAAATGATAGATTATGTTTCCAACAATGAAATAAGAGCTTATTTCCAAGGTAAATTTCAGATACTTTAAAAGGAAGCACCCTTCATCTTTCAGAACAAATGATAAGAAATCTGCTAACTCTTGATGAGTGATGTGATTGATTTTCTAAGTGGTTAGGTCAGTAAATTCATCCACTCTACTATCTCTGGCCCATATAGTTACATAGTTTCAATTCTTTCCTTTGAGAGTATTCCTTGATTGCTGTTCTCTTCTCCCTACCACAAAAAAGGGGAAGGATTGGATACCAGTTTTCGGGGGCCCCCAAATGGTTTCTCTGTCACCACCCTTCAAGGTGGCTCCTGTTGGCTGGTCCAAATACGTGTTTAGTTACT
>CM053605.1:153263758-153282908 GCA_028646535.1 Procyon lotor
CAGAAAGCCTACCCACAATTGCAGATTCCTTTTGAAGGAGTCACAAAGTAGCTAATCTAAGAAATGGATGATCAGTCATTGACAACTGTATGCTAGTATTCCTCTTCTCTGAGGACAACACTGTTTTGCATCGAATGTTGTTAGTTTTCTAGCTTTGTTTGTGCATTTGTAATAATGAAGTTGAGCTTCTCGCAGATGGTAAATTAAAACTTATAGTTTTGTGCTTTTTTTTAAGCAAGTAAGCCTGATTTTATGTTTAAAAGGGTGTACTTGTGCAGTGGAAGAAAATAGCAGGGCCACTGAGTAGAAGTCCCAGAAGTGAGTCCCTCAGGGCATAGCTGCAGTGCAGTTAGCAGGAATTTTAATTGGACACCCAAACTAAGCCAACCTCAAGTCGTGTGTATGTCTTACAAATAGGGTTTATTATGTCTTTTAAGCCCTTTTAGAGGCTTATGAAGATTTATACCCGTAGTTAGCTGCTTTGTCTGAACTACAGAGAATATTTAATAGTTTTTATCAGGATTAATGAGCAGCAATGTCTCAACAAATGAAATTCTTTAGTATGTACATTGTAGTCATTTGACATTCTCTTTCTTCCCTTGCATTCATGTTGGTAATAGGAGACACTTTTTGATATGTGCCCTCATAGTTCATGTATTTTTTAGATTTCTGTGAAACCATTATATAATGCATTTGTTTAATTAACACTTTTCTAACCTCAAATTTTTCTGAGAATCATCTAGTAAACACATAAATCTTAGAACTAGTGTAACATACAACATTATAAAGATATTCACTCCATTTCATTCAAGGAATACTGAGCACCTACTATGTGCCATTTGCTGGACATCGAAAATACTGAACAAATCTGCATCTAGGGGAGTTTATGGAATAGAGAAATAAAATAAAAATGAAATTAAGTATGAGCCTAAATTGCAACAGCGTTGCCCCAGAGAAGTAGAAGATAGTGTGTGTGGGGGTCTTTATCAGGGGGTATTATGGTTTGGAAAGTGAGGAGAGGCCTCCTCAGGAAGTAATGTCTGAGCTGAGCTGAAGGTTCAGGTAGGATTTGACTAAGTAAAGATGGGGGAGGAGAGAACTTTCCAGTCACAGGTAATCGCAGTTTGCAGAGGTTCTGAGTCAAAGTGGGTAGTGGCCTCTTTAAGGACATGAATGGAAGCCATGGGGATTAGAGCACAGAGAGGGTCGGATTGAGAGTCAAGGCCGCTTAGCTCAGGTGAGCTGTGTGAAAGATTTTGGTCTTTATCCTTGGAGGAAGATGTGTTTATTGTAAGGAATTTTGACACTATTGCAATCTGCAGAGAGGAAAATTAAGATCACTGATGATCCTATTAACATGTAGCCTCTTCATTTTAATATTTTGATCTTTTTTAAATTGAAATTTTATTTATCAATGATACCTCGGTTAATGATATCATTTAAAACTCCACTTAAAAATTTAGCAAAGCTCATGATGGGTCTTTCTAGGTCATATCAAAAGTGTGAAAATTACTGGGGACAAAATTATTGCCCTTTAGGACATTTTTTTAAATTGTTGAAGGATAGACATTTCTTCTGAATTGGTGATCGTCAGTATAATTCAGTATACCTACATTCAACCTGTGTGAGAAATATAGATGAATATGTTTCGGAGACAACAGGTGTATTTTGAAAGTACTAGAAGTTGGCAGCCTGGGAAGAGAAACGTGTGCATGGAAGACCGACTAGGGAGGTGTTTCCACAATTCTTCCAAGCCTACAGTTAGATATGACCCAAAAAGAGAAGGAACAAAGGGCTTTGTGGAATCTGTGATTTCACAGAGAGGCAGTTCCAGCACAGTCTGAGGAAGAGCAAAACTCAGAGCGTATTGAGACCTTGAAGGCGTGGTTTTCAGAGGCTCTTCATGACTCAGGGCATCTTGTGCAAATAATTTTTTTCCCCCTCTAAACTGGAGAAGGCTGTATCCACCCATGGTTTAAATTCCCTTTATACTGTGTGTGTCTTGGTAATTCTTATGCTACTAAACTTTTTTTTTTCATTCTGTGCCACATACTAGAGTGGTCCGACTGTTGACCCACTGTAGGGAAGGAATATGGATAAGCTCAGGAATTCTTACACCTTGAGGGAATAGTGTAAGGAGAGGGCTTTCCTCCTTTGCCTTCTGCACACTTGGGTAGTGGCGCCGAAAGCCAGGTTTCTCTTTCCTCCTTCCCTCCCATCCTTCTCTCCTCCTCCTCTCCCCTCCTTCCTTTCTGATGCTGCTAGTGTTTAGTGATACACTCTAAAAGAGCCTAGTGAGAAATCAAGTCATAACTTTGTAATAATGTATAGATAATTAAAAGTCATCATGAGAACGTAAGAGAAATCCCTAAGGCTGGGACACCTGGGGGCTCAGTCTGTTTAGCATCTGCCTTCAGCTCAGGTCCTGATCCCAGGGGCCTAGGATCCGACTCTTCTCAGCCAGAGCCTGCCTCTCTCTCTGCCTGCTGCTCCCCCTGCTTGTGCTCCTGTGCTCTTGCTCTCTGACAAATAAGTAAAAGCTTTTTAAAAAAAAAAAAAAAGGAAATCCTTAAGGCTGTTTTGGCTCAAAGTGAGCCATTGACAGAGAAGGCAAAGGCAGAGCTGGTTGCTGGTGAGGCTGACCCTCCCACGAAGCTTCCTCCCCCCAAGTGGCTGGGCAGCCGCTCTCCCAGCTCTGCTTATTTTTAACAAAGCCAGTGTGTGAGGCGAGTGCTTGGGATTCATCTGTTCCTGAGCCTGCCTTCTTTTCATCTTGAAGGACACTAGCATCACTTCAACATATTCAAAAGATAAGGGAGAGGAGATGTGGAATTGAGTAATAATTAGGAATGTGGCACATGTTGCATTTATAAAACACACCGAACTATCTTTCAAACATTAGGAGGCGTAATCAAGTCTGCAACACATTTTGCTAATGATATTTCCTGTAACTTTTACCCACATGTATTGCAAGGGAAATGATATCCATATGTTCCATTCGTTTGCACAGTTCATTAAAGGGCACATTTGAAGGACTATTTGTAATCTTTTAAAAGTTTCTCCTTCCAGAAAAATAATTAAATTTTAAGGAAATCGGGTTTTCTTTAGTTTTCTTATAATTTGAATTTTGTACAAATGCTCCTGTAGGAAAAACAGTCTGTGATGACAATTGAATGTCATCATCAAGATTTGCTCTTAAGCAATCTCTTGATTTTATTGCATTTTATTGAACTGTCATTAAGCGTCAATTTTGATTTTAAGTAAAATTTCCAAAAATGCCCCTCTTCATAAACTATATCTGCAAATTAGAGGAAGCTGTTTGCTTTCTGAGGTTTTCATATTGCAATACTCTGAAACTACAAAGTAGGACTTCTGAAATTGAAATAATTACAAAGGATAATTAGCAGAAACATATCCAAAATAAGACAGTCACAACCATTTGGGCTTGATCATACCAAAAAATGTCGAACAGGAAAAACACTTTGGAAATCTGTGTGCTTTCTCTTAATTTCAAGTGTGGGTATTTTTAAGCCTGAAGTAATATGATCAAATAAAGTATCAGCAGTGTTCTGTATCAACTGTAATTTAACACATCTGTCCAGAAGAGTAGTGAATAATGAATTACACTAATCAATGCAGATAAAAGAGATTTAATTAACATTAACATCTCCTCTAAATCTTTAAAAACTTTTTTTTCTGTTTTGTTAATCAGGGGTTCTAATCTAGGGATTCTGTGAAGATGATGAAAGAACATTTTTAAGATAGATTTATTAAGAGCATTTGAGATATTTCGTTTGTGGATGACATGAAATGTTTCTCTGATTTCCCTAAAAAAGTGCTTTATAAAGTTAAAAATCGGGGCGCCTGGGTGGCTCGGTTGTTAAGCGTCTGCCTTCGGCTCGGGTCATGATCCCAGGGTCCTGGGATCAAGCCCCGCATCGGGCTCCCTGCTCAGCAGGAAGCCTGCTTCTCCCGCTACCATTCCCCTGCTTGTGTTCCCTCTCTCGCTGTGTTTCTCTCTGTCAAATAAATAAAATCTTTAAAAAAAAAAAAAACCAAAGTTGAAAATGGCTAGCCAGTATTAACACTATAGTATTGCGTTTACTTTAAAACTACTCTTTAATGAAAATATCTGGGTATCACACAGTTGGTTTCCATGGAAGAAAGATACTTGGTGCAATTTTAATCATTCTGTCCATGAGAATTTGACAGTGTCTTTGGGACCAGTGCTTGATCTCCAGTTTTCAGTAGAGCAGTTTGCAGGCGTGGAAGATTGGCCCCAAATACTCAGCCCACCACGGCGATCGATGTCGCTGCAGGTGATTTCCACAAAGTGGTTCAGCCATCTGATGAGCAGACGTAAATCCTCCAATAACCCTGTGTAGGGCCGTCCAGGACCCCAGGCCAGCTTCGCTCACTGAATACGCACCGGAAGAGTTATGATGAGGACACTGAGGTGAGAACTCGAACATGGCCTTTTGACTATTTAGAATTCCTCCTTTGAGGCCAAAATGGGAAACAAAGAAGAGACCAAGGTCAAGAATGATCATCTCCATAGATTGTGATGTTGTGATATCGCCTTTGCTAATTGGATTTATTAGTACCGTGTTGAAACCCTAGTGTAGCAAATACCACTGGCTTTGTTGATGCTTCAGGGCACAGCATCTTTATTGCAGAACAGCAGAGATGAGGGATGAACCCCACTCTGGGTGTCAGAATGCCTGGGCCCCCCTCCCTCCTCAGGCATTCCATGTGCCTTAGCTTCGGTATTCTCAGTTGTAAAATGCAGACAGTAATACCTGCCTGCAGACTCAAACTCTGTTTCAAGATATGAGAATATACCGAAAGCTATTATGAAAATAATAAGAATGATGTCATTAAACTGACCACTTAAAAGTAATCTATACACTGAGGCAGCAACCGAAGGGTGAAACATATGTTTAAAAGTACTATTGGGTTTGAAAAAAAAAGTTCCAAAATAAAGTTAAATTCATTAAAAAAAAATACTATTAGGAAAGGCAATGATCCCTCCCCCCTTTTTAAAAATAAAAACGCTGTGCCAAACAATCTATGCGAAGCACATACCTATTGGTATGCCCTGAATTACTAACATAACTGTATCCATATCCTCATACCCACTTATAAACAAAGATCTATGTGTACGGAAGAATGTATTCTGTGTTGATAAAATTCAGCTTTTCAATTTAGATGATCAAATCTTACAAATGGAGTCCAGGCAGATTTTATTTGGTATTTTTGAGCCATTTCAAATTTATGTGAATTCCAACCTATATAAAAGGATTTGTTTATGTGTACAGCTTTCATTGTTTTCAGGATCAAAAGGTGAGCAGCACAGTCTGAAAATAAATATTGAAGTTTCTTTTATGTTTTCTGAATCCATCGCTCCTGTTGGCTGTGGAAGGCTGATATTTCATGGGAAAAAATTGCCCCTCATTTGGAAGATACTGTTTTGCGTCACTTGGCCTCACAAAGTAAAGAGACATTTTCTATTAGTAGTATCATCCCTTGAACATGTACTTAGCAAGAAACTGAATATGGTAGAAATTCTTTAGTTGGATCATGGGATTACTCATTTTTGTTTCATAGTGTTTGGTCTGGGCTCTAAATGAAGCAGGGAAGTTAATGTAATGAGACTCTTGGTAATCATGCAGAACGATTTGCTGACTTGATAAGGTCCAGGTGCAAATTTGTCAAGTCATTTAAATGCTCACCCCAAGAAAGAGAGTTTCTATGCAACTTATTTTAAACCGTGAAAACAAAAATGCAGGCGATGGCTGCTGGATTGGCGTCAAATAAAAATAACACAAATGAACAGGGGAATAGGGAAATGACTATGTACCCCGAGCACATACATTAAGAACTATTTGCTTGATCTTTTCAGGGTTTCAGTAATAATATACACTATGCAACCATTAACCAGTACATTCCTATTTTTCTTTTTAACAAGAGGGGAGAAAGGAGACAATAAAAATGAGTAAATAGGTTCATTTTATAGTAATCAAACAGTTTGATTGAAATCTCAGTGATATTATCTCTGTAGTTACTAGAGAAATTGTATAGGAATAATGATCTTTGATGTGTCTGATTTCCAAGCATCACAGATTGGTGGAACCCTCTTCCCCTCCCCATCGCTGGAAGTATATCATCACCCAGTCTGACTAAATTCATTTCACACCAGATTTCTGTGCATAGACAGACTACCCACTGCTGTGAAAATTTGTATAACTTTGGTGAGTCATTTGTTCCAACCTTTGACAGAAATAAAACTTCTGGGAACCACACTGATCTCATAACTTTATCCCCATACAGGATATGGTCTTAGATTTATAACTTAGCTATGAAGAATCAGCTTACTTAGGTAAATAAAATGTCTTAAAGAAAATATGTGAAAGCTTGCATAAAAGTCGTCTTTATTTTTAAAAAGTGTACTTAGTATTATGGTCAGAGACTAATTAATGTCTCACTATGGTGATTTTAGAATTCTTTGTGCATATATTTTGTTACCTAAAATACTAATTGTGGCTGATCACTTGGGTGAAGAAACCAATCAAAGCATTGTCCGTTGAGAAAATCAACTGGGAATTGCTATTTAAAATTAGACATATGCTGGGGGATATGAGTGCTGACATAGTAATATGTTGATCTGTTGAAGCCTGTTAGGTCAACATTTTGGAACACAGGTTTGTAAACTCTTACCGTCAAGAGTTTGGTGATTTCTGACTGGTCCCTTTCTTCATTGCCAGACCTTTGCCTTGGAAATCTGACCTGGGAGGTTATTTGTGCCTAGTGCTGGCAATATGAGCCAAGTGAGATCCCATCAACTGTTCTTAAACACTGCTAGTGTCTCTTGATCTCAGCCTTGTTTTCTATATTTAACTATGATTAGATCGTGGCTGTTTCCTCTGGCTTTAGCCCTAGAACCATATATATTCTTACTCAGTGGGTTTCTGAACAAAATGTGATAAGCCAAAACTGGGGACCTCACAATTTTTCGTCTACAGTTCAACCCTTTTGCTATATACTTCTGATTCTTGGAACCTTACAACTAACTTTATTATTATAGTGTAAGTGTCTTTTTTTTTTTTCCTCCAGCCAGGTCTTTATCATTAGGCAACAGCAAATTACCCACTGCTGAACATTTAAATCCCACTTGCATTTTATCAGGTCTGTCCACCTGCCGTTTCATCTTTGGAATATTAATCCCTACAGCAATAAATATTAAGGATGAACTAATTTTCCATAACTGGCCAGTCAAGTTAACATGAGTATGAACAAGCACTTCAGCATATACTGGAGACAATCAACATCATGTGGGGTGGTATTTCCCACCCAGGGATATTTCATCTTGAAAAGACATCATTTGTTTCAGTTTATCTCTTACCCAACATATGTTAGTTCCAAAAGTGTAGATAATGGAAACAAAAGACAATTGTAAAAATGTTCCATGTACTACAAAAATTTAAAAGTTAAAATGCTGCAAATACTAAATACTGTAGTATACTTTTATTAGTTCAGTTTTGGAATTCTAATTCTTCGGTGATGACTGAGAATATTTCGTGGTGATCGAGAATATTTCGTGGTGATCGAGAAACTGCAAACCAATTTCACCATCGATAAGGCATTTTGTTGCAAAGTTGCCAATAGCTAACTAAAAGCTTTATTATATTTGAGAATGTTGTTGTTTGTTTGTTTTGTGAGGAGGATAAAAATTGAGGTTCCCATACCATTAATGTGCAGAAAATTATGTGATACCTTCAAGCAGATGTATAACTTCTACCTCATGTGAATACTTCTAGAAAGATGTACGATTTGATGACCTATTGAAATGGCAACTCATCTTCTATGGAAAGTCTTATCGAGAGAAAGATTCTGAGTTGAGGGGAATTCCAGCATTTTAAGAAAAGGAATAGCTTTTTTTTTTTTTTTTTAAATAGGCTCCATGGTGGGCCTCACAACCCTGAGATCAAGACCTGAGCTGAGATCATGAGTCAGATGCTTAACCAACTGAGCCATCCTGGGAATGGCAGTTTTAAAAGAGATGAAAAGATATAGCTCAGTAATATCTCAGAGTATGTGAAACAACCCCAACAATGAATTTTTTACAATAATATGATGTTCTCATAAATATGCTCATAAATATTCAAAGAATGTATTTCCAAGACATGATAGGTGTTGCCTGTGTCTATACTTCTGTCAAGCAGAATAAATATATATGGAATAAATCATTAGTAATTTATACAGAGTGTCTTGATGTGTCTGTGATGGAAGTGAATCCCTCCCTTCCTTTTTGCAGTTAATTTGCCCTAAATGATTAAAATGCACAGTTACTTTAAATGTGTAATTACCATGATTCTTTCCCTTTAGAAATACTTAGATGATGTTTCTACTCATATTTATCTGGTGTCCAAATATACAATATTTAATTTTTTTTTTTAGGAATCAATTTCTGTAATTTACCATGCACTGGAAGATGTTCTAGAAATAATGGGTTAATAAAGGTTTATTCCTTCCTTGACTAACATGGCTGGCTAAAGACACCTTGTCCTTGGCCTCTGTGTTTAGTTATCGTCCCTGTAGAAGTTCTTGTTTTGAGTGGCTGTGGTGTCACAATGTTAGAAAATACTTAGAAATAAGAAACAATAAAAGGTTATATCTTCTTACCTAATTTTGGAAAAATAACTATAGTATTTGGGAAAACTTTGGCAGCTCTGTTAAATAAGAATCCAGAGAAAAATCTATATGAGACTTTTTTCCCAGAGATTAACATCAATTTTTCTGAGTTAGAACTGTTCACTTGAAGCATCACTGTATTTGTAAAGGTTGTTCAGTAACTCTTTGAAAGGTTCCTCAGACCTCGATGAGTTGAGTTGCTGAGTTTGAGTAGAATTGAACTTGGTATTGTTGAAAGGGATCTAAGATTACTTGAGTAATGAACATTTTCTAGTATTCATTTTTCAAGTAGTTAACCTTCCCAGCCGCATTCTACCCAACACCCTGCATCCTGCACACAGTGGTTTATATAATGGGGGGGCGTGTGACTGATTAAACCAGACGATGCACACTCAGCAGCACACCCTTATTACCCCTCATTTGCTTTCTTTTTTTTCCCCTGTCTCTTCTAATGAGTTACATATGTAATTAGTACACATAGTTCTGGTAATGTATTCAGTCATGGCTTAGGAAGTGAGGTTTTCAGCTCCATTTCCCTCTGGACATCTGACCTAGGAGCACAGAGGAGACAAAAAAGATTGTAACCTTTTTAGAGAGTTTCGTTTGACCCTTGGCACTCTATTCTTACTTCAATTATCATCCACCTTAATGACCCGTTTTATGTCTGGCTTAACCCTAAACCACGAGTTCCTTGAGAGTAAGAACTTTTGTCATACCCGTTTTATGTATTCTGAGCCCCTAATTAAGGATCTAAGTGTGTGCTCAATAAATGGGTATTTGCTAGGAAAATTAAAAAAAAAAAAAAAAGAAAAAACGAATTGTTTTCTTTTAATCGGTCACATTTTCCACAGCTGCTACTTTTGAGGTTCATTTTATCTATAGCAAAATTCTTGAATATCTTATAAATGGTTTGATAAGCTTTGACGGATGTGTACATTTGAGTCATTTACCCAGGCCTTCGATAAGTGAAGAAGAAAATAAATTTTTATTCCAAATACATACTCAGGTATTTGGTTATCTGCCATATGAAACTCTTGGGTAGAATCGATTATTATTTCATAATGACTCCAAATTCTCTCTGACTCCTTTCTGAACTACCCTCTGCTAGAAATAAAACCTCCCTCCCCCTCAGGAAAACATTGATTTGGTGTGTAAAAGGTAGTTTGTTCTTTTCCTTCTCATATTATGCCACCACATTCTGTGCTTGGCACCTGGCGCGTGAGTGCCAGGAGACGGGCCCGCCCTCAGGTGCCTTGAGTCTCGAGGGGAGTTGAGACGGGGGTGTGACAGCCTCCTGTCAGGGTTCTAGATTTTGTCCTTCATACTCTCTAGGAGCTCTCATCTCATGTAATTATGGATAGTCACCAAGTCTCTGTTTGTGGCTCAGACCCCTCTCGATGCTTTAGCCTTCTATATCTGACTGCCTACTGGTTATTCCGCTTGGATATACCTTAATCACCGTAAACATAGCCCGAGAACTCATTATTCTCCATTTCCTCTCAACTTGTTTCCCTGCAAAGCCTCTGACACCCCTGGTAATAAATGGCTTCTAGTTCCTTTTCTGTTTTAGTTAATCGCACTGCCTTTTACCGAGTTGTCCAAATTAGAAACTTGGGAATCCTATTTGACTTCTCCCTCATTTTCTGCACATAATTGATGAGGTAGGCTAGTAAATACTACCTCTCTAATTCCTTTGAAACCCATCGTTTACCTTCTAATACCATGGTCACTGTCTTTGTTGAAGTCTTCACCTTCTCCCCCTTGGATTATGGCAGCAGGCTCATAAAGAGTCTTCCTGCCTTAATTTATCTTCTGTTAATTTAGAGTCCTACGTAGTTGCCTGTGATCTCTTGTCATCAGCTATGCCTTGACTGTATTGAACTTGTAGTTCCTCACCCAGGCCTTTCTCTTTCTTCCCTCTGTTCATTATACATGGTCTCTTTCTGCTTGGGACTCTACACATTGGACATGACAAGAGGCTTTCATAGCTATACATCTCTTAAGGGACTGCCTTTCCCACAGTCCCCCCTGAAGTGGGTGGCACGGCTCTGCTTTTCATAGCTCCAACCCCTTCTCCTCTATCTCGAGGAACAACTAATTGGACAAAGTGTGGCATTTGAACCATGAGGAGCAAGTACATAGACATGAAATGATGAAGTGGGCCAGTCAGATTCCTTATATCTTAAAACTTTTAACTGAGAGATCCTGTCCTGAAAGAACCATGTCTTAGGGTGCATTGAGACTGAATGAATACCTTAGTTACCATATATGAGGTAGAGTTGGCTCCTTCCCAAGTCCTGGCAAGCCAAGGTTACAAGGAGGTACAAACATGAAGGAGAATGTGTGAGGTAGACAAAAGAAAGGCAGAATAGAGGGTCAAAAATCAAGCTGTCAGTGAGGAGAAACACTTGGAGACATTCGAACAGAAGCTGAGTCGTGTGTGTCAGAGTGTGAGGCTCCTGTGACATAATTTCATTGTGCCATTTACTTTCCTTATGGTTCAGTCATTGTGTTTTTTTGTTTGTTTCTTTATTTTTGGGTTCCTTGGTATGTGTGTCCTTGCTTCACCTCCCTACCTTAAAATTACTTCAATGGAACTGTTTTTTTTTTACAGCTACATGATCCTAAGTAAAATGATTTCCCCTATCCTACTTCCTTGACCTCCACTAAAATGGCACTTCCTCCACGAATTCCTTATTGTACCTCAAAATATGGTTTTGGTTGCACCAACTGTTTGCTATCATAGCACTTTATTTTTACCTATTAAGTTATAATTTAGTTTTTATGGTCTTTGTTTAGTTAGGTCAGAACTTGAGATGAGGGAGCCTGTCCCTGAAATGAAGTATATAAATGAAGTAATGATATGAAACATAAGGGGGGTGGTGGATGGAGCCTTTAAGATAGTGATCGTTGAGCTAAGTCTTGCCAAGGGCAGTCTCTGCATCTTACAGTAATATGGCTGCCACTACTTTTGGCTTGACAAAAAGTATCCAGTGCTGGAGGCACCTGACCTAACCCTCCTTTTTAAAAAATAAAGCATTTTGGGGCGCCTGGGTGGCTCAGTCATTAAGTGTCTGCCTTTGGCTCAGGTCATGATTCCGGGGTCCTGGGATCGAGCCCCGCATTGGGCTCCCTGCTTGGCAGGAAGCCTGCTTCTCCCGCTACCATTCCCTCTGCTTGTGTTCCCTCTCTCGCTGTGTTTCTCTCTGTCAAATAAATAAAATCTTTAAAAAAAAAAACAAAGCATTTGGAGATGAGAGAAAGAGGTAAAGTAATTTTCCAGCGGGAACACATCTCAATAGATAGTAAGGTTGCCAGACCAAAAATCAAAGTCTCTTCCCATAATGCTGACATGGGCACTCATCAGAAAGGAAAAATCTGCACACAGAATGATCTCATATTCGAGTAAAGGAACTTTCGAGAAACAAACAGCAGTGACAGCCTTTCTCCATCCCCCAGACCTTGCGTATGCCCAGAGGTATTATAAATATTTTAAGTAATAAATTACAGTAAGAACTCAGTCTCTTGGCCTAGCATTTAGGGATTTCCGGATTGTGCTTCAGGTGACTTTCCCAGTTGTTTCTCCTAGATCTGCACACGTGCTGGAGGACTCCTTGGCCCACTCTCAGGCACGTGTCTAGTGTTTTGGCTTCGCTTCCTTTTTATCATCAACTTCCTATTGCCTGGCACAGACTTCCTCTGTCTCTGGGAGTCTGGATGAGGAGTCTTTCAAGAACTTTCTCTGATTCTTTGAAACATTTATAATCATCTCCTTGGTACCAAAATCACTCTTTTCTTGTAGGTTTGTTTTTCTGCTAATGGGAATTAGTTACCTGATGCCTCCTAATAGAGTGACTTTTTACACTTCTGTTATTTCATCTATGAGATTGTGCACTCATGGTGGGAGATATTGCATCCAGCCATTTCGATTACTGTGTCTGGATCTGAGTAAATATTTATTGAATAAATGATCTCATAGGATCGTTCATTTCCTTCAACATCTTGCTTAGACCCCCTCTCCATAAAAGTCAGGGGCTCCTTAGTCATGAACACTTCCATTTCATATCAGAAATGTCTTTGAGTATTTACCACTTAGAGAAATGTCTGAGGAGGAGAATTAAATGATTGTGACTTTTGACAGAATGATGAAAAATAATTTTAACCATAAAATTAAATCAATAAAACCCTTTTCAGTACAAGCTACTGTTTTTTTTTTTTTTTTTTTTTTTTATGTTTGTGGGTAATGCGGAGCGATGTGAGATATAAATTCAGCCCTCATAGAGGCTTAGTGCTTAGTGGAGGAACTGATAGAAATAAGGTCAGAGAACATGAACATTTGGAAGGAACAGTGATCACAAAAATGACTTCCATGAGTTCTATATGAATTTTGTTGAATGTGTGAGCTCTTTTGGTCCACGTGTCATTGTGGTTTAAGAATTGGGCTCTGGTGTCAGCGGTCAAGGTTAGAATCCCAGAACTGCCACTCCCATCTGCCTGGCTTGATTATTCTGTTGAGATTGGGAAAGCGCATGAAGCCCTGAGCCCAGAGCCTGGCGCAGAATGGGCACTTGCTACCTTTTCTCTGCTATTAATTTTAGATTGCAAATCCATGCAGCTATTTTAAGGGTGCGATATGCCAACGTCACTTGTAGAAAATTTGGAAAACTTACTTTCATTTCTGGTGCAATTACTTTTTTTAAAGTTATAAATTCTGTGTGATTAGTAGTATCAACGAGAAAGAGATCAAGTACTGTTCTTCAGGGTCTGAATTAATCATATGAGTAGTTATTCTGTAAGCAGATATTGCATCATACGTGTCCAACAGCCTCTTAAAGTATTCAAAATTAATAAAGCAGTGAGGAAATTAATCAGGGATGGTATCTAGCTGATTTGCATAAACTAATTAACGTCAACAGTTACACCACGCTGCCGCATGGCAGCACCTGGGAAAACCGTCACTCCCAATGAAATGAGGTAGTGAGTCTGCAGAGTGGAGAGGGATTCTATCTCCAAATACACACCAAGGTCACCATTTACATAAGAGGAGGGACAAGAGGGAGCCCAATCACCTGGATGCATAGCTCTAGAGAAGGGGCACATCCAGGAAAATGTGGTGAGTGCAAAGCCAGTTAGTGCCAGCCTTGATGGCTTTTTGGGTGTTTGTGTTTTGGTGATGCATTGAGATTCTGTGTTTTAGCACTGTATTTTTGAAAATAAGTATCGATACTTAGTTAGTCCTGTTTTATTCTTTGTAAATTCAGCAAGTTCTTTTTCTGAATGGAGGTATAAAAATAGGAGTGAGGGCAGTAGGGGAGAGAATATAGAGCCCAATTCTTATCGCTAAATTTATACGTAATTGAACCTTTACTTGCTTATCCTGGCTCCCGTATAAAGACTAATTCTTTTCAATCGTCAGACATTACCTTAACCTCAGCTTTATGAAGTCATTCATTTCTTCGCTCAACAGATGTTATGGGGAGCCTGGTAGCTTACTGTTACTGTCTTTGGTAGTGGGAATGCAAAGCTGAGGATCTCTGATTTTGAAGTTTCCAGAGTCTGAAACTTGGTGTTTTATGCAAACACTATATTAGACTTTTTATGCCCTAAAATGGTGACACATGGAAATGTACTAATGGTACTTCTCGAAGGGATCTTGAGGAGGTTTCACAGAGAAAGCTTAGTTTAGAATGACTGATATACATATGCTGGACTAACAGAGACTAGAAGAAAGAATTCTGGAATGGGAATACCATGTAAGTTATTCTTCATAGTTGCTAGAGTTACTATCTTTATCATGCATTTGCTATGCTGAGCTTGGTGTCCTTGTTGATATTAATTTATGCAGCTTGGATTGGTGCGGGGTGAAGAAGGGCAAGAGGAAATATGGAAGAGAGGGTATTGTTTCTTTCATAGCTTTGGATAAGATGTGTCCCCTGGCAGGTGTTAGAACATTGACTCATTTAACTTGTTCCTATCAACTTCAGGGGTCATGTCCCTCTTTAGAGCTTGTGGATAACTGGGGGAATGTTTTAATTACAGTCTCTCCTTCCCAGCACAAATGCAGCCTTACGGAGAGAAAGATCCTGAGACATGTTTTGGCCAGTGGATATCCTTTGTTGACCAGTTGGTATATGGTTCCTTTAGCCAGACCCAACACTCACTAGGACTTCTGTGGTGTCTATAAATTGCAGACTTTCTTGGAGCATCACATTAATATTAGCCCTGGCAGACTGTTCATTTAGCAAAGTGACCAGAAATTTCTAGGGTAAGGAATAAGATTATATTAGCAATTTCAGCAATCTTGCAAAGCTTCCTCTTATGAACTTAGTTTAGTCATGTAAAAATTAAATATAATTTATTCAAACTTTGGAAAAGGAGATCAAAATTAGGTCACTGTAGATTTTCCTCTGTGAATATAGAAAGTGTTAAGCAAAGTGTTATGAAGGCCTGTTTATAAATGGGAATGGGATGTGGGAATGCTGTGGGAACACTTTCTTTTCTAGCTAATGGGATGTTTCTATTTTAAAAATTACATTCTGAAATGTGTGGGATCTGATATGTTTCCTGCCTGAGATAATGTATATTAATTGACTTCAGTCTTTTTGATTGTAAAAATCTATTATTTGTACTGGTAAATGATGAAAAAACATATGGTCCATCTATTTCTAGAATACTATTCAAGTGGTCTGGTTACCCTTTGGCCCTATTTTCCTTCCCCAATGGACTCCCATATGGATTGAAAAACATTTCTCAATCTTTGGAGGGTTCTTTAAGAGTAGCATTTTGTATTCACTGAGTATGAAGTAATGAAGTGATGAAGTAATTTAGATAGTGAAATGTTAGCATTATTGGTGTAAGTTGTCAAAAGAATAAGTTCACTCTTGTGGGGTTGAATGTCAAAGAGGAGTTGTATGTCTCTCATAGGATTAGAGAGGTCTTTAGGAAATTCCTCTCACTGAATGGAATTTCTGGGATTGAACTTGTCTGCCATTAAAATCTATTCTGTGAATTGAATGCCTGTAACAGAAGTTGAAGACAGGTATTTTTTCTTTTTCAAGATTTTTTAAAATTATGTTAGCCACCATACTGTACACCATTAGTTTTTGAAGGAGTGTTCCCTGATTCATTGTTTGTGTATAACACCCAGTGCTCCATGCAATACATGCCCTCCTTAATACCTATCACCAGGCTCACCCAGCCTCCATCCCCTCCCCTCTAAAACCCTTAGTTTGATTGCCGGAGTCTATAGTCTTTCATGGTTCGTCTCCCCCTCTGATTCCTGCCCTTCATTTTCCCTTCCTTCCCTAGTGTCCTCCATGCTATTCCTTATGTTCCTCAAATAAGTGAAACCATATGATAATTGTCTTTCTCTGTTTGACTTATTTCATGTAGCATAATCCCCTCTAGTTCCATCCACGTCGATGCAAATGTTGGCTATTCATCCTTTCTTATGGCTGAGTAATATTCCATTGTATATATGAACCACATCTTCTTTATCCATTCGTCTGTTGAAGGGCATCTTGGCTCTTTTCAATACATTAACAATATAACTGTAGAAAGAGAAGTTAGGGAATCGATTCCATTTACAATTGTACCAAAAACTGTAATACACCTTGGAATAAGCCTAACAAAAAAGGTAGAGGATCTATACTCTAGAAACTATGGAACACTTATGAAGGAAATTGAAGAAGACACAGAAAGATGGAAAAACTTTCCATGCTTATGGATCGGAAGAAAAAACATTGTGAAAATGTCTTTGCTGCCCAGAGCAATCTATACTCTCAGTGCCACCCTGATCAAAATACCAATGGTATTTTTCAAAACACCAGAACAAACAATCCTACAATTTGTAAGGAACCAGAAAAGACCCTGAATCGCCAAGGAAATGTTGAAAAAGAAAAACAAAGCTGAGGGCATCATGTTTCCTGATTTTAAGCTGTATTACAAAGCTGTGATTACCAAGACAGAATGGCACTGGCACAAAAACAGACACATAGATCAATGGAACAGAGTAGAAAGCCCAGATATGGACCCTCAACTCCGTGGCCAACTAATCTCCGACAAAGTAGGAAAAAATACCCAGGGGAAAAAAAAGAGAGTCTCTTCAATAAATGGTGCTGGGAAAACTAGACAGCTAGACACAGAAGAATACAACTCAACCATTCTCTTACACCATACACAAAGATAAAATCTAAATGAATGAAAGACCTCAATGTGAGAAAGGAATCCCATCAAAATCCTAGAGGAGAACATAGACAGTAACCTTTTGTACATCAGCCACAGCAACTTCTTTCAAAACACAGTTCCAAAGGCAAGAGCAAAAATGAACTTCTGGGACTTCACTATTAAAAAAAAAAAAGAAAAAATTCTGCACAACAAAGGTAATAGTCAACAAAACAAAACAAAACAAAACAAAACAAAGAGACAACCCGCAGAATGGGAGAAGATATTTGCAAATTACACTACTAATGAAGGGCTGATATCCAAGATGTTTAAAGAACTTCATATACTCAACACCCAAAAAATAAATAATCAAGTCAAAAAATGGGCAGAAGACATGAACAAACACTTCTCCAAAAGAAGACATACAAATGGCTAACAGACACATGAAAAAACGTTCAACATCATTAGCCATCAGGAAAATTCAAATCAAAATGACATTGAGATACCACCTTACACCAGTTAGAATGCAAGAAACAATAAATGTTGGTGAGATCATGGAGAAAGGGGAACCCTCTTACACTGCTGGTGGGAATGCAAGTTGGTGCAGCCACTTTGGAAAACAGTGCGGAGTTTCCTCAAAAAGTTAAAAATAGAGCTACCCTATGACCCAGCAATTGAACTGCTGGGTATTCACCCCAAAGATACAGATGTAGTGAAAAGAAGGGCCATATGCACCCCAATGTTCATAGCAGCAATGGCTACAAGACAGGTATTTTTTGTGCCAACCAGATACTATTCCTCCTAATGTAGTCAGGACAAAGAATTTGGTGAAGGAAGGACAGAATGCTGTATGGGAATATTCAGGCTTTGATGTCACACAGATTTTGGCTCAAAGTCTGATTATACTGTTTGTGAGCTTGTGAACTTGGACAACTTAGTCTGCTTGAACCTAGTTTTTTTTTTTTTTTTTTTTTTTTTTAACAGTACCTATCTCATGTGAATGTTGGGAAAATTACATAAGTTAATACAGATAAAGTATTTAGAACAGTAATAGACACAGTAAGTGTATATTATTATTATTAATAGTGTTATCTATAAATATAAATTCTCATGATTTTTTGAGCATATCAAACATAAATACCCAACCGATGCCAGTAGCTTTCAGCATAAAGCCCTGGTGATGACAGTACTTGGGTTGATGAAGAGTATGGATCAAGTTTGCAAGGAATTAGAGTGAAATGTTAAGGTTAGTAGATGATACAACAGGGAGGAGGAAGAGTTCTTAAATAGAATGGGTGAATTTCGTATTATTTTAGAAATTCTGAGATTATATAATAATGGAATTGCAGCACAGAGTTAGGAGGATACTAACCCTATTTCTTAGGTGAAAGAAAAACATTTGAGTAGGCATCAGAGGCAGTGTCTATAGAATTTTCAATTAAGGTAAAAGATGTATTTTACATAAAAAAGGGATTTGAAAATGTAGGTGATATTATTTAATACCATTGAAAAGGATTCTAAAATGCACCATGAAAGGGAAGGTGTTTGTTGGGACTTGTTCAGAGAAGAGGAAGCCCTGCCATTAAAAAACGCCATCGTAGGGCTTACATCTTGGATGTGACCAAGGGTTATGGAGCTGTGAGGCATAGTCATGACAACCTGTGCAAGGTTTTCAAATGATTTCTGCTGGCTTGCCTGTTGGTAGATGGCAGGCAATAGCCTCACCTGTAGGTATTCTTCCTGGCTTTCACAGGGCCCACTGACATATTTTCTAGAAAATTTCTCTAGAATCTTCCCTACATGAGGGAAAGAGGATTTGCCTCTTTTCGCTTTTCTCTGATTCAAGAAGTCCTGGCTCCATATTTAAACTTCTCCACGCATTTGAGTTCCCTGTAGTTTTGATCATGCTTTGCAGAATATAACAACTGTTAAAGAGAAATTATTATTGCACTTGTTAAAACAGCAAGACAGATTTTATTAGAGCTACTGCAGTATGGGAGAGAAAATTATAGTACTGAGCTATACAGCAACTCCATATACAGCAAAGAGAGATAGTGATTTAGAGCCAATGGGCTGAGTGAGGGGGTCAGTGGATGGAAATTTACTAAAAGGAACTTGATTAGATATCAAGGATGGGTAGGTGATTCTTGCTAAATTTGGCTCAACAAGCCAAGGACAAGGTACAATCTAGAAGAGGGCTCAAACTAGACCAGTTTTGTCAAGGAAGGTGTTCTTGTCACTTTAGAGAGGCTCTGCCCTCACTATTTTGGCTACTTATGTTTGTAGTGGCTGAGAA
>CM053605.1:153283008-153370993 GCA_028646535.1 Procyon lotor
TTTTTTTTTTTTAAAGATTTTTTATTTATTTGACAGAGAGAAACACAGCGAGAGAGGGAACACAAGCAGAGGGAATGGTAGCGGGAGAAGCAGGCTTCCTACAGAGCAGAGAGCCCGATGTGGGGCTCGATCCCAGGACCCTGGGATCTGACCTGGGCCGAAGGCAGACGCTTAACGACTGAGCCACCCAGGCGCCCCATGGCTGAGAACTTCTTACCCCACCTCTTCATTCTACCCTCCAGCCTTCATTCCTGGTCTTTGGGTCCTTGAAACTCATAACAGGATTAGTCTTCCACTCCTTATTTGAGATCATGGGGTTGGGGTAGGTGATGGGCACAGGATTTAGATTATTTACATTCCAGTTACAGCAGTAGTTCTTAACAGTGGCTGTCCATGAGAAACAACCAAGGTACTTAAAACAGCTAGCCGGCAAATACAGAGCAAAAACCAAAACCAAACCAAACCAAAACAAAACCCAAAACTCTACCTAGGCCAATTAAGTCTGAGTCTCTGGTGTGGGTCTAGGCATCAGTATTTTTGGTCAGACTTTTCTGGTGATCCTGATGGGCATCCTGTGTTGAAAACCAAAGACACTTAAGGCTTCCTGGCTGGCATCTGATGGGGATCTCAGCTTGCTGTCATTTGGGAACCACAACTCATGGTTATTGTTAGGACAGTCTAGACAAGAAACCCAGCACTCTCTTCAACCAACTGTGATGCTCTGCCAAGTAGTCCTTTATTCCTTCTGGGCTTGAAGCCCCTCCTCTGCAAAGTGTGTCTTCGTTTGTGAACCTGTGGGTGACTATAGCATTAATCACCTCCCTAAACTTTTAGGTGAGGGAGCAGAAAATAAAATCCTTATCATATATGTTATAGGTTAGGTGAACTCATCAATAGTGTACCATTTAACTTAACCTTTCCAACAGTCTTGTGAGGTAGGCATTATTATTATTATAACATGATTTTTTCAAAGTGACAATAAGTGAGGGGGCTAAAACCCTCTTTCTCTGATATTCAAAGCCATGTCACCTCCGTCCTTGAAAGAGCCACAGGGACACTATTGAAGATAGAGAGCATTCTACTCTTCTTCTTTTTCTTGAATGTTATTTCATCCTAAATGACTGTGTTTTTTTTTTTCACATATGTCTTTTCTCTTGTTCTAGTCACGTAGTCTTACATGAGGACCCACAGATGTGTTATGAATGACTTAACAACTCTATTCTTCTAAACTTTTCAGATTGCATTTCATATAGAAAAGCGCTCCAGATTTGATTTTAGTTTTCTCATATTTCCCAAATGACTTTATCAAGCAATCTACTTTCCAGATTTGTTTTTATTTTTTCTCATATTTTTCTAAATGTGCTTATCAAGCAATCAACTTTCTGTATTCCATATGCACTGAACTATATTAGAAAGTAAAATATTAAAACTAAAGAGCAGAAAGTACAGATTACCAAAAGATTAAGGTAGTCATAAATGTGCTTTTTTCCTATGTAAATGAATGGAAGGTTAGTATATTAAGTTCAGGCTATGTTTAGAATATATTAACAAAGGGGGTTCAGAATATGCTGTGCATTGTACATAAATTAAAGTAATCATGTAGCTGAGTATCAGACAGTCACATTTCAATAAATAGTTATTGACAGTCTTTTGTTAAAGAGTGCAGAGCAGAAATATCAAACAAAATAGTTATTGTCTTATGGGAGAAAGTTAAAATGTGGATCCTAATGGTCATGGGTTCGGCGTGTGATGAAGACTGAGGATAGAAGTTTAAGTGCTGAATTTCAAAGGTTTTGCTGTTTCCTAGACATTTTCTTAGCAATTTCTGATGGTTAGGAGTGAGACAATTCTACTTATTAGCCAACATGTAATTAAAATAGAACCAACTTGTTTTCCTCAGTGTTGAGTTAGATCTTGAATATACTTAGAAAAATCTTTTATTTAACTGCTTGATGGATCTGATTACCTGTCTTCTTGGAAAGGATTTCTGAGAGGATGATGGAATATAGAACTCTAAATTTAAGAGGAAAAGTAAACAGATTTAATAACTTACCATTGGAAATAAAGTTGTTAGATACTCCATATGACTGATTGATCTGTTTCACTTCAAATAAATCCTATCTCCTAGAGAGTTGTGTGAAACTATCTGATATTATAAAAGAATTTAATTTACTTAAGATTCAAGGGAAGCTAAATTCAGTGAATCATGGGATTAAAAGGAATCTTGTCAAGCCATTTAGTCTACCCATCGTTTTTGAAGTTATACATTAAAAACATACTTTGAGAAGCTATGCTTTCTGATCGTATTGGACTGGGTTCTCTTTATATATTGCCCAATATATATTTGTTTTTCTTTTTAAAATATATACGTCCCCTACCAAACTTTAAGTTCTAGTACGGCAGGGGACATGTCTGTCTTTGTAGCTCCACTACTTATAATGGTGCTTAGAAGAGCAATAAATGAAACTTAGAAAATCAATGATGCTTAGAAGCTCAATAAAACATTTTGAGTTTTTATTTTTATTTGTCTTAAAATATTGCCAGTGAAAGACTTATCCTAGCTTCCTTAGTAACCAGTTGTAGAATTTTGCCTATACTTAATCTAACCATTCCTTCTGAATTGCAGGAAAAGAAAGATTTGACGGATACGTATTTTTAACAAGATACAGCTATAGCAGTAGTAGAAATGTAACTCATGGTAGGGGTAGAAATATAGCCATGTGTTTGCCAAATCAGTTTAAATCTTGCCTGCCAAAAGTGGTGACGTAGTCTCGTTATCTCACAATTATACATTAATATATCATAATCTGGCTCTTCAATTAATTCAAATTTTATGATGAATCAAATAGGAAGCAGGATGATATTTATCTTTGCTTAGTAATCTTAACCACATAAGAAGTTCAATCAGTAGTTTTTTAAAGTGCAAGGGGAGAAGTTAACATATTTAGAGTATTTTAAAAATAGTCATTATAATAAATTTGCTAATTATAAATCATTTATACCTGTGCAAGATAAGGGACACAGGTGAAGTGTGAAGACCTCTTTCCCTTAGCTGCCTCACAGGAACTCAGAATGGGTTTGTGTATATTATTGAGGATGGTTTTAAAAATCGCTATACAAACGATTTAGACCAAACTTTCCTCCTGGTCAATTATTATTAAGATTCATGAGGCCTGGGTAAGAAAAATTTTATATAATTCTCATTTTAACTGAGAAATGTTGTTGTTAGGCAAAAAGTTGCTCGAGGGCATAAGTTATGGCTTGTATCCACAGTGACTGAGAAGTAATTGCTCATATAGTAAATCCTCTGATGTTGGTAGAAGTTGTTGAACCAAATTTAAATAAATAAATTTTTAGCTATATATACTTTAATTTCTGAAACTTTGGTGCAGATAAATAAGACTTGACTCCATTTATAATCTTAATAAATTTATAATCTTGATGTTTCTTTATGGTATTTGCCTCAGAAATATAAGGAGAGTGAATTACAATACTCTGGAAGCATTTCCACTGGGAATACTGGTGATCAGCGAGCAGTTATCTTCTGAAGCATCCCTCCGTGAGATTCATTCATTCTCTGATGCTGATTCAGAGAATGTGCTGATTCATTCATCTGTTCATTCATTCATCCATTCATCTGGTGTTTGACTTAATGAGCATTTACTAATGAAGTACTACTGTGAACAAAGTACAATACTGGCACAATGGATGATTAAGGTATTTTTCTCCTTTCAAAGAAGCCTTAATTTCTCTTCAGAAGTCTATGCGGTTCATAGGTACATTATATACAAATAATTCTTATTTACAACATAAACACTGTGCTTTCTGAAAAAAATTTTTAAAGGCTCTAAATGTTATAAGTTGTTACTTTTACAAAATCATAGAGCCAATATTTTCGTATGTAAATATCTCTTTTCCATAAAGAATGACTTTTAGAACAACCATTTCACTGTTAGATTTTAAATATAAGCATAAGGGTAATTCATGACATTGCTGTTTTTTTGGGTGGTATGAATATACCCTTTCATGCTTGTTTTCATTTTGGAAGGACTAATTTTAATAAGATTACATATATCAAATCACTTTGAAACCGCTCTGTTAACATAATATATTATAGTATGCAACATGATATATTTATATATATATTTTTCTAAATTAATGAAGCCTTTAATTTAATAATATGGTTTATATTTTAAACTATAATTGGTATTGCAATTTGAAATACATATACTTTAGTATAAACATAGTCATATAGAAAATATATGATTGGGGAGAAATATACAAGAATGTAGTAAGCTGTAATTATTTTCATGGTGCCATAATTTTGGGTTTTTAATTTTTAAAATAAATATAGGAGAAAAAAGGCCCTGAATGGCTAGGCAGTCGTGTGAGGATTTTTATTTATTTAGTAATACTACTGTTCCTTGGTGATTCTTACTTAGACATAAATTCCAGGGTAGATATTGTGAATGCAGGTCCAACTCTGCCTGGGACAGCTCTGATTTATACTTGTTGCACCGTATTCATTAAAAACATCCAGCTGCAATGTCAAAGTGACCTGGTTTGAATGATGAATGATATGGTCACTGGAGTCACAGAGTGTATTGTGAGAAGGGTTGTTTGGGAACTAGCTGTGAAAGTTGACTCCACCACCTTAGATTCCTAGGAAGATTGACTTGACCAGTTACCATAGTGAATAAACATTTTGCAGTCTTACGGAATCCACGATGTCCGAATCCCCACTCCTATGACTTCCTTGTGAACAGTCATCCTGCCTCTGCTTGGATAACATCTGTGACCACCTCGAAAGGACACCTTTCTTCTGCTTCCGAACTGGGCCCTTAAATGCTTGGGGGAGAGGCGCAGCTGCAGAACCATACAAAAAATACTACAGCTAATCGTTTTCCCACTCAAGGAGCTCCTCCAGGCTTCATCTTCTCCCTATTCCATTCCTCATTATTTCCCCTATGCTTTGGGTTTTGAACTTCCCTTTATTATTGAGAAGTCTTCAGGTGAAGGTCCATATGAATGGGGCAGGTGTATTAGAGTTCTCCAGACAAACAGAAAACAAAACAAAACAAAATATATATATGGAGACAGCTTTGTTATAGGAATTGGCTCATGTGGTTATGGGGACTGAGAAGTCCCACGATGGGCCATCTGCAAGCTGGAGACCCAGTGGTGCAATTTCATCCGAATCCAAGGGTCTGAGAGCTGATTTTAAGTCTTCTGGGTCTGAAGCTTTGAGAGTGGGGAGCCCGGATGTCTGAGGACAGGGGAAAATGGATGTCTCAACTCAAGAAGGGCAATGGGGAAGTTGCTTTTTCTCTGCTTTTTTGTCTCATTGGGCTCTTAGCAGATTGGATGATGCCCTCCTATGTTGGAAGAGAGGAAACCTCTGTACTCAGTCTACTGATTCATATGCTAATTTCCTCCAGAAGCATCCTTACAGACATACCCAGAAACAATGTTTTACTGGCTGTTTGGGCATCCCTTAGCCTACCTAGTCAAGGGAAAGGTAAAATTAAGCATCACAGTGAGCAAAAATAAGATCCCCCACAGGGGCACTTTGGAAACATGACAGTCATATCTGCGTCACAGGAGCTGGGTGGGCGCCACTGGTTTGTAGTGACTGGAGACTGCAGCGTACAGGTTGGCTCTTATTCTGCATGCCTTTCAAATGTTCTTGAAGACATTCCTGCAAATGAAAAACCTGTGTATAATTTTCTGAGTTTGGAAACTATTATTCATTAAAAATATATTTTCCCGTGGTTTTATTATGCAGTGAATTTTTCAGAAATGCAACTATCATGTAACTTGAAAAAAAAAAAAGACCATGCTTTGTTGTGTTGCATATTTTACCAGACATTATTCACTATTGTAAAAACTCACGGTTCTGATGGCGTAGCTGCTTTTGGTACTTGAATACTGATGGAACACGTTGTATCTGTCCTCTCATGATTTTCATGGCCTTTCTTGCGAAGTCTGGTATAAGCATTTAGATAAGCATTTACATTAGTATGTACGTACTATTATTTAATACAACTTTTAAAAGTCGAAAGGTCCTTTCATATTATAGTTAGTACATTAGTTAGTACATTTTACTGATTACGAAAAATATGCATGTGAGTTGGGTTCTATTGTCTGTGAATTTCATTTCTGATATAAAAAGGGATTGAGTCTCAGAGAGTTAAGTGCTACTCAGTCACCCCTGCCTTAGGAATCTAGTCATTGCCTTCACCGTGGCCCTTACACCTAGGCTTCCAACAACCAGCAAGAAAGGGCAGCGCCAGCTGGCCCTCACTGTGTCTACAGGGGAGATTCTGACACCCTTTTAGCTCTGGAAACCTCTGCTTTTCAGGTAATTCTTTTGCAGGGAATGAGATGTGGCCGGCTGCCTCTTTTACCCATATATTTGTCATTTTCCCTATGGAGACATGCAGAAGAAACCAAGATTTGTTTTCACGTGATCACTGTTTATATATTTTAATACAGTTAGCATCCAGTTACGTCTCCTAATCCTTCTGTGAATGCTCTGAAGGCCCTGCATGTGTCAGTCATAGAGTGAGGCTATTCCTGGTTGGACACAGGACATCCTACTTCCATTATTGCAAGCAAAGACAACACCACTTTTTTCTTTATTTGTTCTGGTCATACAATAATGATGTTGGCAGATATTGCAACTGAAAGCAGTCAACGCCTACAAAGTCTATTGTAATGACTGTGGTTAAGCTATACTCCCTTTAAATCTGTCTGGTTCATTTTGTTATGCCTGGAACATCCATCCTAGCAACCTGTAGAGATAGTCCCTTTGTAGACAAATAATGACATAGATAGAGGGAGATATAGCCTCCGGCTCCCGTGTTGCCTGCCAGTTGGCCTGTCCTCTAACCTGGATTGTTAGCAAGGTGGTGATAGAAGTTGTGACAGAATCCAAGTTGGATACAAACTCATGGTTCAGGAACAGTCTGAGAGTGCGGCCTTACAACGTTCTCAGCTGGATATCTGTAAACTGTTGAAGGTTCCAGGGTCCCTGGGCAGGAAGGTCTTTGGGGTAGGCAGGTAGAAGAGTGGTTTTTAGCATCTGAGGTTCAGGAGTGAAAAAGAAAGAAAAGCCAAGGATAAAATGGGTACCCTTTCATAGAACACTCGAAGAAAGTTATGTACTTGTCGATAGTATGTGAGTTATAAATAATTCATTCAGAAAGTTACTTTGGCTTTGAAGGAGGTACCTAAGCACCCTAATTGTTCGTCATTTCATATCTGTCTTATGTGAAATTGGCAGTACTTCCAAGAGCATTCCCAAACCAAATAGCTTTCTTTTTTTCTTCTCTGGTTATAGAGTCTCTTGAAAACAGTCACTTTTAACTTCTGGGAGATTTCAGTGCTTTTCTTTTGTTGAAATGGATTTTTTTTTTTACACTTTTTTCATTTTCAGCATATATCCTCATTATTTGTTTCTGTCTAAGTTTCAGTAGATCCCAAGGACAGGGTCCGCTCATGTCCCTGCTTATATGATGTGTGGCTAAAGGCTCTTATTTCCATGTCTGTTTCCTTTGGCACCGTGAGTTGTGTATTCATACCTCTTACTTCCTATTTTGAGTTTTTTTTTTTAAGATTATTTATTTATTTGAGAGAGAGAGGGTTCGGGGCGAGGGGCAGAGGGGGAGAATCTCCAGCAGACTCCGTGCTGAGTGTGAAGCCTGATGTGGGGCTGGATCTCGCTACCCTGAGATTATGACCTGAGCCAAAACCAAGAATTGGACGCTCAAACGACTGATGCACCCATGCGCTCTCCCTCCATTTTGAGTTCTTAACTAAGCAAGAAAGACCAAAACTGACAAAATTCTTATGTATTTATTTACATTTTGTTTTTTACATTTACATTTTGTTATTATACTGTTGTTATTATTTTATAATCCTATAGCTTATCACTTATAATTCTATAGCTTATTAATCTGTCCTACTTTCTCTTTTTTACAAAGACGACGTAGTTTCATACAGCCTAGTGATTACTGGGAAGAGCTTGCAGTGTTCTTCCATCATTAGGTAACAATTCAATTTCCTTCTCGCCTTTGCTAACGTGCTTAAGTTCTCAAGTCAATATCTCTATGCTGAGCCTCTTATGAAGGAGGTGTTCATTGTGAATAGCATGGTCAATTAAATGAAGGATAATTTATTTAGTTGAGCACCTTGAAATCTTTAGCTCGCTTACATTACTTCAGGAACTCAACAGTTATTCCACATGCTGCTGTACGACTTTGCCTTCTTGGAAACCCAATGAGCCCAAGAAGATTTGCCCCACCAGTGGATGATTTGATTTTAACGATATCCTATTTGGCTCTATAAACCGTGCTGAAGCTATCTTTGCCATACAGTTAATAACGTAATTTAGTCTATGATGGCATTCTGTGATAATGAAAGAGATAGTAGAGACATAACCATTTTCATATTTAATAGAGAAGAAATGTGTCCCAGGTAATGAAGTTAGGACTCCGACCTGCCATTGTCGGCACATGTTAACTCTGGTTTTAGAGATCCTTCTTTAGATCTAAGTAAGTATGATTCTGTAATTTCCCTATACTCATTATGTTAGATGCTTTGCTGTTGTATTTTTGACATAGTAGCTTCCAGGATCGTTTATTTGACACAGCCCAAGAGTAAAAACAACCCAAATCCAACCAACAAACAAAAACTAAGAACCAATAAAACCTTTGAGGCTTGAAACTGTAGAAATGAAGTAGTGTTTCTTCTCCCTGGGTAAGTAAACCAATCCATTATTTGAATGTCGAACAGCTAGCCGCAGTTGTACACTTTCTTTTGAAATACGATGTGAATGTTTTTCATCAATTTCTCAACATTTGGTTGGAATATGAGAGATCACACTTAAGTGTGACCGTAACAGAAAGCACTTGAGCTGACCAGCAGTGTGGCTTTTAGCGCTTGTGTCCTCTTTGTAAAACATGCTCTTACCGAATAATTACTCCATATTAAGGCATTTCATTGTGGGAATAGGAGTTTTTAACCCACTCCAGTGTAACCCACGTAAATAGTATCTTGTGTATATTCTTTCTCTTCTGTTCATACGTGTATTAGAATTCTATTCTCTAGGAATTACATGAATGAGGGGATTATACATACACTGTTTTCCAAATGGCTTTCTCACTAACATTATACAATGGGGATTCTTTTGTATTGGCACATACTTCATTCTCTCTAAGGCATGCCTGGCATTACTTTCTAGGTGTGACTTCTGTGCTCATCTTCAGATCGTCCTTGATTATTTTTCTAGTCGTGAGTTTGATGCGTTTAGAGGGATCAGAACCATTCTCTGAATTTGAGTTGTCAAGAGAATTCTATTCTGGCTTTCTTTGCTCTAAAATGTCTTTCTTGTGGTGAGTTCTGGTGTCATCAGAGATGAGCAAAGAAAGCTTGTAGGTAAGCTGAATTGCATAGAAGAGGACTTCTCTCTCTCTCTTTCTCTCTTTCTCTTTTTTTTGCTTAATTTTCACCCAATGATTTATGCTTTGAAAAAACACATTGTAAAGAGTCAAATAAACAGGTGATATGCACTTTTGAACCTAGCCATTGTAGGTGAGACTGGTCTGGAAAACCTATCCAGAACCCAAGAGATCACGTCAACTAAGCACAGGAACCCACTGTCTTACGGTAAACATAGATTTTAGCAATTCCTGAGTAGGAAGGGTGAAACATGGTGGGGTTAAGGATTAAGAACACAGGGTCTGGGGTATAAACTTACTATCTCAGAGTTCCCATGTAGTATTCTTGTGTTTTTCATGCCCCACTGCATACGTGGGAACATTTAATCAAGGCTATCTATTTTGTCTTTGGTTTGAGAGAATTAGACCATGGGCATGACTGTACCAGATTGTGCAGAATGGTGGAGCTCAGTGCAGCAATTTGGACCTGATTAGATGGGAAACAAGGAAGCATGTATATACGTGTACTGAGAAATGAGGAGGCTGGTAATGATGCAATGCCGTAAATCATGCCATGTAAGTAGATTGTAAAGCCAGAGGATTACATGGCCAAATTGTTGTTTTGGGTAACTCAGATCTGAGGTTGATGAGAATGTAGACTCACGTGCAGTGGCAGTAGCAAGAAGAAAGGAGAGTTTGAAAAAATTAGCACTAAAAGTTGAAAACCAGCATACTGTCAGTGTATAGGATGTCTAAGGTACTTTTTGTTTGCTTGTTATTTTTAGGGGTCATGAGAGGGAGGGGATTTCTTTATCAAATATTTATGTTCTTTTTTTTTTTTTAAAGTTGTTTGATATCCAAATCTTAACATATTATGTATGCTTAAAACAATAATTTTAGGAGTGCCTGGGTGGCTCAGTGGGTTAAAACCTCTGCCTTCAGCTCAGGTCATGATCTCAGGGTCCTGGGATCGAGCCCCGCATTGGGCTATCTGCTCAGCTTCCCCCTCTCTCTCTGCCTGCCTCTCTGCCTACTTGTGATCTCTCTCTGCCAAATAAATAAAATCATTTAAAAAAAGAAAAAAAACAGTAATTTTAGTTTTTGCTTGTTTAAAAAACAACTATACTATGTAGCTTGTTATCAATGTAATTCTGGTCAGAAATTTTCTGGACTGTTGTGTTTTTCTTGCCATCAAAAATGAGTATGGTGGTATTATGACTTGTCATGACTTCAATTTAGTCCCTTTTCCAGGGAACTGTTAAAATGTATTCCTGGAAGAGGACAGGTACATAAAATATTTTTAATCATCTCAGTGCAATTGTGTTTACTATTTATTTTTCTTTTAAAATTAGTAAATTATTGGCTATTGAAAATTAAAATCACCACCGATTAACAGATAAGGCTGTATATATTAAATCATTTAATTAGTGCTTATATTTTCTCACACATTTGACATGTAAATTATTCATATTTTAGAAATTTAGGCTAATTTTGTAATATGTAATAACCATTACATATTAATATCCTTTACAGAATACAATGTTATTTTATCAGATACATATACCTAAAATAGGCCGTTAGGAATTATAAAAATGCATTTTCTTTTATAATACTTAATTAGAATATCTGAGGAAGTATTTGTCCTTCATTTATTTTCCCATTTATATAATCAGTCATTACCAACTGATGTTTGAGGGATTTGAGAGTCTCGTCTTTCCCTGTGTTTACCACTTTGATTGCAGATACTTTGTGGATGACATGTGTGAGTGAGATATTCACACAAATTGTTTTGCCTCATCTTCTAGCTGATGTGTTTACACATTAGAAAAAAAAAAAGAAATTAATAACATTCATAGGGTCCCGTTCCTTATTCCCAACCAAAGTAATTCCAAGAATGTCTTTTCACAAGGACGTCCGTTTTTACATACTTGAGACCATCAGGTTTTTAAACCTAGGCTTGGGATGTTGAATATACTTCGTTTGCCCTCTTTCTGCATCTACAGTGAATTGCAACCCCTGCTACTGTACCTAAATTCATTATCAGAATTCTTTTTAAATGCTCCAGGCTGCAACCCCCAATTAAAATTATTACTTGAGTGGGAAACTTTTTTTATTCACGGCCTAGACCATTACCAAGGAAAAGGCTTTAGGTAAGTCCATTGTCCGAATATAGAAATAGAATCAGCATTCATGCCTGGTTTGCCTAATGTATGGGCTCCTGTCATTATCCATTCATCGTGTACCTTTCATAGGCCAAGCTTATGATCTAATATATCCCTGATCTCAAGGGGCTCATGATCAAGTCTTGCAAGAGGACATATAAACAAATTACAGTGTAGGGGGATGAGTGCTGTGAGGGTAAAAACATGCCCTAGAGCACAGAGGGAAAAAACCAGCTTGACTCTACCCATATCTAAACTTTTGTCTTCATTGGAAAACAGCAACATTTCAATGGAAGATTTCTTTAGCAATCACTAAATAATAATTAAAATAAAAGAACGATCTATTTACCCCTTACTACATGCTTGGCACCTACAAATATTTAATTGTTGAACATTGCTTTAAATTGGCATTCAACTAAAATGTTTTAGCTTGTTAAGTCAGAATTATGAGCCTTTTCCCCCAAATCAGTAAATCAAAATCTTATTCGTGATTAGGAACTCATGGCTTCAGTATTTGTTTCCTTGCTCAGCATATACTTTAAGGTGCTTTACTATTCTGAGAAGGTGCCACACCTTGTTTTCATTTTTAATTTCTACAGCGTATGCATTAAGTGCTTAAGCTCTCATTATCTGATCTACATTTGAGGAGCAGGCTATGTTAGTACTTTGAGCCATTCTCATTAGCAAGGCAATTTTGACAGCATTTCCAAGTATGTAGACCCGTATTATAAATGTTAGGGGAGGTTTAGAAATGTAATGGGAGAGGTGGTCCCTGTTCTTACCCTGCCTGTTATTAAAAATTGCCTGAGTTTTAACATATTCATGGGATGGTTTATATGTGGTCCTACTTTTAGAAATCAGATTCAGGTTTTAACAGTCCTCTTATTAGCATTTTTTTCATTAAAACCAGAAATCACACATACTAAGTCATTTAACACTGCCTAAGAATCCATTATAATTAAAAATATTTGGTAAACTCATTGGGTATTTTGATGTTTTTCTGAACAGAGAAAAATGACTTAATCTTTATAAGGAGCTTTGATTAGCTGGGGACCTCTCATGCTTCTCAAGGTTGCTGTATGTTTCTCAAGGTTGCCTTAACTTTTTTGATTACTAGGCCATCCTTTGAACTCCCAGTAAGTTTGTGGTCAGTGTAAACCTCACACAGTTTCTTGTTGGGTCATCCCACACCCTTTGTTTTTATGAGAGACGTGCTTTTCTGTTTTGTTTTGTTTTTCTTTTGTTTTTAGAGTGGGATTTATGAAAGCCTTTAAGTCGAGGGAAGACGAATCTCTGCAGAATCAGCGCTAGTTGTCTATGGCTCGCATTTTCTTTTTTATTGATTTTAATAGGAAACTGACTGGATCATGGTGAATTCTCAATTGATTTTATTAAAATTACCAGTGGAGAGTAAAGTGCAAGGAATAGTCTCAAACCTTCTTTGAAATCCAACATCAAATGTTTCTTCTTGTTATAAAGTCAGTCTTTTCATTTTGGACTTTCCTTTGGCTGTTATTGCACTATGATAAACCCATCTGCTGTTTCAGCACACGATAAGGGATTTCTTTATGCCAGTGTGGGGGATGCAGGAGGAATGATAGATGGTAAGGGAAGTCACTTACTCATAATGCTTTTTGTCAAGACATGTCCTCTTGTCCCATCATACAGGCCTTTCCTACAGTGAGTTCAGCCGTTATTATGTGGCACTGTCATTCTATAAGGAAAGACTAACTGGGAAATTTCTGATGGATACCAAGGAGACTGAATAGCAGTTTCTATTTTATACGTGGCTGATAGTTTTGGTCTCTTGAATTGTAGAAAGTGGACACATAGATGAGAGTGACCACTTCAAGCTTCCTTCCCTTCCCCATAACTAAGGAAATTTTAGGAATCATTCCAGGTAGTTAAATTGTTCATAAATATGTGCCAGATTTTGTTTGTTGGCTTTTGTTGCTTGATGCTGATGGACTACCACCTGCAAAGAAAAATAGCAAATTCTTATCCCAAATCAAGCAAGTGAATGAAAAGTAGGTCTGTGTGGTTCTTTTCAGTAATAAAATTCAGATAACTTGATTATATTAGGAGTAGCATATTTTCTGACAGAAAAAAGATCTTGAGAGTACAGTTAAACATGGCAACTTGAGTAAATGTATTTGCCTATCCTCCCTCCTGAACACCTCACTGAAATCAAAGGGACAGAGAGGAGGGAAACACACAGGAACATAGAGAATTTGAGGGGTGGCAATGGATTGGAAATGTTTTGAATTTCTGGGTAATACAAATTGGAAGGAGGGATTACTAGAGCAGAGAGAGTTGAAGACTTAGTGCTTACAGAGGGAGGCACCAACAATCAGGAAGCTTGGAAAAGACAGGAATTGTCAATAGTAGGTGCTGCAGAAGGTGGGAATGAAACGGGGCAGAAACAGGGAGTTTTGTGAAAGTCTGAACAAGATATGCTATAGCTCTCCAAAGCCCCTTCCCCTATTTGAGCAGACAACTGCACTAGAGTGCCCTTACTTCATGACGGATGTGATTTATTCCATGGATACACTGAGCTAGGGTGATTCTAAAGTGGGAACACCATGCATGGCTAAAGGTAGAGACTGCATGATTAACAGCGAGGGCCCTACCTGCCTCCTGCCATGTATCTTCAAGACCATTAGTACACAAGCCTGTAACTCTTGAACAGGATTAGTGAAAGCTTACTTTCTGAAGAAACTGGCTCTACAGAAAAGATCTCCAGACCTTTGATATTTGAGGGATCAAGGCCCTGCTTGCTCACCTTGCAGTAAAATCCATTTGTTGATAAGCTGTATAGGATTCCCAGGCATTAATTTATTTTCTCACTCTTAAATATAACCAATGATCACCGTGCACTTGGAGTACCCTACAAAAAGAAAGAAATTGTCTACAGCAAGAAGCAAGAAGTACCAGAAAGGAGTTTGGAGAAGCTAAATTAATAGTTAAGGAGCAGAAAAGATGACTCAACAAAAAAATGAAAGTAACTTAGAGAAATAAGAGAAGACATTGCACCTATGGGAAAGAATGTAATGCTATTACAATCAAAACAATTGAAGAAATAAAAGAGACCTCATGAAATTTTAAAAATCAAAAGAGTAAAATTAATCAATAGAAGTGACTGACCATTAAGGAAATGTCCTGGAAAATATAACAAGCATACTATATAATATTCAACTGATAGTGTTTTTATTAAAAGTACAGTGTAAACGAAAGAAAAAAGACATTTTCAAAGTAATAAAAAAGAAAAATTGTCCCAGAACTGAAGGACACAAGCTTCTACATTCAATTCATAATGAAATTATTGAAAAAGAGCCAAGAATATCATTATGAAATTTTACAACTCTAGGCATGAGGACCAGATCCTAAAGGTCTTTAAGTGAGAAAAACAAATCCTTTGTTGTGTAAAAAGGATTAAGGCCAAGTGACACTGGATGCTCCTGTAGGAATATGGAAACTAGAAGTAATGAAGGAAAATCACAGGACAATAGCTAGTTGACAGGTCTGGAATCAACCAACCCATATTGGAGCAGGAGAATTGAGGGCTTTCAATATGGATTACCTGATAAATTTGATCATAGGAAAATCTGTATTTTAAGTTGTTTTAATATTGAGAGAGTTTAGGAAGAATCTAAGCAAAGGGAAAAAAGAGGCAACAATTAAATCTAGGAAAAATATAAAGTTTTACAAAAAAGGATATGTCACAATACACTATTTGACTCATAAGAGAAAATGTATATACTCATCATAGTGCAAATATTGTCCAATACCTTAACGAAAAGTGGTTATATATATGTGTTCCAGAAAAATCGACTCTTAAGAGTTGTGCCTTCCTTTACTCTCAATAAAGAATAAATTGCTTTAGTTTTTTAACTACATTTTTTTTGGTTTTTAACTATGTTTTGTTTTATTTTTATTTTTTAAAAGATTTTATTTATTTTAGAGAAAGAGTGTGGGGGGGGCAGGGGGCATGGTCAGAGGGAGAGAAAGAGTCCCCAGCAGACTCAATGCCGAACGTGGAGCCCCATGCAGAGCTTGATATAAGACCAAGAGATCGTGACCTGAGCCAAAATCAAGAGTCAGACATTTAACTAATTGAGGCACCCAGGTGCCCCTGTTTTAACTACGTTTTAAAGTGATTCCTTTAAATACATTAACTTTTTGAATTTAGCTGTCTATTAAAAAGTCACTTGTGAAAGGAATTTAATTCACAAGAGAACAGCAAATAATATTAGTAAACTGTTGGGAGTCAGGTTATTTTGACAACAACCAATTATTTTGTTGCTGCAAGTATTTCAGAATTTTAAATATATAATTATATGGACTAAAAGATACAGTTTAAATGAGAATATTTTAACTTTCACAAATAATGACTATATTGGAAAAATATTTCTAGAAGGACATACACATACTCAAACTTGATGACACATTTTTGGTGACGTGTGATGGTTTAGGGAAAAAAAAACACTGGATTCACTTTGGGCAATGCCACAGTTGCTTGTTTGTTTTTTTAAGTGTTTTTTGATAGAGCAATTCATTGAGGAATAGCATATTAAATAGGAAAGCCAAATTCTAAAACCTTCTTTCATATTCAGCTACTGTTACCTTACCAGTAAGAATTATTCTCCATCACCAAATCTTTATAGCACGGGAGGGAGTGATTTCTAGGACAGGTGAAGCTTTGTATCTCTTATTGCTAGTTAAGTTAATTTTATTTTAACAATAGCAATTTAAAAAATTGCCATGGTTTTGCTTTTTTTTCTCTAATCAGCACCATGCTGGTTATAAGCAAAAAGGTTCATTTATAAATTTTTTTCTGCAGTGTGTTTGATTGTTAATTTCCAGGTCAGTATCTAGCCTATCAAAGTTTCATGGGGTGATAATTTATGCTCATAATGGACAGTCTATTTAAAACTATGATGAGGTCACCCCAGCTAAAGCAGCTGAAATGCTGAATCCCACTCTCTCACTCAGAATGACATCACTTTAGTTTGCTAGTTTCCCATCTTTACTGATAGGTGTTTCATTGAAATAAAACTTCAAACTTCTCACAGTCCAATTTATTACTAGCAGTTCACATATTATTAATTGTGTGTCTCATACCTTGAGGCAAATCACGTGGTCTCCCTCCCTCCCTTTCCCCCACTTTCTTTCTTTCTTTCCATCCTTCCTTTCTTCCTTTCTTTCTTAGTACTATCCCAGAAGTAAGGCAATGATTTCATTTTCCCAGATAATGCTTTCCTCTATAATTTTTTGAACTGAGGGCTCCAATTTTATATTGTATTGAATACAGTGCAGATTATAAGTTTAACCGAGTACTCCGTTTTTTGATTCTATTGTCAAATTCTATTTTTCATAGTGCAGGTTAGCACATTTTTCAGCATTAAGCCAGCAGTAGAATCAGAAATTTTTATTTTTATTTCTTTATTTTTTAAAGATTTGATTTATTTATTTGACAGAGGTCACAAGTAGGCAGAGGCAGATAGAGAGAGAGGGGGAAGCAGGCTCCCTGCTGAGCAGAGAGCTGGATGTGGGGCTCCATCCCAGGACCCTGGGATCATGACCTGGGCCGAAGGCAGAGGCTTTAACCCACTGAGCCACCCAGGCATCCCAAATCAGAGATTTTTAGAGTTGAAATGGACTCTAGAAAGTACTTATTCTAAATACATCCAAAAAGAATATTTTCCTTAATACAGGGACATTTTCATCTCCTCCCAGAAAATAGTGCCAAATGCACTCCTCTAATAAATAGAAGAAATTGCCTCAATAAAGCACTGCCCCAAGTGCTCCAAGTCTATGAGTGACTTAAATAACCAAATCCAAGTTGTCTCTGATCTTGTATCTGGAATTGTCAGCTCATTTCAATTTCTAGTGTGAGGCCAGTATTAGCCACTACCTGGGTGGGCTTCGGGTGGGCTTCGGGTGGGGTAAAGCTCAGTTCTTCTCAAACTCTGGGTGGGGAAGGATCAGTCCTCCATCCTCTTGCCCCTCTTCATCCTTCTTCCAATCCATTGCAGACTTATTGTTTCATAAAATATAATAAAATTACTTTCTAAAATTTAATTAAAAAACAAAACAAGTTCATTAGTATTAAATTCAATAGATAGGAAAATGTCAACCTGTTATGAAAATTTCTAACTATTACTGTTGATACTTCTGCATATCTCATTAGGGTCTGGCAGTTCAGTCTGAGTAGCACTGCTGTGCTCTATGAAGCTTGATGTTGTATGATGAGCTTCCATTTTCTTTGCACTGGAATTGGCTACTTAAATATTGGTCCATCAGTACGAAGGATTGCTCCATATTTTATATCTGTTTTTGTGACTATTACATATTTTTATTGCCACTTTTATAGCAGTTTTTATATGTTAAGTTCATTTTGTAATATACATTTCTTAGTAGCCAACTCATCAATAGTTGCCTTATTAATATTTCTGCTACAACGACCGTTATAAGCTTAGGAGATGTATGATAACATCACTGAGGGCATGTCATATGTGGACAAATTTATTATATAATGTCAAGATATGTGTGTATGTGAAATTATATATATATATATGGTATATAAACATATATATAATAATAACTTCTCAGCACTTATCTTACCAAGGACCTTTCATTAGAATGGTCTGGGGTGCCATTTTTCCCTCCTCTTTTCCTTTCTCCTTTGCCATCCTTCCTCCACCTTATTGTTTTGGGAGCCTTTGCATCATGCTGCCATGAGTATGCATGCCTCAGTTGCCAGTTTTCACCTATCCTCCAAGTCTAAGTCCCATTTTATGTCGAGCTTGTGGTTCTCTGGGGTTGATATCAGGTCCCAGAAAGTTCCAAATCTTGACTTTAAATCAGATCGCTTAGGGGGTGCCTGGGTGGCTTAGTCGGTTAAGTGCCTGACTCTTGGTTTTGGCTCAGGTCATGATCTCAGAGTCATAAGATCCTTCCCATCAGGCTCTGTGCTCACTGGGGAGTCTGCTTGAGATTCTCACCCTCTCCCTCTTCTCTCCCCCTCCACCCCATTCTCTCTCTCAAATAAGTAAATATATCTTTAAAAAAGATCAGAACACTTAGGGCTTAGAAATTTGCTGATCTTCAATTGTGGCTCTTAATGCTATTTTGCCTACATTTGAGGTTTGTTTATTTAGTGTGAGGCACCATGCTAAGTATTTGAGAAAAAAGATGGGGAAGACATGAATATGGTACCCAAATGAAGGCTTTAGAGTTTAGTAGGAGATAGATGTGAAGATAACTTGTTTTTTTTTTTTTTTAAAGATTTTATTTATTTGACAGAGAGAAACACAGCGAGAGAGGGAACACAAGCAGAGGGAATGGTAGCGAGAGGAGCAGGCTTCCTGCCGAGCAGAGAGCCCGATGCGGGGCTCGATCCCAGGACCCTGGGATCATGACCTGGGCCGAAGGCAGACGCTTAACGACTGAGCCACCCAGGTTCCCCCTGAAGATAACTTGTTAACAGAAGCTGTGGTAGAAGTCTTTAACTCTGGGGATAAGTTAAGAAACCCTTTGCTAGAGTGCTACAGTTGGGCTGAGTTAAGGTGTGTTAGTGATAGGGGGTGTACATGCCCCATGTGGGGGCTTGGGTGTGTAATGCATTCTAGGGCTCAGAGATGTGAAAATGGTATGGGATTTGGGTTTGGGAACTACCTGTTTAAGCACCCCAATTTATTTAACTTGAGTGGTGGCTCCCTAATTTATGCTTATTTTTGAGACCCCAGTCCAAAAGTGGTATTTACTTTTAAGATTCAGCTGAAGCCTGCGTGGAACCTACCTCTTTGCAGTGTTTACCTGGAGAAAAATATTGCAAAGATTCATGAACAGCAAATGAGCAGTTAAAATTTTGTAGACCTGTGTCTGTATTTTGAAAGACTTCAGGACGATCTTTGGAGAAATGAAAAATGCCAGCCAGTGCTTAGGAACACACTAGATCCTGAAAAAGTGTCTTCAGCCTTAGTTGACTTGGATTTGCATATTAAGACTTTTTAGTCAGTTAGCTTATGCAGAAATACACCCCCTAGTAAAATTAGGAGGTAGTTTTCCTATTGGGTGTTCGATTTTTGTATCTCCTGTTTGTTTATGAAAATATGTTGGCGTGTATTTTTAATTCTCATAATTAATTTTGTTATTTCCAAGCCCTAATACAGCTTTTCAGAAGTGCAAACCTAATACATTGCTTTATACTTACAGGCAATAAGGATTCACTTTACTCCAACTTGCTTTGAGGAGTTGAGAAGGCAGATGGGTACCGGGAGTGGCTTATACTTCAGTACAGGGGGAGCGTGAGATGTGGTCAGGGCAGCTCAGTGGGACAGGGAGCCGTTGGCTGGGAGGAGCAGGCAGTGGCCGTCTGCAGGCACTGAACTTCACTTTTTCCTCTGTGGGAGAGCAAGCAGCACAGTTTTAAAGCGTTATGGAGAGTGTGAGTGGAAGAGGATCGTCTGATTTGTGTTTTGGAAATATCAGTGTCGTAGTGGGATGTAGGATGCATTCATTTGCTTTGGATGAAACACCAGTACTGATTTGTGAATCACAATCACAAATTCGAAAGCCAAACTCCTGTACTGACGGGAGAAGAGATCAGAGCCCAAGAGACTCATTAAGAGACTCTATTAGCGTGGATAAGGAATGCAGGGACATATCTACGTGGGTACTAGTTTTCTTTCTTTTTCTTTTTTTTTTTTTTTCTCAAAGATTTTATTTATTTGACAGAGAGAAACACAGCGAGAGAGGGAACACAAGCAGAGGGAATGGTAGCGGGAGAAGCAGGCCTCCTGCCGAGCAAGGAGCCCGATGTGGGGCTCGATCCCAGGACCCTGGGATCATGACCTGAGCCGAAGGCAGACGCTTAATGACTGAGCCACCCAGGCACCCCTAGTTTTCTTCATTCAATAGATATTCATTAAGTTCTGAGTAGTTACTAGGTGCCAGGACGTAATGGAGCACAGAACATCTGAGACAGCCTCCACTCTCTGCTTAGGTGACTAATGGACCAGAGGCACTCAGCGCTGTAGGAATTGGGCCGCAGAGGTGGGAGGGTGGTTGGGAAGAGGCTTGTGGGAGTGAGTTGAGGAATGGTTTCTCAGCAGTTGTAGATGGCGTTCAGTGTTGGAAAGACTGAGGTCAAGTACTTGAGTTGGGAGACTTTGGGGTTGGGAGGTCTAGGCCAGTGCTTTTTAGATCTTAATGTATGTTGGAACCACTGGGATCTTCTAGGATGCAAATTTTGTTGCAGTAGGTCTGGGTAGAGCCTGGGATTCTTCAGCCTTAACAAGCTCCTGTCTGTGAACAGTAGTTAGAGCTACAGGAGAGTGGTTGAAAGCTGGTTAAAAATAGTTAAAAAAAATTGAAAATGAGATAGAAAACTCCTTCTTCTGGGAGAATATCCATTTTATTTCTCTTTGTCTCTCTCTCTCTATGCACATGTGCATGCATGTACACACACACACACGTTCATACACATACACTTCAAGCTTTAGAAGAATCTTATAAACAAACTATTTGGGAGTGGAGCCATTTACAGATTGGGGAATGCCTACAGATGTGTACGTATGCCTTCATTTACAATGAAATTGCTTTTCCAGAAAGTCCATAATCTCCAGGTCATCTGGAAAATATTTCTTTATGTCAAACATGGACAGAACATATTTTGTTGACTTTACTTGTGGTTGTCAAAGGGGAATAATGAACTCATATTCACAGATAACCATTTCCAAACCACACTTTATTTTTAAGTGTTGACTTCTCAACTCTAATCCATAAAATCTGAGAGGTGGTAAAAAAAAAAAAAAGAGAGAGAGAAAACAAAATGTCCAGCTAACATTTTTAAGGAATGTGTTTCTATGAGGGAAATACTGTGTCGTGTTTGTGGCCTCAGGGGAAGAAGATAGCAAGTGTCGTTTGTGGAATAAATATATATAATTGCATGTCATCTTCTGAGCCTGCACTAAAAAGCAGTAGATGTTATTGGCTTTTCGCTTTTTGGTTGTCTCACAAGGCAAAACAGTTAAGAAGAAATCCTAGCTTTTTATTCTTTTGCATCTAATGTAAATATAAGCATGAGAATATAGAACCAGGTTTTTCTGCGATGCGGGGAATAACCGGGAGGTTGAATTCCTTTTAATAGCTTTTGATGTGTTGAAATTCACTCAATGTTTATGTAGTTAAGTAGTCACTTGACTTTATCTTTTCATAAGCATTGCTTACTCTTGCAGGGGTGGGTGAATGTTCTCTTTGCTCTGAGCATTGCCTATATAAATTATTAGGAGAAATGGAGTAAATATCACCCTCCTTTTAATAGGGTGATTAAAATAGGGTCCCCTCTGATTGGGACCTGTTTGTTTACTGTAGCTGCGGGGATGGCGTGATCAGGGGGACACTGAAGACATTCTAGGAGTCAGACTTTCTGCTTCTTGGTTGGATTTGTAGTTTCACTTTTGTAGTTTTATTACCTTTTACACTTGTTCATTGAGTCTTCTCTCATTTGACAGGAAAAAAAATCAATTGCATAGAGGAAGATAGAGATGTTTCAGTCTCATTAATAGACCAAAACCTCATTAGGGAGATGACTGTTGCATTATGTAAGGTGCGTAATGTCAAAAGACCTGGATTAAAATCCTGGCTCCGTTTCTTGGCAGTTTAGAAACTGTCTCAGAGCCTTGGACTCCCCAGCATGGAATTCTGTGCAGGAAAAATGTATTTATAATGTGGTAATATGTGTGCCATGAGGGTATATTCGCCAGTCTCTGCTTAGGTGATCTGTGGAATGATCTATGGGAAATCGTCAGAAGTGATGCAGAGCTTTGAGGAAATGTGTAAATATAAAAAATAACCTCTGATTAATGACCATTTTGGACATAAAATATCTTGTCTTATATATTCATATTTCCAATTCTACCAGAGTATTAAGTCTTTCTTTCTCCAGCCTGATTTCAGTATCAGTCTCAGTAAATTTTAACATTTTGCACATTTCCCCCCCACAAGACATCTTTATTTTTTATTTGGGTCCATATTAAAAATAATTTAACAAAGTTATATAAAGACATAAAGCAAATTCCTAGGTGCACTTATATGCATAAAGCTTACAGCCACTCATATTCTATACTTTTCAGGTACTAAAAAAAGCTCTTCCTTGCTTTTCTACTAAGATTAAAATGTGTGTGTGTGTGTGTGTGTTGTATTCCATATATGAAAACCAAACAAATAGACTCTGCCAAGATTATTTTGTTTCTGTTCTTTTCTTAAAAAAAAATGTTGCTCGGTTTGAAATAAATATAAAAATTTGGAATTATCCCGACTGCCAGCTAGAATTTAGGAAATATGAGTGTAAAATATGTTTATCTGTCATGTGTTTATTAAGTGCTGAATTAATATTGTAGAAGACTCTGTAATATTGGAAAAATTAGGGATTTCTCCTCAAAAGTTCACTGCATATTTCAAGGCTTTCTCTTGACAGCATTGAAATGCCAGGAAGTAGATTTTACATTCAGTGCTAGCCATCAGAACTCAAGGCTGCAGAGTCAGAGTTTGCATATAAGGCAAAGACCAGGGTAAGGGGCACCTGGGTGGCTCAGTGGGTTAAGCCTCTGCCTTCGGCTCAAGTCATGATCTCAGGGTCCTGGGATCGAGCCCCATGTCGGGTTCTCTGCTCACCATCGAGCCTGCTTCCTCCTCTCTCTCTGCCTGCCTCTCTGCCTACTTGTGATCTCTCTCTCTCTTTCCCTCTCTCTCTGTCAAGTAAATAAATAAATCTTAAAAAAAAAAAAAAAGGCAAAGACCAGGTTAAATTGGCATATGTTTTTAAATATTAGAGGAAAGCTTTATAAGATTTATCTTGTGTAAAATCACCTGTAAAATTTCGTCCCATGGTAACCTAGATTAAACTTTGTACCTTGAGACATATGAACTAAAAATAGTTACTGGGGAGTTTGTTTATTTCCCTTAATACATTGGCTCCAGGGAAACTCAGAAACTCAGATTCACTATGTTTTGTGGTCAACCAAATTGCCCACAGAGAAAATTTTTTTTAATTTCTCTTCCGATTCTGATCCTGAGTATAAACAAGATAATTTATGGCACGGAGGCAATGTTTTCATACTTGAATAATAGAGTAAAAGCCAGTTCACTAGTCATTATTAGTAGCGACTATAAATTGTAGAGTAGATTAAATGCTCATAATTATATAAAACGGTTGGTTTTTTCTTTGCAATTCAATTAAAACCAGGGTTGGCTACTTTGTAAACACCATCTCCCTACTTGTTCTGTTGATCAGCTACAATATAAAGTTGAGTTGCATAAATTAGTTTGATTGCTAATAGAGATTTATGTTATTTCCTAAAGTTCCTAAGATTAGAGTTTATCAGTGGATCTTCTCTGTTTCAGTAGTTATTGGTGAAAAATGACTTATTAAAAAAAAAACAACACCTCAAAATCCAAATTCAACTGAGTAAATTTTAAAGATCTTAGTGGTTGATTATGATTCATGAACTGGGCAGCATCTTATCTTGCAGATAGAAGGAAAGTCTGAAGAGCTATACAGAATGAAAGACTTTTAATGGGAAGAAGTAGGTGGGACAGAGAAGTTATTAGCAAAGAGTGGGTTGTTTCAGCAAGGTCACCTTCCTTTGGGAGATGACAGGGGTTTATCAGATTACCTCATTATGGCTGACCAGGTAATTCCAGATTGACTGGTTTAAGATTCCATTCCCAAGAAGGTTCACACTGGAAGTATTGAATCTTGCTTTGGTTATGTGGTCTTAGCCCAAGTGACTGCATTTTGAATCTGTTGTCAGCAGGTCTTGCAGGGAAGAATGGAGTATTTTGTTGAGAGTCTTAGGGCTTCCTTATTGTTACCTTACAGGCTTTTTGCTGAGTAGTTACCAGAGAAGGCAAATGGTTAAGTGAAAATGAGTTCCTTGAGAGTGTTTAGTGTCCATCAAACATCATTATCATCAGTCTGCCATCCTTTTTCCTGGTTACTTAAACCCAACAGAGGAAGAAATGAACAAATAAAACCTTAGTTACAAAGGTTTTGTAACATTTAAATCTATGTAATAATGAAATTATAAATAAATCCATTGTTTGTGTGGTTTATTAAAAGATTTATTTATTTGTTTTAGAGAGAGAGTGTGTGAGTGCACAGGGGGTGTGTGTGGTTTATTAAAAGATTTATTTATTTTAGAGAGAAAGTGTGTGAGTGCATAGGGGTTGGGGAGGAACAGAGTGAAAGGGAGTCTGTTTTAAGCAGACTTTACACTGAGCACTGAGCCCGATGTGGGGCTTGATCTCATGACACTTAGATCACAACCTGAGCGGAAACCAAGAATATGAGGCTTAATTGACTGTGCCACCCAGGCACTGCCCCCTCCCCTTTTCTTTTGAGAGAGAGTGCATGTGTACTTGTGCTTGAGGGGAGGCAGGGAGGGCTAGAGGGAGAGGGAGAGAATCTTAAGCAGATGCCATGCCCAATGAGGAACCCGACTTAGAGCTTGGTCTCAGGACCCTGAGATTATAATCTGAGCCGAAAATCAAGAGTTGGAGGCTTAACCACTGAGCCACCCAGGCGCCCCAATAAATTCATTGTTTAGGAAAATTCCAGAAAGCATAGGTCGTATTTTATTAAAATCAAAATTATCTACTTCATAGGTGGAAGTTTTATGAGTGAGGGAAGTTGTACTCTTAATTATCTTACTGCACTAATTAAGACCAGTATTCGCATAAGTTAACATAAGTGTGAAGGAAGACAAAGGCTCCCCTTGTGTTTTAACATGGAAGCTTTTTGCATTTGGAGTGAGGTAATTCACTGTGCAAGAATGTCTCACATATTATGGGGTGTGGAGTATCTGAAGTTCCCACACACTGGATGCCAATTTACCCCAACTTTCATTGTGATAATCAAAACTGCCTTCATTGATTTCCAGATGTTTCCAGCAGAGCTGCTAATTCATGCACTGAAAGTCACTGCTTTATCATAAAGACTTTTTTTTTAAGATTTTATTTATTTATTTGACAGAGAGATCAGAAGTAGGCAGAGAGGCAGGCAGAGAGAGGGGGAGAGAGAGGGGGAAGCAGGCTCCCCACTGAGCAGAGAGCCCGATGTGGGGCTTGATCCCAGGACCCTGAGATCATGACCTGAGCCAAAGGCAGAGGCTTTAACCCACTGAGCCACCCAGGCGCCCCATGCTTTATCATAAAGACTTACTTGCTCTCACTGAAGTGATCCCCCATCATTTTTCACTTGGATATCCCCGTTCTTTTCTCTTGACCTTGGCATTATTGCCTCCTAACACCTCATTCTAGGACTTGCTCCACTGACTAAAGATTTTCTTGCATCTTTCATTTTTCTTTCTCTACTGGCTTCTTTCTTTCTACATACAGACATAATCTTGTATGTCTAATCATATGTACATCCAGACAAAACAGTAACATTCAGATAAAACTTTGCATCCTGAAATTGTATCTTCTTATGCTTCTGTCACTCTTTTAGGTTGTAGTCTTTTGGAATTAGCTGGATTTTCATAGGCCTCACAATAATATATAAAGGAGAAATTGTTCTCTTTGTTCAATGGACGAATGTAGTAGTAATAACTCTGATAAGACTGACATGCTCATTGCATTTTCAGAAGGTCTTGGGAATAAATATTTGGAGATTGGATTTTTGGCTTTGTTTCAATCTTATTTGTTATTCTGTAGTGTGTTATGCTTATTATTGATGAGTAGTATACTTTGAAGTTCTCTCCTTCCCTCCCTCTCTCCCTTCCTTTCTTCTTTCTCTCTCTCGTTCTAAAAATACTTTTGTATTACCTTGTTTTCAGATCCCAATTAGCCTAAGTTTAATTATATATAATATAATATAATATATATAATTATATATATATATACACATACACACACACTGGAATTTTACTTATCTTATTGTGTAAATGAAAATTATCCATTCTCAATGGCATCTCACAAATTGAAAATTTCCTCTTTCTATTATATTTTTAAATTTGAATAAGAAGATGGTGCTCTTGGGGTGTGGGTTAAAGCCTCTGCCTTCAGCTCAGGTCATGATCTCAGGGTCCTGGGATCTAGCCCTGCATCAGGCTCCCTGCTTGGCAGGGAGCCTGCTTCCTCCTTTTTCTCTGCCTGCCTCTCTGCCTACTTGTGATCTCTCTCTTTCTCTCTGTGTTAAATAAATAAATAAAATCTTTAAAAAAATGATGCTTTTTATCTCTCTTAAGAAGCTTGGTGGAAGATGATTCATCATCAAATTGAGATAAGTTTGGTATGGATATAAATTTACATGAGAAATATCAGTTGATTTTTATCACCTTTTGGAGCAAATATATTTGTTTTTGTCTTCTAATATATGCATATAAATATCTAGAGAATTTATTTGAATAATGAACACTTTTGTATTATGAAAGACATTTTAAACCAATTTTTTTTTTCCTCCTGGAAGCATTGTTTTTTCCTCATTTTTCTGTCTCTCATTATTTAAATTTCATGAGGCTATGGAGCTGTAGTCATATTATTTACTCTTCATTCTGCTGCTTCTAAACATGCTCCTCCCCAGCTAGCCATTTTTTAGTAATTTCTTCATCTACTACAACCTTACGTACTTGGATAACTACTTCTTTAAAAAAGTGTTTATTATAAAATTTATCATTTAGATAAATTATTTGTTGGGCATGTGTAGTTTACATAGTAATAAGAAGGCAAACACTGTAAGCTCACCACCTGTTGGTTAAGATAAAATCAGTATCAGAACTTTGTAAGTCCGGTGTCACCTCCGTAATTACTTCTTTCACTGCTCTATGGAGGTTAATGTAATACTGAATTCTGTAAATCTCTCTTATGCTTTTTTTATAGCTTTGCTACCTAAGTATATATCTGGAAAAAGTATTCTGTCTTGCCTGCTTTTGAACTTTACAGTATAATGATATTTAAGGATATCTTTTTTAAGATATTTTATTCCATGTTGCAAGATTCATGGTTTCTGATACTTGGATTTAGTTTGCTCATTTTTCTCAGCTCTAGAGTATCTCATTGAGTGGATACACCACCACTTATTTATCTAATGTACTATAGATTGACCTTAGGGTTATGAACCTCACACATTTGATATTAAAAACATTGCTTCTATGGACTTTTTTTTTTAAGATTTATTGATTTGAATGAGAGAGAAAATACATTTGTGCAAGTGAGTTGGGGGAGTGGGAGAACCTCGAGCAGCTTCCCCACTGAGCACAGAGCTGACCAGGGGCTCAATCCCATGACCCTGAGATCATGACATGAGCCAAAACCAAGAGAGGACACTTAACCGACTGAGCCACTCAGGTGCCTCTCTATAGACATTCTTACACATTTCTCCTGGTTGACACATGCAGGAGTTCTCTTTCAGGTTTATATGTGGATTAAAATTGCTGGATTTTTTTTCCAGGTGGTTGTACCAATTTGCACACCACCAAATTATTTGTCAAGTGGTTGTACCAGTTTGCACATCACCTAGTTGTAGATGCCATAGTTTTAAATTTTTGCCAAAATTTGCATGTGAAGTGTATGGGGGTTATTTGTATTTACTCTTCTGCAAAACTCTTGTTCATGTATTAAACATTTTTCTCTTTGTTATCTTTTTGGACAGATTCCTAGCAGTTTTTGGTATATTCAGGTTATGAGTCTTGGTGTTTTAGGCTATAAATATCTCAGTTTGTGGCTTTTCCTTTTATCTCTTTAGTTTTGACAAATGGGATATCCTTCATTATTGTAATTGTATTCATCAGACTGTTCCTGTTATAATTAATTTTTTGTATATTGATTAGGAAATTTTTCACCATCATAAGATTATAAAGATATTCCATTGCAACTTTTATGTTGTTTGTAAAGTTGAATCCATTTTATTTATTTCTATATGTTTAACCACTACTTATCTCCAATTATTGACTAATCCATCTAGCCCTCACCTATCTGCAATGACTACTCTGTCATAAATAGAATTTTTTGGTAGTGTATGTTTATTTCTGGGCTTTGTTCTGTTTATCTGAAAGCGTAGCAAAAGCACATCATTTTAATTTATAGTTCTAACATAAAAATCTTAGTGTTCTGTTCACCTTGTTTTTCGGGAGTGTTATAGTTTTTCATGGCCCTTTCCTCTTCTATATACATTATAGGATCAGCTAATCAGAATCCATGGAAATTTCTGCTGAGATTAGGTTGGAATTATATTGAATCCATGTATCTGCTAAGAGAACTGACAACTTTCTGATATTGAATTTTATTATCTAACAATATGTACAACTCAGCACTGATTCAGGTTTTTTAAAAAATATCTTTCAATACATTTGTATTAATTTATTCAAGAAGGATTTGCAAAACAGTTGCCAACTTTTTAAAAATCAGTTATGCTTCTCATTATATTTTCAGATATTCATGGTGAAAAAGTGTATATATTTTTTAATGTTATTTAACCCCCCAAAAGTAAATATAGTGACCAAAAGTAAATGGACAACTGGTTACACAGCCTTTTCTCCCCCTGCTTCTCAGGGCAAATATTTCTTCCAACTATTGAGCCATCTTGGGAATCACTCATCAACTCTATGATTATCTGCATTCTACCTGCCAATAGCATTTAATAATTATTATGACTATCAATTAATTATAATTACTATAATTACTAATAAACTAAAATTAATAATTACATTGAAGGCAGGTGCTTCTCCAGATACTAATAATTAGCTATATATTCAATTATCTTTCTAAAATGTATGTCATATGTAGTACAAATACCACATCATATTATACAATAGAATAAATAGCTAATACAATGTTTCCTACTTAGCTGATGCTAATTCTACAGTATTCTCTGGCTCATTATCACAATAATATCCCTCACATTGTTGAGATATCTTTAACTTTACCAGGTTCTTTCAACTTCAGCATTTCTTATGGATTGCCCACCAATCTATCAAGGTAGAACATGTGTTATTATTTTGAAGAGGACGGAAGTAAAATTTGGAAAGATGAAGTGATTGCCACAAGATTACATAAATGGTGTCTAGTAGAGATTAGCCTCAGCCTCAGGTTCTGACCTTGGAGCCTGTGTTCCTGCGTCTATATGGCAGGGTGGTGTGTTAGAGATCCTGGAACCATAGGCTAAGTAGGCCCTCCAACCAAGTTTTTAATTGTTATTCAGTTTATCTAATGTGAAAACCGTAGTTGGTGTTTGCCAGCTGTCGTCCTTGGGAGGCTTCCTGCTTCTATCTGTCATTGTATTGAGCCCAATATTTACCTGCTTGCCTTCCTGGTCCCTGTGGGCATTTAAGTTTGTGATCTCTGCCCTAGAATAAGCCTGGAATTCCTTATTGTATGTTTGAATTCTTTCTTCCTTGTACTTGTTACCACCTTGTATTTGTTCTGATTACTTATCACCAGACAAATCTTATAGACTGCTTTGCAATTCTATTATGGAAAGATAGGTAAATTATTATTCTCATAAGAACAGGCACAGAACACGGAATACAGTGCCTTGCACTCAGTGTGTGCTTACTAAATATTAATTGATGATGGAAAAGATTTAAGTCTTCCTCTAAATAATAAGATTTTGTAGTTATCTATCAAAATCTAATTTTGCTGAAGTCACTTCATCTCATTGTGAGAGCACACGGCTCAGTTCGACAGATAAAATGTTACTGGCTCATAAAATCGAACTTGCTCTGTGTTTGGTACTGTATGGAGTTTTGTCAGGAAAGGCTTGGCTTATGTTGCTACTGTTGGCAGGAGAGTTATAGAAAACCTGTGCATTGGGAAGATCTTTGCACGAGATATGGTTGGCATGCCACATTTTAATACTGATGCCGTTTTTCTTCCAAGAGCAGATGTTTCTCTTTGTCCTCTCCTCATAGGACTCTTCCCACAGTCTTTACCAGAACAATATTTGTCCCTCCAGATTTGGATGTCTTCCAGTAATTGAGAGCTTTGCTTAGCACCCAAAATTAATTGAGCTGCAATTAAGAGGAGTGATTATTGATGAAAATGATGCCTCGGTCACTCCCAAAAGGTAGGTTGCTTTAATCCATACCCACCTTCAAGGTTGCCTTTTGAATTCTGAACAATGGGATTCAATGTAATCCTTTCTCTATTCTTAGGGAGCTCTGTTTTATTTGGATTTTATAAAGGGAGTTCTGTTAGGTAAAACTGCTGTACAAGTGCTTTTTGATCTAAGTCTGTGTATTAATCAAAACAGCTGTGTGGGTTACGAGGTAGACTCTAACACCAGGTGGCAATAAAATGTCTTCCTCATTACAGTCAATACCGAGGAATTGCAGAGACCTCCTGTACATGATGGCCTTTCTCGATGGGCGTCCTCACTTGGTGGTAGGGAAAATGAGTATGGGCTGTATGCAACTATTTCAGCACCACCCTGAGCTTAATAGTGCTGTCTTTCATTGCCTGTAACAGGTTGCACTCTGACAAATCCTGTCAGAGCCCCTTCAATGCAAAGATCTTCTGCTGGATTTAACATGGTAAGTTTTAGTTTAGTAATGCCAAAACATACATCTGCCATTGTTTGTTCTACACCCTGTGTGCTCTCTGGAGCAATCCAGTCAGCCACAAAGGACAGTCGCTGTCCCGTTCCCGTGACCACTAATGGCAAAATTCTTCAATTAACAGCAGTGGAGGTATGCTGACTCTTAACAATTCATTTTCTTCCCGAAGTAAACTACCTGCTGTTAAGTCATTGCGTTTGTTTACTTTGATTTTCAGTGTATCGTATTAGATATGAATTTATCATAGAGACTAAGGTTCAAGCTAAAAATGATAATTCTTTTTTTGTTTTTTAAGCTTGTATTTATTTGAGAGAGAGAGAGAGAGAGAGAAAGAGAGAGAATGAGCTGGGGGGGCAGAGAGGGAGAAGCGGACTCCCCGCTGAGCAGGGAGTCCAATGTGGGGCTTTATTCCAGGACACAGAGATCATGACTTGAGCTGAAGGCAGATGCTCAACTGACTGAGCCACCCCTGTGCCCCTAAAAATGATAATTTTATGAAAGCTTTTAAATATGTGGCTCAGGGTTTAAATTTATAGAGCTCCTTAATACTAGTTTACCAGTGGGGGGGTGCCTGGGTGGCTCAGTCGGTTAAGCATCTATCTGCGTTTGACTCAGGTCATGATCCCCGGGGGTCCTGGGATTGAGCCTCAGGTCATGCTCCCTTCTCAGCAGGGAGTTTGCTTCCTTCTCTCTATCTGCCCCTTTCCCCAGCTGGTTCTCTCTCTCTCTCTCTCTCTCTCAGATAAATGAATAAAGTATTTAAAAAATACTTTAAAATTAAAGAATTAAACACATGCATTATGCTTATTCTGTCCCAGCTACTGTTCTGAATACTTAACTTGTATGTATTTATTTAATCTTTACAAGAAACTTCTTTATTCGGTGTCATTGTCTTCATTTTACAGAATAGGAAAAATTAGGTATCAGGGATTAAATAATCTCAGGCCATAGACAGGATATAGTAAGAACCTTTGGTTAAGTTTTTGCACTTCCATATCCACTGAAATGAAATACATACTTGGCATTGAAAAGGAGCACACATATCTACTGGTCTGATGGAGATGACTTTTTTTTTTAACAGTTAACCAAAAGAACAGATTTCTTCTGTTACCCATAGTTTAGGATTATAGAGTTTAGATTACCCTCTGGTCATGATTTCAAAGGCTGAAAATGGAGAAGAGTTAGAGCAGAAAGAGTGGACATTTCTGGATTCCATTTTCCTTCTCTTTCTCATGTATCTTTCTTCTTCCAAACACTACTGCAGTCTGCAACCTCAGATGGTGTTAAATTCACAATAGAATTGAATTTCAGTTGCTACACTTAATAACTGTGGGGCATCCCTTTACAAAGGACTCACTAAAGATTCTTTTTGTTTTTGCTAACGTAAACACTGATGTTTGATAATATTATGAGAAAACTACTGATTTTAAGACTTGGGATTCATGTTTCTTTTCCTTTTTTGGTTCTATAAATATAAATCAGCAAGTAACAAAAAGAGTGATTCTGCTCGTGGAGTTATTATCCCCAGTGAGTTGAATATGGGCATTATAATTCACCAGTAGCTGCTGACTGAATGGATCTAGAGGAAGAATGAAAAGGTAGATTTTAAAGATGAATATACAACAGTCATAATTTTCTCAATAAGATATATTTGAAATAGGGATCCATGACAGGAAGCCAGACTAGGAAATCAGGAAGTTTGGATTTTGCTCTCCCTCGTCAGTTTCCCAACTTCCTTTTGTGATTAGTGCCTTTGCCAAAACTTCTTATGTGTCTCTGGCATGTTTCCAGTAGACCTTTTGAATTGCACTTTGGTTTTCAGGAAGTGATTTCTGCCCTAGCTGAATTTTAGAATATGAAGGTCATTCATCTATATCCTGGAAGAATGATTCACGTATTTATATTCTAGAAAGTAGGCTGAAAAGAAAAATTTGCTACTTTATTAATTAGAGCCCTTTCACATTTTGTATTCTCAAGCTTAATCATTTGCTTGTTTGAACTAAAGTCATCTTCCTTAATCACCATCATTAGTGGCTGTCCATGAATGATTATCTCTCTGAATTTTATAAGCATGTTAGATTTAATGCATTTTACATTCCCCATTAGGGATTAGACATCATTCCATATTTTACTGTATCAATATATTCTTTTTAAAGTTTGGGATTAACTATAGCAATGTTCACCTTGGTGGTAGAGGGGAAGCCTCCTCTTCTCATTGAGTGGAGGGAGCCGTTGGGTAAGTAGGGGATCTATTCTTGTTACCATTTTATAGTTTAAGCTACCTAGGGCATTTCAAAAAATTTTCTTCTTCAAAGATGAGAACCACCACTCTAGTGTTGAATTTTCCCAGGGATGAACAGTTCATTAACTGTCTTTGGGAAACAGCCTGTTACATTCAAATGTCATGTAGAACTTCTTCCTTATATTCAGTAGAGTGTCTGTGGCATTCAGTGGTTCCTAGTTCTGATCTTTAAGATGACACAAAACAGATCTATTCCTTCTCTGTCTGATGGTCTTCTACATATCTGAAGCTGTCTTAATATTCCTATGATGTTTCTCCTGCACGTCGGGTCATGCCAACATTTCTCTTATTCCTCATTTTGGAAATCTCCCATGATTGTGGTTCTCCCTCTGTCCCTTGTGCATGTGAAGATGGACACTGGGTTCTAGAAAGAAGCACCATCATCGTGCACATATATAGCACTTTCGGGCTTACTGTGTGTGTTTATGTGTTGTCTCGTTTCATCCTAACAGTGAAACTGGCAGACAGAGGCCCCTCTCTCCTTTTATACTCATTTTTGTCTGAATAGACCCAAAGATCTAGGCAGGCAGGATCTGGCGCTGGTGTTGATTGAATCCCGACTCCGTGCACAGTGTCTACCGTAGTGACTCCTAAATAATTGTGGAGTGAATGAGCCCCACTGTTCACCCTGGCATTGACACCAGGAGGTGGAGTAAGTTTCAGAGCCTGGGAGAGTGGTCAGTTTTGCACAGGGCTTTAGAAAGAACTTTGCAAGTTGTTTGCATTATTTGTGCATTTCAGGGTCTTCTGGCTTTTCCTGGGTTTAAAATGACTGTCATGTTGTTCTACACACTCAAAGCAATAATGTTTTAGTCCAATACAGGCTCATATAGAAAGAAAACAAAACCCCAAATAAAACCCTCTCTTCTTTTCTCAATTTATGAAATTAGGAGTTTAAACATTTGCTTTTGAAAGGATTATTAATCCAAAAGAAGAAATGGAGTAAAATGTTGGAAAATTAAAATTAGGTATTTCAGTGAAAATGTTTATTGGGTAAATGCGATAACTTAGTTTAGTTAATAACAATCCATTCAAAAGCAGGTATTTATTTGAATGTCATATATGTTGAGCAATTTTCAAGGCTCTTGAGATGTAATATCATGGGCAAAGTCCCTACTTTTATGTATCTTATATTTTACTTGAGGAAGACAGGCAACTTACAATTAAGCCAATAAGACAGATAAGGTAATTGTTGATAAGAAGTAAAAGAAATCCATAGAGCAATGTACTCAAGAACAACAGTGAGGAGGTGGCCTGGTTGAGTAGAGACCTGAGGGACGAGAGGAGGCCACTCTGCCAAGTGCTCCTCATTTCCACAGAGGAAAGGAATGCAAAGGTCCTGATGTGGGCGAGAGCTCGGTGCCCTAAAGGAATCGCAAGTAGAAGAGTGGTGACTTGAGTACTTGGGATGTAGTGGGATGTGTACAGTCCTCCTTACGAGGTCCTTTACGGGCCATGGTGAGAGGTCTGACAGATTTGAAAGTTGGTTCATCAAAGTGGTTGAACTGTGAACTGTGGACTCTAGGGATGCAGCAGAAGCTGGGAGACCCATGGGAGGGGGTTACAAGTAAACTAGCAGAGACACGATGGGCTCTGATGGGCGGAGGCCAGGGGTCATCGAGAGAAGTGGGTGCATCTGAGACAGGTGTTGGATGATACTGGTCATTACAGGTCATGCCGTTGGGTTGGACAGGGGACGCTGTGAAAGTAGGGGAGAAAATAGCGTGGCACTCTATCGATAATGGCAGGATGTTAAGGAAGAACCCTAGGAAACCCTGTACCTGCAATTACGTTATTATTTTATACAAATGGATATGGGGTTCATGAAGTGAGGTTCCCACTTTGAGGCACGACGGTGCAGGCAGATGGAAGCATGTGCCGAACATCTTTTTTTTTTAAAGATTTTATTTATTCATTTGAGAGAGAGAGATTGAGCACAAGCAGGGGGAGAAGCAGAGGGAGAGGGAGAAGCAGGCTCCCTATTGAGTAGGGAGCGCAGTGCAGAATTTAATTCCAGGACCCTGAGGTCATGACCCGAGCTGAAGGCAGAAGCTTAACTGACTGAGCCCCCTACCCCCCCGCGGTGTCCCTGTGCCGAACGTCTTAACGAGTTCTTCTCCCTTTCCTATCCTAAGTCTTAGTAGCCTGCTCCTATAGCTGTGTGAAGGAATAATGTAGAATAATGTAGTCAGTCAGTGATACACTCTGGAGTCTTTTTTTTTTTTTCTTTCCCAGGTCTGCCTACCTTAACCTAATCCGTTAAGAATATAAACATATCTGATATTTGTTGTTCCTTAGTTGCGTGAAACAATGACAAGTCTTCTCCACCCCTGGCCAGCGTTGAACCTGCACATGTGTAAATTTGCTTAGCTTTCCAAAACAGGGCAAGGTTTTACAAAGATAAGACAGTTCATTTACATAACCCGGCATAATTTGGCGGGCAGACTCAAGGAGAGGCAGCGCGTGGATCAAGGAGAACACATTCATTTAGATCGGCTGACTCCCCTGTGTTTACAGAAGGTCTCATCTCTTCAGCTCTTGGCCAGAGACCGTCGACGGTGCCTGTGAGCATTGACATTTCTTATTCCAGACGCCTCGTGCTTCATAATTGGTTGAGGGTGCCCCAGACACTCACCAGGAACACTGTTAATTAGTACCAACGGAAGTGGCAATTATTCTCAAACTAGGATACCTGCCCGTTACTCATGTACTCAGGTGACCTCCAGAGCCAACACACTTCTTTCCTGCACTTTCCCCCTTTTGCATCATGGCGATTTTACAACTCGGAGATGCATTTCTCCATCGCCTTCAACCCACTGAGCCCAACTCCCAGATCCTCAGAAGGACTTCCCAGGACCTCCCATAGAATAATCATCCCTTAATCTCCAGAAAGATCTCTTTGTGCCAGTTGAACTAAACCACTTGGCATTTCCTCCACAAACCCTTTGTTTCCACACTTTGCATCTTTGCTCCTTAAGTTCTTTCTGTTTGAAAGCGCTGTTTCACCCCCCTTAATCCCTGCCTGTCACAAATTATACTCATTTCAGATGCCTGCCTAATGCTCCGTCCTTTGATCTCCCAATAATTTGTTTGTTCCTCTCTTTTGATATTTTACCTCTTATCTCTCATCCTAGTTCAACATCTTAAGGGTTTTATTGCCCCTTCCCTGCATACGCTTCACATTTTTACGTTAGTGCCAGCAGAGTGTCTTACATGGAGGATGTTGCCAATTAGGATTTCATGACTTCAATTGAATCTGTAGTATCTAACTATGGTCTAACAATAAGCAATAAAACCTGAAATCATCTCAAGGCAAAGTTCTGACATAACCCAGCCAGAGGCATGCCTTTCTAGTTCCCACCCCCCCGCCCTGGAAGGGATCAGGCTGCCACCAAGGCCATTCTAACCTTTAATCTTTGTTGTTCTTTTATGGTCATCATAGCCTGGCCTCTTGTTTTCTGAGTGCAAAATAAATGCAAAGAGGGAATGGCCTGTGGGTGGGCCAGCCGGGGAGATGCCCGATCTGCCCTGTCTACCGCAGGGCTGCCCTTGGAGAGCCCGATGGACTTGTTACATCTCGGGGCAGGCTTTCTCCTGGATGATATTGTTTCCCTTTGAATTCTCCAAAACCTGTCAGGTGTTTTCTTCCTTATCTCCCCGAGGACAGCCAGTTAATCTAAGATTAGCCTGACAGCCCCTATTTTCCAGGTCTCTGGTTTCATCAATAAAGTAGGTTACATCTTTTTTGAGCTCCATTACCTCCTCCATAACCTTGCTCTCTTGATCCATATTGTGGTTTATTCCTTCTACAGCCCGCCCCATCCATTTTTGGCCGTATTCCCACTTCCTATCCCCACTCTTGAATGGGACCATTTAATTCAGTAATTGCAGGGACTATAAAAGCCTGACAATCCCTGAGCCTTTTGTGTGGTGTTTTCACCTCATTGCTCTTCTGGTCACCACGCTGACTTTGAGCTGAATAAGCTGAGTGACCAACAGCATCCCTTGGAATTACTAATGAATTGCTGCCTTTACTTTCCAAGAGTTAATGATTAACAGATTTCTTTCATTTATCATATAAGACAATCTTCTAGGAATTTGGGAAAAGTTGTAAAGACCCTGACTTCTTTGATACCAGAGATGATATCTTTCAAGCAGAGCCTACACACCCTTGTGGGGAATGCATAAGTTATATTTATTTTGTTATCGTGCCTTTTTATTCCTATTTTTATTCCTTATTTTAAAATATGCGTGCTCTATTAGCATCACAGGACGTGAACCTAATTTCTAGAAAGGCATCTCTCAATGTTACCTGCTCAAGATGATTTCCCTGATGGGGCGGTATGATCCAAATGTTTGGGACCCTTGGCTTTCAGAGCCACTTGAACTTTCAGCTCCTTGCCTTCCCCCTTAGCTAGTTGCAGGTCCTTGGATTGGCTTTGTTAGTCTCCTCAGGTCTTATTGTCTTCACCTCCCAATTGAAAACAAAACCATTGCATAGGTCGCTGAGAGGTTTCGGTGGGGTAATGCATGTGAAGAAGTAAGCAAGCGCGTGGAGCCGAGTGTGCCCTGGTGACTGTGGTCATGCGTAGTTTTGATGGGTGTTATTGTTGTTGATGTGTGCTGCCCGTCTGTAATATTGCCCCCCTGTTCTAGCATTTCACCCCTTCCATAGTAGCAAGGAACTGAGCCTACTCTCCATGTCAAATAATAGTAAAAAAGAGCATCCCATACCGAACACATTAAAAAATGTGAATGAATGAATAAAAATTAGAATTTTAAAAACTACATGCACATACTTTTCTCCCTTAACATTAATAATATAAATAGGTTTTGTAATATATTTGCATAACTTCTATGACATAGGGAGCAAAGTAATTTCGCTAGAGCTGTAAAAAACACAATCTCTAATACGTGCTCTAGGGTCGTTTTGTTGATACCATTAGCTTCTGATGGCTTTTCTTTGATATTTTAGAAATCAAACTCTTTTAGATAAAGTTGATCACAAGCCTGCTTTTTATCGAATGTTGCCACAGCAGGTATGGTTTTGAAAAGTGATGCTTTGGCACAAGATGCCTAAAAGAATAACAAGCTTACTGTGCACTTATCTGGTATGTTTGCTGAGATCTGAGGCTGTAAGAGAATTCTTCAGTGAGGTAAAGAAAAGTTCACCCTAGTTTGCAAGACTGGTTCATGTGGAATTTATAAGAATGGACTGACCAGCATGCCCTTTTAAAATTCCTTGGTTAATCTCTTTATTGAAAGCTGCTGGGCTAGTTGATTAAGAAGGCCTTATGGGATGACTGCTTTTAGTGTCCTACAAATGAAGCCGAATTGTTGCTTAGTAAATCACCAGAGATCAAAGTGCTTTGTGGTCACAGTACAGCCGTTATTATTATTATTATTTTTTATTGTTTCACTTTAGAATGAAGGGGAAGGGTTGAAGAAGGAAACACGCAGAATTTGACATCGATGATGGTTATTTACTTTCCTGCGCTTCTTTATGCATCTAGTATGAGCAATTGGGTGAGAAGTGCAACAAACATAAATGGTAAATGTAAAGCTCAATTGGTTAAGAATTGGTTCCTATGTATAATTGCCTGGGTCCTTCCTAGCCATGAAGAAATCAGTAGGCATGTAGAGAAGACCTCGGACGCTTCCCAGGGAAGCTGAAAAAGTATCTCTGTTACCTCGTACGTGGTGTGAAAGCCCCACTCCATAGTCCCCTCAGCATGAAATGTATACGAGACCGTTCTGTGTTTCCCTGCGATCCGATCTGAGGGTTACTAAGGGCTGATATTTGTGCTTCTTAGGCTTCCTTAAAGGGCATGTACATCGTGTGATTTGTTCCTCTTGATGGTCCAGTAGTGCCTAAAGCAGTATACAAATAGGTTTGGGTGGATTAAGTGACTATGTGAGCATGCATGTTTTGTTGACTGGAGTGACCCTGAGGAAAGAAGTGAGAAAAAGGACTAAAAGAGTGGACTGAAAATGGAAATTGAATCTACCATAAGAATTCCATGTGGGTTTCAGTTCCATGGTGTGATTTTACTTCTGAAAAGTTCGAGCATTTCTACATTGCACTTTGTTTCCGTATAGTGTGTGGCGTTAAGGAAGTATATTTAGTGGCATAATGAATGCAGGTTTGGGAAGGACTCATGTTCGACATGTGTATTTTCGTACCTTCTAGGACCACTCTAAAAAAACCCATTTATCTATCTATCTACCTATCACTTTTTATTTTATTATTTTATTTTAAATTCCAGTATTGTTAACATAGTGTTATATTAGTTTCGCGTGTATAATATAGTGATTTATCACTTCCGTATACCACCTGGTTCTCATCACAAGTGCCCTCCTTAATCCCCATCACCTGTTTAACCGCCCCCCCCCCCAGCTCCCCTCTGGTAACCATCAGTTTGTTCTCTATAGCTGAGAGTCTGTTTCGTGGTTTGTCTCTCTCTCCCTTTTCCTTGATTGTTTGTTTTCTTTCCTAAGTTCCACATATGAGTGAAATCAGGTGGCATTTGTCTTTCTCTGACTTATTTCATTCAGCATTATACTCCCTAGCTCCATCCATGTCATTGCACGTGGCAAGATTTCATTCTCTTCTATGGCTGAGGAATATTCCATTGTGTATATGTGTGTGTATAGTGTATGTGTGTGTGTATATTTTCACAAATATATGGATAATGGATAAAGAAATGTACATATTTATCTATCAGTTGACACTTGGGCCACTTCCGTAATTTGGTTGTTGTAGAAAATGCTGTTGTAAACACAGAGGTACATGTATCGCTTTGAATTAGTGTATTTTTTGGGTACAAAATGCGTTTTATAGTACTCATTTCATATCCAGTAAGTAATGACCTATTTCAGATACTAAAATCAACAGATATTTACTAAATGTTCCATTCAAGGTTACAATGAAAACCAGTGTTAAACTTAGAAACTGAATCCCTAAGTCTGGGTCGCATTCTAGTGCTTTAGCTAGAAAGCTACAGCTTGCCTCATGGAATAGGAATAAGACCATTACTGATCATAGATTGGCAAGACTGGCCAGTACCATCGGTCTATTCTGTACCCTTGTTATATCATTACCATTGTTAACACCTTCAATTTATCCATTTGGTTAGCTCATCATAGATTCACGGTAGATTTTTTTTAAAGATTTTATTTATTTGTTTGACAAAGGGAGAGAGATCACAAATAGGCAAAGAGGCAGGCAGAGAGAGAGGGGGAAGCAGGCTCCCTGCTGAGCAGAGACCCCGACTTGGGGCTTGATCCCAGGACCCTGAGATCATGACCTGAGCTGAAGGCAGAGACTTTAACCCACTGATCCACCCAGGTGCTCCTGATTCATGTTAGATTAAAGCTAACTTAATATCCTAATTTTTCCACTGGTGATAAATACAGTGACTAAAAAGTGCTAAAATGGCATAGTTAGCAAATATGATCCACCTGGTGATGCTCTTTTTGAACAGAAGAGGGTTTATAGAGGCATCAAATACAAGAGAGAAGGTTCCACATCAAGTTTTTTATGAGAATATGTGTGAACAAAGTGATTTCTTTACTACCCAACTAATTTAGGAAATGCCCATATACTGCATTAGACAAAATCACTGACCCACGTTTAGACTAACTAATGCTGACACAACTGGACCCGGAAGGAATAATCTCATTGTGCTCGACCATCTTCTGGTTCCGTGGTGACATATTGTTTAAGTTTAGTGGTCTTCCTGATGTTTCAAGATACTGCAGATGCATTGGCAAAGATTTTCTGATATGAAGGGGTCCCCACTGTAGAGTCTGGTGCTCCTCTCTACCAGTACCCATCTGAATAAAGTCCTAGGCATTAGAGGTTTCCTTTCTTCTCCTTCTCCTCCTTCTCTTCCTCCTGCTGCTGCTCCTCCTCCTCCTACTCTTTTTTCTCCTCCTTCTCCTTCTCTTTTTCTTTAAATGATGCATTTGCATTCTATTCTGTAGCCTGGAACCTTGGATCTTTATTCTTCAGTTTCTATGACCCTAACCCCCCTATTGCACTTCTCAATCCCCCTGTTGCACTTCAGGCTCACTCCAGACAGACATGATGAGATGAAAGTTGTAAATGCTTTGAGTGATTGAGGGCTGCCAGGAACTTCCCTGGGAGGACAGTGGAGCAGCCTTCTCAGTGCTTTTATGAAGCATGAGCCATACTGAGTTCCTGTGCAAAACAAGCAAGGTCCCAGGAAGAAACTAGTGTGGGGAGAGAGTGGTTCCCTCATCAAGGGGAGTACCGAGATGCTCCACGGTTGTGAAACCTTTTGATGGGTCCTGCCTAGTCTTTGTACAACTTTTTGGGCCATAGAACTGCTCTTTTTCTTTCATTATATTTTACTTAATATACTATAATTTGGAGATCATCTGTGAATGATCCAAAAAAGGAATTGGATAATGGGCCTGAGACAGTGAGCCAAGAGTTCCAGTGGTGTGTCCCTTAGGTTGTATGTACTGATTGGCCACTATGAGCAGTCTGTGCTTTGTTTTTCTAGTGGCAAATAGATATCAAATCTCAACAGTGTTAGGGACAGACCATTATAAGCTAAAGAAAGTGAAGTTTTAGGAAGAAAAAAAAAATCTCCTGAATGTTTTGTCAAGCAAATGGTGATTTTTTGCAATAGATGAAAGCCCATTATAATTAAGTATTAGTTATAGGCTTCATTTTCAACACTTCCCTTTTTATTTATCCTTTCTGGTCCTCCCGGTATCTTACTTGCTTTATAGATTTATTTGTAAAGATCTTGTTCACAGATGTAGAGTATGAGGTTAACTGGGACCCAATCTCTGATTTAAGTGTCAGGCACTCCAAATTAGTAGCATTTATATGATTGGATGCATTTTGCCCCGTGGAACCCAGAAACACTTTCAGAAACAGAAACTGCTCCTTCCATTAGTGATCAAAACATTTTAGAAAATATTTTGTCTTTTAGCAATAGTTCTGACAGACTACAGAAAATATAAAGTTAACCAGATCTTGGTTGGAGAAAGCATTCTGTCATACTAACTCTATTTTCCTCCAGCAGTAAAGAGAGCACATACAAATTTAATGAATAGAAGTTGGAATCACATTTCCTCTTAGTTTGGTCTTTTATTCTCTCCCTTAGGCTTAATATAAATGAGTAGAGTCATAAGCACACAGGGTTTTTTTTTTCCCCCTCTGTAGAGAACATATAGGTCACTAATGTCACTGTTTTGTGTCTGAAATAACACACAGCTTGAATATGCTTCTGGGCAGTAAGTATCACACATTAGCCTCAATTTTGCAGTGACAGTTTTTGGTGGGATAATGTGCTGAGAGGTGACGTTACATTTGCTCAATATGTTATATTCTTGGCACCAACGTAAGTTGGGTCTTTATTAGTTCAGAAGAGAAATGAACAAGGTCCTATTTGACATGTATTGATAATTGCTCTCCACTTAGGAGCTGATTTAACAAGTCCTTTGAATCTTTTGCCAAAATTTAGGGTGTGTTGTTGATCTACTTTGTAGTCCTCCAGAACATATTAGGATTTTTCTCCACTGAAGTCACTGAATTGTGCCATTGACAAATATGACATGAAGGAAATTTTCAAAAATCCAACCTGTTTTAAATACTAATTAGTTTCAGAAAAATTGATTTTGCTTTGTGCACAAAGTCTAAAGAGCCTTACTCATTAAATGGATTGGTTCTTTCTCTCTAGGCTAGGTGAAATGTTGAATATAAAAATATGTAATGCCCTAGAAAAAAGCATCTAAGGTTATTATTTTAATATAAATTCTCTGTGTGACTAATTTGCCAGGCCCATCTGATCTGGAGATATTCCAAAGTTTAAAAGTTCCAAAGGAACATGTTTAGAAAGTTTCAGTTAAATATTTTGCTGTGTACCAATCTTCAGAGAAAACTTACATTAGTACTAAATGGTGCTTCTTCACTTTGTACAGAAAAATCAGTATTTTAAATTGACTGACTTTTCTTTGTTTTTCATCTTAGCATTAATGTCTTTCATATTAGACACCAGTTTTAATTTTTCCTCCTTTATACTAATGTTGCAAATTTTTTGTGCCAAAGATGACTTGAACTCAATATAAATAAGTCTCTCTATATATAAATAAAATATATACACATGCATGTTTATAAAAATAAACACAAAATATAAAATTCAGTGCAAAATAAACATTGGTGAACCAAATTCAACAGCCACTAGGTAAGCATGTACTTAATGTCAAATATTGGGTTAAATGCTGATATAAAAATGCTAATTAGTACTCTTAAAATTGTGTGGATGAGAGTCTTTTAATTTTCCTCTTTTAATGTTAACAACAACCTTATGAAATAGTGTTTATTCTAATTGACCATTTTACAGATGAGGAAATAAGCCGAATTCAGTGAATTAGTACATAGGAGTATGGCATACTTGATTATTTTTGATTTTAAAAGAAAATAAACCCTCTAATGTCTTAATCACTAGATTGCAATCTAATATTTTTGGTTAAAGTTTCTAACACACACTTTTTATTGTACATAGTGATTTTCTTGGATATAAAATTGCAGAAGACTGACCTACAATGCTTTGGAGCTCTCAAAGTGGTTCTGGACCTTCAGCGCCCCAAATTTCACCCCAGTGCATTCCTCTGTACTAATTGTAATCTATACTAATCATACCTGCATTGTGGAATATTTCATGTGAAGACCTGGAGAACCTTAGGTAGAGTGAAGTTGTGTTTATATGTTTGGGCTTTAAGCCTTAGGAGAAAGTTTAAAACAAGTATTAAGAAGACATTAACCCACCTTCATGGCCTTTTCTGTAACAGTGACTTTGAATGAACCCATTAGGTGAGAAGCACCCCCTTGATTTGTGAGTTGTGTTTCACGTATTTTCTTTATTGCTTTTCAGATGAAGACACAAAATCACACATACATTCACTTACAGGCACACATGCACAGAGGCAGAAATAGATAGCATGCAAACGAAGTCTGGAATGTAGCTGAATCCTAGAAATTTGGATCAGGGACTTCTTTGTTATAAAGTAAAAGATGTCATAGTAAACAATTTGCCTTAATGAAATATTTGGTAGAAGCAGAATTGGATATAGAAAATAGAAGACATTTCCTATAATTGAACAATGTCATTATACCTCAAAAAAAAATTCCAATGAAACAATGTTAAGCTAGTCTGAAAAATAACAAGTGGCATTCCCAAAAGGCAGAATGTCAATTCTATCCTGTTCATGATAGTGGTTGCAGTTAAACAAACTAATGTTATTAGTCTTGGTAATTAATATCTCAGATGTTTTGCTATAAAATAAAAATATGAAGTGACTCGTATTATATAAATAATGATTATAAGACAATATTTTGAAACATTTTGCTATCTTATAAAGTGATGATTACTATAAAAAAGTGATTATTTTTAAAACGACATTCTTAGACATGTTTTAGTAGTTAAAAATAGTCGTTATCTACATTTCCCTTTCTGTCACAAACACTGTGACACACATTGTATATATTTTGGTGAAAATAATTTCCCATTTCATACTTCTTAGTTATTTGACTAAAAGAATATTCATTTTAAAGTAACACTGTAGAATTATAGATTCATCAGATTTTTGCAGATAAAGAAACTGACATTCACAGTATTCCAAGGATTAGGTTTGTTGTCCATGACAACTTTATAGGTTTCCCAACCTCAGGAAATACCAGGCCACATTGTTACCTCTTTGTCAACCAGTTACCAAGTGTGCCTCAAATAATTATTGTGAACTCTTTGGATTTACACTTGCCAAATTCCTTTTTAAGAACATTAATAGTATGTGTGTGTATATATACACACATAATATATGCATATATATACATATACATATGTATATGTAGATATGTAGATACATGTATCTACATATACATATAGAGTATATATATATATACTCTATTTCTCTCTATATATCTATATATCTCTGTATATCTATATATAAATATACTTTCATGCCAAGATTAAGACTAAGTAGACTTAATATACAATTTTTTTCTATACTACTTTGTAACACTTTAAAAACACAAGCCTCTGAGGCAACTACAGTTGATAGTGATAGGTACTCATTTGTACTTCAAAAACTTATTCTTGTTTGACTGTTTCTCAAACAGTTTAACCCAGAATTACTGTATGACTCAGTGATTCCCCTCCTGGGTACATACCCAAAATAACGGAAAATACCTACCAAACTCATATATGTACTTACATATTCATAGCAGTAGAATTTGTAATAGCAAAGAGGAGGAAACAGCCCAAAAGACCAGTAGTGGATGAATGGATAAACCAAGCATAGTATATCCATTCAGTGGAATATTATTTGGCTATAAAAAATGAAGTACTGACATACTAAAATGTAAAATGTAAATTGATAAACCTTGAAAACACTGTGCTAAGTAGAGAGTAGCCAGATGCAAAAAGTTATATATTAGTCCATTCATTTGAAAGCTCTAGAATAAGTAAACCCATAGGGATAGAAAGCAGATAGCTGGCTGGTGGCCAAGAGTTGGGGGAGGGGGGCACTGAGAAGTAATTGCTTAATGAGCGTAGAGTGATTTTCTTTTGAGGTGATAAAAATATTTTGAAACTAGATAGAGTGGTTCTTGCACAGTATCATGAGTATGCTAAATGCCACTTAATCGTTCACTTTAAAATGGTTAATTTCATGATATATGAATTTCAACCCAAATTATTTTTAAAAAGAATGGGTGAATCAGTGTTCTAATAAAATTGTACGTACAAACACTTATTGTTTTTGAAATTGAGCATTATACATTTCAAGAATTAATGCAATATTGGGGATTACATAAGGTTATTTAGATGATGGTAATTTACTACTTCTTAAACGAAGTATCTGACATTTCAAATAATTGAGATATTAGTTAGCTTAGTGAATTCTGGCAAATTACGTTTTATAAACTTTTTAGTCTGGATTGAATTTGTTGAATTTGAAGCCTCCACAGGAAGTTTCACAATTAGCACACATTATCTGCATATGTTTGTTTGCTCTTGCACATAGTAATGCTTGGCTGGTTGAGCCAAATTCTTTACATGCACTCTCCAATTTATTCCTGAAAACAGCTTTAGGAAGTCGTGCTATTTTACCTATTTGATAGTTGAGGAAGCCAAGGTTTGTATTGACTGATCTGAGACAGTTCCCAAAGCTTGTTTGTTCTGTAACCACTAAACCCGCTCTTTTTTTTTTTTTTTTTTTTTTACTCTCTAATGAGATACATCCCACAAAAATAAGTTAGTCTCAATGGACTCACAATCCCTAACTCCAGCCCCAACAGAGAAGCAGAGTGAAAAATTAATTTTTTCTTTAGGGGGAAAAAGTGTTACTGGATCTGCAAAGAGTCATGCTGAAATTCATTCAGGGGCGTATTCTAGAGTGTGTTAAAGTCTCATTATATAATTAAAGCATTAAATATACAAGGGAGATTTAAAAAATGATAGACTATAGCATTTGTGAATCTCTTTTTAAATTAATCAGTTTACATCATACTTAAAAGTATATTTCAATATATATTTATAGAGCTCCTAACATGCTAAATAACATGAAGTCTCTGTCTTCAATGAGATGTCATATCTGAGAAGATACACGATAGATAAATATTTATTAAGCTATAAGTTTGTATGAGCATTACAGAGACAACAAGGTATAAAAAGTAAGATCTGGGGACACCTGGGTGGCTCAGTAGGTTAAAGCCTCTGCCTTTGGCTCAGGTCATGATCTCAGGGTCCTGGGATCCAGCCCTGCATCAGGCTCTCTGCTCAGCGGGGAGCCTGCTTCCTCCCTCTCTCTGCCTGCCTCTCTGCCTGCTTGTGATCTCTCTCTCTCTGTGTCAAATAAATAAATAAAATCTTTTTTTGAAAAAAGTAAGATCTGGAAAGTGTGTGTGTATACACCTCTGTGTTACATGCCTAGCTTTATATAGGATGGTCAGAGTGGAGCTCAGTGAGAGAAGATTGGCCAGAGACAGGAAGAAAGTAACTGAGCAGTTCCTGTGGGTGTCTGAAGAGAGAACATTCCAGGCCCAGGGAACATCATATTCATATGACCTGAAGAACGATTGTGCTTGGCATTTTTGAAAATCAGCGAAGGACTGGTTTGTTTGGATTAAGATGAGGGAAGGAACAGTGAAGGAGGTAAATTCATAGAGGTAAGCAGGTGACAGATTTTTCAGGGCCTTAAGGAGCTGATAAGGCTTTTAGATTTTATTCCAAGCTATATAGCAAGCCTTCAGAGTGTTTGGGTGGGGGAGGGGAGTCCTAATCAGATTTACGTCATAAATACAGTTGCTCTGCCTGTTTTCCCATGAGTAGACCAGGGGGGCAAGGGTGGAGATGGAGTAAAGAAGGCAATTAGGAGACTCTTGCACTCCTCGCTCCTTATCCTGAGTATGGTCTCTGCACCAGCAGCATCAGCATCTCCTGGGACCTTTGTAGAAATGCACTCTCAAGCCCCACCCCAGGCCTACTGCAACACCCCGAGGTGGTTTGTACAAACTTTTAAGTTTGAGAAGAACTGATTAGATGAGAAATGGGGTTGGCTTGGGATAGGGGAATCTAGACAAGGATGTTAGCAAATGATAGGATATTTATTGGACATACTTTTTTTCCTTTCTTTTTTTTTCTCCTTCCTTCCTTCCTTCCTTCCTTCCTTCCTTCCTTCCTTCCTTCCTTCCTTCCTTCCTTCCTTCCTTCCTTCCTTCCTTCATAGAGCACAAGTGGGATGGGGAGAGGGAGAGGGAGAATCTCAAGCAGACTCCATGCTGAGTGTGGAGCCTGATATCGAGCTTGATCTCATGACCCTGAGATCATGACTTGAACTGAAACCAAGAGTCAGATGTTTAACTGACTGTACCATGCACCCCATAACTTTTTTTTTAGATATAACTTTTAATCACAATCTGTTGAGGTATTGTATATAGGTGTGAAATAGAACGATGAATGGGGTGTCTTTTACAGCAAAAGAAAAAAACAACAGAGATTTCTCTAAGGCCCTGGAAATCTAGAATCTGGGTTATGGCGCCTTTAGACCTGCAAAGGAGGCGTATAGGGGCTAGAACTATAAATTTGGAAGTCATTAGCATAAGATGGTCTGTGAAACCATGGGACTAGATGAGATCACCCAGACAGTGAACAACTAGAGAAGAGTGAGACCAAGGACTCAGGTCTGAAACACCCTAACTCTGGAGGAGGAGGAACATCCAAAACTCAGGAAGGGGACGAACATCCAAAAAGGACAACTAGTAGTTAAGTTGTAGGGTAAACCTCTCATGAAATGATTGGTTTGCACATTCGTTTCTCCCATTATTCTCCAAGCTCTTCAAAACCATGTCACAACAGCACTTGGCATTCCGAAGGTGTTCAAAAATAAGCCTCTGGATAAATGAAGAGCAATCACTTGTTTTAGGTTAGTATATTACTTGGCATTTTTAGGACTTCTCGATTTATGTGATTCTGCAGCATGTCAGGCTCTGGGTCATCTGTTTTTTTGCACATGATTACTCACTTAAGTGCTATAGGTAACTTGGGTGGAAATCTTGGCTATTATGTTTAATGTTCCCTGCCTTTTTCACTCCTTTAGAATTCCCTCTCCAGTGTTTGGACGTAAATATGCACAATCCTCCCTTTTTCTTGCAGTGCCTCTCATCCGTCTCTGACAAAATCCATATGTGTCTTTACAAAGAAAGAATATTTTATCAAATAATAGCTTTTAGTCACAAAGGTGTGTTTCTTGATAGATAATCTGGGGGAGAAATGAATGGAACTCTTGATGTTTTCAAAGGAACTGATTTGGTAAATCAGATTTAGTGTATTGTGATCTATTTTTCTAAGAACCAGACGAGAACTGAGAAGCACAGCTCATAAGTCAAACCCCAGGCCTTTATTCGAAGCATGTTTGCTTTGACCATCACTTTACTTCCCCAAGATTTAAGTTTAAGGTTCCAGGTCTGACACATTTGGTCGCAGGGGTAGTGGTAAGTAGAAATATAGGATGATATACGGATTTGTAACTGAACAGCCCAAGGGGGAACTGGGACTCTCAGCTTTTGTTTACCACTATCATCCTCATGTAATGTAAGAGGCAAGTTATCATCAGAAGTCCTGTTGTTGCTGGGATGTAAAGTAGAAAAAAATCCCAACGTGTGTTCTGTGTTAAATAAGTGAGGTTCGTTTAGAATAAAGTGTTTGAAGACATTCAGTTTGTGAAGAGGGCTATATTGACGTTTCTCTGTCCAGCCATCGGGGTGTGTGTGTGTGTGTGTGTGTGTGTGTGTGTGTGTGTGTGTGTGTAAAGTCTGTGAAGAGTGAGAGGATCTGATTAGGCAGCTAGAAGAGGCATGTGGGAACTTTCAGGAAAGGCAGAAATCGCAAGGTCACCTTAACCCCTTTCTGTTCCTATCAATTAGAGAAGGTTAATGGAAACAGTTCTATTCAACAAACTCAAAAACTAATTCTTGATGGGCTCTTTTGTTCACAAACTGTGATGCCACAGGGGCTAGGAGGGATTCATTCCTTACGTCACCTGGGCTTGGGCTGATTACAGGCAGGAATGGCGAATGATCATCTTCAAAAATAGCAGCCAGTATTCCCCTCTTAATAAATATTATCATTTCCCCCCATTTTTCTCCTTTTCCTTTCTCTTCTCCTTCCTAATTTAAGCTGACATAAGTAGATACTGTTCTCAAGAGCATTTTTAGCAGTCAAAAAGCCATTTCCATCAGAAACATGTGACTTTTGCTTGGGAGGGAAGGTATGTGAGACCCAACTAAGGCAATAGGGTAAGAACATCGGTGACAGAAGGCGAAATATGATGTGACATAAGCAAAGTGATAGACTCAAAAGGAGGGCAGCCATATTAATTTGAGCAAATCTGGAAGGGATTTTTATGGAAGAGGCAGACCTTAGATTGGACTTAAAGGTTAAGTAGGATTTTGGAGTTAAAGAAGAGAATAAGGAAAGGTGAGCATCTAGGGGCCCACATCAGATGAGCAAAAGAACTGACATTCAGACATCACAGATAGAAGAAATGTTTCGAATTTGGCCAGCCGGACAAGGATGTCACTGAAAGTTCTTCCCAGTGTAATGTTTCTGAACTCCAGAGGCACTGGATTGTTTTGGAGGACTTTGAGCACAGAAATGATGTAAGCAGAACTATGCTTTAAGAAGAGCAGCAGTTTAGGGAATGGAGTCTGGTGTTGAGAATTGGGAGCAGGGACACCATGATGGCAGTCCTGTCTGGAGGCAGTGAGGTCCTGAGGAAGGGTGGTCCTAGAGGGAAACAGAAAGGAACTGGGGATGATGTGAGAATATTGGGGAGAGAAAAGTTGGAGAGAAATGTTGGAGAAATATCGGGCATTGTTTGGTTTAAGGGTCAGCCTAAGGGAAGGGTTAGGAGGCAGGGGGGAATGCACACCAAGGACTGAGAGAATGGTGGTGTGAGGAAGAATGGGTTTAATGGGGAAGAGAATGAGTTTACTTGTCAGTTTGTGCTTGATGCACTTGCAGGAGGACGCGTCCTATAACCAGTTGCAAATATAAGCCTAGGTTTGGCAGAGAAACCAGCGATACAGAAGGAGATTTGGTCCTTATTTCTTGCAAGATAACAAGTAAAGCTGCATGAAATAACATCATCCTTTTAGGTGAATTCACACAATTAATCTTCTAGCTCATTAAAAGAAACCTCAGAATCGAACCAAACAATGCATTGTAAAATACAGCACACTTATTTTGTCTCCAGTAGAGCAAGAGTTCAAGATAATTTCCTTGAACAAGGTTTGTAGCAAGAGCTCTGTTGAAAAGAGCTTCAGTCTTTGTGCCTATAATAGCAGATTCTTCCATAAATGTGAGCCATGATCCAGTGAAGAAGGCTTTTTCCTTTTCGGACATGACATATATTTGATTTCCAAGGGCAAGGTTTCTCATTTGATTGCCAACCTCCCTAATTAGGAGGCCTTGAAGATCATTGCCTCAAGGTTGTTCAAGCTGAAAAAGCATTCACAAGCACAAACATATTTTATGCCCAGTAAAAGTCGCTCTAGTTGACTGAATGCAGTTAGTTATTGTAGAGACTTACCTGTTAGCTCCAGGCAAATGCTGCCAGCAGTATTAGTATTCAAGACAAAAGACAGCCATCAGTGTAAATTCTTGTCTACTATGCAAGGTGTATCTTTTGATCTTTTCAGAAAGGGCTGGAAAATTGGATGGTATTTGCAGGAGCCTTTCAGCTGAGAAATGTCAATAATATAATCGTGTTGAGACCAGTGCATGGAATTGACTTTTTGGGAGATGGATACAGATGCAAGGATGAAATGTGTGTCTGATTATTATATAGAACTGAGTTTGTGCATGAGAGCCAGGTCACCAGCCTACCTCAGGAAAAAACACTAGGAGAACTGGATGAAGCCTCTAGTTAAGATGTTTGAGTTACAACTCCAAATCTGAAGTCTTTGGGAAACAGAAAGAAAGGAGAAAGTGCATTTCCTCCTGTTATTTGCATGTGCAGCATCTCCCCCAGCTTCTTCCACTGGGTGGATGTATCTGATGGCTGTGAAATTGAGACTGGTCATTCCCTTTCCCTCAAACAGAGAGAATCACCTTCATCACCTTCATCATATGTAGAATTTCTGCAAGCCAAGCCAGCAAGAGTTTACAGGTTCTCTTGGGTGGTTTGATATGCCTTGGGTCATGTCTGCCCCGTTTAAAAGCCAAATCCAAAATTAACAGCATTGGTAAATAAAATTGTTCCATTTTGTAATTGCTTAATGTCTTTTTTGGCTCCCCCCCCCCCTTTTGTTTCCTATTTAGTTATTTGGAACGATGATGAAGTTTGTCTCTCATTACCTGCTATTGAATTATCTGTGAATAGAAAGGAGATGAAAAAAATGGTTCATAGAATCCTAACATTAATTTGTTTACTGCTTGACTCTGTCTCCATCAAGAGAGAATGTTTTTGGCACCACAATATTCTCTGGGCAAATGAATATTTTTATCTTAAAAATATAAGACATTCTATAATTGAATGCCACAATTCTTTGGTTCACATGCATATTTGAATTTATGTGTTGATGTCATCTGAGAATCTATCAAGTCTTACTCATGTGTATCTTAGAAGAACCAGACAGGGGCTAGTTGGAAGAGACCTGTGAGTGGTTTCCTCATGGGACAAATGATGCTGATAAACATTGTCATTCTCTGAAAGACCTTCACAATCTTTACAATAATAGTGAACACATATGGAGCAATTATGGTGTGCCAGAGATTATTGTAAATGCTTCCTTGCATTCTCTCATTTAATCCTCACAATGCTATGAGGTAGTCAATATGACCAGCCCCTTTTTATGCATAAGGAAAGGGAGACAGAGGTGTTAAGAAGATCCCATGGTTTTTAATAGTGACAGCTTGACTCTGAGGCCTGCCTAGAAGATTCCACTCTGAAGCAATGGATAGAGATTTGAAACCAGTTTTATCATGGAAGGAGATGCAGTATCACGCAACATCCATTTCTTGAGGTCTTAAAATTAATGGACCTGTTTTTCCCTCAAAAGAGGGAATACTTAGGAAGATGGGTTTCTTCTGTTGTAGTTTCCATGTCACTTGGGAAAATGATTTTGCTATTTATTCATTTTATGTCATGTGGCTCCAGCAAGGGTGAAAATTTCCTAAGAGTAGGGGATTTGATTTTTCATATCTGCCCCTCCATCCGTTGTTCAGTGCATTACTATGTAATGGGTACTGTATCAGAGTGTTTTAATTGTGAAAATGCTGTTTGTGGAATTGTGAGGATGCAGTTAAAAATGAAGTGTAATATTTATATATTATATATATTATATATTTACATATATGGGTGCCTGGATGGCTCAGTTGCTTAAACTACTGCCTTCAGCTCAGGTCATGATTCTGGAGTCCCGGGATCAAGTCCCGCATCAGGCTCCCTGCTCAGCAGGGGGGTCTGCTTCTCCCTCTGACCTTTCCCCTCTCATGCTCACTGTCTCTCATTCTCTCTCTCAAATAAAATCTATAAATATATATAAATTAAAATATTAATATTATATATAAATGAAAATATTTTAGATATAAATACGTTTATATAATTTTATATATGTTGAATATTTATATAAATATACATGTGTATATTTTATTTACATATATTTACATATACACGTGTATATTTGTGTATAGTAAGGATGTCCAGGTACAAATATTCAATATAGAAAGTATGTTAACTGCATTCAGTTTTACTTTATTTATTTATTTATTTATTTATTTATTTAGATGGGGGGAGAGAGAGGGAGAGAGAGAATCTTAAGCAGGTTCCACACCCAGCTTGGAGCCTGGTGCAGGGCTCAGTCTCAGAACCCTGAGATCATGACCTGAGCCAGAATCAAAAGTCAGACACTTAACCGACTGAGCCACCCAGGTGTCCTAATACTAAATACATTTTGAAGAGCTTTTGAAACATGAGAAGGATTTCCGAGGCAATGGAAACATGAATTCAAAAGTTGACTGCTAATGCGAATAAAAGTTTCAAGGACCGTGATAGGTCTTTGTGGTTATCCAGACAGTTATTTGCCTGGGGGAAGGTAAGGTATGTCTAGAGCATAGCAAACGTCGAACATGTGGGTCTTTCCATAGCATGCGATTCTGATGCAGAGTAGATGCTGAACGTTTTGAACATTTGATTTCTTGATGTGTATGTTTTACTAGATTGGATAAATGATAGGTAATTGGGCAAGAAAATACATATTTTTAAAACTTAAAGCATGTTTTTGAAAAGAAGCCGTCAAAATGCAAGCTGTTCTCCCCCTGCCATTCCTATATTACATAGAATTTTTACTGCCTACTCCAAGTCATAGGGAAAAGAGGAAGATTTTTCAAAGGAGAAATTTAGAAACACTATCGTATAGAAAATTTCTTGCTCCTAGGGAGAGTCTGAAAAGAAGCATCATTCCAGAAGGTACTGTCTTCAATTTAAAAACATCCGAGCAGGATAAAGGGTGTCTCCCACTGAGTAGAAGTAGAGCCCAGAAGGTTCATTGAAACCCCCGAGTGAAAACCACTCAGAATCAGCATAATGAAGCATAAGGTTGTGGTAGGGGTTTGGAGACTGGACTGGAATGTGGATGTGGAAAGTGGAGGGCGAGGGGGGTAGGGGTTGGGGGGTGGTACTAAGGGCATCGGCCCTCAGGACAGGCATCCAGGGCCTGAGAGTGGATTTGTGAGTAGGTCACAAAAGCATATCACAAAAAAGCAAGCACAAAGATTAACACAGAATGAGTTATCAGTTTAGACAACCGTCAGTACGTTTTAAGGACATGAATGCATATAAAATAATAGATTGGATTTGTGAAATATGAGATTACTCTTGTGCAGGATATGTGTGTGTGTATGTGTGTGTGTGTGAATAAAAAATTGAACTCCTACATTTAGATATTCAGGAAAGTAGAACCTTTTGACTTTTCTGTAATTGGTATTAATCTCCTCTAGAGTCCGTTGTCTTGCCAGTGGAGACTGTGGTGGTGGGATGGATCTTGACTTTAGTAGGGGAATCAGTGTTGTATCACTGTCCTCCAAGGTAGCTTTTGATTTTGAAACCCTCCGTATTGGATACATAGCTGGTAAATTCAAAGTTCAACTCCCCATCATACTTATTCCTCCCTCTCTTCCCTTCCCAAGATCTGTGTTTGGGGGAAGACTTAGAGGTCTCTCGGAAGGGATGTGGAGGTCTTTTGATTTTATTGACCTCTCTGTCGGGCTGGTGCTCTGGTTCTGGGGTGTGGGTGCTGCATCCACTGTGAAATGTTTGGTCTGATTCTGTCCTCTGAAATCTTGCTTGCATTTTTTTCTTGAAATCTGCGACTTGAGTCTCTCCCTTGCTGACACCTTTGGCTTGGTTCTACAGATCCTGGCTGTGACGTGTATCTGTTCATTGGCTCAGGTGGCCTGTCCCTGTCCCTTAATCCTTGGTTGCAGTGCTCTTGATTTCACCTGAGTTCAGACCTACAGATGCTCCTTTCTGCGTGCATGACCTGAAACTTTGCTGTTGTGCATGTGCATGGACTGTAGGAGCCAGGAGTTTCCCCCATAGTTTCAAACATGAGAAATGTTCAAAGGTAAATGATTTCTAAGACATTAGGCCAAAATGAGGAAGATTCTGGCAGGCTGATTCTTCTGCTTATGTCTCTAATTCTTTCCCACAAACTCCTGAGACCAAAGAATTTCTTTTCCTGATGTACAGGACTTGGTCTGTGACATAAAAACTTTCTTAGGGAAATAAACATCATGTCATCGATAGTCATAAGATATAGACCAGATGCTGACAGTCATTAATTATCCTTGGGTTGTGGGATATAGGAGGTTAAATACAGTCTTTTCTTCCCTTGACCTTTAAAATGTTTCCTATACCTTCTACAATGAACAACCACGACATATATTCAGAACATGAACAATGGGACTTAAAAAATTCCAAAGAAAATATAACTAGCAAGAATCTTGATTTGGCTGCTTACGGAAGTGCCTTCTATTCTACTCTGAGATGTAAGATCTTGCAGATACTAATATGCTGGGATGGATGGAACACACAGGAACAGCAGTGGCAATCAGGCCGAAAACCCTGGGCATTAAAAGCCCAACTTCGTAAGGGCAGGAGGAGTTTGCAAAGTCCCTGGGTTTGTGCCAGTCAAAGCTGACAACTACAACTGGGAGAATTCTAAGAGAAGACAAACGTTCTGTTGCAGAATTGCAAGTCCATCGTTTATCTTTTACCTGTGGCTAGATGATTATATTAATTCTCAAGTCTCAGTAAGTGGTGAATTAGTCTTTAAAGGTGAGCCTTGTTTTCATTTAAGTAACTTCCATAACCTCTACTGTTGGGGTACTGTGGGGGGGTGGGCAGGGGGATCATTAGCTGCATAGTAACTCTGCCAGTTCCCTTTCCCAGGCCACTCTAAGTAAATAATCATCTGAAAACCCCTGGGCTTGTTGAGCAAGCTCATTGGACACCCCCAGCTCCTCTATCCATCAGATTACCTCTGTTGAGCTTTTCCAGAGAGAAATTCTGGGGCTGCCACTGTTTATCTAATATGTTTTGGTTCTTCCCAAACTGCTCCTTTGCTTTCAAGTTTCCAAATAGGGGATCCATTTTTCTATATACTTACAGTCTTGTTGCCCAGAGAGATATTAGCTGTGATTGACTCTCTCCGATCATTAAGGGCTGTGAACCCAATGAAGGGGAGAGAATAGGGGTGGAAGGAAGCATTTCCTGATACATCAGAACCAAGTAACCTCATGGGAAAGGTACCAAAATACATTAAATATTGTCTTAGTGACTTTTATTAAAAAAAAAAAAAAACAACTACTACGTGATGGAGTTCAGCCTGGAATACTGTTAGGCATGTAATAAATTGCAAATAAATAGAGGAGTTGGATTGATTGAACTGAAACAGGAATTTGGAAGTGACTTTATCAATAAAGAGGGGTTTGCAGTCCTACATGAGAGAAAGGATTTTCTAATGTTCTACCTTGCCTTACTAATCTTCAGGAACCAACTGTGGTACATTTTGTCCTAAATAAATATTTCTCAAGGGAGTACTCAAGTGGCTATTAAAATTTTAAGCGCCCTGCATCTTTTTCAATAAATGCATTGCTTAGCAAGTACAAATGTGAGTTTCCAAGATTCCCTCGCCCCACTGACTTCTGCCTAATAATGCATGCATTCATTTTTAGGTGAAAAGATAGGTCAGGACAGTTAGAAATCAAAGTTATGGTGATGAGTGGCTGTTTCCCAAATGGTTGAAAAATTTATTAGCATCTCTATGAGACACTTCATAGATACTAAATGAAGTCAGTGGGTTTGTGCCTTAGTAAATATCACTAATAAAATTGCCAAATAGATAATTCCTGTTGAATGAAGAAAAAAATGATTTTTGGTTTAATCACTGTGTGCAGGAATTAGAGCTGAAAAGTAAAGTTCATGGAGAATTTATGTCGTACAACTAGAACAGCTAGTAAGAAAATCACCGTGATGCATGGTAAGTTAATAATTTTCAAAACACTAAGACAATTTTAATGTTTCCACTTTTCATGAAGGAAATATATTAATAAAACTGCTGTTCAGGGTTAATTATTGGTGCTACACATTGCAGCGGTATGACATTTAGTAGCATTTTACCCCCTTCTTTATTCCATTAGCAAGTGATGGGATAGTAAACACAATGAATTAAGTGAATCTTGTTTGACATAAATGAACTACCTCTGAAATATAAAACAACTTTATATATCTCAGTCCTTGTAGTGGAGTTAGGCACACAAATGTGCGTGTGTATCCCTATCTATGTCTGTATATTGATACTGATCTTATCTTTTTTTTTAATATTTTATTTATTTACTTGAGAGAGAGAGAGATCACAAGTAGGCAGAGAGGGAGACAGAGGGAGAGGGGGAAGCAGGCTCCCCGCTGAGCAGAGAGCCAGATGCGGGGCTCTATCCCAGGATCCTGAGATCATGACCTGAGCTGAAGGCAGAGGCTTTAACCCACTTAGCCACCCAGGCACCCCAATACTGATCTCATCTTTATGTGTTGTATGTCAGTATATAGAATACATAGAGATGACATATACATATACTGATGTGTACATACACTGTATATAGAGACGTCAGTGAAAAGCACCCCATGTTGAACTCAAGTTTCTGGCTTTTCTGTTCAGCCATGAACCAGCACATGCAACTTCCTGTAACACATCTTCATTAGGGCCTCCTTTAGTCACCCGCATGTTCATGCCTCCAAGGGGGAACTTGTGATTTCTCTTCCACCCTCCCTGACACCCTTTCCAGACACATATCTTGAAATAAGTGCTGGGGATTTTGTAACCTCTGTTACTGGTGACAAAGTTTCTCATTCTTTTCCATGTCTGGTCATGTGTCAAGTTCTGTTGTCCTGGTTTTGTAGATCCTCTGTCTGATCCTCATTCCCTCATTTCCAATCCTATTCTCACTGCTTCAGGGTTGGTAGTCAAGAATTTTGCCCATAAAAGCCAACGAGAAAAATGCTTTATACATGTATGATGATTCAGAGAAGTGTCTGAATATTGATTAGTGTAAGTGCCCTCATCATGTCCATGTGTTTTAATGAAGCATAGACGCTGAATTTTATTTTATTATTTTATTATTTTTTAAAGATTTATTTATTTGAGAGAGTGATTGAGAGTATGAACAATGGGGAGGGGCAGAGGGAAAGAATCTCAAGGAGACTCTCTTCCACTGAGTGTGGAGCCCCACGCAGAGCTTGATCTCATGACCCTGAGATCATGACCTGAGCCAAAATTAAGAGTTGAACACTTAATCGGCTGAGCCACCCAGATGCCCCGACCCTAAATTTTAGAAGGACTTTTAACCTAAATGCCTTAAGAGAACACCGATTATGCCTTTGACTTAGCAGTGGGATAGTGATCTCTGTTAACCAACAGATGACTATGAATGATAGTGCCCTCCATCTCTTCACTTAGCAGATTCCAACTAAAATTTCTGGACAAAGCTGATGCTATCCCATGTGATATTACAGAGAACAAATGGCTCTTCCCTGATTCTTTCAGTTTCAGAGAAAGATGGGATTCAATATATAATAAAAACTTACTATGTTGTGTAAAATATAAGTAGAAAAATACGGTTTATACTTTATTTTCTGTCCTCAGATTTTAGTTTTATGGCATTATTTTACAAGTGTTCTTTATCAGGGAACAAGGATAAAAACAATCGAAGTTGTAGAATGAGAGATACGCTATATATCTCTGGTCACACTGGCAATCTGATTTGTCTGCTGCAGAACACAGACTGTGTCGTTGAGTGAATCCCTTTGTAATTGTGCTTCCTTTATATGCCTCACGTTTTCTTTGAATCATGATTTAGTGAGGGCATTGTATTTACAGAATTCCGTAAATCCTATCCTACGTGGAAAACCTCCAACAAATTTTAAATAAATCAAGAAATGTTTGAAAACAAGTAGAAGTGCTAGATAGCACCTTTGGATATACATTGTAGTTTAGTGGTAAAAAAAAACAAAACAAAAACCAACAAAAATAATCAGCTATTCCTGATGGAGCAGCATGTCATCAACAATGACATTTCTAAACCTGATGTTACTGATAGAGGTTTTATTAGTTAATTAAATGTGTGCAGATTACATGCACTGTTGCGGATAATGTAGAAGAGGACATGCATGCTTCATTGAAGCTCAATTTCCTTTTTAGAAATTATCGCCGTATTAAATCACTTAACTTTCTAAAAAAACAAAAAACAAAAACAAAAAAAAAAAAGGAAGAAGAAGAAGAAAGCCACCTGCATTTATTTCTCCAGTCTTTTTATTCAATATTTCATTCCAGTTTTCATTAAGGTTAGTTTGTTTACAGTTATTTTTGGTAAGTTTTGTAATACTTTTTTTGGGAAATGTTAGGGGAAAGAGCTTTTCATTCATATAGAACAGATTGCCAGTGATCTGTAATCTGTGTATTTGAGTGGGCTTGGAATACAGCAGGGACATTGAGAAGTTTGAGCAAGAATTTATGTCATATTTATTCTTAAGCCAAATTTCATCCCCAACTTTTGTGCTTCCAATGACTTTTCCTCTGATTTATGGATTTCTTTTTACTAAAATCAAGTAAATCACACATTATCTAAACTTCTGGCCTGTTTTTAAATTCATACTGTTTGTACCTCTTCCAATTTTTAATTCCTTCAATTATTTAGTTAGCAAATATTGACTGTCTCTAAGATACAGTGGACACTATTTTTGATGCTGGGAATGTGCTGGTGATTACAAAAGAAACAATATCCCAGACCTTGGGAAGTTTATCCATTTTTTGTACTTTTCAACCTTAAAATCTCATCATCATCAAAAAACCACATTTCATTGCTTAGTTGAGGTTGCAGTAATAAAATCAAATTAAAAAAGAACTGGATATTCAGAATTCCTCCTGTAGGAGCTTAAGGTTTTTAAACTGCTATCAGAAAGCAATTCTGCCTCTTCTTAAAGAATAGTATTAATTGTGCAAGTTACCTTGGTACTAGGGATCAAATATCACAAAGAGAAGCAAGTGATACCCATGTAGGTATGCCCTGTTGCATTCGTGATAATGGTAATTCGTATTTAATCTAATGAAATTTCTTCTAAAAAATTGTCCTTTGTTAATCTTATTAAAGATTTGCTCATTTTTTTGGTCCTTCCAGAGATCCAGCTCAATCTCTCATTGATAGTTCTTTTGTATTTCTGTTTTCTATTTCATTGATTTCTGCTGTTGTCTTTAATGTTTCCTTTCTTCTGTCCACTCTGTGTTTATATTACCCTTATATTTATAAATTCTTGTTGTGGGAATTTAGAGTATTGATTTGAGGTTTCCCTTTTTTGTAATATATCTTTTTAATGCTACAAATTTTCCTTTCACCACTGCTTTAGCTGTTTGTCACAAATTTTATTATGTTCTATTATGATTTTTATTCAGATTAGTGCATTTAAAAAGGATTCCTTTAAAAGTACTTCTTTGATTCAAGAATTGTATAGAGATGTGTTGCTTAGTTTTCAAGCAGTTAGAGACTTTTTCCTGTTATCTTTCTCTTATTGATATCTACTGTGATTCCATTGCAGTTGAAGAATATATTCTGTATGTTTTTAGTTCTTTTAATTTTTTTGAGGTTTGTTTTTTATGGTCCAGGATATGGGCTCTCTTGGTAAATGTTCTGTGGGTGCTTGAAAAGAGGTGTTTCATTAATTCATTTCCTTGTTTAACAGTGTTTTGAGTTCTTCTGTATCCTTGCTGAATTTCTGTCTAGTTGTTCTACTATCTGTTGAGAGACTGTTAGTCTCCAACTGCAACTGTCAATTTGTTTATTTTCCTTTTCTGTTCTGTTTTCATTTTACATACTTTGTAGCTCTGTTGTTTGGTGCATATTTAAGATAGCTATGTCTTGTTGGTCAGTTCCCCAAAATTATGTAATTTCTTTCTCTGTATTTGGTAATTTTCTTTGCTCTAGACTCTACTTTATCAGACATTACAATATATACTCCTGCTTTCTTTTGATTAGTGTTTGCATGGTATATGATAACTGGGGGTTTCAGGTCCCCCAGTGGCCTCCACTGGCACTATAGAGGGAGGGGTTGCCTCCTTACTGGTAGGTAGTAGTCTAGTGCTTACTCTTTACTGGGCTCCTCTGATGCCACTCCAAGGAAAAGGGGAGAAGGGCGTTGTTACTAGCAGGTGGGGGAGAAGTACAGGTTCCTCATGTGTTCTCCACTAGTACTACAGGTTAAGCCCAGATAGATCCATAATTACATTAAATGTAAATGGTGTAAATATACTGATTAAAAGACAGAGATTGTTAGAATTAATTTCAAACCATAATCCAACTTAATGCTCTCTACAAGAAACTCACTAAAATAAAAAGATGGAAAAAGATATTTCATGTAAACATTAACCAAAATTAAGCAAGAGCATCTATAATATGAAATAAATCCACCAAGAATATATAGCAGTCCTAAATGTACATGCATCAAACAATGAATATTTTTTATGTTGTCGTTTAAATTATGTTTTATTTTTCAAAAGTAGGAATAAAAATGGAGTTTTGCCATTGTAGTATCTCATTTTTGTTGCAATACTATTGATAGCTCTTGCATGTAAGGTCATTAATATATAAAATACTAGTTGGTGATCATTATGTTTGGATATTCTAGTTTAAGCAGAATTAGAAACCTAAAAGTGTGCTCATTGTTCACATTTGCTATTATTTTAATGACATTTGAAGCAACTATTTAAACGCTTTTGCCACTTGAGAAAACTGTCAGTACTCTACAAGAAGGAATGGAAATACCAGAACTATAAAAAGAAATGTTCAAAAGCTTCAATCAACCTTTTTGTTAATATTCTTAGCTTTAAAATTATCATCATTAAATCCATATCTACCAAGACAGTGTATTTCAAACAATCAGTTTTCTTCATGGCCTGCTATACCTAAGCTGACTGACAAGTGATTATGCAGATTGTGTCATTATTGTATTATTATTTTTTTTGGAAATGCCAATAGACATTCCCTCTAAAGCAGCAAGGAACTACTTTTCAAATTCACTTAAATGACACACATTAATCTATCTTTCCCTGGCAGCCTTTCAGTCATGCCCAGAGCTTTATGGATAGGATGCCTTTAAATTCTAGAGGAGACAAGGAGACAATTATTCTAGACAGTTGTCATCACACTGCAATGAAAACTCTTTTTAAATTTTTAATTAAAGTCCCAGAATTGGCATGTCCTTTGGGTCTCTAGATGACATAACAATTTTAGACTATCTGGAAATGTTAAGAATTTGTGCAAGCACAGAAGACCTCCAGTATAGAAATAGGTTTCAAGCAGAATATTCTGTCACTGTTTATTCATTATATATGTCAAACATAAAACATTGCACTTTCAACTCAACATTTCACTTTTATTCTTCCAATAAGGCAGACTTATAAGATAATCTTATAAGTTGAACTCGTATTAGCTCATTAGAAACACTGATTAAAAATAGTTGTATTTTAGCAAGGAATATAATGCCATATTTTGTCAGTTAAGAGCACAGCAGATCAAACATACCAAGGGGATTGATTTTTCAATCATTAGAAATCTAGATGTAGTAGATTTCTAGGGTCACGTAAATCATGTATGACTTCTTGAAAAAGCTAGGGCTTCTGCGATTGAGGATGAGGTTTGTGGGTGACTGGAATAAACTTTGGATGGGCATCCACAAAGCCTGCCACATGCACCAGGCCAATTACCAAGGATTATGTTAAATGAATTTAAACAGCCAAATCTCATTCATTTAGATTATGGACAGATCTTCAATGTAATAATGAAGGATAATCTTGATTATTGTTTAACAAAGTAATTCACATGCAGGTATTAATCAAGTTGTAATTCCTCCTTTAGAAACAAAATGCAGATGGATCAATATCTTGCACTCCTGTGTTCATTTACAGAGATGGCATTTATTCCCACTGTATTGACTTGTTTAGGTGGGCAATCAAAATGGCCCTCCCTTTGATAAACCAAAAAGAGAGTTTGTGAAAATATGTAATTTAGGTGAACACTAACAGATAATTATTTATTTTTGTAATGTGGATAAAGCAGAGTCTGCATCTATATGGATGGTAATTATAGGTGTTTTATTCTATTTTTCAAATCTAGGTTAAAATTTAAAATAATTCTTGACATTCTTATTACCTATTCCACAGATAACATGGATCTAGTTGTGTTGGTAGGGAGTGTAATGACTAAGAATATATTTTGTTTGAGGAAGAAGCTTGGCACTGCAGCTGGGGATAGAGGAGCCTTCGGGTAGACCTCGTAGAGCCTGCCATTGATAGCAGGAAGATTATGAAGGATCATATTAAATGGATTTTATCATTCAAATCCAGTTAACTTACATTTGGGGTAAACTATTTATACAATAATAAGCAATAATATTGGTTCTTATTATCAAACAATATAATTTAGATTATATAGAAACAAATTATTCCACAGAGTCTTACCAGTTATAAAGTATAGTAAGAGTTTGTTGGAAAAATAACATTTTAAATTTGAGGGTTTCTTATAACTCAGCCTCTTGAGGAGCTATTTCAGTTTGATTTCTTCATTCAACTCATTGAAGGTAGTAGGAACTGAGTACACAAGATGAAAAAGATAACTCTTTGCTTTCACAGAGCTTATATTTTATACAATGAACAAATGAACACATAACAATATAATTGAATATCTGGTAGCAATAAGTCTGTGATGGAAATTGGGATAGTAATGTGCATAGGCAGAGCAAAATGGAAGGCAATGTTATCCCTTAGTAATAAGTCCATGAGGAAACCCAAGAGCTGATGGGGCACTTCTATGCATAGGCAAAAAGACCCTCAAGAACAGAGATGTGGGTAAATCTTATGTCATAAGGAATTCATATTTATTCTTGTCTCTATTAGACCAGAGCCTATAATAAAAGATCCTTTTTTCCCCTTAACTATTTTCTCCGAGTAGCCAAGTTTAACTATGGGAATTGGGGCTATTTTAGTCTCATATTTGTAAAATACTCATTGGGTTATTTGTTACCCTATTTCTGGCCCAATGGAAATAAAGATTTGCTTTGATATTGAAACTAGCTTAACTCTGATGGATTTTGCTTTCATTAATTCATATGTATGCCAAATGCCTACTGAACATATGAGACCTTATAGTAGACAAGTGATGATTTGGATATAGGCATGGGTGTTGAGTAGGTAAGATACAATTTGTAAAGAAAGATTTGTAGTAATAAGGTAGCTTTCAGATGCCTTAAGAGAGGTAGAGATTCTTTTATGGAGATGGCTTATCTACCATTTGTTTACTTGCTTTTGCTTTTATGTCATTCTCTCTGGGTCTCAAAGGCTCTATTAATATTTCAGGAGTGACAGTGAGAAGAAATGCATTGAACAGTGTTTCAACTGAATCTGCTTGCTTATTGATACCTAGACCCTAGGTTTCAGGAGACCTAGGTTCTGTCATTCACTCTTTCAACTTTAGGCAAAGCATTTAACCTCTAAACCTCACTTACTCAGCTACAAAGTGAGAATTATGGGGTAGAGACTGTTTTAGACCTTTTCCAATGCAGGTAGAGTGCATTCTGTTATTTTAGCCATAGAATGAAACAGACACAGAAGAATTTAAATGTAGACATTTCATTTGATTTGGTTTGATTTGCTTTCCCGTGGTCTTTTTTTTTTTTTTTTTTTTTTTTAATTTTAATTTAGCCTCTATCCTACAAAGCAACATTTTCTGTATGGTCATGGAGTCTATTAGAAAGACTTCATTTTGGTCAAAGCTTTAGAATAACAATTGTATAATTCGTGAAGAAGATAGAAACGGTGTCTGGTCCGTCGCCCATACTGAGAGGTAGTTGACAGACTGCTTATAATGAAAAAATCATTCTTGAAGGACACACTGAACAGTGGCTTGTATTCATATGTAATTCTATTGTGACCAGACAGATGGGTGACTATAAACAAAATATCTTTCTATTCCCTTCTGAGACATATACAGGGTCGTCCTTCCTTCAGTACCATTATGGAGCTATACGCAATTAGCTACAGAATGTTAGCCACCCTGCTGGATGTAACTCAGCATCTCTCTCTGTGGTATATGATAGTACGAAAGTGACATTAAACCCATCAAACAATGGTATTCAGGCAGCATGGCGTCACTCATAGCCAGCTGTTTGTACTAGTGGTTTTGTTTTTCACCAGAGGAGATTTTGGGGGGGAATATAATAAATGGACAGGCTCATGCTTACTTTTAATGAACCCCAAGTTAATGTTTTGGTCTTTTTCTGTCCATTTAAATGCAAAGGAGCACATTTCACATCATAATGAAATAAACACAAATACACAACCTCCTTTCTTCATTCTGAGGCTCTGCTTCCAGAATTAATAGCTTCCTAGTAGGGGATGTTTGACCTTGTTGCTAGACTCTAAACAGGGATCTAATTCAGAGGCAGATTTACATCAGCTTATATTTTGACTTTTAATTCCTCTGGCAACTGAAAAGCAAACAAATAAAGAAAAAATAACAAATGATTTAATGAAAATAAATCAGAATGACCCATGTGTTTAATCCATGAGAGTATCTCTCTTCAAAACTCCATTTTGCTTAGATTAGTATGTCCTCCATCACGGTGAACTCTAAAGCTAACAATGTAGATAAGATTAATAAAATAATTGCTAAAGCCAATGTCTGTAAGAATGAGCCATTCAAAAATATGATGATCTAAAAAAGTTTATGTTTATCCATAGTTACTTCATAATTTAGGACTTATATCTCTGTTAAGTTAAAGCGGAGGCCAGTTTTTTGTATTTTTAAATATGTGCCACTAAGTAAACTTGCTCTTTGGCCTTTATTATGTATCTTCTTTCTCCTTCTACTGAGTTCAGTAACAACCAAACACTGTGCAAGTTCTGTTTAGCAGATAGGTATTCATCAGGTGGTTTAGTACCGACTGCCTCCAATATTCCAATATTCTAATATTCCAACATTCCAAATAACAGAGATTTCAAGATGCACAGGATACACTTGCTGCCCTCAAGGATTTTATAATCTAGGGATCCAGGGCAGTAACTGACATCTCAGGATCATCAGAGCCACCTGGGGATCTTTTAGATCTTTTAGGGTGGTCATACCAAAAGGTTCTGATTCGGTGAGTCCACATTAGAATTCTGAAATCAGTATTTTTTAGAGTTTTCATACTGATTTCAATAAACATTCAAGATTTGGAGCTTTTTTAAAAAAATGTAAATATATTTGACATACAATATTGTGTTAATTTAAGGCGTATTATTAATTTCATCAATTTAAATGTTTTAATATGATGCCATTGTAGCAACAATCAGCACCTCTCTCATATTTCACAATTATCATTTTTTTTGGTGGTTGGAGTAATGAGTTGGGAACATCTGAAATAAATAAAAGAATTTACTCTGACAAAGACTTTTAGAAAACGTGTATCTATTCCAACACCTTTGTTGTAATGGAAAGCCTAAGAATCACAGAATTGGTGGAAGACCCCAAACTAGAATTAGGAACCCTGATTAAGAATGTTCCCGATGTTCAAACACAATTTCCATCTCTGTGGTAGGTGGGAAGTCGATGAGTAATAAAAGCATTCATGATTCTGCCTCTCTTGGTGTCTGACCAGGGTGTTGTCTTCTGCAATAGAGGGTCTTTTCTTTGCTTTGGGGGTGGGAGTGACCCCAGGGATCAGGTCTAGAAGTCATAGAAGAGGGGAGAGGAAGGGCAAGAGGGAACTCAGATATGGCTTAGCTAAACATTATTAATGTGGTCTTTACTGCTATTTGGGAACTTGGAGCTAGTGTCCCTGCCCCTCAATTATTCTACCTCTCCTAGTCTCATCTTCCTTTATTTTAGAAGTAGGTTGAATAGAACTACGAAAAAAGATACCATGAAATTAAAATATTAAACAATTACTATCACAGTTTTCCTACCTGTCTTCTTCATCAGTTTAGTGTAATTATGGTGATCACATGTTTCATGTTATTGTTGGTATGTTAAGCTTAAAATGAAGTTGAATTTAGGGATAATTGCCATCTTCCTGTGAATTCACAACTAGCCCTATGTCCCGAGATATGTGTCATCTGATGCCTTTGGTTTGTGATTTCATCTCTAATTGTTCTGTACTTGAGTACAGTAGAGTCCAGTGATGATATAGTCATTGACAAGCAAGCAGTCTGTCTGTCTGTCAGTTAGCCCCTTTAAAGGCTGCATGCTGCTCTTCGTGAAATATCCACTGTATCCTGGCCTTTGTAAATTAAAAATAGCTCCTGATATGGTATCAGGCCTAATTAATTATTCATCAATTATTATTTTCTTGATTATTCTTCTGACGCTGCTGTAAATGACACAAAGTCTAGACTATTTTTGGAATGCATAAGAGCAAACAAAACAATGGCTTTAAGGGAGGTGAACCAGATACTCCCTTCACGTGCAGTAATGTAATGACAAAGCAAAGCCAAGAGGGGGAAAGGTTATTCCATTAACACAGAGCACGGTTTAAAGAACATGTATTTTCCAAAATGCAGAAGAAGAATTTCTTTTTATCTCAGCTGTGCTTAAATATTAGAGGTGTATATGGTTAAACACTGGCATGTGGCTGTCTGCGTGTATCTGGGTCTTCCTGTGCACTGTGCCCCACCCCCACAAACATATACTAGGAGGAAAAAATGTGGGTCATTATAAATCCTCTAGTGTACTCCTGCCACTGTCTTACAATTGCAAGGAAGAATGACTCCTTCTTATCTCCTGCCTTTCTCCATGGCAGCTTTAGAGGGCCCTTGGCCCAGTGGCCATCCTGGCTATACAACCTGTACAGCATGCAAGGGCGCCAGTGGTGAGCAGGGGCTCCTGCAGCTCTACCTGCTTCTCGTGGCTCCTCTTTAATAACAGCTTCCTGGGCCTGGCCAATGGATTTTACAACTTCCCTGCAACTGACAGCAGAAGTTGGATAAATTGGAAGCAGGGCCGACATAGGGCATTCCCTATTTGCAAACTCCCTAAAGCAAAATATAGTGGATGAGTCCAAGGATCTTTCTTATTCATTCCTGAGAGTGAAAATGAGAACAGTAAAAATAGTAAGTGCAAACACTTGTTTGTACATTATGGATACATAATGAGGGGTAGGCTACCTCACAGTCCAGCTGACTGCATCCCTGGTTTTTTAAGGAGTAGATGATGCATTTGGCATTTTTTTCCTTGGTGAGGAGGGAGGAGGTTGGTGAGGAGAAGACGGTGTTTTCCTGGGCCTGTTTGCAGATATTGTCTATGCATGTGGAGAAGGGGCGAGAACAGAGACCTTCCATGGAACATTGGTCTCTGCCTTGCTTGTTGTTATTGTGAGCCCTAGGTCTATGGAAGTCATGGTGTCAAGATATTCTGGGCTGCTTTCATTGCACTCATGGAACCCAACAACTTTTTAAGTGCATGCAATCATATAAAGCATGCAATCATAAAAAAAAGTGAGTACACATTCAGCATTGGGTTTTTCCAACTTCCTGGTGGAAGTTAAAAATTATATAATGAATATCAAATAGGTTAATTCTGCTCCAGTACTGCCTTGGTCTGTGAGGACAAATATCACAGTTATTGAGCTCCTGTCAAGCCCTTTGTTTTGCTTTGTTTGTGCTTCATGTGGTAGTCTTCTGTGCCATGGGGTCTAGCAATATAGACAAGCTTTGGCAAAACAGGACAACACTTGACAACTTTATAAATGTAGGTAAAACATCTTTATTTGCAGATACAGCTGCTATGTAATTTCGGTTTCTATTTTATGGCCAGCAACTCTCCATATGAAAACTTATATTGGTTTTCATTTTCTGTTTGAACTTTTTATTTCTCTCCTGCATTTTCTTCTTCTTCTTCTCCTTCTTCTCCCCCCCCCTTCTTCTTTTTCCTGCCCACTCTTTCCATGAGAACACTCTCAATAGAATGGAGGATATGTATCTGTGTACATAAAATACTGTTCAGGCTGTGATCACTTTAGGCATTTCCAAACATTCCTATGTGTACAGTTGCTACTTTTAGCTTCGTTTTATAAATATGTAGAAAATGAATAGCTAGCTGAATGTGTGAATAATCATTAAAAATATGAACAATTTTGATTTAATATTTTCAAGAGGCTTTTATTAATTTCTTTGCCTTGCTGTCCCTTCTCCACCTAAATAATTTTTGTTCTAAAATGTAGCCTACAAGTAGGCTTAATCCTTATCACTAACCTAGGGTTGTACAGATATATATTTACAGACACACACACACACACGCATCTCCCACAGACCTTAGAACAGGCTATGAGGGCAGACAGAGACCACTGAGAGTATTTCCCAGTAGCTCTGGAGTGTGAAAAGACACTCTCTGTTTAGGGTCGGGATGGGCTGTAGATAATGAAAGCTCTAAAGCAAATCTCCCGTGACTTCCTAAGCCAAAATCTATATGAAAAGTGCAAGAAGTCAGGAGCAGAAACTTGTGATGACCCAAATCGCAGAGGGTATGAATATGAAGCTCTATGTCCTGGCCAAGGTGGATGAGAAAAGAATGTGGAAGTGTTTAGTGTCAGGAAAGGGGCAAGAAAGTAGGGAGGGTCCTGAGCTATACCCTAAGACTGGACAACCCTTGGAGTTTACAACTCACTTTTATGAGCCCTACAGAGATTAGTTTGTGGGAGGGTCAGCCTGGTGTAAAGGGTCAGGGTGGAGAGGTCATTGGTCTGGTTTGAGAAAACAGTGATAAAACAAAAAGGAATCCATGTACTTTAGAGCTCCCTCTGTGAGCAGCACTGTTCCAGTAGCAGCTCTAGGATGAAATGCTCTGAAGCAAAAAGAGGTTCTTTTGTTAATACTGTAGCTCCTTGGCTTTGGTTTGGCTTGATGTAAATCAGTTTCCACATGTGTATCTCCTTGTTAAGAAACTGATTTTGAATCCTCTGTTAGGTCCTCACCCCACACTCATACCCAAAATAGGAGATAAATAAAACATCTATGCTATCTAAAATAAAATTTTTAATAAACTATTTCCTCCGGAAACTTCCAAAATGAAGTCTGTATTTCAAAAGGAGCACCTTTTGCTACAAAGGGAGCATCAAGGTAAAATTGAAAACTTAATCAAACAAATGTGTATTTTAATTCAAGTCAATTGGTTGCATTTTCATGTGGAATAACATTTTCAAAGACACATTTTTGAAATAGCCCTGTAAATTTAAACTCAGTATTCCTTTTCTGGTTTCCTTTTTATTTGCATTCAAAAATCATGGTCTTGCTTTGAACATTTTAAGGTATTTTAAGAGCCTGTAGCAGAATAACTAAGCCTTTGAAATAATATAGTAAGCAAAATATAAATACCAAGGCTCTAATAATTATTTCTCTAGGCAAAGGATTGAACATAATTGTATATTTTTGAAATGAGAAAGGGCCAGAGAAATTTTTCTGTAATTTGATGGCTTCCTACTGCCTACTTGATAAGCATGGCACTCCTTAGTATGAAATACAGGCACCAGCTCCAGGCGAATGTATTAACTTCATCCTCTGGCTCAGTTGTTTGCTCTTCTTTTTTTCCTTCTACAACATGGGGCCTCTGTTGTTCTTCTCCCAGCTGAGGCTAGTTTTGTACTTCTCTAGCTGGAAACCCCCATTTGCCTTTTGCAGCCCGGTTTCAGTGTGTCTTCCTTGCAGTGCATTTCTTAATTCCTCAGGTAGTTACTCTATATTTTGTGTCCTTTAGGCAGTTTGTATATAATAATGTTTTACCACTGAGTATGTTTCCTCCTGTATTTTTATATGTTCACATGTCTGTCTCTCTAGGTTTGTGCTTCTCGCTCCTAGACCATATGTCCCCTTTCCATAATAAACATTTTGTAATGCCCTGTTATTATCTTAACATGGAGTCCTTAGTTAGGTGACTGACCTATCTTATTTTAAAATAGCAAAGTTTCTCCTCATCTGTGAAATATAGGGGAATAAAATAAAACTATTTTACATTTTACTTATAAACTAAGATTTTCAATATTAATGGCCCCTGCAGATTTCCAAAATGCACCCTAGGGGACAGTATCTTCTCCACTGAGAAGCATTGAGATAGACTGTGATCTCCATTATAGCCCAGACTACATCTGTGTAATTTACCACTTACCACACTACTTATACAGTAAGCTTGTCTGTAACAGTAGGCTGAGAATTACCTGAAAATGAGTAACTAATACATCATCTTACTGTTGTATCTCTAATGTATTATATTCACTAGTTTCCACTGAGTGCGTCTTAGAATGTGTTATTGGTCTGTATCAGAAATCTATTAAGAACTTAAAATAACTGGATGGATAAAAATGAGTGACTGGTTTTTCTATATCCATAGGTACATTTAGATTTCTTACATATGTACTAATAACTTTTTCAAAGGAAGCGGGAGTAAATGAAAAAATCAAAATATATGTGTTGAATTGTCATTATTGATAATCTTATATACCTCTGGAGTTTATAGAACCTAAGTTCCAATTTTTCTGAGCCACTTTTCTTAGACTGTAACATATGGGATAGGATACCCTCATAATGCTCTTGAATACCACAAAACCATGAAGAATATTCAAATGGATTGTCTTTTTAGTTCAGTTACTTTTTTTTAATGCTATATCCCTCTAATTTTTGAGCAGTGTGAAAATAAATGTGTGTAGCTTTTATTAATCTCCTACATTGCCCATAGACCATGACAATTTGGTGTAGGGTCTAACTGATGAAACAAAATGCTGCCAATAGTTCCTAAAAATAATAGGATTAAGTAATTAAAGAAGCCACCAAGAATTTTGCTTTTGGTTGTATAACAGTTGAACAGCTTAAATTCTTCCTGGAAAAAAAAAAAGAGTTTTATAAATATCCCTTTGCTCATCTCCTAGCAAGGTAAGGTAATTTGGATGATACCTTTAGGTGGGAAATGTTGGAAGGAGTATTTACATGTTCTTTATGCTCTTGACATTCAAGAGAAAGAATCCTTCTTATTGCCTGTGTTTATCAACTTAAGCTTAAAATTTGCTGATGAGAAAAATGGAAAAAATTATAGGTAAGTTTTAAATCACAGAAATGATTTCAGCTAATTAAATTAGCAGCAAAAAAATTATGAGTTAAATCCATTGCAAGAGAGTTATAAAGATTGGTTTCATTAAATACCTACACATAAATTTTGTAGCTAAACACTGATGTGCATTGAAGACCAGAGAATATTGGGGAAATGCAGCTAGGATAAATTCTGAATAAACTGATGTTTTTAGGGGCACTTAGAAATAAAGATCCCAATATAAGAATGTGTAGGGTCATACAAATGTTCTAGAATATATCCTGGGGAGATGTGTAAAGAGGAGCTTCTTCACTAAATTATTCTTCATGTTCTCAAAGATCTAGAGAGTAAGAAGTCAAATTCCTTTTGATGTCTAGGATTATCTTGTTGAAAACTTAAAAGGAACATTGTGATTTGCCTCAGATGGGGCTACCCTTGAGGTGCATCAGTAGCCAGAGATGTTTTTGAAGGAAATAGACAGCCAGTTATTGTCTGTAATTGAAAGTAGGAGAGTTAACTGTCATGGAATGGCAGTCAGGGAAATTGTTGGTGACATTAATGGTCTGTATGCCATGCCTCTAATTTTCTTCGTTTTGTCCTTGGCTTTTCTCCTCTTTATTTTTCTCCTTTCTCACTCATTGTGAGGTGAGATAAAATTGTGTTACACTGACTCTGTTAAATGTACTTCATGCAATATTGGTTCATGCATTCATTCATTCAGCAGATACTTATTGGTCACTGCCTCTATGTTTGTAGACTTGTCTCTAGGTAGAGGATTGGTCCAGGTTAACTCCAGATAATCTCTTAAAGTCTCTTCACCCACAAGGTGTCATTCTATTGTATTATGATCCAGATTTCATCATAAATCTCTCACTGGTAATTCTTGATTTGAAAGTGTGTCTTATAGACTCATCTTAAGATTTATGTTTTTAAGATATTAAGGGTAAAATTAATGACTTCTTAGAGAAGAAGATAACTAGAAATCAGATTTTTATATCAACCTTAAATCATCTCACTTTAAGAGGGAAATATATTGACAAAGAATGCTAGAATCATCTTTTGTACCTGAGATCATGGTTTATCCTATTCTTTAGTATTTGTGATGTTTTATTTTCTCTAGACGGTGGACAGTGTCATCCTATTTACTCATAACTGATTGTGTCATTGCTCAAGGCAAAATGTTTACGTGGGGAGTTTAGGGTGGAGTTGTTTAAGAAAAGGGCATTCTACACTTTCATAAAGGGGACAGTTTTAAGAAGCATTATCTAATAAGTTAAATTTCAAATTGTGATTGTCAAGTCTTTAAAATAGAGGATCGGTATGGCTACTGGCTAATATATAGCTCACTGAAAGAAAAATTGAGCATTGTTTTCATTCCCTGGGCCAGAATTGCTTATGGATAATATCTTTCACTGAGACACGTAGAAGGTGAAACTTGCCTTCTGTCTGGTAACATGTCATGAAATCATAGTGATGGAAGAGATCTTATATATCACCTTCCTCAGTTTTCTAATTTCATAGATGAAGAAACAAAAGTATAATGGATTTCAGTATCCTGCCCAATGTCATTCCACAGGATTAATTATAGAGATGGCTTTCTTAATTTTAATCCTAAGATTTTCTCACCACATCATCCTGTTTCATTCATTCTTTCATCCATTCACTCGACCTGATACGTACATTTTGGTGATTACTATTTGCCAGTCATTGTTCCAAGAACTTAATCACTTAGAATTTGTTACTTTCTCAGATCTTCGGTGAAAGAATTTGAAATAATTCAGTTTTATGGAAACAAAGACATACTGTATAACTTGAATTTGTTTGAATGAATATATGTTTTTTATCAATATGTGCATATTTTAAAGCCTTATCTAGAAAATCACATTAAAGGAAAAGATTCTACTTATCAACTTTTGGACAAGATCATCTGGCAGTCTTCCAGTCAGTGTTTTGATTGATTCCTTGCTAATGCTGATGTTGATCAGCATTGTAATCTAACGTGACTTTCGGATGCACATCTGTCGGTGAACTGTAATAGACATTCAACTCTAATGCTTCTTAATTATCTTGGATCCTAGAAATGCTATGATGGGTCATTATTTTTCATTCCTTATTGAAAGTTGGAATTATTGATTGAATATGAATGTTTCAGAATTCTTATTTCAAATTAGATCTCTATCACATTTAACTTAAAAATTGACTAGCTTTTTTTCTATTGATTTAATGTAATTTGTCATAATCTTTAATGGAGATGTCTTCTATATTTGGATTAATGAATCTAGTACCACAAAATAATTTAATGTCTATTTATTATTATTTAGCCTGTGATTCTGTGAAAAAGTTGTTGGCAGTTATGTTGTCATAATTTATTAAATAGTACTAGAGAAAAGAAAATATCCAATTTGTGAACCATTAGGTTTCTAAAGCTGCATTGCCAGTAAAATAACTTTATAAAGACATAAAAAAATTCTTCACATCTGTATGTCTTAAAATTACCATATCATCTTATAACTTTCATTAGAGGGAATATCATTCATGTTTCTAGAAGCAAATTAAATTTCTGTGTCCAGAATTATTTCCAAAAGAAATGGTAAGCTAAGCTGGTCTTTACGATTATCTCATTTCCTTTTGGACACTTTGTATGTTTTCTTGACTTTCCTGAAACAGATCATTTCCTTTGATGCCCCATCCCTTACTTACTTAGTGTCTCTCCACCCACAGCCTGCACACGCACACAGTCTCTCTCTCTGTCTGACTCTGACACTAAAGTTGGTATATTTCCAACGGTTCAGATCAATCCATAATTGCTGTCTGGATTCCTCTGTTAAGAAAGATTTAAGATTACACCTCAGATCAATGGGAAAGACCGGATGTCTGACATGTATGTGAGCTTTAGGATTGCTCAGACTTATCCAGCATGTCCTATGACCATCTCACCAGTGTATTTACTATCTATTTAAGATCTTTTCAACTAACTGATCTGAAAAAGAAATGTTTATTAATGTACTGAGAGAAGTTGGCTCCCAGTTTCTCATTCCTCTTCTAGTCACCATATATTGCAAATAGTTCAATAGTGACCTCGTGAAGACCACATTACCTATTTGCTTTAGAAACCTCTTCTTGGTTAGTACTGGGAAATTGAATTTCTCCCAATCATGCTAATTTGAGAAAAATTAGCTTCTTGACCTTATGGAGTTGGATTTTGGTATTATACAGACCAAGAATATATTCTTAATGTGACGCCTGAATACATTTGGAATTTTCCAGTATTTTTCCCTTGGGATTTAATGTTTTTTATGGAGATTTATTTAATTATGCTGGATGTTTATGTGTTCATTCTTTCTGAATGCTCCAGCCTTATATCTTCTTTTTGGTTATTCTGGTATTGGTGCCCAAACAATATTTATCTTTAAACTGTTTGGTTGCCCTTATCCATGGTCTTGTTTTCTGTAGTTTCACATACCCTTCATCAACCATGACCCAGGAGCACATGATCCTCCTCCTGATGTATCAGGAGGTCACTAGTAGCCGAATGCTCGGTCACAATGCCCATGTCGTTCCCCTCACTTCATGTCATCCTGTAGGCATTTTAACATCTCACATCATCACAAGAAGAGCGAGTACAGGATGATAAGATATTTTTGAGGTGGAGAGAGACTACATTCACATAACTTTAATTACAGTATATGGTTATGATCTATTTCATTATGAGGTATTGTTGTTCATCTCTCATTGTGCCTAATTTATAAATTAAACTTTATCATAGGTACATATGTACAGGCAAAGGCATACTATATTTAGGGTTTAGTGCTATCCATGGTTTCAGGCCTCCATTGGGGTTCTTGGAACATATCCCATGTACATAAGAGGGGGATTGCTCTACTCTTCAAAAACTAATGCTAGCAGACAATTGCATATCTTGGTTTGGTTTTTGCATATCTTGGTTTGGTATTTCCTTTCATTTACAAAAGGCTGAAAGGATACCACAGAAGTTACCAGTTATCTTATGATATGTCTTAGATTCAAACATCATTAACTGAGAAAAACAAAGACAATATTGATAAAATTAACTTATGTGAAAAGTGCTTTACAACTTGGAAATAGTTTCTAGACTTACTTATTAAAATTTTTACAAGTAGTATTTATTCAAATAGCTATGAGATTTTTTTAAAAAAAGTCATTAGGTCTTGCCTTGGAGACTAAAATGAGATAAAGGGGAAGAGGGTGGGTGGCCTATGTGTAGACACTTGTCTGGTTCAGCTTTGTTTCAGTCTGAGGTATGTGGGGTTATTTCCTCTTAGTTATTTTGCTATTACGAGTTTGAATCCAGAAACCTTTTTGTTTTCTTTTCCTTTTAAGGTTTTTTTTTTTAAAGATAAAACAAATTAATTCTGATTGGAGACTAGATCAAGTATATGATCGGATAGATAGCTGCTTATGCAACAGTAATTATAAAGAATTCATAATTAAATTAATGGGTTAAAGTTGGGAATATGAGGCACAACTCACCAAAAGGATCTCTGTCTAGGCAAAGATGTGTGCCTACAAGGTTAACACAGTAGTAGAGAGAAAGAATGATAGAAAAATGATTTTTTAAAATATCTGGTTTGAGTAACTCTGCATATCAGGTGAGACTTAGTAAGAGTGTTACTGTTTGCATATTAAGTTATGGAAGCTCTAAGGAGTGAGGGAAGAAGATGTGTGAATATATACACCCATGAGCATTCAATGACACAACATAGCAAACAAGCCGAGTGTGTTGTTTCTGTGGATTGAGGTACCCTTCTGTGGTTTAGAAAGACTGTCTTTTTTTTTTTTAACAGCACTTATTTATGTAATTTTAAAAAAAGATTTATTTATTTGTTTATTTGTTTATTTGACAGAGAGAGAAAAGAGATCACAAGTAGGCAGAGAGGCAGGCAAAGAGAGAGGGGGAAGTAGGCTAGCCGCTGAGCAGAGAGCCCGATGTGGGGCTCGAACCCAGGATCCTGAGATCATGACCTGGGCCGAAGGCAGAGGCTTTGATGCACTGAGCCACCCAGGCACCCTTATTTATGTAATTATGTAATTTGAATCATTAATTCATTCATAAAATATTTGCTGAGTGCTGGGCTTGGGCCAGGCACTGTTCTAAGCACTAGATACACCATGTTGAAGGAAATGGACATGATCCTTGCCTCCGTGGAAGTCTATTCTAGTGGAGAAATCCAGAAAATAAACAAGTAACGCAAAGTAGTATATACAAACATAAAGAAATCAAGAAAATTACTAAGGAGTACAGAGGATGCTGTGATAGATAAAAAGAAATCATTGTTGATTTCTTGATTAAATCAAGTTGCACCAGTTGATGAAAGTGGGCCCAGAGATCATGAAAAATGGAATTTGAAGACATGGAACCAGCCATGCAGAGAGCTGGGGTCCTGTAGGTAGCTCCAAGGTTGTCATAGCCAAGAGCTGGACCATATGGCTGGAAGGTGGGGAGGGGAAGGATATGAAATGGGAGAGGTTGGCAGGGAACCATATTATGCAGGGTTTCCTAAGCCATGGCAAGGACCTTGGAGTGTGTATAAAAGTAAGGGAAGCCACTGATAGGTTTTAAGCAAGGAGTGACTTGATCCATTGGGTCTACTTTGAAAAGTTCCCTCTAGCTGCTGTGAAAAGAATGGTTAAAGGGGCATCCGTAGAGGAAGTCGAGACAATGTTAAACAGTTGCCGATCTGAGCCACCGGGGGCCTGAACAGCAGGGGTGGCAGGGAAGACAGGAAGATGGGAACACTGTACAGAATCGATTCCTTTTTAAGTGTATGATCTCAAAACTATGGACAAATAAATGTTTCAGAATATGTTTCTCAGTTTATTCCACCTATTGTGGCTCTTTCCCTTCTCAAACATCTAGAACTTAGTTTTGCACTTCTAATTAATGCTTTTTTTTTTTCCTACCCTGATTTTGGTTCAAAGAGAAATTCCCGTGTTATAGGTTACGTAGTAATAAGTGAAGTACAATATTAGATTGTGATTTATGTAGTTGCCATTCTTGTGGGTTAAAGTGGTTGATTACGGGCAGTTCGTATGGTTTCACCTAACAGACTCAGAGTTTGTTGTCATTGAAACACTTAGGTAATAGAGATGAGGTCTGTGGCAAGGGAAATCGTCTCCTGTGCTATGGGTACATACATGAGGGGTCCAAGTGGCGTTGCCGTGATGAAAGATGCATTATGGCTGTTCCTGAGTCCTCAGGCACATAGAGCACCCTCACTGGACAGCCTGGGGAGAGGGGGAGATGAAATGGCCACTTTATTGGAAAAGCCCACTTTTCCTCTGTAGTCAGTCAAATGCTATTATCCTTTTATTACTCTGTAATTTTGAGGGCAAGTTCAGCGAATAACTATAGAGGCTATTAAGAGCTGTCATGGAAAATTTATTTGTCTTTAAATGGAAGGTAGAAACATTACTGCAGGAGCTGCGTTGTTTCGATGTAGATATTTCTCCTCTTTGAGCTTTTTAAAATGATGTTTATTGTTTCCCACAATGAAACCCTAGACCTTTCTAATGCTCACAATTGTGATCCTGCCTTTTTCCCTTTGCCTGGAATAAAATTTATGGAGGAAGCTTGGCCTGTGGGAGCCAACCTTATTTTGTGTTAGTTTCATGTTAGTATCTACACTAATAGTATACAACTGGGGTCAATAGTAACTTCTAGAAAGCATGGTTATATCCACCCAGCTCCTTAAAGGGGAAAAGTTCCAGAAAGGGCCTCTACCATCCTCTCCTCTTTAGTCTTATCTTTGGCTTTTGAGAGTCAAAATATGGCTATTGGAGGCCATCACAATGCATTGCAAGAACTGAATATTTCAGAGAATCACTGTTTTATTTTCCTGTAGCAGCTATAATGAATAACCTGAAACTTGGTGTCTTAAAACAACAGATATTTATTTTCTCACAGTTTCAGAGGCCAGAAATCCAAAATCAAATTGTTGGGCAGGCCCGTTCCCTCCAAAGGCTCTCGGGGGAGTATCCTTTCTTAAGTCTTCCAGGTTATGGTGGCTCCTAGGACTTCCTGGCTCGTGTGCATCAGTTCACTCTCTGACCCTTCACGTGGTTTTCTTCCTTGAGTCTCTGTGTGTCTTTTTCTGTCTCTTGTAAGGACATTTCTCATTACATTGAGGACCCACCCAAATGCAGCATGATCTCAATTTCATTTGCAATTTAATTCCATCTGCAAAGACCCTGTTTCCAAATAAGTGTACATCTTGAGGTTCCACGTGGATATGAATTTAGGAGAAGACACTATTTAATGCAGTACAATCACTGACTCAGAGCACAAAGCCAAAATACGGGAGTTGGTGGTTTTGTTTTCTAATCTCAGTTTTATCAACTTTTAAAGAAGCTACTTATTTTCAATGCTTTCCCTGCAGTGGAGTTAAGAGATTAAGTCAGAGGCTTGCTAGAAGATCAAATTACTAAAAATCTCTATATGTGTTTAGTAAGGGGATAGACTTGAACAAGGAAGGATTTTCATCTAATTGTAAAATGTTATTAAAAATTTGCTCCACTGAATTCCTGCGAAGGAGACTTTGAAAGAAATACACTTCCATATATGGTTCTAATTTATGACTTTTTTCATTTAACCAGGTTTGGAATAGTGCTTCTTGGATGTAGAATTAGGTTCTAGCTTGGGGACTATTTGCTTGTCATGTGTTTATTTAAAGTTCTAGTTCCTTAGTTCTATTTATATTATGGATATTCCTTCCGTTTGAGTGCTTATAATCATGGTACCATGGAGCTCTCACTAAGGGACAGGAACTCCTTCAGATTTCCATTCTTTATCTAAAGCAATCCTGTATCACAACACCCCTTTGCGGTAGTTATTATTTTTTTTCTAAAGATTTATTTATTTGACAGAGAGCACAAGTAGGCAGAGCAGCAGGCAGAGGGAGAGAGAGACTCAGGCTCCCTGCCGAGCAGGGAGCTTGATGCAGGGCTCTATCCCAGGACCCTGAGATCATGACCTGAGCTGAAGGCAGCCGCTTAACCAACTGAGCCACCCAGGTGCCCCATGCAGTAATTATTATTGTCTTTAGTCTATAAATGATGGAACTGAAGCTTAAGTGACTTGCCCAAGGATGTGAAAGTTGTTAGCAGAAGAATTGGTTTTCTAATCCAGTCTGTCTGGTTCCAGGGGATTAGCTTTTTACAGCTGCCCAGTGCCTCTTTCTAAGTACGTCGGTCCCAGGTATAGGAGGGGGTGTATACATGCATCTGCTGTTAATCCCTTGTCACCTTGAACCTATGTTCCTGAAACCCTCAGTGTGTCCTCCCCGGGAGCTCACTCAGGGAGAGGGTTCCAGGTCCATCATATGAGAGGAGTCGGGTGAGGGGAGGTTCACAGTGTTTCTCCAGACTCCTGGCTGGCAGCTTTGAGTACAAGCAGGAATAGTGAGGGACAGAGATTATTTGCCTTTGGGGCACACCTTTCCCTTTCGACTAAGACTTTCTTCTGAAAGTTGCATGTGTTTATGTGTTTGGATGCAGACGTGGATCAGCAGGCAGGGTGAAGAGACGGCATCCCACCAAGCTCGGGTGTGTTCACTAGGTTGGAAAGTGGCCTGACACTCGCGTGATGCCTCCTGGGAGCTGCCTTCCCCACCACTGTTAGGAAGGAAGCCTCCTCCCTCCCTCCCCACCACTCCTGTCCTGCTGCTTCTACTGCATTTCACTACATCAGGAATGCTTGATAGGTTTCGTATGTTTATTCATGCCTTCATTTCCTGCCAGCCACCAGAATGTAAACTTCATGATGGCAAGAGCTCTCTGTCTTCTTCACTTCTGTATCCCCAGTGGGTGGGAAGGGGCTGGGCACAAAGACTGGGTGAGCGGGCAGTGAGTGCAGGAGTGAATAAATGAATGAACACGCCAGGTTGCCGTAGTTAAACCAGTGATTTGCACCTACTTATTTTCTTCCTTTGCTGATTTTTAGGAAATCCTAAGACTTCACTGAGCCCCAAACACTGATAAAATGTTGTGGGTATTAATTTATTTAGTGATCAGCAGTATTTTCCTGCGATGTGATGATGGGGTGATGGTTGTGATTACTTCTGGGTAGCATTCAACAAGAGAGCCGAAAAGAATCTTAGGGCTAAAGGTGTAAAAGCACAGAGGGAGTAAATATGCAGGAAACAGCAATGATGGACATAAATATATACAGCTTGTAAGGACTACATATACATAAAGTATATATATATGTAGCATATATACTGCCTTCAGTGATTTTAAATATGTATGTATGCATCCTTTAACTTCTTATTTTTACTAAAGAAAACCAGCACAGAATGGTGTTACATTATTTATTTATTAATAAACGTCTACTATCAGAAAATCCACTTGGGATTGATTGTTAAATCCTCTAAGATAAAACACAGGCTGGGGTATTTATTTACATTCAACCATTGATTCTCACAAAATATGACTCTGTACATGAGTTTCCTGTTAGTGGATTTTATGAGTTAGTGGGGATGTGTAATTCTAGTGGGAGGCCTAATACTATGGTAAGAGATTCAGGCATTTCTTTTCTTCCCCTGAGGCCTGAGTCACTCAGAAAGGGACGTGTGAAGTTTGAGGAGACCTTGGGAGATGATGAACGTAGGGGAGAATGGGACTTATTTGGTTGAGGAGAAGAAAGAGGAGGCGGGAGATGGGAATTCTATTTTTTTTCTTCTTCCCTTGACTAGAAGGCTTAGCTTTCCAAATTGCCTCACAGGTCTTAGTGGAGATTATTGATAACCAATTCTGAGAGCAGTAATGGCGAAGGAGGGTCAGAGCACTGGGGGTGGCCGGGGGGAAGGGAGAGGAGACATTTACTTAGAGCTCAGCTCTGCATCTCTGCTGCTGGTGGATTTCTATTCTATTACCACTTTCTTCTTTTCGGTAATGGAACTTACAGAGACAATGAAAAAGGTAATAGAGCCATCAATATAGTATATTCTGGAGACCCAGCTGAGGTGCTCAAGTAGCTTCTAAGGCTTACAAAACACACTGATAGGGATCAAGTTCACTGCCTTTCAGCGCAGTATGGATGGGAGTGGAAAAAGACCCGCAGAGTTTTCAAGAATAGCTTCAAGAGCTTTGTATATGGGCTTCACTCCTTTGCATAAAGGCAATTTCTTTCCATTTCTGAAGGTGTCAGCTAAACCATTAATTATTTTTTTTCAGAATATTGATTCTTTGTTACCATGTAATGATATATGTCTAAAAGATGTTCTTCAAAAATAATCTTTCATCAGCTTACATGTGTACTCTTTTTGCGCCTTTCTGTGACTATGGTGCCTTTTTTTTTTTTTTTTTTTAATCTCAGCACATTGTATCTTAGTTTTCTTTGTCCTTTCATCACGCTTGTTGCATTCAGAATCAGTCATGTCACTACTATTTTTGTTTACTATTTTTAGGTAAACTCTGGAAAGCCACTAGACCATCAGACTTCTCTTGGTTTCCTCCTCGGGTTTATTTTGGGATTCCTTAAATAAAAACTGTGTCTTCATCTTCCTTTTTTGGGGGGGAGGGATCTGTTTTATTATGGGCAGTGTGCCTGGTAATTGAGGTGGAACTTTTACCAACTTTCCTAGGTGCTGTATCACCAAGTTTATTGTGATAACATAGGCGAGGGGTGGTTCACTTTAGTCTGGTGCTGGTGTACTGGAGAGAACATCACCAAGGTGGGCGGTGGCAGAACTGGGAGACATAAGAAATATGGAATGTTACTAGGAAAGGGACCATCCTTTGCCGCAGTTCTAATAACTGTCTTATAAGTCATGACTTTAGTATAAATTTAACTTGTCCTTTTTCAGGGACACAGTGGAGAGATTTTAAATGATACAATTACAACCAGTGTCACTCCACATAAGTGATGTGTACCTGCGTCAGATCGATTGTGAGCCTTGGTGACAAATGCCAATTACCTTTGGCCACCAGAGAAAGACAGTATTTCTCAAGTGTGCTTTGGCTTTCCAAAAAAAAAAAAGTCCATTACTGGATTTTACACTAATGTAAGAGTTATTCAGAGGAAACATTACTTTGTACAACACAGGTTTTTAAAAGTTGATCTCCATTTCAGATACTCAGATAAACACACATGCATATGCATTTATTTTTGTTAGAAAACATGTAGGGCTAATTGAATTTGCACCTCTTGCGGTCACCCTTTCTAAAATTTCTACTTCTCTTGTGATTCTGCCGCCCTTTAGAGTGGGTTTTCATTTCTTGGGTTTCTTTTTCTTAGCTTTTAGGTTTAATGGCTTAGACTAAAAGGCACTTATCTTGCCACCGGCTAGCGTGTTTCATTGGCTACATTTACTCCGGCAGATGAGTTATAACAGATTCTTTAATATATATATTTTTCCTTTTTCCTATAGAGGAACCCTCATAGTGTTTTGACAGTTCAAAAGGATGGGGGCTTATTGAGTGTCTAGTTTCTCAGCTGCTCAGCTATATTTTTTGGGCTATATATCAGCAAAATTACCCAGCTCTCTTAAACAAGGTGTTCTTTCGCCAGATGGTACTCTGCAGAAAACAACTTCTTAGTTTTCTTAAATCAGGATTTATAGTAAAATAGAATAGCACTTAGGTATGGAAGACTTGGGTTTCTCTAGAAATCTTGGGAGTCTCCAATGCCGGTCCTTCCCTCTGTCTTCATTGCTTCCTATTCAATTAAGCTGATGACAAAATGTCTACACTGGGATTCAATAACTGAGGGGCACGTTCTTAGCAATTTTCATCGTCTTGCTTCCCTGAGACTGGATAGAAAGGTTCAGCTCCAATTGCACCATTAGCCCGGCAACTGCAGCCAATCGTTACCAATGATTTTTGGTCTCCCTAATTGTTTTTTACTTTATTGAGCTTATTCAGAAATAATGAAACTCCATCCTTCCTTTTCTTAAAAGATATTCACACAAAGTGCAGTTGCTGTTTCTTCTATAAACTCATCAGCATTGCCTTAAGGAGTCCCCTTAACTATCGATTTGCCAGTCTAGCTAATAGATCTCCTAATTTGTGGAAATACCCCCACGCAAGATTTCAGCAATTAGAAATCATGACAGGAAGTCCCAGGGGACTCCCAGGTTCCGTCCGTACAGTTGGCTCAGCATCAGCTGTCCCGTTGGAAGTGTTGGAGCTGGGTAACCTGGGAGAGAAGAAGAAAACACCAAGATAAATAAGTGGGCAGTGCTTCTTTATTTTCCAAGTTCTGCAGCTGTTCTGAAAGAATGTCTTCTGGCTTGGATTGGAAATGGCGCATGTCAACCACCATGCTGAAATACTGCTTACAGAAAATATTTCAGTACTTCCTTTAAACCCACATCCACAAAACAGGGAAAGACTAGGTCAAGTTTTATTAAGCCCTTTTGGGAAGATACATGTGATTAACTGTTATATTCCTTCATGGCTTAAAGTCTAAACCCATATATTTTAAGTGAACGTTAACTGGTTTTCCTAATAATGAAAACTGCATTGGCTTGGAGTTCTAATGGAGAAATTTCATGGAGATTAGATTAGAACCTAAGCTTCCATGCTGCCTTATCACTTATTGCTGATTAAAACTTTGTTATAACTTTGTGACCCACTTGAGAATATTAACATTGCCAGAGTATTAGTATTTTAGTTGCATAACATGTGTTTTAGACATCTTTTCAAATGACCAGTTGGCTTGTGATTACGTCTAAAGCTTGAAAATAAATAGTCAAGATATTAAAAGCCTGATGCACACATAAGGACATCACCCTGTTTTCTCTCCCATTTTTCCCATTCCCAGGTTTCCTAAAGATTCTTTCTCACTCAAAGATCTTCAGTACTCTCCCTTGTTCATAGTGAATGACTTACAAGACCCCATACTGTATTCCTGCCTATGGATATGCGTTCTCCCACTCCCTTTGTGATCTCTCCTGGTGCATCTATGATGCCATTTTCATTTTGGTAATCACCGGTTTCCAACCCACATTCATGCTGTCGCTGATGTTCTAAACGAAACCTTTCTCCTAACTTTCCAGAACCTTGGCATTATTCCTCCAACATCATCTTTTCAATCATTATTACCTGTATGAAGTTTTATTTCTACCTTCACTAGAAAATATTGATTTCTCTTTTGTACACGGAGAGTAATTTAAACTTGTAATTGTTCTAGAACATCACATATGATCAACTACATGCATCTACATGCACATCTTCCACAGTGGATCATGGGTTCTCATAGATAAGGGCCTCTGTCTTACTGATTTTTCGATTCCTTATATCTGAATTTGTGCCTTGCATGGTAAATGTTCAATAAATGGTTTTGAAGAAACAGGACAGAAATATACCTTGGAGATTATCTAGTTAATGCCTTTATTATTTGATAACTGAGAAAAAGCAATGCCACTTAAAGGATTTATTTAGTTATTATCATAATGTCATTATCAGTTCCTGATAGCTCCCCTTTTGCATTATTGATTTCCTGCTATTTGAACATAATAAAAACTAAAAAGTTAATGACAACTCTACTGTTTACATAGTGCTTTTCGGTTTCAGCATACTTTTACCCTCTTCAGATTGGTGAGATTCACAGGGCCAGAAATATCGCCCCCATTTTGCAGATATGGGATAAAAGGCTTATGTGGTTCAACCAAGGTCATAGATGGAAAGGCAGACACTTGAATTAAAACCGGTTTTACTCTAACCCTTCGTGGGTCATTCAGCCATCACCGGAAGTTGGACTGTGACCCTGGTCTTGTTTCTCCATATGGTATTAAGTGATTTCAGATGTTTTGATGGAAAATCAAAACTTTTACCTTTAACTGAAAGAAAAGAGTCATGTGTCGAACTATCCCTTGGGGAAAAATGTCTGGAGGAATCTTTGATGATTTTGAGGAGGAAGTTCAGCCTTTAGGTCCTGCTTTACATCCTGGGAGTAAAAATTGAGGTAGAAGTGAACTTGACCCTTTCCTCATTTCCGGAGGAAAGCTTAATACAAAGTGATACAGATCATCTGAAATTTTTTGTTTGCTTTATTTTTATTTTTTTAGCTATTAAATGTAATATATATTTATTGTAAACATTTTAGAAAACTTAGAAAAATATATAGAAAAAAGTTTAAAATGTCTATAGTCCATCACTAGGAATCCACTATGGACATTAAACATTAATATCCACTGTTGACTCTGGAATTAGGTTGCTAGAGTAAAATCCTGGTTTTGTGACTTAATAGTGTAAAGATAATGGGGAAGTTAACCTCAACTTTCTGGGTCTAAGTGTACTTACTTATAAAATAGGAGTAATAATACTGGTTATATTAGAAGGTTCTTGTGAGAATTACATGAATTTCTAGTGTAAAGCACTTAAAATGGTACCTGATCACATAGTACATACTCACTTAATTTAACTAGTATTATACATCCAGTCATTTTATTTTTAAAAATCTGGAATACACACTGAAGTACAACTTTTTATCCCACATTTCTTTTCTTTTCCTTTTTTTTTTAAAAAGATTTTATTTATTATTTGACAGAGAGAGAGAGAGAGATCACAAGCAGGCAGAGAGGCAGGGACAGGGAGAGGGGGAGGCAGGCTCCCTGCTGAGCAGAGAGCCCGATGCTGGACTCCATCTTAGGACCCTGAGATCATGACCTGAGCCAAAGGCAGAGGCTTTAACCCACTAAGCCACCTGGGCGCCCCTTATCCTGCGTTTCTCACTTTGTATATCATAAGCATTTTTTCCACGTAAACATTCTCTTAAAATATGAATTTATTGGTTGTATTATACCATCATTTCTTCCTATCTTAATTGGTCTAACCAGTCCTTACTTGTTTCTAATCTTTGACTATTGTATTATACTTCGATATACAGTTATGTCATATGTCTTTATGCATTGGCCTGACAATTTCCTTGGGATAGATTCCTAGGAGAGTTGAGGGATCAAAATGTATAAGTTCTTTTAAGGATTTTGAGTTATCAACCTTGTTTTCAAGCAGTTTTATTGATATATAATTCACATACCATGCAGTTCACACAATTAAAGTTTACAATTCAGGGGCTTTTGGTGTATTGCATTTAAAAATGTGGTCAACTATAGATATTATAAAATTTATCATTTTTGTCACTTTGGAGTATACACTTCATTGGTATTAATTACTGTCACAGTGTTATGCAGCCATTACTGCTGTCGATTTCCAGAAATTTTTCATTACCTCCAACTGGAGTCATTATCCAGTAATTCCTATTCCCTTCTTCACCTATCCCTTGCTAACCTCTCATGTATCTTATGTCTTTCTAAATTTGCTTGTGCCAATTACTTCATATAAATGGAATTACACA
>CM053605.1:153371493-153418830 GCA_028646535.1 Procyon lotor
TCAACAACGGTACAGTGGCATGCCAAATATTACTAATGAGATGTCTACAATAAACGATGATAAAGGTCTACTGTCAAAAAAACAAATCACAACTCCCAACACATGGCAGTGGCCTGAGCTGCGTAAGATTGCATTTAACTTTAGGCAGATGTGGTATTTGGATCATGCTAGGAACAAACCGTACTTTACACCCAAACTGAATCTAGAACAAATGCCCAGCTCCTGCAAGATTTAATATAATCTATGTTTGTCTGGTCTTCTGGTCTACTAGATGAATTGTGGTAGCCATTTTGGCAAACTTCCATTAAACACAGATCTTTAGACATTATTTCTTTCTCCTCTCCAAACAAGCACCAATGCAGGGGTCTGAGGCAGTGGCTACATCATAAAATATTCCAATAAGAGATAATCATGGATTTGCCTAAAATAATAATAGATTATACAGCATGTAATTCAATTTCTAATCTGAAAGTTGCCCCAGAATGTGAGGGCCAGAGTGATTTATGCCACATCGTATTTGGGTTGAAGCACAATGTATTTTTCATAAGCACCCGAAACTGGAGCACAATTTATTCCACTTCAAACAAAAGAGATTGTCCTAATTCTTAAATAAAATGATTCATACACAAACTGTCATATGTCAGGAAGGTTTTAGAAATGTGTTGAGTAGTATTTTGGAACCTTAGGAGGCAAATAGCGGGGAAGTAGAGCAAAAGCAAGGCAGAGGGCAGGGAAGGAGGAAGGGAGAGCATGGGTTAGGTCCAGGCATTGCCAAGAACAGCCAAGTTTGCTTTGTAGTGTTTTATTCTTTGATTCTTTTCTTCTCAGATACACAGTAGGCTCAATGATTTTCTACTTGCGCCCAGGAGAGTTGATTACATTAGGCGACCTCTTTACTATAATGTTTTATACAAGTTGTTCTTGTGCTCTTTCATTTATATGTACTCAGCATTTCCTTTCTCTTCCTTGGTTTTCTCAATTTTTACAAAATGTAAGTGGAGAGCCATGTTTTTTTTCTTACAATCTTTACAGAAGCTAGAATCCACTGACAAACTTGCACTTCTTAGCTTTTTCATCTTTAAGGCTAAATTCTCAAAATTGAAAAGAACGACCACTTCTTACAAATATAACTGCAAAAACTGTCTTCCTATCCTACTGTAGCACTGGAGAAGAGTAATTCACAAGTCATATCTATCCAAGTGATTTCCTCAGGTCAATGGGATTTCAGTGTTTAAAAGTGTAGTGTCAGTAGAAAATTTGCATTTTTTTCCCGTAATTTTTTGTGATAGGTTGACAATCCTGATTAGAGTCTGTCATCTTTAGGCGTCTGAACTTCATCATTCTCCGTCTGCTTTCTATATGCTCTATGAGTTCTGAAGGATCTTTTCAAGGATGATGAGGGATGGAATCTTTCTTAAAGTGTATTTTGAATCTCATCCAACAGAGATGACACAATAAATCTTCAAGCTATTTTTGACCATATGTCACAACTCTTGAAGGCAAATGAAGGCTCCCACAGCTTTAAAGGATTACTTAACATTGACAGCTGTTGAGGCATTTACCCTGAAGTTTCTTCTTTCTTTCCATCAAGAGTATCTACGTAAGATGCTATAGCTTGTGGCTTGGATAAGATGTAACGCGCTGAATGTCTTATGTGCAACCACATACATTTCCTATCTTCCTTCATGTTTATCCATTTCAGTTCATCCATGAATGTCTACACCAACTGTGGACCCAGGCCTTGAGAACATAAAAATGGAATAATGTAAAGTTGGGGTTATAAAAAAAGAAGTTTCATAAAGCAGGCCATCGAAGGTATGACCTGAGGTTCATATGTAAAAAAAAAAATCATTATTGATTCAGAGCTGAGAAAGTTGACTTGGAAACCTAAAGGTGGTAATGAAGATCTCTAGACTTTGACAAGTGTGACTTAGGGTAGATGTCCAAACCCTCTGGGCCTCAGTGCCTTCAGTTATGAAAGATATGGCTTGAAATAGATGGTCTTTGAGATTCCCAAGAGATTTCAAATTTCCCTCCATAATTTTAAATGTTAGAGTGGATCTATTCTGTGCAATAGTTGTATCTCTAAACAGTATGCATGTAACTTTTTGAAATCAGTGAATTGGTAAAGTTATTATGAAAGGACTAAATTCCTTAATAAGATTAATAAATGCATTTGTAATTAAAGAGTACTTTTTTATATCTAAAATTTTCAAAAAGCAAAACTTGATTTCTGAATCAAGACTCCAGTGACTATAAGATTTTTAAATTTTTTTTTTTAATTTTTAAATTTTTTCTAACTTTTTTCTGACTCTAAAGATGCCGAGAAAGATCAATAGAAAATTTTGCAATGATAGAAGAAAATCAGAATAATTCTTGAAGACGCTAACACAGGCATTCTGTCACTGAATATAGTCTAAGTGTAGTTCTTTCCTCAGTAAGCAAAGCTTTATAAAAGATATCAGAGGGGCGCCTGGGTGGCTCAGTCGTTAAGTGTCTGCCTTCGGCTCAGGTCATGATCCCAGAGTCCTGGGATCGAGCCCCACATCGGGCTCCTTGCTCAGCAGGAAGCCTGCTTCTCCCGCTACCATTCCCTCTGCTTGTATTCCCTCTCTCGCTGTGTTTCTCTCTGTCAAATAAATAAAATCTTTAAAAAAAAAAAAAGATATCAGAATGAGTCAACATGCAGAGCAAAGCAGGCTTGCAATGAGCTTCCCAGAGAATATGCACATGTCTCAGGGTTCAGACACCTGCTGCTGAGGCTAGGTCACTTGTATTATTTCTTCAGACATAAACTGCATCAGCTCCTAATATTTCCAAAGGTCTATCATGGAGCTAGGGCAGACAAAGATAAAGGAGAAGAAGAAAGTAGAGGAGCAGGAGGACAAGGAGGAGGAAGACAAGATTTGACTTTTGCAAAACTTAAGAAAGGAATAGCCTTTGCCAGGGCCCCTTGGTGGCTCAGTGTGTTAAGGATCTGTCTTTGGCTCAGGTCATGATCTCAGGGACTCGGGATAGAGTCCCCTATCGGGCTCTCTGCTCAGTCTGCTTCTGCTTTGCAGTCTTCCTCTCCATCTGTGATCCCTCTCACTCCCGCTCTCTTTCAAAAAAATAATCTTAAAAAAAAAAGAGGGAAAGTCTTTGCCTAATAAAGAAGATTCACTTAATCTTTTTGGCTCCAGGCCAAATATTGGTTTCTAGACGTTAGACTTCCACTTGCCTGTATAGGAGTTACTCACAGAGTTTAAAGACTTACCCACTCTCTGGCTCAACTCTGAAGATTCCAGTTCAGTATGTCAAGGGCAAGACCTAGCAATCTGTGTTGTGAAAAATCTCCCAGAACGATGCTAATACACAGTCTGGCTTGTGAAATGGAGACTCGGTCCTGGTTATATTCACATCCTACTTGCAATTCTTCAGTCGCAGAACCAAGGCTAGAACTTAGTCCTCCCAGTTATGAGGCTATAGACTACGATGGGTTTTGATAAAACAACTTTGATAAAAGTTGTAGCACTAATATACATTTTTCAGGTAAGAGCTGCTTGAGGAAACAACATCAGTAACCCAAACTTTGAGTCAGTCACTGTCAGATTCATCTGGCAAGTGTTGACTAAGGATGTATTCCTTATTGGTGCTAGACTAAGTTTTAGGGTTATTGAGGAATAAAATAGTGAAGAACTAATGAAGCCCTCATTTTATACGATGTTCTATAAAACCAAATTCTCATCATAAATTCATATGCACATTTTAATATCAAAACCAGCAATAAATGAGTTGATATGCAAGATATACATAAATATTTTAAATGTGATGGTACTCAATACCCAGTCTACATAAAAATATAACACTTTTGATAAATAGTAAAAAAGAGAAACTTATTACAAGAGGGATAATATTAATTTTTTGGTTTATCTGATTAATATAAAAGCAATTGCTTTAACTTAGGCCCAAATTTTGTTTTTTGGCTCTAATCTTCCAAAGGAATATTGACTCTGATTACTTCTACTTCTAGATAATTCTTAAAATCTTCATTATGTATTTTTTGTACACATAGAGATCCTCTTTTCATTAAAAATATAAATAATAATCTCATTAATATCCATGTATATCAATGTCACACTATGGCACTCTATTAGAGGTAAATTAGTGACTTTTAAATAATCATCATCATCATTAAATGTAATATTAAATGCAGTGATCTCCATTGAGTAAATTTGTTTGTGTGATGTTAACCTAACATTACTGTATAAAATTAACTGAAAGAGCCTATGGATTTAAAGCTTTAACTTCAACTATTAAGGCCAAAGCCTCTCTATTTCCAAACTATCAAACATAAAAACTGGTTACACTGCCAGAGTTTTCCCCAAGGTTGAGGAAGCGGCAATAATTAAAGAACACTTATCCAGTCGAAATACAGAGACACAAAATACAGTATGACATCAGCTTGGCTGCCATAGCCTGTCAAGGTCAGGACATTCATCAGTGTGACAACAGTTCATAGCTAGAAACTGGGCAGAGTGACTTTAATGAGTAAGAAGCAAAGATAGTATTCTGTCAAGAAGCCAAGTCTACACCATATTGTAGCAAAGTTGCTGCCAGAGACTCCCTAAAGTTATTTCGACTCCACCATGGGGACAGATGACAATAAAGCAGATAACCAGGAACACATCAGAAGCCAAGGGGAAGGCGTCAGTCTCAAGGACTGCCTGAATCATGAACAAACATCTTTGATTTAGAAGAGTCTATGTGGTTTACTCCCCACTCTCTTGATCACTCAAATATAAATGCAGATATCACTTTGAACAACTTCAGGAGATGTCATTTACCTAGAATACAATGTGTTTACTGCCTGGTAAACTGACAAAATCAGCAGCACTAATTCTAAAATTACAAAGATGGAGACTTAACTGTGTCAGGATATCATAAGCTAAGAACTAAGGCATGGCCACTAAGTGAAAAATTAGGGAAGGATATGGTATATGTAAAAATCTCCAAAAATGACATTTAGCATCATTTCATAGTAAAAGTGAGACATATTGACAATCAAGGTTTAGAAAGCCCCAGGACCAGTAATTTCCCTAAACTCCTCTATGTAAACAAAGCAACAGTGCATGGAGGTTCTCAGGTCGATTGCAATGACAACTCTATTTCTTCAGTCAATTGTTTTCGTTTGAGCACTCAATGAATCCTTTCATAATTATTTCAATTACAGTCTACTATTAGAGAAAAAAGTAAGCCAAAGAATGCTTTGTCTAATTTTTAAACACCAAATAATACTCAAGTGTTCCTTTAAAAAAGATTATTTGAATCCAGGTGTTTCCTTAAAGTATCTATGCACAGCTTCTCTTATCAGCAATATGATTCAACACTTAAAGTAATTTAGAAAAGAACCATTTTACTTAACAGTTTCTGCTCAAATTCATTTACCCCAAATTATTCTACAAACACGGTGACAAGTATTAAATCATAGACCCTTTAGAATAACTGTGCTGTGACCAGAAAGCATGTTACACTTGGACATAAATGTATTATTTCTTGAAAATGAGACAAATGAATATAATCTCACAATAAATAGTATGTGGTTATAAGAGACCTTAAGATAAGTGTATAGACTATGGAATCTGGAAAGACAAATAAGTTGTTTTGAAAACACTGTAAATATTTACATTGTAAACCTCTAGTTCCCATTACCCAGATCTTAACACAGTGATAGAGTATTTTCCCCAAATTCTTGCCTTCTGTCTTTATGATATTTTAAAAGCAATAGTTATTATGTTCATTAGTTCAGTACATTATTTCCTCCATTTTACCAACAGATGTTGTTCTCAACACTGGAGTGAAAAGTGAAAAAACAGAAGGAGGTTTCTGCATTCATGGACTTACATCTGGATGGGAAGGAAGAGGGCAATGTGCAATCCACAGCAGAAACGTAAGAAACAAGCAAACAAAAGAGAAAATGTCTGAGTGTGATAAATGTTATAAAGGGGATACATGCTATGAAGGATGATCTGATGAAGAGTAAGTGAGGGATGTGTTGGGAAGAAAGGGGTTAAATAGGATATTTATGCCATAATTCCTGCTAACTAAAGACCTTAGTTACTCTGTGTCTCCCCTGGGCAGTTTGTGTGATCACAGTCTTGGTTCATGTCACCTTGAAGACTAGACTTTCCACAAAAAGTAAAATATATCAGAGTAGTCCTCATACACACGATCTTCCAGTCCCTTACCATGGTCATCTGTGCATGTGTGTTGACACAGTTTATCCAATAAACATTATCTCCAGTATAAACTGGTGTGGCTTTGACCCATATAGATATACCATCCATTTTCATTGTAGGATGAATCATCCCTGGTAAGGGGGAGGCAGAAAGGAAAACTCACTAATGGTTCCACATCTCAGGTCCTGGGAAAACAACCTTATTTAGCCAGACAGCAACAAATCTTTCCAAGACTTCAAAACAGATGTCCAGATATCAAAATATCTTTACCTATATGGTAAAGATACCTATTTACCATATAGATACCTATATGGTAAAGATATATGGATAAAGGTATACTCCTTCCCATGAATATCTCCAGTTCTTTTCCTTCTTGCCACACAGGAAGAGTTGCATGTCTTTGCCTCTTTGAATTCAGGGAAGGAAGGTGATTTATTTCAGTCAATAAAATTTGAACAGAAGTGATACTTTCCAAGAAACTGTTTTTTTAAAACTGGTTATAGGCCTTCCAGCACTCTCTTCCCTTGGCCTGGATATCATGGAAGCATGTGCTACATGGAGGCTCAATACCGAGCCATTACATGATGGCAGAAGGCATACCAAGATTGCCACTGGATTTTGAAGAAAAAGTAAAACGTTGTTGTTTTAAGCCACTGGAATTTAGGAGTCACTTATTATCACATAACAGCTTATTCTATCTATTATGAGTGGACTCGTGTCCCTCCAAAATTTCTATGTTAACGTCCTAGTCCATGGGACCTCAGAATGTGACCTTATTTGCATATGGGTTATTACAGATGTAATTAGTTAAGAGGAGGTCATACGGGAGTAGAGCGGGTCCCTAATCCAATCTGACCAGTGTCCTTACAGAAAGGGGAAATTTGGACGCAGACATACACACTCAGGCAGAAGACCACGTGAGGATGAAGGCAGACATGGGGGTAACACAGCAGAAGGGATGGCCCTCCACAGGGCAAACCAACAGAAGCTAAGAGAGAGGTCTGGAAGAGATTTTCCTTCACTGCCCTCAGAGGGAACCAACTGTACCTTAACCTCAGACTTATAGTCTCTAGACCAGGAATCAATACATTTCTGTTGAGCCACCCAGTTTGCCGTACTTTTTGACAACAGCCTTTACAAAGAGATATACTATCTTAATGCAACTATATATTGTTTCAGACAGAAGATAATGTGATGGGGGGAGGACACAGCTAATGATGCCATAACTAACACCTTTATAAGGGGAATCCAATCTGATTACATAGGATTACCTAGTAGTCGGGAAAAACTACTTTCATTCTCATCTTAAAAGTGGGTATAATTGTATGGCTTTCTTAACTAAGAAAAAAGGACTTTTTTGGTTTGTTTTTTTTTTTTAACTGAAATACAGTCGACACAGAATGTTACATTAATTTCAGGTATACAACATAATGACTCAATAACTCTATACATGATACTGTGCTCGCCACAAATCACCATAATGTCACCATTGCCATACCAGTGACTATATTCCCTATGCTGTGCCTTTCACCCCATGACTTATTCATTCCATAACTACAAACCTGTATCTCGCACTCCCTTTCACCCACTTTATCCTCCCCCATCCTCCTCCGTTCTGGAAACCATGAGTTTGTTACCTGTATTTATGGGTCTGTAAAAAAAAAAAAAAAAAAAAAAAAAGATGAACTTTCTACTCAAAATTAAAGTGCCCACGCTTAAATAAAGTTTGTTACATTTTCTGGGAGACCATTTCCACATTCACACGGTCCTATTCTGTTGTCTCTTAATTATGGATGCTGAAGCTTTTAGCTTCAGAGGATTCGATATGTTTGCTATGAATGATTAAGGGTTCATAAAGTTTTTACTAGCACATTAATCTCCAGGTGCAGAGAAAGTCAAGACACTTGTTAAACTTCTCTAGTCCTCACATAGGGTTGCCTCAGGAAACGTGGCTGTTTGCCCAAGGCTGGTTCCCCAAGACAGCATCTCAACACACCAACTTCAAAGAAACCTGTCTAGACTAAATAAGGGTTCTACTTCCTGTGAGTTGGCCTAGACAATGGAGAACTGTATTTTACAAGACTCTTCCTGAAATGAAACACTCCATGAAAAGTAAGTCCATGACGCAGAACTTAGAAACACAGGAGATGCTTGATATTTGAGAGGGCTGTGTCCCTGGTCCCCTGCAGAGTGAACCAGGACTCTCCAGGGAGGTGCCCCGCAGCCTAGAAGATGACTAAAGACAGGGGACACAATGGAATGTGCCTGGCAGGCCAGTCACTGGGTCCATTCCCAAGCTACACCTCACATACCCGGCTCAACCACACTGACAAGTTTCTCCGAGAAGCCCTCCAGCCCATGGCTTTTCAAATAACAACTATCATTTTCTTGCTATCCTTTTACACTTTCTTTAGCTATCTTTCTCGGCTCTCAATTTTTGAGGTCACTTTCTAAAGAGAGATTTCTCCACAGTTTATTCCTTATCTTTCTATTCTTCTCTGTATATATCCTCTCTCTCCAGGAAAGTGACAGGAAACATGGGGGGTGGGGGGAATCACAGGCTTTAAAAGCCAGACACACACAAATTGAAGTCAGGGCTCCAGATTGGTTAAATGGTCAATAAATCAAGCTCCCTGAATTTCTTTTCCCTCAAAACTCATCCTTTTCTTAGAAGGGGATTTGAGATTTAAGTGAGCTTCAAACTATGGTAGGTACTCCACAAACTCTAATGCCTTACTCCTGAAGGTCTCACTCAATATCCTAATTTCAACTGTCTCTCATGCCATAAATCTGGGAAGGCTATCGGAAAGAAAGCTTGGAATACAAGCAATGGTAAAAGACAAAGGCCCGAAGTATGGGAGTGGAGGGTGAGCAAAAAGGCCTATGTAGATTTTAGAACCCGAGAATGCATCAGGAATGACGCAGGTTTCTGACAGCAGCGTATTTACTAACTCAGGAACCAAGCAATGTCTGAGGCTAAAGAGGATATTCCCCACCTTGGAGGGGAAATATTCCCCAGTCTTGGAGAGTGTACACAGGGCTTCATGAATTTTATTAAGCCCATGACAAGAGAATTTACCATCTAGGATTCATATAGCAAAACAGCCATGTTACACAAGCAGGGGACGTGATGTAAGCATACAAGACTGACTCATACGTAGAAAGATGCCCCACACTAGAGAAGGGCTGGCACATTTCAGGGATGGGGAAATTAACAAGTGGCATAAGTGACAAGGATTTTGGAAAGGGAAGTAAAGTTAGCTCATCTATAGCGGTGGTTCTCAATAGCTACTTTAAAGCCAATGCTTTTTAAAGAAATGTACCTATGTCTTAGTCACTCTAATGTTTTTGGAGTTCCAATACAAATGAAATAGTAAAACTAAAAGGATCAAAACAATTGGCCAAAGACTGCTATACCTGATCTTCAGTAGAGAAAACAAAACAAAACAAAACAAAAATTCTCCTAAAGGGTTTCTGAAACTTTCACTGGATACTGACAGTGTCATGGTCAATAATCTCAATGTCCATTGACATCTTAGAATGATGTCACTCACCTAAGTATGACATTCTTCATCTCTGAAACAGACGTGACCATGTTTCTAAACAGGTGTCAACTGATTTAGGCACTATGAAATCAAACACTTCTTAGATCACCCACTATTAATTGGCAGAGGAAACATGTTAAGGAAAAGAACCCCTATCTGATATGCTTTCTAATATCTTATATTCTTTAAGCAAATGGAACAAGTGTGTATACAAGTGCAATACTTTGTATGCAGTAGAAAAATCTGCCTCACAGTATCAGGCTTTACTTATAATCCTGAGAACGGTTTGTGATGCTACTTGAAAAATAGTTATTACTATGGTTGGTTGGATAAAGTTATTTTTTTCTAAAAGCAAATAGGCTGAAGCATGACTGCAAACCAATTTCACCTCTAACAGCTACCATGTAGCACACAGCATCTCTTACTACCCAACACATTCTAATATAGTTTACTGTAACATGAAATACGGCCGCAATAGCTAACGATACTGCACTTGAAGATGCCCACAGAAAGCATTTGCTATTTTTTTTAATGTTAGAGTAAAGATAAATCCAGCTATGATGCCATCTCTATTTTTATTCTTGCTCCTGGATTAACTATACCCCCTCTGAAATACACTTCCATGTGGCTCTGGTACATAAATAGTGGAAATAGTCAATACTAATTAAATGCATTAATAAGTTTTCCATTGATGCATCGAGTGGCAGGCACAGCCATAAATCTGAAAACCCAGCCAGAAGTACCCAATCCCTCAGATAGAATGCCATGACATTTTTTGAAGAAATGTTTTTTTTAATTGAGGATCATCAAGTTAGAGAACGAAGCAATGATTTAGCCCAGGGATGGGCATATGTTTTTGAAAAGGGCCAGGAAGTAAAATCTTTAGGCTTTGTAAGTCTGAAGAGCCCTGTTACAATTGGTGAACTCCGTGGTTGGAATACCAAAGCAGCCACACACAATATGTAACCAGAAGGGCGTGGTAGTGTTCCAGAAAAATCTCATGTGTGGAAACTAAAATTTATATTTTCTCTAATTTCCACATACCATAAAATAGTCTTTTTCAAAATTTTCCCCCAACCATCTAAAAATGTAGAACTCATTATTGACTTGGAGGACATTTCTAACTAGGCAACAAGACACATTTGGCCCACACACCAGGGATTGCTAATCGCTGCTCTAGCATGCACCTAATGCCCAGAGCAGAAAGGGACCCAGATGAGAAGCTACACAGAAAGCATGGCCTTTCTTGCTTCTGAGAGATGCAAAATAGTTTTTAACTTCAGAAAATTCTAGAAATTCATCATGCATATTCAATATATGTGCATATTTTATGAATCATGTAAAATATTAGTCAGAGGGATACACTTACTTCCTTTCCCCACCAACCTCTTTCTACATGTGTTCCATCCCACTGCAAGACCCTAATGCCCAGTCCTTCGACTAGACATTAGCTTTGATTCCTTTCTCACTCTTAAGTTCTCGTCCAATACATCACACAGTTTTGCCATTTCTTTCTCTTAAATAACTTACAAAACAATCCCCAGTGCTCTGTGCTCGTCTGGGCCCCCATCACTTAGTTTGCAGTAGCAGCCTTCAGGTCTCTCTGCACACTTTGGTCCTTGCCTGACTCCAGGACATTTTCTTCTTTGCATCTGTACTTTTTTGTTTTCCACCTCAAATCTGATCCTGTGAACTTTCCCACACATTTCTTGGGATAAAATGAAAACTCCTTATCATGGCTTACAAGGTCACAAACTAACTCTTTTCCTAAACATCAATCCATACCTTGCATCCTATTTAATCAAACAGAGCTACTAAAAAGTGGGAAATGGTATAACTCCCAGCAGCTTCTAGATGCTACACAGAGGTACACATTCCCAAGCAGAATGCAGGAGGGGAAGGGGCTACCACTTTTGTCTGAACCACAGAAGCGATAGGAAGAAACACTTCTACCAGCCTCCACAACTGCCAAGGAGAAGATGGTATTCCTTCGGAATGGAAGGCTCTGGAAGCACCAAGTACCAGACTGAGTTCTTCTAGGTCTGCACATGTTGAATAGCATCAATTTTCCTTATTTATAAAATAAAAACAGCCCGATTCCAGATTGACACAAAGTACTTTGGGCTCACAGATGAGGGGTCACACATAATTAAAAAATTTGATGAAATTATACCACGAATTTAGAGTGTTGTTAAGAAAATGAAAGGAACAAAAGTTTGACTTGTTTGAATTGTTCGCACTGGAATTGTTAACTTTTTATGGTATTTTCTCTGGCTTACTCAACAGTAAATATTTAGCTCTTGTGCTAAAAAAGAACAAACATTAAGTCTGAGAAGCTACTAATGGGAAGTGAGAAAAAACTCAAGTGATAGATAAAATCAATAATGGTTATTAGAACACCATGGCTGGGAGCAGAGCGAAATCCACAGTATTGGATTTCCCTACACAACCCAGTAGTCAGGGAAGGGAAGGGACATTCTTTCCAGTCAGTGGAAAGTGCAACCTACTCTGTGTGGTCAAATATTTAATTCACTCTTCCTACCTAATGGGAGTGTTGATAGAGGCATTCACAGCCTTCAGGAGAAAGAACCTTCCACAGGGGAAAGCATAAAACTCACATCAACATCTGACCACTGGGACCTCCATGACAAGGTTTGACATGGTTTGACCATGGGACCATGATCAAACAAGGTTTGACCATGGGACCTCCATGACAAGGCTTGCCTTGAGCCTTTGTTCTAGACAGTTCTGTTTCATACATCATGTCTCAGAACTAAACTGCTCTAATTCCCCACCCACCCATCCCATAATGCATGGTGGTTACCTTCCACCTTTTTCCTACTTCTCCTTTGTACTTAATCTTATACCTTTCCACAATGGGTTAGAGAACCCATTCATCTGTGTTTCCATTACAACCTGCACAGGCATACTTATCATTTTACATTGTATCATTTGCTCATTTCACAAATATTTACTCATTTCGCAAAACACTGTTCTGTATCTGGCCCAGTTCTAGGCTATGGCTGTTCAGCATAAGAATTCAATGTCTTTGTGGCTTTGCCTAGTATTATGTATTCAGCTACTTAAAGATAAAAACTGGATTATATATCTTTATACTTTTCTGTATATAGGAGGAACTCAATAACTGAATGAAGAAGTAGATTAACTAATGAATGACAAGGTATGCACGGAAGTCTTATGTTGATCTTCTTGTTTTAAGTATCTGGAGCCTAAATGTAAGGAATTTCTCCTGGAACATGACAAAGGGACTCTTCCTTGGATCTTATATACAATATTTATTATTGGATTGAAGAGAAGAACCTTGTCAAAAAATATTGCGTCATTCATATATATATTATATATACATATATATAAATTCCATTTAGATATAGAGAACAGCGTAAAATCAAGACCCACAGCAGGTCTCTAGATTAGATTATAGTATTCAGTATTGCCTGACAGTGAATATTTAGAGAGGCAACTCTCCTATTTAGATTCTTGCTTGGATATCTGAATAATGGTTCTGTATGATCTTTTGACCATGGTGACTTTTATATGGAAAACTATGATATCCCCTACAATTGTACCTTAACCTATACCATGCCTTCTAAGAGGCTCAAAATCCATATAATTATCAATTTGTCATTAATTAAATCTTCCAAGTCCACCCTAAGGGAATTGATTATAACTAAAATCCATCAGTTACTTCAGAGGCACAGGAAAAAAACGTGGAAGAGGAAGTAACTGTAGTCTCAGCTCCATGTACAGATTTGCATACCAAGTTAAAGGAAAAAAATCTCTATATCCATTTTTTCTCAGTAATGAATAGATATTCTTTATGAGTGGAAGCATGCAAATGTCTGATTAGATCTAATTTTAGATTAGTTCATTAATGCCAAGGCTAATAGACTTAACTCTGTTCTGAAAAACCCTAGTTTGATAATGGTGAGAGCTCTGTTCATAGAAACAATGAAAAACTACAAACAGAAACTGAATTCTTCCAAGGCACCCTGACGAAAATTGTACAGAGAATTTTACAAGCAACATCCAAGTTATCAAGACATAAACTCATATAATTAAAAGAGCGAGCACTGGTAATTCAGACGATATGATAACAATTTATGTGGGTCTCTCAAATTGAAGATGGTGTTTTGCAATATAGTTTTAATTTGAGTTTTGAATATTTGACATGAATGTTCATTTGGGGAATATGGCCACTCATAATGCCTTGATCAGAGGCACGTACTCCCCACCTAGGAAAGGGATGGATTTCATTATCATAGAACCTTGGACAGAAAGAGCAGAGCGGATAGAGGGAGATCAATCTATGATCTAATCTGCCAGTCATCCTGCTCATCAATTTAACCACAATTTTATACTGTCTGGAAAAAGGCATTGTACTTTTAATACCTCTATGCATATGCTTGCAATGAATAAAATTATCAATGACTTTTACTGATCATCTCCTAAATTTGTGATAAGAAGCTTGCCATGTTTTAGCTTATTTTATTTTGAATCTGAAGAGCTAAAATATAAATGCTGCAGCTAAAAAAAAAAAAAAAAGAAAAAATGAAATTCTATAAAGAAGCCAGAAATCCCCAACTCTATGCCGTAATCGTTTTCCCAAGCATCAGAATTTGTGAATGTCATGGGTTACCTAATGGCAGCTGGAGTCAAGTTTCGGTGGCCCATCAAATGGCAAAGCATCCTATAGCCAGGCTGTTTGCTACTATCCGTGGATTCTAGGTTTAGGCTCCACTTAACTCTTGCTAACCCTGTGCTATAGGGCAGGTTACTTAGCCTCCCAAAGATTCTTTCCTTTTCTGTAAAATAATAACGATAGCTCACTAGATTTGTTGTAAGGATTAACTGAAATAATCTATACCAAGTTTCTAGCAGATAACCTGACATATAACAAGCACCATTAAAATATTAGTAAAATGTTTTACATTTTCATTCATGAGCATGGAATTTAAAACACACACACACACACACACACACACACACACACACCCCTCTCTTCACTCTTAAAAATCAAATGCTTGTCAAACAAAAAATGGAAATGTCATGACAATTCAAAAAAAGCAAATTTCAACAAGTGAAAAAATAAAGCCGGGCCGGTATATCATCGAAATTAGCCCTAGTTAAGTGTACATTTTTAAAGGAAAAATACACACTAAATCAAACAGCAAGAGGAAATTCCACGTATCTTTCAATCATAGTTTTACCTCAATAGAGATGCATCCTCAACAGTCTCTGAGAGAGAAATGCTTGGTGTCCGGGAGAAAACGTTTGAGGGGAATCAGGAAAGCTGGATGGTGGCCATCATATTCTGTCTTCTCCTGTGGCCAGGCTATATCTCTGCTTCTTCATGTATATAAAGCGTGGTTTGTAAGGGACCATTAAAATCCAGCTTTGCTGTGAAACCCTAGTCTAGTTTAATTGATGATTTTAAAAGCCACTGATCCCTTCCTACCCAGAGTGACCGCAAAATAATTTGTGACTGTAATATTTCTGAATGAACACTCAAGTGGTCTAACAAAGACAGCCTCAGAGGTGCCAGGAGCCCCGTGGTATGTGGAGTTTGCGGGCCAAGGAACCACAAAGAAACTGTGGAATAGGAGACACGATCTGGGGTTCTTTTCACAATAGCCCTGAGCATCTCGGAGTGAAGGCAGACAGCTGGTAGAGGCTGTGGAGGACGCATTCCAAACTAGCTACAACACCCAGGCAGCTTATCGTGATCTTAGGCGGGTGACATTCGACCATTAGCCTTAGGAAGTGTTAATATAACTTATACAACTGAATTCTAAAAATCAAATGAGCAGGTGCCTGCTTTACTCACAAATCCAAGAAGATTCCTTTAAATCCTTTTGATTCTCTTCTATCAATTTACCATGATTACTAAACACACGATGCCTCCATGTGCTGTTTGGCAATCTTTCTATTTTTCTCCCTCCTCCCTGACATCTTTTCCCGTGAAAGCATATTTCCTCTGGCTATGCCGCCAATGGAAATAAGAAAGAACACAGGTTTCCTTAGAGAAACCTTGTGTAACCATCCAAATTCAGTTTCAGTTTAGCAGATAAAATCAGCAACATTATTTGTAGCCTTTCATTCTGTCATTTATTTGTTCAAGCAATAAGCAATATTTTAATGACTACGGGGTTACTGGAAATATGCTAGATGCTAGGAAAAATGGATAGAACTCCATTAACAAGTTCAAAATCCAGAATGGGAGGAATAAACGTACAGAATTAATTGCGAGGTAGTAAGAGAGATGCCATAATACATATGAATGTACAGACTGAACGGACAGACTGAAAGTGTCTATTCTTCCTGAAGTGGAGAAGTTGGAACATCTTTAATACTAATCTGAATATTTGGCTCCCTCTGAAAAGAGCAAAACAGACTTAGCTGTGTCCAATATTACATTCTAACTAGAATCATAACCTATGTTTAATATGCATATCACATGGAGAAATGATACTTAACAGGCCTGAGTACAGCAGCATTAGGAGCTCAGAGATCTTCTTTATCTGTAACCTCCCATTATAGAAAATGAGGTTACATGCACTCAGGTAAGTACTCTGTAAAGATAATGATATTATATTCACTATTACCTGAATATAGGCTGGGAATCAAAGGAAAAAAGTAACACATAAAAATTTCTTACTAACCTAGAGACCTGTATGGTGTATTTTTCCCATTTTTGAATTCCCTCTACACTCTGACTATATTCCATAAGGAAATATAAATTGAAGTAACAAGTAGGCTTACTGTAACAGAAATGTTTACTTCCAACTCATAGTAGGAAGGACCAAATGACAGTCATATAAAGAGTTGATATAGTTTATATGAATAAGTTACACATTTTGAGGATGAAAGACTAAACATCCTATTGTCTCAAATTTTAAAAGATGCTAAGTTCTGTACCGAGTAAAATAAAAGTATCAAATTCTGAACATGTATAATTTTTCCTGAAAGCTATTATACTACCAAAAATGGTAGATGTACTTGGAAATAATAAAATGTTTATGTAATCTGCTGCATATCATATGTATAAAGTAGGGAACATATAAAAGGAATAATTATTTTGGCTGTCAGAACCAAAATGCAAATCCAAAGCTTTGGATTAAACTTCTATAAGCAGTTCTGTCCTAAAGAAGAGACATTTTAAAAGAATTGCCATAAAGATATATTGTTCTGCTTAGATTGTAGGCATGCCATGCCCACGTTTGTAACGATGGGTCAATTTTTCAATTTCTATGCTCTTCATAAAATGAAACTTAGTAATTAGCAGAAGAATGCCCATTTATTCTTCCCCACTCAACACCTGTTCACAACACCTGCATTTTGACTTTTTCTTAGGTACTTTATGTTGTGGGTCCTTTAAACAGCATCTTTGAGATAAGACCCTTTTAACATGTGAAAATAATAAGGGTATTCACAAATAAATGTTTATAATTATCTGAAAGAATTTTTAAAAACTAAAAAATAACATAGCATAGTAAATAATCTTGCATGTGTAGTCACTAAATAAAAATGAAACCCCATAGTACTTTCCAAGCATATGCAATGGTTACTGATATCATAAATGATTTCTATTTCCATAAAGCAGTGCTTTATGGCATTAATACTGTAATGTAGCTGGCTTGATCAAACATCATCCATGCTTCTTTAATGTCTTCTGAACCAAGTTCAAATTCCTTAGATCAAGATTAAGTCTATTCACATTCCAGGTCCAATCTCCAGCCCTAGCTTTTCATCCCACCAGCCCTCCTCTCTCGAACCCCTGACACCCCAGTCCCTGGAAACACCACGGACTTCTATAGTCAGTCACCTTAGCCTGGAATATCCTTGATCTCCTTCAATCTTAACACCGAAATCTGTCGTCCTCATCTTAAAATATGTTTTGTTATATCTTCAAGTCTGATGTCCATTAAATACATTGTCAATATGCCTAGATTTCCCGAAGGGCTGTATATTCCCTATAGATTGAAATTATTTACCTCTTTGTCTCTGAATGATGAGCAAGCATTGGGGTCTACACCTAGCAGGTGCTTATTAACAAAATATGCCTAAATGAAATCAATGAACGTTCGTTACCTAATAAATCTTGTGAATCTAGCCAGATTCCTTGTTCAGGTACTTAATTTGCTACCATTTATCTGGCCAATCAGTTTCTCAGAAAACTCTAATGATAGCAAAGTCCAGACAGAAAGCCCATACTTATAATGAGTGATCCCTAGAGATGATTCTGAAATATGATTCATCTCATTAAAGCTTTTGAACATCTGATAAAATCCCTTAAACAATTTCTCATTTTTAAAATTGATTCTAGGGGTGCCTGGGTGGCTCAGTCATTAAGCGTCTGCCTTCAGCTCAGGTCATGATCCCAGGGAACTGGGATCGAGCCCCGCATCGGGCTCTCTGCTCGGCAGGAAGCCTGCTTCTCCCACTACCATTCCCTCTGCTTGTGTTCCCTCTCTCGCTGTGTTTCTCTCTGTCAAATAAATAAAATCTTTAAAAAAAAATTAAAAAATAAAAAATAAATAAAATTGATTCTAAGTAGTACTGGCTGTTTTACATAGTGTAAGCAAAGAAGAAAAAGGGGAATAATCTAACAATAAACAAGTGAACTGTAAGAAGACTGTGGATAAGAATTAGGTCCCCTAAGTAGCAGGCATTGTTTAAACATTGTTCATCGAGCTATGTACAAACAGATGTTAATATAAAGGTTTCCAATTACTTCCTAGAAAGCTCTTCAATCTGCAAAAAAACAAGCACAGAAGTGATAGAGCTAACAGCTAAAACTGAAACACTAATATTTCAAATGAGTATCTAATTTCCACATAGGCATAGTTAGAGGATAAAGAATGGGTAGGTTTTACTAACTGTTTTCAGTAAGGAAACATACATACTTAGTAAGCAAATAAATGCCCAAAAAGAAAATGTCAGACTTTGTTTGGTAACTCAAAGACTGTCTTCATGAGTCACACTTCTCCCAGAAATAGGATGTCTGTGTGATATATCTGTAACATACGCATCCTATAAGACACTCAAACACTGATGTCAGCTCTTGGTATGTGAAGAATAAACAAATATATTCCTATAAAACTTATGCTGCTTTGGAACTTACTTGCAGAATGTGCCAGGGTGGGGTGTTGGCAGAGGGAGGGTGATGGAAAACTTTATAAAGAGATTGTCATTCTAGGGAACATTCACTTACTCCAGTTTCACATGTAATCTCCCAAATGCACAAAATCTCCTAAATCAGTCTTTTACGTTTCTACTAGCATCAGCTAGCTCAGGACCTCCTCACTGTAACTCAGTATTGCTGCAATAGCAATTTCTCTGGCTTCCTTGCTTAGAGTCTTTCTTACTCCAATTCCACCTGCACAATGTTGTTAGAATAATCTTCCTAAGCTCCTTTTCATTATATCTTTCCTCTGTTTAGGAGCCTCTGGTGGGTCCTTTTCACTGATCAGATTAAATTTACTCTTTTCAGCCTGGATATGAGAGCCCTCCATTAATCTTTCCCTTCTCCCCAGTAAGACTCTGTCCTTCCTGTCTCTACAATCAGGCAGAATTCATGTCTTTACTACTATGCTCGTCCTATTCGAATGTCCAGCCTTTCCTGTTGGAAATCCAGATCATTCCATTCAGCAAAGAACCACCGTGTCCCCAGTCAACCATTCTGGTGTTCTTCTTCCCTTCCTGTTCCTTCTTCTCAGAGCCAATATCTATTTCCAGTGATCACAACTTGTCTCTACCAGTGTCATAAAAATGCCTCTCTGCCAAACTGCAAGCCCCTCCCCCCGACCCCAGGCCAGGTGGATGATTTTTTTTTTTTTTTTTTAGACCCTACTGAAGATCTAGCAGATGCCTGGGAACTTAGCAAAGACCTCATGAGGACTGAAGCGTTTCTGCTATTCCTACCCTATTTGTTTCAATTCTGCTTGCAAGAAAAATGTGCACTTTGATTATCTATAACCATGAAGAAATTTTTTCAAAAAGGCAATAAAACTCAACGATAAAAATCATCATTTTCATGTGCTTCTCCACCAAGGTTTCTCTACACAAGTGACCAAGCAGTAGAAACTAAGGAGGTAACCAAACTCTGATCTGTACTTCCCCAGATTGTGACAGAATGTTCTAGGACGCATGAAAATACTCAAGTGCTTGAAGAAACAACATCTGTGAAGGCCCTGATAATCAGAAGCTGATTATGAGAAAGCTTTTTATATGAAAGTCCTTGGCCTTGACTTTTAGCTTCCCCAAGATCATCTGGCCATTAAAGCAATGCCCGGCTTGCTTGTTTTATAACTCACTCATCGACTTGGCCAACACTTTCTATACTGCATTGAAATATACATAAAATAATCCGTGGCTGTTGTTGATCGTCTGTGCCCAGCCCTGCACTGAAGCATTTGTTCATGAAAGTCTTACTATAAACCTATGAATTATACTGCAGCATTATCATGATATCACAGATAATGACACTGACGCTCGGAGAGGTCACTCTCTAAGGACATGGTGAGGTGAACTCTGTGTCAAGAGGTTCATTAAATCCCCCAGGGGCACAAAGCTAGGAACTGGGGAAGAGGAGGAACAAACCCAATGCATATTTTGAGACAGTACCTAATTTCTAAGCAGAAGCCTTAGACAAATATATGGCACGTCCAAATCCTGAGCTGCTACTCCCCCTACTCTAAACTTCTTTAATGCATTTTGTGCAGTTCTGTTCTGCATATAAGCTCTCCGGTGCCATGTTAATACTAATCTGTAAATGTGTCCATCATCCCTAATAGGTAGGTAGCAAGCTTGGGGAGGGCAGAGGACTTTTTCATGGTTGCGAACTGTTCAGGATGCGCTATATAAACAAAGCTATATATATATATACATATATATATATGTATATATATATATATATATGTATATATATATATGTATATATATATATATATATATATATATGACTTGTTTGTGTTTAGACAGGCATGCAAAAGTGTGACAGTCAGATCTTTCTAACCTCTACTTATAGGTTGAATCTTCAAAGACTATACCTAGCATTACTTTTCCTTTCCCATTGCCACTAACATCGTAATGCCTGGCATCACTTGTCAAGCAGAATTTAACCATCCTTTGAAAAAGTTAAATACATACCAATTTCCATTTCAGTCCTACTCGTATATGGTGCTGGGATGATACACAACAGACTCAGTGTGGTCTGGGAAGAGTATTACATTGCACAAGAAAATGCCTGATTTCAATTATCATATGATCTCACTGATATGAGGAATTTGAGAAACAAGATAGAGGATCACAGGGGAAGGGAGGGAAAATGAAACAAGACGAAACCAGAGAGGGAGACAAACTGTGAGAGACTATTCATCTCAGGAAACAAACTGAGGGCTGCTGGGGAGTGGGGGGGGATAGGGTGGTTGGCTGATGGACATTGGGGATGTTAGGTGCTATGATGAACGCCGTGAATTGTGTAAGACTGATGAATCACAGACCTGTACCCCTGAAACAAATAATACATTATATGTTAATTAAATTTTTTTAATTTATTAAAAATGCCTAATTTTTAATAGAAGAAAATGCCAAATTTATTGCCCATACCGCTATAAACACATTCCAAAGCCTTCTTTTTCACTCTTACCATGGATAATTGATGGGCAGATGATCTCAATGTCTTATTTACAATGACATTTTTCCTCCGTATGTATTCCAGAGTCTTCTGCCTTTTAAGTATGTTTCCATGATTGTTGGGGGTTAGGGACTCCATTCTATTTTTGATATGGAATTGCCATAGTCAGCTGAGGGCCTCCATGTTATACTCATGCAAATCTCTTCAACTGATCTTGATCATGGAGATTTACATAAGCAACACGATATACATCATGGAAGAATGTATAGTCAAGGATCCTTTGAGAGTGTGATCATCAGGCTACAGGGTAGATTTCTGGGAACACCAAGGGCAGGTGTTGTTAGTGAGCCAACAAATTGAGATCCTGGAGGCATAAATTACTCTGTGCTCATCTTTCTACAAAGCCTGCTGGTATCTGCAACCCAAGAAGGAAATCTGCGGGGTATTTTTGAGAACATGTTAGCTATAAATTTCCACATTTGATCTTTGCATCTGCCTTGTCTTTCTATTTTATTTCATTATAATTGTCCCAAATCCTACCACCAGGAAAATCCTAACCCTGGAAAACTAGGTTTTCCAGGTTAAGAAATTAAGAAGAGTACTGTGGAGTGTAGAGTTTTCCCATTTTATTGGTGAGCTTGTGTTATCAAAAATCTCTTAAAGCCTTGCTTCAGATGCCTTGAGGGAGAAGTTTATTTTCTCTTATCAATGTGTTTATGATAAACTGAAGTGAAATCATCTAGCATTTGCAGCAACAATAAGACTTCTTTCTGGTATCCGATTTAACAAAGCTCCTAGAAATGTTAAACAAAGCTTACCAACGTGACAAAACAAAACAAACAAGAACAAAAAAAACTTGGGTGAAACTTACTGAAGTGGCATAGGAAGCAAAATTGATAAGACGCCAGCCAGTTATTTTATTCAAATCTTACAACTGTCACTGGTGTATAAACAACCATTTAGTTTCAATAAATCCCTATGTGACACACTGATTTTTAGCCTCTAAACCTATCAATGAAATCTGACTTGGGGATAAACTATGTTATCTACATCTTCCGTAGACTCAGACCATAGGAAAATCACGTGTCCATGACTTTCACTCCATTCTTGCTAGCTGTTCACCCTCTTTAATTTGAATGGGCTATCTGATCTTTCTGGACTCAACAGTGTGATCTACTCTCCACAGACCCTCTCTGTCCTAAGGCAGCAAAGCTCTATCTCTCCCAGTTACAGACCCATTACCTTGCCAAATCTTCCATCAAAAATATGCCAGACTATTTTAAATGTGTTATCACCTGGGTCTCCAACACTAATGTTCTTTGGGAAGGATTGAGAGAGTGGAGGTATGATGTCAGACTTTCAGCTGTGCTCTGATACAAGTGGGTAGAAACAACGTAGAACTGTTGCCCACTTCTCCAGATTTGGCCAGCACCCTTAAGGTTGTGAGATGAGTCTCTACAAAAACAGACATATGGACCATGGCAAAGCCAACAGTGACATGACACCTCAACACTACTTCGAGAGCCAAGGCAGTCCCTGTGTGCCAATTATCTAGCAGAGTACCATACGAATGCATCCAGGACTCCTTTCATTTAACCTGTAGCTTCATATAGTACATATTCTTCCATTTTATAGGTGGGGAAACTGAGGCATAGTAACTAGCCCAAGGTGACACTTCTGGAAACCTGACTCAAATTCTATCATCTCCACAGTGTTGACTCATTTTATCAGTTTGGATCCTTCTCTCTGTTTGGATGGCACTTTTCTTGGTTTTTCTGCCCTCAGTTCGGTACTAAATCCGATATTATTTGGTATGGTTCCCTGTCTCCTATCTGCCACAGGTGGGTAAGATAGAAGGTGAAGACTGTTATCATTATGTCCATCACCCTGCCCTCTGAAAAACCCACCATAGCCCAGGAACCCCTGGAAAATCTCTCTGTTTTTGTCTGTCTCTCCCTTTTTTATTTAGCACTATTATTTTGTGAGTATCTCCATTTCTCTATTTTGTTTACAATGAAATAAAATTTGCTCTAAACTTACAGTTCCATATTTCCTTAATCACCAGTACAGTGCGTGGCATGTTTAATATAATTTAGGATTTTGTAACAATCCCATAAGACTCAGAGAAGTCAGATAAGTTGCTCTAGAACTCAAAACAATTGGCTGATTTCCAAAACCAAACTTGTTCAATTCCAAAGGCTATGATCTTTCCCACTGCTTCTTTTCTCACCTACTGATGTATAACTTCAGCTCTTTCACTGGGGTTCTTAGAACAGATCTGACCTCCATAGAATACCTTTTCAGATCTGGCAGCCACCAAGGTAGACTGGCTAAACTGCTCCCTGTGGCTTTGCCTCAGGCCCCCTCTGGACCACCAATTTGTGCCCATATCCCTATGCATCTCGTCAGACTAGATTTCACAGACTGGAAGATTCCAGCATCACGACATTTTTCAGAATACATCACAATTTTGAATGTATCAGCTACTCACTATTCAAAAACTATCTGAATTTTAATGCCAGACTTCTGATAGCTAGCATAGATTTACTTCAGTACAGAAATATTTCTCACGGCTCTCGGTAGAGCAGTTTTTGTAAAAACAAACATAGTTATATTTTAAGTGAAAAAAAGAGCAATTTCTAAATATAAGCTCTGAGCTCTTTTGTGCTTCCTCCCCACCCAACCAATCCTTCACTAAAGCTTTCTTTATCTTTGCTCTTCTTACCTTCAGAATTCCAACGCTTTCTCACTCTCTTTGAGTTGTAGATTAGTTATGAAATCTTAAAGGATAATAATGGAGATAAATATCTTTAATTTTCTACCTCATTTTGTCTTCACAAGATATAGGTAAGCTGGGCTTTGCTTTTCTTTACTGCTTGGTCCTACTAGGGAGTAAATTCATACATCTTTTAGCAAGGGAATGATTTGGGGTCTTCGTACCACCATCTCACTTGAAACTACTCCTTAGAGCCTCACTCCCTAGCAGCACACATTAAAATGCTTCAACAAGACTGCGCCCTTGAAGATATTTTGTTTTGATACAACGTGACACAAGCCTACCAAACTTCCCATCATTTTATGGTGTGTCCATGGCTCTTTCTCATTCTTTGGTCAGTGCAGTCGTTCACGGCCGGGCTCAAACATCACTTTCCCTTAATGGCCCGATGCTCTATCTGCTACGTGGTCAACACATTTCACTTACACCTTCATTGCAGCTCCCACCAAAGATTCGTCTGGACATACAGCCCTGCATAGATCCGACAATAATTCTCAGACACTGCCACTCCCCTCCCCATGTTCAAAGAATAGAATATGGACTTTCTAAAGGCAGTATTTATATATAACTCACTACCCATAATTTGTCTTTATTAAAGCTTGGCAGGATGTGCTCAGTAATTATTAGTTGAACTAAATTTGGGAAAATGTCTTGTGTCCCCTTCTGATTCAGTCTGATTATATATCCCATCAAAGGAGTCAAGGATTCTGTATTTCATAGTGGCATACAGTGATACACGTAAGAGTATAGTTTTTTGGGTAAACTTATAAGGGCGCATTTTAGGTAGGAGAAGGTGAATTTTGCTAGACTCCCACAGTCCATTAAAAAGACCATAGAAAAAAATGACATCTAACTTTCTTTTCTCCAGACTTTTTTTTATCATCACAATACCACTAGCATCATCCATCCAAGAAAAACCATGTTTACAAATATCTTAACTCCATAAAGAAAAACAACTCTTGATGGTTCTAACCTATTATTTATTAGATAGGAGGATAAATACTTTAAGAAACTTTGCCCAGAATTATTTTCAAAGCCAACATTCATCATCTTTTTATTCATGCCAAACTTGTCTTGTCCTTCATTCAAAATCCTTAATGTCCAAATTCATAGCATATACTTATCCTTCTCAGATAATTCCACAGGGATGGCTTTCACAAAGGGATTTTAAGACTTTAAGAATGTGTGTTGTGTATATAATAAAAACAAATTACAATTGGCTTTTTGGATTAAGCTGGATTTTCTTCTCCTGATTGATAGAATTTATCTTTCACTTATCATGCTATCTGAAATATCGCATAGAACTCTATGTCTTCTATCTTAATTTGCTTTTACCTGTTACACGTAAGAGAATTTAAAAATATCCATCATCTTGGTTATTCAAGTTTTAAAGTACAAAGGACTTTCTGGACACCTTATATGGGGAAACTTTCTATTTCCCCTATGTTTTGTAGGTGAATGTGTCCTTTCTGATAATGAACCTCTCCTCCCACACTGGCTGAAAATAGACAGATTCCTTAAGGGTATAAATCACGCACAGCATAGAACTTGATTCCATGGTCAACACAAATGCTTCCTGAGAAATGGTAGGTTAGTGTAATTACAAATATGTTAAGTCTAGCATTAAAAATATCAATACCCCGAGATCATGATAGTCAAAATACTGCTTGTTTTAAAAAAGCATCAATGGAATTTCCCGGACTCAGCATATTACAACAACAAAACAGATTTTTTTTTTCTCACTAAAAAGAAAAAAAAGAGGGGTGCCTGGGTGGCTTAGTTGTTAAGCGTCTGCCTTCGGCTCAGGTCATGATCTCAGGGTCCTAGGATCGAGGCACACATCAGGCTCCCTACTCAGTGGGAAGCCTGCTCCTTCCTCTCCCATTCCCCCTGCTTGTGTTCCCTCTCTCTCTGTGCCTCTTTCTGTCAAATAAATAAATAAAATCTTAAAAAAAAAAAAAAGAAAGAAAAAAGAAAAGTAAAAAAAAATCATATTATTCCTAAAGCACTTCATGGTGAAGTTTCAAACACAAAAGTCTGGTAGTAGCATATAGGCTGAATTCTTCCATTACCAGTCTTATTTATTTATTTATTTGTTTGTTTATATTTTAGGTATACTCTACACATGTGAGACTTGAACTCACAACCCTCTGATCAACAGTCACACGCTCCCCTGACTGAGCCAGCCAGATGCCCTTCACTGTCAGCCTTCTAATATCTGTGGCCATTATTACCAGTTTGAGAGTTATCAGTGGACTTTTTTAAATTTGTGGAAGAGTGAGCAATTATTTCCTGTCAATACTATTATTCCATGAAAGAATAAACTATTTCCTCCTTCAAGGGCAGAATAGCTTGGTGATGACAGAGCTCTTTTCTATACACATAGAACTGTACAAACATTTAAACTTCTTAAGAGGAACATTTTGTAGGATTTTCTTGAGACATCAAAAGCAAATACGCATGACTTTTACGGTGTCAAAGTAATGTTGAGTGTTATTATCGCTACAATCTGCCAAGCAAATTCTGTGCTCAGTAGGACTGCTGGTCCATGTTCCTATTTATGCCCCACCCTCAGAGTCAGATCTGTTGGGTTCTCCGCAAGTTTTTCAGTCCGTGTTATCTCTCTCTCCATCTTCCATCTGCCATGTCGTCTCTTCCCGCCTACTGCTTTCTTGCTAATGGAGCCTCTCTCTCTTCAGCCACTGTTCACAGAGGTAATTCTATAAACGTCAAAATGATGCCTTCTCTCCACTTAAGTAATTTCCTAACTTCTTTCCATTTGCGCTTTCAAAATTAATATTATGCTAATGATACAGAGTATAATAATAGCAAAGATAAAAATGAACTCTCCCTTCCTAATTATATATTTCACATTCTGCTTGCTTGGCATTAGGAAGAAACATTCTCAAAGACTTTTTAAAAAATCCATCATTTCATTTACATGGAATGTGACTAAGAAAAGTATTAATTACTCTTTGATCAATCATCTAACTCCACCTTAATTTTTTTTCGCTTCTTTTTCTACCACAAGCATTTTCCTTCCCCCAAAGAATTCTTCATGCTACAATTAAGTACTACAGTAAAACTGTCACAGCATTCTTGACTGCAGCCTTTGCCCAAGGCACACTGGAGTGAGGAATATTTATTAGCAAGCTAGCAATCCAGTATTGCTCAGAAGAAAAAGCATCCCTGGAGTTTTCATATACTGATCAAATCCTGAGCCTGAGGATAATGTGTACTCTCCAGCAATGGTTTCCATAGGTAATCTGGAAATCTTGAGGACACACAACCCCAGCCCACGGATGTTCCTGTTTATCATTCCTTTTGTGTGGGTTGGGGGCACCTACTTGGTATAGACAGACTGGAGATGCACCTCCTTGCCAACCACAAACTTAACAATTTAACAGAGCCCAGAAGAAAAAGGAAATATATTGAGAATTCACTACAAGGTAATTGCTTGTCCCGTTCCTTAAAACAGAAACCAATACAGAGATTGAGACCCTCGTTCCAAGCTGCCTGCGGGCTCCTATCCTGATGTTCTCCTGAATAACAAACAAGTATTTTAATCAGTTGCCTAGTTAACCCTACAGCTACATGGGTTGGCAGCGTGTCTAGAGATGGGGAGCCGAGGGAGGGATGGAAGCAATTATCAGGAGCTAAGAAAAATAATCAGAGGCTGAAATGTTTACCTCGGTCACTGGACTGTCAATTAACAAAGCCTCCCGGACAGTCCCCCACAATCCCTCACCAAGGTCTCCGTTACCAATCCAAGTACTAACGTCAAGTTCTCACTTCACTCTGAGTGCAAACAAACTTGATAACCTGGGGGTGGTGATGAAATTGATGCAATAAATAAACAAAAGTCTCCTAACGCTTTCTTTTGAGGAGGCTCTGAGAAACAAAGTTTACGGAAGTATGCATGAGTGTTACAGCCCATCAAAGGTATTGAAGTGAACTTTAGGACGGGTGTTCAGAATAAAGGATTTCAGGTCATTTTAGCCAAAACACTGTTCCCCACTTTTATCTATGTAATGGCAATGCCTGAGATGCCAGGCAATTCAGCCGTTACTGAGAGCACAGCCACTGTCCAGAAGGTGGGTAGGTTTGGCTGAAGGATTCTGAGCTGGGGGGAGAAGACAATCTCCAGGAGCAAAAGGCTCCTTCCTGTGACATGACTAGTGCTCGTGCCGCTAGCGTTCAGAAGTGTGACTTTGTTAACCTCAGTTTTCTTATCTATAAAATGAGTGGAATGGGATTAGACATGTGATTTTCAAAACGGTGGATTTTTGTCTAACATTTCAAATATTTATTCCAAACAGTTTTGCCCTGAAGTTTATGCTATAAAATTGTATTGGGGGACGGAAGAGTTCATGCCAACATTCCCTTCCCCATGAGATTCCTTGGGAATCTCAGAGCAAGGCTAGAGGAAAAGGCCTTAAGAGATGATTTAATATCCCTATGAATCTCAGAGGCCCTAATGCAGAACATATTTAAGAATATCAGTAGTAGGTACAAAAAAAAAAAAAAAAAAGGACCTCTGGGTAATAATCATTACACACTAACAGTTTTCTTCTATTTGCCTCCAAGGCCAGGAAATTAAATAAATAAATAAATAAATAGATAGATAGATAGATAGATAGATAAATAAATAAATAATCTACCTCCAGAGTGGAGAAGTTTTTAATCTTCAGACAGTGAAATTTTCAACAGATGATATTACAGTGGAGAGAATATAGATTTTCATCCCTGCGAGATGGAAAGAAAAGCTGATAGCTCATGCATCAGCAGGAGGCGGATTGCTGTTTGATGCTCCCGGGCACCAGCGTTCTTTCTTTAATACCTCTACACTTTAATACCTGCTTTCTGTGAAATAAGCAAGCCCCATTTTTTCCCATAAGATTACTCCACACGAGTATGCAAAGTCTTGATGACTGGGTGATTAACAATACCTTATTATATTGCACATAAATCCTCAGTAGAATTGTACTTCTGTTTAATTGCTAAATGCATTCTTTTTCTCCTAATCAAAATAATGGAAATAAAATCTTGACACTTTGAAAAAATACCAGGCCTCAATTCAATAGTTTTCAGAACTTCTCAAAACTAGGATGGTTGGGAATTTACACCTTGCTAATTTAGTTATTTTTGAGTCAAATTCCAGTAGGGCACAGGTAAAGCTATCATGGATTGTACAATGATTTTGCAAAAGAAAATTCATTACATCTCTCTAAAAGTTTTCCTCCCAAGGAATACTGACTGCAGAAGACTTTACGAAAAATAAAATGAGTACAAATTTGCATATACATGTGTCTACATATACACTGGTGGGATGCACAAAAGATCTGTTTCCACTTGGTCTGGCTGACCACAACCATCCCTGTATTTATTTTTCCCTCACTGAATTGTTGAGTGTACCTTGGGGTCTATTGCTCTGTTAGGGCTGGTGCCGAGTTGAAGGCTCCCCAAGCCTGGATTCATTTATTGATAAAACGGCGATCATACAAAATATTATGGTATGAAATGATAGTGTAATGCGACGAAATTTGAGATCAAACAAAATATCCATGTAGAGCACTTTCCCATTGCCTAGACTGTAGGAAGTACTACATAAAGTTTCTGTGATAGTAATTTTCATTAGTACTAACAGTATCACCAAACAGCAATAAAAGTCAATGGGGAGACAGCCAAGGAAACTTAACAATCGTGTGTCAATACATTGGGCTCAAAGTGGAGAAAGTTTCTGTTTTGAACCCAGCCTGGGAGAGGCAGTTAGGGCTTCGAAGAGGAAGTGATATTCAATTAAGTCTTGCCTTCGGAGTAGTCATTTCTCCAGAAGGAGAAATCAGAAAAGGAAATAAAGAGGCAGGGGGCTGCCAGCACACGCGCCTAAGGCTAGGAGATCCAGAGGATGGTGACGGGAGCTAAAGCTGTTTATATTTGTGACTTTTGGTAAAGTTTTTTTTTTTGTAAGGGAAAGTTAGGGAAGAGATGAGACACATAACAGCCGGAATGTGTGAAGGGCTGCAGATGTCTTATTGAGAAGCCGGGAATTTATTCCATAGGGAACAAGAGAGAAGTTTGCAGTGTTTAAGTCAGGAATTGGCCAGAGCAGTCACAAGAAAGGAAAGAAAAAAAGCAACATTGGTTTCACAACACACTCTCTGGGAGGATTGGAGCTTGGCGAGCCTTCCACTATCCCTACTTGCCTGTGACCCCAGATCTGAGTCTCAGCTCTTAAAGCTTCAGTGAATCTGGGATTTGACCACTGGCTGTGTCCCTGAATTGATTATTTGGTGAAACCCATTTAATCCTCTGATCCTGTTCTTATTTCTAGGGTATTCAGCTCTGGTGCCAGCTCCCAATTCCCGGAGGTCTGCCTCGGGCTGGGATTCGTGTACACTGAACTCATACATTTAAATATATTCCTCCTATTATGTTTTCAGAATTGCTAAACAATATCTGCATTGATTCCATGTGAGTTATTTATGGAATTGTTCATTCCATCAGGTCCATGGAATTGGGAACATGTTTATCAGATTATTTGTAAGATGTGAAGTGGCCAGTGCCCGGCTAAGCCTCAGTGGAAACCGAGGCAAAAGGAAAAATAAGTAACACTGATCTGGTCTCCGTGTAAAAAGTAAAGTTTTTTGGGTTTTTTTACGTTTTTATAATTTGTTTATCATGGATGTTTCGCATTCGTTTTGATTTTTCTTAAAATACTGGCTAAAAATGTTGTTGTTGTTGTTTTCCAATTACTCCTTAAATTTTGCACTTCAAGTGAAAGCCTCATTTAGCCCTACTCTCATTCCATCCTGAAAGTGATGGCTATAGATCTCAGTCACTCAACACGAGGTCAGCTGGGCCGAGTCTTGTGAAAATAGGTGCACCAGATTCAGAATACACTGTGCCCCGTGACCAAACAGCCAAGAGAAAAGGATAGAATTTCCCTGGAGAAGGGCCCGATGTTTCCAGTAGCTTCCTAGCTCTCTGCCTCACATAGCTCTGCTTCCAAATCATCTCCCTTGACATGTATGACAAGTCTTTTTAATTTTAAGTTTCAACAGCAGAGCCAAACTGGAATAAAATAATTCAGTGAAAACGTTTGACTAATAAGACTGGAAACTTCTGTCCTGGGCACTTTCCTTTTACCTGGAGACAACCGAACAAATATAACCTCAGTTATCACATGTATTTGTGAACTTAATAACAATACTAATAACCATGTCTGCTTATGTCTTTTTTTTACTGTAAGAATCAGAGTTTCTAGGATTTTTAGAATAAGGTGGAAATTAAGGTCTCCCAAGCCAATTCCCTCAGGCCACCCTGTAGTAGGTATGACGGTGAGCCCACCAGATCTCCCTTCAAGATGGAGGAATGGATCGGACGGATGATTCCTCAGCTGTCAGTAGTGTCGGTGGCCAACAAAAACTCACAACCCCCTCTCCAGGACTCGAACTTAGCTGAAGAGAGCTGCTTTGCCTAAGATTATGCCCTAACTCTGGAAGAGCCAGCACCAGCATGCAATAATCGGTCGACACAGTGGTACAAATGCTTGACCCTCTTGCCTCAATCTGGGACAGCTCTGAAGACCATTTCAGCGGTAGTCAGCCTCTAAGGTGAGACCAGCTGAGGCCCAGGTGTCAACTTTGCAGAAGTTCTACTTTTCTCTCTGCCCAGTGCTGCTTCCTGAACTCCACAACCACCCCACCCCCCCCGCAGGTGCTGTTCTTAAGATAAATGTCCTGCAAGCAAATATCTATCTCAGAGGATCCACACGACACACCTGAAATCCTTAAAATGCCTCTGGGAAAAAAGTACAGTCACAGCCGTGAGTGACGGAAAAGGTGCAGACATGACATCCCATCTGGTGACAGAGGTGGTTTCTATCAGTTGGCGAAGTTCTATTTTGTCTCAAGCGTCGCCGATGTCCTGGGTCATCCATTCCTTGAATACCGTCAAGTGCTTCACTTGTCAGCCACATAAACTGTCCCAGGTTTGCCATTAAGCATCTCTATTAATGAGATATTATACACTGAAGCACTTTCTATTGATTTAACTAAAAGGGCACTCCAGCGGCTCTCATTATGTTATAAGGTCAAAAGAGAAAATGACCACACCTCCATTAGTCAAGGGAATATCAGAAGTCTGTTGGAGGCAACGTGGTAGAGATGGTAGAATCATTTGGGCAGAGAAAAGGATGCTCAGGAAGAAACCATTCCCAGAGACATGATCAACTGCAACTCCAGCAACTTAGCAATGAATTAAAAACAATTTTTTTTTATAAATTGGAAAACAACTGAAAGCATTAACTGCTTGAAATTGAAGCAGTTACTCCTTCATGAAATAACCAAAACGTTTTTACTTTACATAATTTCTGGATGCAAACAGAAGGGAATTTTTGTTTCCTTGAAATTTTGTGTTTCTGAGTCATCTTTCCAATCTTAAGCAATGAAAAATTTATTACTCACTCTTCAGAGATGAGTAACTTTTATAAACACGGCTCCTAAGATATTCTTCAGCCTTTGCCCAAGGTGAGCAAGCCCAAAGCAAGCCTTGCTGTCTTGCTTTGATAACGTTTTCTCCAGTGTATTCATAATGATGTGGTTAGATCTACCGGGCCTCTCGGATGGCTATGATCCTTAATCATCTCATGTCCCAGATGCCGAAAAGGCATGCGTTCTCTCATCGAATCCTTACCAGAACTACACGAAGCAGATACTACTGCTGGTGGATTCACAGATGAAAAACCCAAGACTCTTAAAGAGGTTAAATAATTTGCCCCACACCACTTGCCTAATAAATGGGAAGCTGGTTGGATCTGACCACCACGTCTGCGCTTCTCACCAGGGCCCAGCACTGACTCCTGACAGGAAGATAAGAAGCATCCCAGGCAACCAACACTGCCTTTTTAGCACAAATGTCTATGGAAAACAGTCTCTAATTAAATCTCTAGTCTGTGCTTTTTGAGGCCTTCGTTTAATTTGTGTGAGCATATTCTGTCTCTCATGTTACTAACTAGATCCTTCAAGTTAAGGGCGGACAGCTTCTTACTGAGAATGTCTTTGAGGACTCTTCAAAGAATTTTGGCTATATTTTGGACAGTTAATTCAGAACAGGAATATTATTTTCTACAAGAGGTTTAAATACTAGTTAATTATCACCTTAAATATGAATAATCTGCCAGACGAGCCTCAGAATCTTTGTTCTGAGCAAATGTTGGTATCCATTCACTCATCTTCAAACTTCTTATATTAAAATTATATAAGTTCAAATAATATTTATGACACACAGAAAAAAGACTGAAAGGAAACACACCATATATTACCTTAATAGGCTGCAGGTGATTTTTTTTTTTTAGCTTAATGACTATTTTCTTATTTTATCTCTTAAAATTAAAACAATAATAACCGCAATTTTAAACATATGCCACATCCCTGCAGTGGCAAAGAAACGATCCAGAAAGTAATTATGTGTCTGTTTAATCTGTGTTTGATTTAGAAAAGGAGGCAATTTAATTTTAAAGGCAAACTATACATTAAGAGCTTAAAGACAGGAAATCTCGCTTGTGAACACAGTATGTCATTATGATCATTTCTCTGAAAGAAAAATCTCAAGTAATGAATTTTGTGGTTGATTTCATATTTTGAGGATGCTGCTCAGAATTTTTTTTTCCCATGGGATGAAAAAAGCTGGGGAAAAGTGTCAATCGGATTCAACAAATGTGCATTTACTGCTCACTCTAGGCAAAGTAATAATGGGAAACAGGAACAGGGTGAAGATGTTGTTGTTGTTGTTGTTGTTGTTTTGGGGCTTTTCTTGAAGAGTGATAAGGTGTCTATTTCACCAGAGATTTTCATTCCTGATTCTATTTAACTTCATTAATAACAAAGAGGCTCTAAAATTCTATTCAAATGTAAAGTTGAAAATTGCAACTATAATGTAATTGCACCAAGGTTGGTAGAGAAAATATTCTATTAGTTGGGCTGAGGAAATCAATCATCCACTGTACCTTTGAAGCAAATGGCACATACCCCACTTAACATCCACCTTAATAACAGTCCTGGCACAGGTCTTCAAGCTAAGGAAAAATAACTCTCTTCCTCTACTGATTCTCACTTTTGGGTCAGAACAACTCCATGTTCAAAGAAGAGCCAACAAAGTCATTTTTGTCATTCTTTCAAGTTTTCCACCTGATCCCATTAGAAAGAATGTGAACTGGGGCAAACTAGACACTGGACTACTTTTAAATACATCCATGCATTAGGGATTTTCAGAGTACAAAAATGTTGTATTATATGACGTTTAAAGCAATACTGGTCCAAACAGTAGGAGAAATATTCCCAGTGTATATGGCTCATTTTGTTCTTTGTAGAACAAGGAAGTTTCGGTTTGCCTCTAAGCGACAGTTAGCCATTTTAGAATTTAGCAAAGTAGTGAGCAGGAAATCAAATTCCTAACAATCATGATGACTAATTGTTTCTCAACATAACTCAATGGCAACAATGCTAACAGCCAGGACCCCCATTTTAATAAGCTAATAGAAAAGAGACAACAATAATATTCATGAATTAATTGCTTTGTACAATGAAAGACGTCATGAGGAGTATGGGGCCCCAAACAAGTTTCATACATCCTGTCATTGTCCCAAAGAGACACAAACGGTTGACACAACATCATAAGTTCTTCAATCTTTACCTCATTCTCTGTCTCCATGTCCACTTGGCCAAAAGTCTTATAAGAAACAACTTCTTATTCTACTAATGAGGCCCCAGATGACTTCCTCTAAGGCTGTTTTACCCTCTCACTAGGTCCCTCCAGAAACAATGGTGTTTGCTTGTTTGTTTATGTCAAACTTACACCCCTCTTAGGTCCTTCACACTGTTCTTTCTGTGTTGGAAGTTCTTGCTCAAGACTCTCTCATGCCTCGCTTCTAGTCATCCAGGCTTTACCATGATCATGACACCATACTTGAATAAACACATCTCTTCCATTGCATCACCTCATTTTATTGCCTCCATGGGATTTAACACTACCTCTACCTCTCACTAGAGTCATAAGTTTTGTGGGAGTAGATTCCTTATCTCTCTTAAAAATTCTGGTATGCCCAAGACTTACTCTGGTGTTCCAGCATGCAGTAGGAGTTTAATGGATTTTAATTGAACGGATAAATAAATAACTGAACCAGTATCTTTTGCTCAAATAACTGTCAAGTTTGCTCCCTCTTTTCTCCCATATTCCATTCTCCACAGAGAAACAAGAATAATCCTTCTAAATTGAACATCAAATGTCAATTTCCCATTTCAAAAATTCCAATGGATTCTCTCTATATTTAAAAATCTAAACTCCTTTTCATAGTCTTCAAAATCTAGCAAACTCTGACTCTTGCCTCAATCTCATCTCACACCCATGATTCTTCCCCCCTCCTCATCCCCATACTAAGCTCAGTCTCTGTGAGGGCTTTTGTACTTGGCATATATTCTGCTTCGAAAGCCATTCTCCCACTGTTTGCATGAATGCCTGTTTCCCATGGTGGTCCCATGAGGTCTTACACACCCTGTGGAAAAGTTTTTCCCTGAGTACCTCAACTAAACCAGAATCAGATAAGCTACTAGGACTATGGTTTTCATTTGAATATATATATATATATGTATTCATATATATATGAATACAGATCAGATAAGCTACTAGGACTATGGTTTTCATTTGAATATATATATATACATGTATATGTATATGTATACATATGTATATATATATATGTATATATATATGTATATATATGTATATATATGTATATATATATGTATATGTATATATATGTATATATATGTATATATATTTATAAAAGATCAAGGAAAGTAAATTTGACTAGAAGAATAGCTTCTATTCATTTATTAGGATAGTTAAACTCAGCTTAAATTTGACAGCATTGTCAGTACTACTTATATATTAGTCTTTCTAGAATGTTATTTTCCAATTCTATAAATATTTTCTCTCCAATAATAATTTGGGCAAAAGTAGGATTCCTCAATATTGGTGTGCGGGAGAACACACCACACATTATTAAATGAATCTGAGTTATCTTTATTCCCCTTTTTGCTTTTAATTTAAAAAATTAACCTTTTCTTCTTAAAACCTGTTTTACAATTCTCTTTATCAACATAATGCACCAGAACAGGCAGAAGGGCTTCAGAGCTTCCTTTTCATTTACATTTACATTTATTGTAATTCCAAATGTTTAACATAAAACAGTGTCATCTGTAAACCCAGCTTTTACTCTTCTTTTTTTTTTTTTTAAAGATTTTATTTATTTATTTGTCAGAGAGGAGAGAGATCACAAGTGGGTAGAGAGGAAGGCAGAGAGAGAGAGGGGGAAGCAGGCTTCCCCGCTGAGCAGAGAGCCCAATGTGGGGCTCGATCCCAGGACCCTGAGATCATGACCTGAGCCGAAGGCAGAAGCTTTAACCCACTGAGCCATCCAGGTGCCCCAGCTTTTACTATTCTTAACAAGTAAGGCAAATAAACACAATGAAAGGAACATGGTCATCAAAGCAAGATGGTGGTCATGAAGGAACAATTCACTACCAGAAGGCATGTAAACCCTCAAAAAAGAGGCTCACAGAACTGTTGCTAATGAAAGTTTCACTATATCAAAGACTCGGATTCAATCCTCACAGAGACGATGTCATACTAAATATCTATTCAAAGATATTCAAAGACAAATGTAAAAATGCATGTTTTCATTAGGTTTAACCATTTTTCATATAAATTATCTCTTTGATAAAAACTCCAAGCACTCAGTTCCATAATGGTAAAGTGAAAATGGGAATAGATTTTAAAACTGTGGCCAAAGACAGAGGTTCCAATACATACAACTTTGGCATGTTGCTCAGCAGTGGCATAGGGTCTTAACAATAAATACTCTTGATATAGGAAGGCTGATTTTTTTTATTATTATTTTCAATTAGCCAACATATAGTACATCATTAATTTTTGAGGTAGTGTTCAACGACTCATTAGTTGCATATATCTGAAACTGAGCCATAAAAAGCTCAAAGACAAGAGCACCTGGCTGGCTCAGTGTGTGGAGCATAGGACCTTTGATCGCGGCGTGGTGAGTTTACACCCCAGGTTGGGTTTAGAGATTACTTAAAATAAAAATTAAAAAAAAAAAAACCTCAAAGATATAAACCCAAAGTCATTGAAACTGAATCCATTCTTGGGGCACCTGGGTGGTTCAGTTGGTTAAGTATCTGCCTTTTGCTCAGGTCATGATCTCAGGGTCCTGGGATCGAGCTCCATGTCCCATGTCCGACTCCCAGCTGAGCAGGGAGTCTGCTTCTCCCTCTTCCTCTGCCCCTCCTGTCTTCACATGTGCTCTCTCCCTTTTGCTCAAATAAGTAATTTTTTTTTTAAAAGAACTGGAGTCCAGAGTCTCTCATGGTTTGTCTCTGGACTCCAGGAAACAAACTGAGGGTTACAGAAGAAAGGGGGGTAGGGGGATGAGGTAACCAGGTGAAGAGTATTAAGAAGGGCCCCTGTGGTGATGACCACTGGGTATTATACGCAACTAATGAATCATTGAACACTACATCAAAAACTAATGATGTACTATATGCTAGCTAACTGAACATGATCATAAAAATAATTAGTTAAAAATATGGCTACACTGTCAAAAATAAAGTAAGTAAAAATTGAAAAAGAACTGAATCCATTCTTTTAAATTTGGTGACCTAGCTCCCAAATAATGACACAAAAAATATACCTGCATAATATTCTTATATCCTCATTTTTATTCAGATTTTCACCTTTATGTAAGAACCAGGGTCCAGCATTTCTTCTCGGACAACTCTACAATTATTCTATGATCAGGTTTACTAAAACATGCAAGGCTTTCCATCTTTAAATTTTTTAATATTTTTGCTCTACTGTGTTATTAATTAAAAAAAAACAGAAGATTCTGGACATCCTCTGACAATCAGGCATATTTTGAATAGTTCCATTTCTAAGTTTAATAGAATTGGTCTGGAAAATAAAGATCTTTTCTTATAACATATGAAAGCTAATCAGGACTCTATAAACCAGCAGGTAAAAATGAATAGTGGGAAAAAAAAAATAGCCATCAGAGAAACTGTTCTCTTCCAAAAGGCTTCTGAAAGGGAAGAAGGGAAGTTTTTTGCCAAAAAAACAAGCATATAATAATAGTATAGAGGATTTACATACATATATAGATCTTTAATTTAAATCCATCTCAGTTCCAATCTGTTCTTGCAAGCATTATTTCTTAACTGGTTATATATTTAACAACATTGCCCATGAACAAGAGCTTTAAAAATTCATAATGGCCCACACACAGTTTGCCACGCTTTCTCTCTCTGATTCTGTTTAAACTTGCAATTATTCTAAAAATTTTTCATGAAATCCTAAGATTCTGCCCCAATCCTCCCTCCTACTCCATTTAAGTTATTTCATGAAGGAAATATTTCAGCACAGGAAAACACAGACTGGAACAGTAACTCACAGAACAAATATACTCTACCACAAGGGCATTGGTCCTCTGCATGAGGGTTTCTGGGTATGAGAGCTCAAAAAAGAATTGAAGCTAGTGATGGAAAACTGATTCAGTATCATGTTGTGCTCCAGAGACCAGCTATAGAATTTAGTTAGTGAAAGAAAGGCACCAGAAATAAATGAGGAGGAGAGAACCTTCCATGGGTATTCATTAAAATCCCTTCTTTATGAGTAACTTGACATTACCCCAAGGCTATGTAGCTAAAAAAGCAAACAAAAAATAAAATAAAAACCAAACAAACAAACTGTGAAATCAACTGAAAGTGAAACAAGTCTTTGTGAATGCCATACATATTAAATAAAATAAACATTTTCTCACGCCATTGTTTTTCACTTTCCATTGTAAAATTGAAACCGGCATTTTACACAGCAAATTCTGAAACATATGTTCCTAAAATAAGACAGACACAACAAAAACAGAGCAATGGAACTTGGGAGCTTCACATTATTACTTCTTGCTAGGATTCAAATCCCACTGGCTTTATTTTTCTGACAGAGGTGAAGGCACATATTTCCAGGTCAAGTGATTCAATGATCAAGGATTCAAAGTCAGAGACTTGGGTTCGAGGCCCGTTTCAGCAGTTTATTAGCTGTCTGACCTCTGGGCATTACTTAACCTCTCCAAACCTCAATTTTCACTTTTATCATAAGAGGAGGGCTGTTCCATGTCCCTCCCCAGGTTATTGTCAGAATCAAATGAGGTGACAATGTCATTCACAAGTTATTGAAAAATTCAACTCGGTCATATATATGTTGTATTTTAGAACTGTATTCAAAATCTTTTGTCATTGCAATAAGGAGACAATACCTCAGTCATTTAGAAGTAGGTGCTCAATGACACCAATTTTTCAAGCCAAAAAAAAAAAAAAAAGACTCAAAATAGTTTAATAAAGTTGCATAAGCCAAATGACAAAATTAAGTTATAAGTTTGAGGGAATCTACTGAATTTCTTGACAATTTCACCCAACCTTAAACTATTAGGTTAAACCATGGGGATGCCTGGGTAGCTCAGAAGGTTAAGCATCTGACAGTTAATTTCAACTCGGGTCATGATCTCAGGGTCTTAGATCCAGCCCTGTGTAGGGCTTCATGCTCAGCACAGAGTCTTATTGTCCCTCCCCCTTCCCCAGCTTGCAATCTCTCTCTCTCTCTCTGACACAAATAAATAAAATCTTTAAGAAATATATTAGGTTAAAACACATAAAGCTGCTATTCTGTAAGTCAAAAGTTGTGTAATGTTGTTAATTTCATGTTCATAAACTGGATATATCAAATACTGAATGCCGTCATTTTGGACTCTTTGTGCTCGCTTGCCTTCTCAAATTAATCTAGCAATAATTAAGTTTCTATCATATCATTAATACAAAAAAGATGCACATACCAATATAAAAATTGGAGAAAGATACAATACAGATAAGCAGTTAACAAGAAGAGAAATCCTAAAGATCTAAAAGATTGTTAATGGTGTTCATCTTACTCAGTATTCAAAATGCATATAAACTTAAACAAGAATATTTTTTCTCAACTACTAAACTGGCCCCTACAAAAAAGAAATTATTAATACTCAGTGCCAGGAAGAGTGGTATCCTGGAAGGTAAACTAGCATTTGTATCAAAAGCTTTAACAATATTCATATTATTTGATCTAGTAACTCCTCTTCTAGAAATTAATCAGAGAAACAGTCTGATTTGCACCAAGACTTAATTATGCAATGATTATTATATCTTTATTTTTAAAAGTAAAATATGATAAAAATATTAAATGAAAGGGTTTGCCATACAATGCTATGCAATCATTAAAATACACGCTGTAAACAATTATGGGAAGATGCTTATTTCTCCTATGAAGAAGGTAGAAGTCTAGAATATGAACCATGCTCCTAACTCAATATATTTGATGCCCTTATGAACAGTATATAAATTTATAGACTGCCTGTGCGTCAGGAACTGGACTTAGTTCTTTGAGTGTAATAGCTTCCATGATCCTCAGAATAATTCCATGAAATGAATACAATTATTATGATTACTTACCGTACACATGAGGAAAGTGGAGCACACTTGGCCGAAAATAACAGTGCAGATGGAAGAGGCAGAATCTGAATTTAGAGTTCACAGTTTAGGATGGCAACCACTCTACTAGGTTGTCTCCCAGCTCTTAGAAAAAAAAAGTCTCCAAGTCAACAGACCAAATGTTAACCTCACGTGATTATATCTCACAAATGGAAAGACTGGTGTAGGTTTTTCTTAACTGCTAAACCATCTAAATTTTCTACTCCAACCTTTCTGCTCCTTTGATCTTCGTCACTCTTTGTTATTCAATGTAGATACATTATCCTGGGCCAAAAAGTGAGACTGAGTTTAATCTGCCTAAAGAAATCATCAAGAAGAGTTTTAAGAAAAAGTCTACAACATAAATGTTTCGGCATTTATCTCCACCTTTCAAGTCCTATTATCGCTGCTTGGGCCAACCTTTCATTATCCTTATAGTAATCACCTATTTAAACTCTTGTTTGCAGTCTCCCCTCTGTATCCTCCACATTTCCACCAGAAGCCTCTTCCTAAAATATTTCTGGCAATCCTGGCCTCTTCGCTATTTATTTGTTGGTGAAGCATGTCCTGAGCACTCATGGTGTGCCAAGCATTGTTTTAAATCCTGAATATATAAAGATAAGTAATGCTCCCCATCCTCAAAGTTCTGAGAAATAGACCACTGTACCACTGAAATTATACAATTTGCCGTGCTGCAGAATGAAAGCAAACATTTGCAATTAAAAAAAAAAATGACCAATCACAACAGAGCAGGGTTCAAAAGCATAGAAGAGTGACAAAAATAATTCTGCATTAGTATGAACAACTGGGTAGAATTCACAGAGATTAAAGAATCCTATCTGGCAGTGCAGGGTTTTGGAAATTAAGAGTACTATGAACAACCTATATAAGGAAAACAAAAAAAGGAGCAGAAGTACATGATTGATGTGGTTACCTAACCAACTAACCACTGAAAGGTTACCAGTCAAGTCCACCACACTCCAAGTTGGAATGGTTTATAATTAGCATAGGCAAAAGAATGTGACCCTTGATCATCTTGAAATTTAGATGGGGGAAGGGGTGCTGGAAAGGGGAGGTGAATTCTTTTTGATGGTAAATTGTCAACATCAGTATTTTTTCCAGCAATTTTTTTTTGTGCGTATTGCAATAAAGTTAAGTGAAATGAAACAAATTCCAAAAGAATGAAACCCAAATTCATGTGGTTTTTATTATAAAAGTTTTTGGAGGAAGATTCTTGAAAAATGTGTCAAGGGAAATTTTTTTTTCCCTTTCATTTAAGCATAGAATTATTCAAGTAGACAGTTGTTCATTATTTTTAAGCCAAGTTTTTTTGAAAAAAAAATCAAGGGAGTGAATTTAAGGGGAAAATTAGAATGGAGAAGATTTTCAAAAGAATACCCATATCAATTTACCTAAAATCAACATTCTTGAAAAATATCCTGAATTCATTCACAAATCCGATTAAAATCACAGTATTTCCGGAAATACATCATATGGTTGCATTACTGAACAGTAGCCTCAAATCCATTAATTCCAGGGCGCCTGGGTGGCTCAGTGGGTTAAAGCCTCTGCCTTTGGCTCAGGTCATGATCTCAGGGTCCTGGGATCAAGCCCCGCATCGGGCTCTCTGCTCAGCGGGGAACCTGCTTCCTCCTCTCTCTCTGCCTGCCTCTCTGCCTACTTGTGATCTCTCTCTCTCTGTCAAATAAATAAGTAAAATCTTTTAAAAAATCCAGAAATTCCCTAGTTTAACACTTATCTCTCCATGTAAAAAGCACTATTTTGTAAAAGAATTGAAGGATGAAAGTTAAATAAATTTCCAGTAATTTCTATGACAGGACTAATTTTATATATCCAGTAGGGCTGCTATGGGATAGCACAACAGGATCAATAACCCGGTTCTGCTGCTGATTCACATCTCAAATATATACAGCGCTTGGTCCACAGTTACACACTACTTAGCCATTTACTTAAACAGAATTAGAATAGTCTCAGTTGCAGAGATATTGATTAAGTCCTGCAACAATCACCGCTATGAGGGACTCACTATGTCTTTCTTTCTAATGCAAAATAAACATTTGAGGTTTAACAGCAGTTAGGATCACCTTAAGTATAGAGAGAAGATCTGTACATTTTTCTTCCCAGTGCTCCCTAGACAAATCCGTCACCTACCACTTTCCTGTGGAAGTAATTTTTCCGCTAAAAAACTGACACCAATAAGATATGGATTCGTTTCATCATTGATAATCATATTTTCTTCTCTGTCTCTTATGAACAACCTGACACCTACCACCAATCCCCACACAAGTAAATTCCATGCTTGAGTGAAGATGAAAATAAAAGAACCAGCTAAGTTTGTGCCAGATCAAGGCAAGTTTCCATACGTAATTCATAAAAGGACCTTTTATTTACCTTCTAATCATCACAGTTTCTTAGTCCTTGTGGGGACACGGGAGAAGGTGAAAAGTGGCACTCAGATTCACTCACAATAAAAAATAATTATAGGACCTCACATGACTCCACCAGCCAACCCTCCCTGATGGGTTTTGCTTATTATTTATACATATGATCTTTGATTTCATTTAAAAGAACACATTTCTTTTGGGGTAAATTTGTCTCTACTTTAGGAGCCAGAAATAAATCAATCTGCAATCTGGCATTTTTATGAAAATACTTCATAAGTGGCACCTTTGAGAGTTATAAACGAAACTAAAAATTATGATTGTTTTGAAAAGATGGTAACCCCTGCAACTTCCTACTGGGCACTGGAAAGGCAGCTGATTGATATGACTCGAGCACTATACATACAATGAGGCTGCTACTAGTCACCCATTCCCTTTCTAAAAGAAGACTTATTTATTATATATAACCCTCTTCTCCACGTAAAGAGTGTATCAGATATTAAAGTGGCTGGTGCGGCTTTTATCGGTCACGTCCAAATAATGAAGAAAAGAATGCAATGACTTTTCAGTTACACTAGTGCAGAGAAGCTTTGTCAACAAATCTTTATTACCCAAGCAAGCTTGAGCTGTCCTGATATTTTATTTTCTCTTGTAGAACTCTATTAAAGAATGAACCTCTAGGAACGTGCCTTGGGAATGACATTGATTAGAGAACAACAATAATAATAGTAATAATCACGGAATGTGCCATGCCTCCGCTGCCTGGGAACTTCTTATCTGCCCACTTCTGTCTGACTGCACTAAGTGGGTCCTTCTCAATCAGCAACTGAAAATTTTCACTGTCTGCTCCATGTCTCCAGCCACTAAGATAATCAAACTGACATGCAGTGCAGCCGAAAAGTCTGCCTTGGGTGCCGGGAATAAATGGATGTGGACAGACACTGTCACACTAATCCTTGCATCCAAACTGTGTGGGACATTGGCTTGACAGTGTGGGCACTGATGAGGCAAGCAGGTCTTGAACAGACGCCCAGCACCTCCTTATCCCAGCAGGTTTGGGGTCTTTGGATGAAGAACCCAGCGAAGGTAGCCCCATATTAGTAGCTACACTAATCTCTCAGCTATAGTTCAAGTAATCCAGAATCGGCAGCCAGCTTTGGGATTCGCCAGCCAGCGGGGAAGAAACTGGGGGATGGAGGTCCGTGGGGTAGAAGACAGCACAATGTGCTGACATGATAGAGGAAACACCAGATGTTGGTGAGGTCTAAATGGCAGAGGATGTCATTGACATATATGGATGCAGTCACTGCAAATTTGGGTCGGGTAAAATTTCCGTAGCTTAATTTTGCCTAGAACTATTTTGGATGCTGCTGAGTATCATTTCCCCTGAGAAAAGGGATGCTCTCTAAAGGAAGAATCCAGTGACAGTCACTCCAGAGAGATTTGTCATTGAAAGAAGTTTAAGATGAAAGTTATAATTGCTTTTTAGAAGCTGCATTATGAGTCAGAAATTCACTGAATGTCCTGGAGTTCTAGGGTAGCACTCCACAAGGTTTTTTGGGTTTTTTTTTTCCTTTTGGATGAAAATAAAATCCATTAACTTAATATACTGTGTAGGTCCATTTGTTATACAGTAGTCCTAGAAACTAAAAGGAAAATTGACTTGTCATAATAAATTGGTATCCTGACTGTAAGAACTCACTAATACTGTCTTCACCTGACTTTCTCTTCAAAGCATTAAGAGGTGAAACTATGTACAATTTATTTAAATAATTGGCCCATATCCTTTAAGACAAGGCAGTCCTAATGCAGGCTTGATGTTCCTTTTAGGACCTGTGATCACACACTACCTTACAACGGTTTCAGCTGCTCTTTGACTTGATGTACACCCGAAACCTTAGTTCTAAGGAAGAATGATAATGAATGCAGGCTTTATTTTTCTAGTAATGATAAAGGAGTACTGATGGAAGTGCTTTCCAAAATCTCTTTCTGTAGAGCAATTGAAAAAAGGGTAGATAGTCTGTAGTTAATGGTCATGTACTAAAAGAACACAATGCATAAATAATCAGTTGGGCCTTATTTTGGGAATTAAAACCCCATGGTGGAGAAAAATCAACTGAAGCACTGGCAATAAAGTTATTAACAGTTCAGCCGATGTTCAATCCAACAATAAAGAGGTTGGATCCATGAACTGAGGGCAATCCTTACCAAACAATTTTATTCCTTCATCAAGTCATTAATTCCCAAATCAAACATGAATCAGTGATGTTCTACCTAGCCAGGCACTAAGCTAGCTCAAGAAAACAGAAAAGTGAATCTTATTTTTTCTTAACTTTACACTTCTGGTCATTTTCTCAAAACTATCCCAACTAATATCAATACTCTGCCCCTACTGGTGTGAGCCTGAAATTCCACCTGCTTAACCGTCCCTCCCTCTTAACTGAGAACACCTACATTTATATTCGCATTAGCCTATTACAAGCAAAGTGCTTACTACAGAAGTAAAAGCTCAACAAATGTTCACCACAGCCACTCTTGTTATTTATTTTCGTCTTTTGTGATGCACTATCCCAGTGACAACAAAAAGTATCAGGTCACATGCCAATAGGTGCCAAGAGCAAAATGACTGTGACTCCTTATGCAAGAGCAAAGGTGAGGAGGGCCCTGTTTGGTCTGGATGCAGGATAGAAAGAGACGGCACACATTCACCCTCCCAATCCAAACAATACATTCCCTTTCTCATCCGTAGAAATCAAGCCCCAGAAGGAGGAAATGTGATTTGATAAGCTAAAGATGGAACCACAACTCAATTCTAGGCACAACTTCCAATAGCATCATTTGGAAATTAAATACTGTTTCCTCCCTGTTATAACTACTAAGTTTCAATGACTATTGCCTATGGTTCCTAAAAGATTACTTTAGGCTGAGTAAGAACCCTGTATTCTTTGTCCACGGGTGGAGAAGTGCACCTGTCCTCTGGCGGATAGTCTTGCATGGTGTCTATATACTAAAATGCCACCTGAATTAACTAGGGAGCATCAAACTGAGTAATCATTACAAGAAAACACATGTGTGTATAAATGGGCAGCTTAATAAAGCATTTTGCTTATTCATTTGACCTCCATAAGGGATCTATCTCCTATCTTTCTACTCTGAAAGAGTAGATCTTTTTACTCCTATCTTTCTACTCTACTCCTCTCTCTCCAGGAAGTGTATCAAAGCGAATGGCAAGAACTAGCAACACTGACCCCTAATGTACTTAATGTGCTGTCCTCAAATTGAAGTATGACTGAAACTAGACCATCAACCTTCTCCCACACCAGTTCTTTTCCTCATCACATAGGTTGGAATTTTTGGTTTACTTCTCCGTGGGTTAATGAATGGCCAATACATGACATACGTGCTTTCAGGGTTCTGCTTTGTCCTCTGCAGACATCACTAATCAATCACAGCCCTCATTACTTCCCCATTCTGCGGAAACTTACTCCTCTCATCCTCTCCTAATGCCACTTGACTAGAACCCGTATTTCAGAGCTGAACACTCATCTCTGTCCAAAATTCCAAAGGGAAAGGTCTTTGCTGGTTTTTTTCCTACATAATGCTACCATGCATTACTTAAGTTTCCAATGTAATCACCCCCTGTCAATCCCCTATTCAGCAACCACTGGTGTCTCCTTGCTGCCTACCACCACAATGAGCTTTTAATGCACCTTTCCAACAAGGTTGATCGGTTTCCTATGATTATATCTCCCTAGTATCAGCACCCAAGAGTTTTCCTGCATATGTCTGTGTATGTAATGAATGCGCATTCAAGACTTTTCCCAGGTCTCCTTCATCTGCCCAATGCCTTCCCAATCCTGTTACACCAAGATCATGGCTCACCTTTTCTACTCTTCATCCACAGAAGACTCAGATTTCTCTCAAAAGAGCTGATTTTTTATAAGTTATGAAACACATGTTACGGCGGCTAATTATTTCACATGCTCTCAACCACCTACACTTCAAGAGCACACAGAGTTGACATAATCCTTTCACAAATGACAAAGTCAGGGGTACTCTTTCTACCTAAATCTCCTCCAAATCCAATCTTGTTTCAGAAGGAAATTAGGAGTTATGCAGGA